>CM040125.1:166628112-167828112 GCA_022559845.1 Amorphophallus konjac | reverse complement strand
AGAAAAAGAAAATTTTCAAAAATATGAGATTTCGGTCTTGGCGGTCAACCGCTAGGGTTGCGGCGGTCGACCGCTGGCGGCAGACTGGCCGGCCTAAAGGCCAACCGACCTTTTATATAAGGGGCCCCCCTTTCTCCATTCTCCTCTCCTATCACCTTCATTCACTCTATACTACCTTGTCCTAACCCTAGCACTTCTTTTCTCCTCCACCCAAGCCTCCACAACCCATTCTTCCTCTACCTGCACACGTCTCGGCCGTCCCGTCATCATTTCGGGACTTCCTCCATACGGTCGTTCGTGAGGTTGTGGAGATCTCTCTCGGCTTCCATACTATGGCAAGGTTGCTCCAAGCCCTTGCAGTGCCCCTGTGCTCCATCCTTGTCCCGAGGTTGAGATCGATCGTTCGAGGGCATCCCGGTGGGTTTCTCTAGTTCGTGATGCCGCCTAGATGGAGTTCTCAGCGTTCTACCCAAGGGCAAGCTAGCCGTCAACGGCCAGAGGCCCCGGCTCCTCCACCTCAGCAAGCTCCTCCTCTTCCTCGAGCACCTTTACCTCCACGTCCTATTATCGACCCCCGCTTGGTCGACTTCAACGAGGTGAATGAGCTCCTCCCGGATTTGTGCGCTCTTTTTAAGGTTCAGGAAGGTTGGATGGATTTTGTTACCCGGTACAATAGATATTATCCTCGGTTGGTGCCGCAGTTCTACGGGTATTTAGTTGTGCGGAATGAACAGTTATATACCACAGTTGAGGGTGTGGAGCTTCATATCACTCCGGAGTTATTTCAGCAGGCCCTAGGAGTATCAGCCATGGGTGCAGATAGGGCATATGATTTTGGTGAAGTTCCAGAAACATTTACCCTTATGACCAACTGTGAGTATGTGCACGGTGTAAGCAATTTGATCAAGTTGAATGCCAATCATTTTCCTCCACTGCAACGGGTCCTGCACCACATGTTTACATCATTGATTTATCCCAAAGTGGGCGGTCGGGATGAGGTTACAGAAGTTCAGAGATTTCTGTTCTATCATGTCATGAATGGAATTCCAATCAATATGGGTCGGCTCATGATAGATCTGATTAGCACCTGTCGTACCTACCTCCGGCGCTCTCTTCCATATGCTTCGCAGTTGACCGGTGTCTTCATTTATGCCGGGATTAATGTGGCGAATGAGAAGTTCATATATGTTAGGCAGGATGATGTTTACAACAAGCATAAAATCTTCACAGATTTTGGCTACTACTTTGGTCCCGACGGCGAGCTTGTACGGGACATTCCAGTTTATGGGGAAGATGAAACCAGTGAGGAAGAAGAAGGACCAGCACAGCAGCATGGTGAAGGGGATATCCCCCCTCCATTTCCAGCTGAGGAGCCGCCTCCCCCACCATCTCCTTATCACCAGGATTTTGAGATGCCTCCTCCACCTCAGTTTCACCATGGGGAATCTTCCACTCAGGGGGCCGGACAGCGCCTTTCGGTGGACTACGAGGCTCTTGACGGGCCGCTTACCGGCTTAGAGACTCGTGTGGATACCCTCGGGGATCATCTCTCTACCCTTGGGGACACTATAGGCACTGCATTTGACACCATATTCAGGCGCATGGATACTTTCTCTACTACCTTGGACACTCTCTCTACTCAGATGGCCACTCTCATCACCCACATGACTTCCTTCTGAGAGGATTTAGCTGAGTCTGGCCAATCCTTTAGCTTCATGCACCTCTCCCTTCTTGGCATGCGGCGCCAGGATGCGGCTCGTGATGAATCCATTGGCCATATTCTTGATCTTCTTCACACTCACGCTCACCATCTTGGCGACATTTGTCGGCACCTTGGCCTTCCACATACTCCTCCAGCAGATCAGCCACCTCCAGAAGATGCTCCATGAAAATTTCTTTTGGCTTTCCCCTCTGGCATGTTATCCTTTAGTATTGTGTTGCTTGAGTCCCTCCTTCGTCTATCCTATCCCTTTTTGATGTTGCCAAAGGGGGAGAAGTAGTAGGGCGGGTTTATATACTTATGTATGTCGATTGTGTGGTTACGTTGCTTGCTTGTATGTTGATCATGTGAGGGTTATCAGTAGTGTCAAGTCTTTTGTATTAGAGTCATGCCTTCACTCTCGCACTAATGTATTTTGTAATGAAATGATGAATTGAATGTACTGGTGTTTGAATTCAGATGGTTGGGACTTGTGTTTTTATCTCATATTCTTATTGGCAAACAAGTGGTTGGATGGAATGTGCTGTGTTAAATTGTTTTTCGAGCATGTTGAATGACTTTCATGTATTACGTTCATTTTGGAGTTTCGAAAGCAATTAACATGGTTTGCATGCCCTCGAGTTTTGTCATCATCAAAAAGGGGAGATTGTTGTATATATCTCAGTGCTTTTGATGATAACAAAACCAAGGACATATACTTGTTCATGTGCTTGGAACCAATAACTTAAGGGTATTCCATAAGCCTTCATGCTGGATTTCTTCACGATTTTTGCTTAAGTGTTTAGCATTCCAAACGCATTTCCAAGAAATCAAATGAACTTGAAATAAGTTTTAACCATTCGTTCAATTCATGTCTCGATTATTTGGATAAATTTTTCTGGGCTAAAATCTTCATTTTCAGGTTTTTGACAGTCTGGTCGACCTCCGGTCTGTTCCCGGTCGACCTGAAATAATAGAATGGACTTTTCTACAGCTTGTCTTAGTGGCGGTCAACCGCCCCCTCAATCCCGATCGACCGGGATTCCCAGGGACCGGGCTTCTGCTAGTTTCTCAGTGGCGGTCAACCGCCAGCCCCTGGAGGTCGACCGCCAGCCCCGAGCTGCCCAACATTGTTGACTTTTTATCACTTCAAGGAAAGGCCTCCCTCTTGGTATTGTTTAATCCCTAAGCAACCAAACCCTCCAGATATTGTGGATCTGGTCTGGGGGATTCCCTGGACCATTCAAAATCTATATAGCACATACAAGAGGGTTAAGAAAACCCTAATGCTCAAGTTGGATCAAGAAGGCTATCAAAGGGAATAAGAGGGGAGCTAGCACTGTAGACGTGAACAGTGCTCCGAGAAGAGTTCTTCATCATTCTTCCTCCATCCTCAAGTGAGGATCAAGCCCAAGCCAAGTGGAGTTCAAGCTACATCCTAGAAACTCTTCATCAACTAAGGGGGAGCATCAATCAAGTTTTTTCTTTTGTGTTTCCATTCTCAATTCTTCTAAGCTTCAAGTGTGGCTTTTGTAATCCTGTAACAATCTCGTGTGTGTGTGGATCTTCCTAGATCCGTGTGTGTGTCTAGTTTATCCGTTGGTTTTGTGTGTGTTGTTGGGTGTCCTAACACCTTCAGGGAACCTTCATCTCCCAACGTGTGTGTGTGTTCGATCTTGTATCTCTTTACAAGATAGTGTGTGGATCCTCACGGTCCATGAGGGGTGGACGTAGGTTGCCGTTGCGGTATCCAAACCACCTAAAAATCGCTGTCTCTTTGTGGTTTGTTCTCTTTCTCCTATCCCCCTTCTGTGCATGCTTGCGGTGTTTGATTTTGGTAGATCTACTTTATCCTACATTAGTTCCATAGTGTCATCACTTCATCTTAAAATTGAGGACAGCTTTGATTAATTTTTTAATACCCAATTCACCCCCCTCTTGGGTGCCATTTAATCTCGGGACTTCACCATGCATACACTTCTAGACATGACCACACACACACACACATGACTAGAACGTCGTGCACACGACACAACACTGTCCTCGGGCAAGGCCACGAGAGGGCTAACCCGGAAAGGTCATGACGCATGAGAAATGCGAGAGACACATGTCACGTGACGGAAGCACCTCCTCACTAGAAGAACAGCCAGCTGCATCCACTGACATCTTATGCTGCGCCTACAAGTGTCTGTCTACACTGCCAACAAGACGACAAAGATGAGGACACTGTCTGAACAGAACAGGAACTAAAGTAATGAGTGACTAGACAGGGTAACGCCCGTCGACATTAGTCCAAGCCCCAACTACTGTACAGCATGGAGAGCCAGACCACGTGTGCACACACAGACTCTTGCTGGAGAGCCAGACCTCTAGCTAGTTTTTCTCACCCGGCAGGACGCTACTGTACAGTGGGGGCCCACGGAAACTAGCTTAAAAACCGTATATTGGGAACTGCCGCGCCACCACTCTCGGGTGGGTCGACATGTCGTAACGCGTCGCCAGGCTACGACTAGTGGAGGCTCACTAGACACAGAACTTTGAAACACAAGCACTGTAGTACAGACAGGCAAGGAAGCACTGTCGCCCATACTGCGAAACATAAAGGCAGTACAACAATTGCCAAGAGACTCAGGATAGGGAAACTAGACCTGCTAACACAACGATCCCTGAGTCTCACGATCCGGAGTCAAGATCGTTGCACAACGACGGAGACATGCCGCCAATCGGTCTAATCCTAAGCCAGAGGAAACGACACAACCGCGTAAAATGACACACGGAGACCTGAGGGATCAATAAGACCCTCAGCACACCTGGACACGCAAATTGAGGTAAGATGATATCTCGAGGCATCCAGAACCATGTCTCGGACTGGATAAAATCACCGAGACACACACAAGGTTACCTGTCAACCCCTGGGTCACACCGGGTTGACCGGAACCTACCAACGACTCTATAGCAGTACAGAAACCAAGGCATGCCTGGCTACCTTATATCGTGGTCATAGCCCTCATAGGACATCAAGAGACATCCACGGGACGATAGACAAACCACAAGGTCGAGCCAAGACAATTGGAAACCAAAATGTCAGAAAGTGACACTCTATACATACACAGAGGCACAGACACTGGCGGTCATAGACAGGGCCACGAGGTGACAGTAGCGGTCAAAGCTATGGCCGCTGGACTCAGTCAAACTTCGACTGACCTGCCCAGACAAACCACGAAGCGGTCGATGATAGACACGCTACACAGACTAGGCGGTCCAAGAGACAACCGCCATACTAACTGCCCTAAGATACTGACCTTAGACATACAGTCTATAGTAGCCGAAGAAAGGCGCGCTACAACGAAGAAACGCATGAAGGTTGGGCCACTGGAGCCAACCGACTTAATATCTTGACTAGGTCTAAAACCACGGTAACACGAATACCGAGGCAGACCACAAGCCTTTGAGACCATCCCCTCAGGATGGGAACTCGAGGGAGGCCACAAACATGGGGGGAACCCCACCGCACTCATACCGATACGCGGAGACTCGATCAAGCATAACACAAAGCCCGAGATACACACACCTATGGGTACGCTAATCGAAGTGACACGCCACCTCCCGACACCCCAGAAACATGAACACGGAACCCACAGGGTGTCCGGAACACTCACGAGGCCATAGGTCGATCATTGTGTCTCAACTAGACTGACTAGGACTCGAAATAAGCATAAACACAAAAATCCGGTCGACCAGACCCCTGGGGTCGGTCGACCTGATAGGGTCGGTCGACTGGCCCTGGTGGTCCAGTCGACCGGACCATCAGCCAAACTAGCATGGTCGCGCGGGCAACCGCCGGTCGACCGGTCACGGTGGAAAACCGGCAGAACCGAGCCCTAACGCCCAATTCCACGCCCCGTTCAATTCCGATCAAAGGGGAAAACAACCACAATCACAATACCGACCTTCCACAGTCTGGAAGGGGTCAAAATAATGCACAAACAGCTTGAAACGGGCAATTCCATCGAATTCACCCTATTTGGGTCATCGGGGTTCCCGGGCTCGTACCGGCCCCAAATGACAACCAAACGACACGAAATCAGCGGATCTGGAACGCTGACATTATGGGGTTCGATTGATACCAACTGATCTAAAAACCGTCACCGTTGTCTGGCGAACCCTGTGAACACCCCAAAACCATGGTTTTCCTGAACTTTCTTTCTCCCTCTCCTTGGGGTATCGCGCCCCTTCTTATTTTATCCTCCATCAATCCCTAGGGCATCACGTCCCTCCTCATTTTCTACCTCTGGAGCCGCCGGATCTTCTAGCTCTTCACCAAGGGCATCACGTCCCTACTCATTCTCCCCGATTTTTGGAACTTCCAGAGTTTTCTCTTTTCCTTGGGCATCGCGTCCCTCCTCATTCCTTACCTCCGGAACCTCTGGATTTCTCACTGATTCTCCTTGGGCAACTCGGCCCATGGTGTCTTCCTCCTCCGAAACCTCCGGATCGTCCTTCCTCTGTTGATCTACTTTCCCCATGGCATCACGTCCCTTCATACCCTACGGAACCTCTGGACTTACCTCTTCTCACGGGACATCGCGTCCCTCTACATTTTATTCCTCCGGAACCTCCAGATTCTCTATTTCATTCTTCATCTCTCTTCCTAAAGCATCGCGCCCCTTTCTATCTTCTTCCTCCAGAACCTCTGGACCTTATCCCTTTCCCCCGATTTGTCTTCCTACTCCTCCGGAACATCACGTCATTTGTCCTTTTCTTCCTTTTAAGTCACATTTTTCCACACCTCTTCCCGGGGCATCGCGTCCCTTTCCACCATATTCCTCCAGAGCCTCCGGACTTTACCTCCTGTCATGATTCTCCTCCATTGCTTCCGGACCCTCCGGACCCTCCTCTTTCTATTTATCAATTCCTTCTCTTGATTCCTCCTGATCCCGGGTTCTACCCGACTTCTTCTACGTCAACTGCTCTAGGCATCTGCCCTTTCTCTCACTATTTTCGAGGCTTTAGTCCTCACTCCTCTTCTTAATTCTCTTTCCCTTCTGTAGACCTTTCACGTTATCCAGGTCTCCGTGCCTTAGTAAGGGAGTTCTAGCCCTCACCTCTCTTCCTTTTCTCCTTATTCGTATGTGTCAGGTCTAGACACCACTCCTTCTTGTTAAGCCACTTCTAATCCTTGCCGATATCCTTTCTTACTTGCCAAAAGAGGACAACAAATGCCATGATCGCCTCCGGCAGTTGCTCCCTCTGCAAGGTTGCAAGGTAATGTATGTGCGTAAGTGTGCATTCTTATGCATTTTCATCACCTTATTCACGGGTGGTTTTTTTCAAAATAAAGTGCTTCTTAACATGATTAAGAGTGGTTGTTCTAGCCTTTATCTTAGGTCTTTTATTAATGTGACGACCCGGACTCCGGATACCGGATATACCCGATAGGACTATCGAGTAGACCCGATACCGCTTGGAACCCGTGAAGCCTCCTAAGAGCTATTAAGCTCCGAAGGGAAAAAGGAATGTCGTGTAGTACATTGAAGCCACAGAGATATAAAAATAAGCAATTAAATTTCATTAGATCAGTTTGCTAAAGTAGAAGAATTAAAATTACTTTTTAATTAACAGTTCAATTTAACAATTATACCAGAGTCCAGTCCAAAGGAAAGACAAGCAGTACAGTCGACAGAAAAGAGGGACGTACACTGAGGTAGGGGGAAGCCTGACATAGGTACTGCTGGCAACTACGAACTCACCACACCAGGAACAGCAAGGAAGAAGAGACGACCCCTCCTGAAAAGCAGTGGTGAGCCTCGACTGGCTCAGTAGAGGTCACGCGGATCCCCACTGAAAAATAACGAAGTGACACGCTAAAATAGCAGGTAAACAGCAGGAGTAGTAAAGCAGGAAAACTAAACTACACAGCCGTAAAAGAAAATTGGAACGGAAGGTGGAGCTACGGCTACAAGAAAAGGGAAAAGCCGTACCTGAATGAAAACACGGCTGCCAAACTAACCTCGGCCTCCCAAACTACTCCAGACAGCAACATGAAGGCGAACTCTGATCTGACAAGGTCAGGAGTTGCCGATCTGTGGGGCCTACAAAGACAGGCAGAAAGCCTAGAAAAGACATAGACAGACACAAACGCCCTAAAGCATACACGACTCGAGTGCCGTGCATGCTCTTCTAGACACGACCACACACACGCATGACTAGAACGTCGTGCACACGACACAACACTGACCTCGGGCAAGGCCACGAGAGGGCTATCCCTGAAAGGTCATGACGCACGAGAAATGCGAGAGTCACGTGTCACGTGACGAAAGCACCTCTTCACTAGAAGAACAGCCAGCTACGTCCACTGACATCTTATGCTGTGCCTACAAGTGTCTGTCTACGCTGCCTAAAAGACGACAGAGATGAGGACACTGTCTGAACAGAACAGGAACTACAGTAACGAGTGACTAGACAGGGTAACGTCCGTTGGCGTCAGTCCAAGTCCCTGACCACGTGTGCACATACCGACTCTTGCTAGAGACCCAGGCCTCTAGCTAGTTTTCCCCACCCGGCAGGATGCTACTGTACAACGGGGGCCCACGAAAACTAGCTTAAAAACCATATATCAGGAACTGCCACGCCACCACTCCCGGGTGGGTCGACACTTCGTAACGCGTCGCCAGGCTACGACGAGTGGAGGCTCACTAGACACAGAACTCTGAAACACAAGCGATGTAGTATTGACAGGCAAGGAAGCACTGTCGCCCATACTACGAAGCACAAAAGCAGTACAACAACTGCCAAGAGACTCAGGATAGGGCAACTAGACCTGCTAACACAACGATCCTTGAGTCTAACGACCCGGAGTCAAGATCGTTGCACAACGGCAGAGACATGCCGCCAATCGGTCTAATCCTAAGCCAGAGGAAACGACACATCCTCGTAAAATGACACACGGAGACCTGAGGGATCAACAAGACCCTCAGCACACCTAGACATGCAAATCGAGGTAAGATGATATCTCGAGGCATCCAGAACCATGTCTCAGACTGGACAAACCCGCCAAGACACACACAAGGTTACCGGTCAACCCCTGGGTCACACCGGGTTGACCGGAACCTACCAATGAATCTATAGCAGTACAGAAACCAAGGCATGCCTGGCTACCATATATCGTGGTCATAGCCCTCATAGGACATCAAGACACATCCACGAGACGACAGACAAACCACAAGGTCGAGCCAAGACAATTGGAAACCAAAACGTCAGAATGTGACACTCTATACATACACAGAGGCACAGACACTGGCGGTCATAGACAGGGCCACGAGGTGACTGTAGCGGTCAAAGCTATGGCCGCTAGACTCAGTCAAATTCCGACTGACCTGCCCAGACAAACCACGAAGCGGTCGATGACAGACACGCTACACGGAATAGGTGGTCCAAGAGACAACCGCCATACTAACCGCCCTAAGATACTGACCTAAGACATACGGTCCGTAGCGGCCGAAGGAAGGCGCGCTACAACGAAGAAACGCATGAAGGTTGGGCCGCTAGAGCCAACCGACTTAATATCTTGATTAGTTCTAAAACATCGATAACACGAATACCGAGGCAGACCACAAGCCGCTGAGACCATCCCCTCAAGACAGGAACTCGAGGGAGGCCACACACATGCGGGGGAAACCCACCGCACTCATACCAATACACGGAGACTCGATCAAGCGTTACACAAAGCCCGAGATACACACACCTATGGGTACGCTAATCGAAGTAACACACCACCTCCATACACCCCAGAAACATGAACACAGAACCCACAGGGTGTCCGGAACACTCGCGAGGCCATAGGTCAGTCATTGGGTCTCAACCAGACCGACTAGGACTCGAAATAAGCATAAACACAGAAATCCGATCGACCAGACCCCTGGGGTCGATCGACCTAATAGGGCCGTTCGACCGGCCCAGGTGGTCCGGTCGATCGGACCATTAGCCAGACTAGCATGGTCGCGCGGGCAACCGCCGGTCGACCGGTCACGGCGAAAAATCGGCAGAACCGAGCCCTAACGCCCGATTCCACGCCCCGTTCGATTCCGATCGTAGGGGAAAACAACCACAATCACAATACCGACCTTCCACAGTCCGGAAGGGGTAAAAATAATGCACAAACGGCTTGAAACGGGCAATTCCACCGAATTAACCCTATTTGGGTCACCGGGGTTCCCGGGCTTGTACCGGCCCCAAATGACAACCAAACGAAACGAAATCAACGGATCTGGAACGCTGACATTCCAGGGGTTTGATTGATACCAATGGATCTAAAAACCGTCACCATTTTCTGGCGAACCCTGCGAACACCCCAAAAGCATGGTTTTCCCGAACCTGAAGGAAAGCCACTCGTATGCTCACCGAACAACGCAAAACTGTAGAAAAACATAGAGGTGAAGTAGGTGATCCGCATCCCTACCTCCACCGAAGAAACCGTGCGCTGTGGACACCAAAAAAATGTCGATGAGGATCATATGGCATGCACGTCTCGACATTCGAGAGCAAGCCGAAGATAGAAATGCCGAATAAACCTCATGCCTCGCCCGATCAGGACGAGAACTCGCTTGGTGGTCCGCTACCCGCTAAGGAAGCCCCCTAAGCAAAAGATACAGCTACAAGGCTCCGACCAGCCATGCCGAGAGCTGAATCAGAGAAGAGTCGGGAACTCCAGCACAGTCTCGGCATGCACCGAAAGTCATGCAGAATCTGGGACCGAGTCCCAGAGGCTACAAATGGAATATTATGGAGGCCATACGTCGCAACCGGAGCGTTCTCGAAATGCCGACATTCATATAAAGGGCCGCGACTTCGAAAGGAATCCGTTTGGTGCTTAAAATGGCACGAAGTGGCCCTAAAACGGCGCGCCTTAAAACGGCGCGCCCCCCCCTTAAAATGGCGCGCCCCACTTCATGCTCTAATACGAGCTCCCCTTTGCTTTGATTTAAAACGGTGCCACCATCTGCACAAGCTACCCGGCACCCTAAAATTGAACGACCCATCTTGCACATTTTAAAAGCTTCTCCTTCAAATGTTAAAACGGCGTGGCCCTTCAATGCTTAATCCGGCGCGCCTTTTTGCACCCACTGGTGACGTTTCATCGGCGCGACTACCTTCCCTCGTGCCGTTTTAACTCAACGGCCATCCCATCCGCCAGCCGATACTCTGTTCGGCATAAATGAGATGCACAGAGGACATTCAAAGCCCATGACTCTGCTTCTACCTTCGTTCGACAGCACAGAAGCGGCAATGGCGAAGCAGGCTCCGGCAAATCTACAAATGTCCCATCCTCGGACGAACGCCAGTGTACTCCATGAACCAGCATCATCCAGCACAACAGCAACGTTGTTGCCAACAAGGCAGAGGTGGCGGGAGTTTTCTCCCCCACTGTCCGTTCTATAAAAGGCATGCCCCACTAGTGAAGAAAGACGAGGGAGGCTCGAACCACCCCCCCCCCCCTCGAAGGGCGATTGAAAAGAGAAGAGAGGGCCACCCGAAGAGAAGAAGAAGCTTCATCCCCGTGCCGGAGAAGAGAAGAGAAGAGATTGAGCGTGAGAGAAGAGAGGTGAGCTTGGAGGGGGAGGAGCTTGTGCTCCGTTCCCCCCCCCCCCCCCATCGATGTTTTTCTTCTTTTCTCTCTGATGTATCCCCCCTTTGCTTTGCTGTCTTTCCCCTTGTGGATGAATAAAATAAAAGCTTTTTTTTTGTAACATGCGGTGTTCTTCTGCTTCCCTCTCTTTCTCTCTGCCTTCTCCTCATCCAGGCTCTTCGAAGCTTGCTTCTCCATAGCATGGCCTTCGAAGGAGTCCGTCAGGGGATGAACATTCATGGCCTCTCGTGGCACACATTTGTCCTGCTTAATCCCTTTGGCATCCCATTAAACGGCGCGCCCCCCTTACCCTTGGCATCCTGCTAATCTGGTGCCCTCTATTCCGGCGCCCCCCCCCCAGACTTCCCCTTGATCCGGCGTGATTTCGTAAAGAAGAGTTAACCAAATAAAAAAAAGAAGTTTAATACTAATAAAGGAATAAAAGAAACTCTATCACCCGTACCTTAATTAAAATTTTGTTCCGGGGGCGCTGCCCCCTTGACCCCCACGACCTGACCGCGCAGGTCGATCCACGTGCGAGGGCGCACGATGGCAAGTTCGGGCTCCACACTTAACAATTCACTCCCTCGGACTCGGTGCAAAGAGAAAATCAATGATGCCTTGTGGTATCGGGCGTGGACCTTGGAACCCCCGACATGGTCATGATCCGAACACAGTCTGGGCCAATAGTTCGTTAACTCGACCCGCTTCTCCCGGGATCTAATCCCGCAACGCCACATTAAACTTGTCGTGTCTACGGCAGACATTTGCACGGTTTTATCGTCGTTTTCGATGCTTCAAACGTGGACTCACGTCCGAACAATGAATGGTCCGACCGTGACCGACATGCACGCATACCTTGGAACCTTCGTTTCCCCGGACTGTGTGTGAAGAGAAAAGCAATGACGCCCCATGGCATCGGACTTGGATCTCGGGAGCCCTCGCCCGGACATGACCATGATCCGAACTTATCACGGGCCGACAGTTCGTTAGTTCGACCTGTCTTTATCGGGATCCGATCTCGCATCCACATTAAACTTGTCGTACCTACGGCAGACATCTGTACTGTTTTATCGTCGTCCTTGACGCTACTAATACGGACTTCCGTTCGAATAAGGAATGGTCCGTTAGTGACCGACGTATATATCGTGATCCAATCCCGCACCCATAGGAAATGTGCCGTACCTTCGGTATGTCTTTGTCGTGGCCTTCGATGTTTCGAATATGGGCTTACGTCCGAATACTGGATGGTCCGTTAGTGACCGACGTATATCCCGGGATCGAATCCCGTGCTTGCATTAAAACTTGCCGTACTCACGGCAGACATTTGTACGGGTTTATTTCCGTTTACATCTTCAATACGGATCTTTGTCCGAGCATAAAATGGTCCATGAATGACCAACAAAATCTGAATGGAACGAGACGGCTCTCGCCTTCCCCGACCACGCGTGTGGGAATATCAATAAGACCTTCGTGAGTCACGTCTGGACCTCGGGTTCGCCCCAACCATGGTCATTACCTGACCCACATCTAGGCCTATAGCCAGCTATCTCTGTATACGTCTTTATTTTGGAATCTAGTCCCGGGACACTTTCCCGCCACCCTTCGGCACCGGAGATATTAATGATGCCCACGCAAGCCTCGTTTGGACCGCGGGAGGTGCCCCCGAAATGGTCCTGACTCGATCTCGCACCGGGCCAATAAACTCGCTGATTTTTGACCGCTCTAACCGAGATTCAACCGAATGTCTTCTATCCCTTTAAACAATAAATTTGCCGTACCCTGGCATACATATGCTCCAGCTTTCCCCGTGATGATCACGATTCTCTGAAGCCGGACGCTCGTCCGAATATCGAAATGGTCCCTTGAGTGACCGACATATTTCGAATACTTGTTTCCCTAGACATAGGGCTTTCCGACTGATTCGAGACCGCTATCGGCTTGTTTCTCTCGATATATTTTCCTGGCCATGAGGCCCCTTTTCCCGGTGATTAATCAAGGGTGTTCCCCTCTCCGAGGGGATGTAAATGACGCCGTGACCTTTATGGCGCGGCGGGCTCCAGTCCCGACACGAACCACACAATCGTCTGATTAATTAGATCGAGCGAACAATAAATCGTCACTTTGTGACTGGCACGCCCACGCACTTAATAAATGAATAAACCCACCGAATAAACCGACTCAAAGAAACAAACAAATGAGCGTGTCGAAAAGTGCGTCCACATGCGCCGAAGCGACTAATCCGCGTCGAAAATTCCAAATCAACGAACCGCGCCTTCTTGGAATCCACCGAGGGATCGCGCCTCGCCACGCTCAAATCGTCGCCCCATTTCGCGTCCTGATCACTCCATCGCGTCCTCACCTCAGCCAGCTCCGCAACGGTGTGCACCCCTCGCCAAACCTCCCAGAGAGGAGAGAGAACGAGAGAGAGAAAGAGATGGGGGAAATGAGGGAGGAGAGAGGGGGTTGAGGAATAAATAGAAAGGAAATCAGAAAATTTTCCTAATATCTGAAAATTCAATTATTAGCCCCGAAAATGCACTAATTCAGAAAAATACGTAAAAATAGTCGAAACGGTCCTCTCAAAGAGTACATCGCTGCTGTAACGTCCTCGAGTCGATGAACTGAGTAATAAACTCACCGCAGGGTTCCGTAACTTGTACGAGCGAAAAACCCACACGGATCGTAAAACTCAACTCCAGACCCACAAAAGCGATCCGAAACTCTCCGAAAAGGATTCGAAAGACCCAATAAGAATCCAGTGTATTACAACCTCCCCTCCTTCAAGAAATTTCATCCTTAAAATTTAAGGAACAAACAAGAAGAAGCAGGGACGAACAAACCCCAAGACACAACTTGAAATAGCACGAATCTCGAAAAACATAATTCAGAGGGACATAGTCAGACCATAATCACAAGTACACGCTCGGGATCTCAAGGTGGACAGATCCATCGAACGAGCATGATACACAAGTGAACTCAAGTCTGACACCTCCGAAACAAGGCAACGTCGCTTACGTCTCACAAGAAAGGAGACACGACGCATGCCACGACAACAGATATCGAGAAAACAAAACGACAAACACGGCAAGCATCAGCTTAAACAAGGAAACATAGTCCTCTCAGTTGACAGCTCGACACATCATCGGCCCCAGTGCCAAAGGCAACCACGAAAGCCTGGCACACAGGACGCCAACGACAGCACCGGACCACAAGCACAATCAAGTCAGTCCTTACTCAGATATTACATCTGATCGAGTCGCATGCTAACTCTATCAGGAAAGAAGAGTACGGTACAACTAACCGACAAGACTACGGTTCACATAGTGCTAAGACAGATACACAAAATCATAGAGAAATAGCGATAAAACGACAACAACGGTAGCACTTGAAGGATCCTGGCTCCGTACTAAACACAGAATCACGGAACACAACTACAAGCTGGGTCACATCAAGGCACAATAACAGCTGAGCACACGACTATAATGGACTAGTTATGCATCGAGCAGCTCACCAAAAAAAAGACCCATGATAACGAAATTGACAATCTCGGGGAACGCATCTCAAGGACTATGATCACGTTCTGAGAGCACAAGACCCAAGACACCATACAGAGGAGCAAGGGTACCCCATCAGCAAAAATCTCGACAGATTCCCCAACACTCACAAATGCCGATGCCTACACCAGAATGACTCCAGCAATGACACGGCAAAAGACCATATCAAGGCACAGGGAGCGAAGATGAAGTCACATCGAGAAAAACACTTCTCTCGACTGGCCAGAATCTTATAACCAACGATCCTCGACATGTGGGTTATCATCCCACACGCTTCCGCTGTGCACTCATACAATGCACATAGGCATCGGAAATATCTCGGTATCACATCTCAGCACACACTCGGCACCATCGCAATTCATGAAAATCACAATGTATTACGCCACAAGTACTGATCCTGCTAATAACCGATCACAAGTAGCCTAAGTGCAAACTGAAGGAGAGTACCAGCTTCAGCACAAAGCCCAAAGAAGAATGCTAATCTCAGCTTACCATTACGTCCTGAAAGAATAAAAGAGCCTTTACAACGCATCAGCCGTCAGACACGGCATGAAAAACATGGTGCACAACGTCCCTTAACACCATGACAGAGTCCAAAGCCAAGCAACCATAGAACAAGGAGCAGATCAGGCTCAGAAGAAATACTGTCCACACTTAAGCAGACACAGGACAAAGGTCTCACCAAGACAGCAATTCTAAGGCTTACCTCAAAAAGACTCCACCAGACAGGATGAGAAGCATCAAGCTCGACCACAGAAGCTCACCAGGAAGGGACAATCCTAGGTTCGCTCGAGCATCTTCTCAATCAAGGAATATAATCGACCACTTCGACAGAAGCGAAATACCTCAGGAGCTGCATAGACTTAAGCTGGGATGACCAAAACAACGTAAGAACGTGTACGGCCATCGCACCAACTCGAAAAGTCACCAGCCACCTGAACAAACCATGAAAAAATCTCGAACAATGTATTGCACATTCAAGCCTACCGGCGAACTCTGCCAAGTACAGCATGATCGAGATAAACACCACAACGAAAAAGAAGCATCCCGTCACATCCTGGCAAGAGCAAAAACCATCTCGCATAGTGCTATTATAGCAAGCACAAGATGACACGCGGAAAACAAAACGACAAGAATTGCGAAACCTAATGTCAGCTAAAGACTGTACTGGACTTTCAGAACTCTGGATACAGTATATCTCAGATTCGCATGTACTTCACACAACAACGCTCTGATACCACCTGTGACAACCCGGACTTCGAATACCGGATATACCCGATAGGACTACCGAGTAGACCCGATACCGCTTGGAACCCGTGAAGCCTCCCAAGAGCTGTAAAGCTTCGAAGGGAAAAAGGAATGTCGTGTAGTACATTGAAGCCACAGAGATATAACATTAAGCAATTAAATTTCATTAGATCGGTTTGATAAAGTAGCAGAAATAAAATTACTTTTTAATTAATAGTTCAATTTAACAATTATACCAGAGTCCAGTCCAAAGGAAAGACAAGCAGTACAGTCGACAGAAAAGAAGGACGTACACTGAGGTCGGGGGAAGCCTGACGCAGGTACCGCTGGCAACTACAAACTCGCCACACCAGGAACCGCAAGGAAGAAGAGACAACCACACCTGAAAAGTAGGGGTGAGCCTCGTGTCACTGGCTCAGTAGGGGTCACGCGGATCCCCACTGAAAAATAACGCAGTAACACTCTAAAACAGTAGGTAAACAGCAGGAGTAGTAAAGCAGGAAAACTAAACTACAAAGCTGTAAAAGAAAACCAGAACGGAAGGAGCATCTATAGCTACAAGAAAAGGGAAAAGCCATACCTGAATGAAAACACGGCTGCCGAACTAACCTCGGCCTCCCAAACTACTCCAGACAGCAACAGGAAGGCAAACTCTGATCTGACAAGGTCAGGAGTTGCCGATCTGTTAGGCCCACAAAGATAGGCAGAAAGCCTAGAAAAGACCTAGACAGACACAGACGCCCTAAAGCATACACGACTCGAGTGTCGTGCATGCTCTTCTAGACACGACCACACACAAACACGACTAGAACGTCGTGCACACAACACAACACTGACCTCAGGCAAGGCCACGGGAGGGCTAACTCGGAAAGGTCACGACGCACGAGAAACATTTCCGTCACGTGTCACGTGATGGAAGCACCTCCTTACTAGAAGAACAGCCAGCTGCGTCCACTGACGTCTTATGCTGCGCCTACAAGTGTCTGTCTATGCTGCCTACAAAATGACAGAGACGAGGACACTATCTGAACAGAACAGGAACTACAGTAACGAGTGACTAGATAGGGTAACGCCCGTCGGCGTCAGTCCAAGCCCCTAACCACGTGTGCACACACTGACTCTTGCTGGAGAGCCATGCCTCTAGCTAGTTTTCTCCACCCGGCAGGACGCTACTGTACAGCGGGAGCCCACGAAAACTAGCTTAAAATCCATATATCGGGAACTGCCATGCCACCACTCCTGGGTGGGTCGACACATCGTAATGCATCGCCAGGCTACGACTAGTGGAGGCTTACTAGACACAGTACTCTGAAACACAAGCGTGGTAGTACTGATAGGCAAGGAAGCACTGTCGCCCGTACTACGAAGCACAAAGGCAGTACACCAACTGCCAACAGACTCAGGACAGGGCAACTAGACCTACTAACACAACAATCCCCGAGTCTCATGACCTAGAGTCAACATCGTTGCACAATGGTAGAGACATGCCGCCAATCGGTCTAATCCTAAGCCAGAGGAAACGACACATCCGCGTAAAATGACACACGGAGACCTGAGGGATCAACAAGACCCTCAGCACACCTGGACACGCAAACTGAGGTAAGACGATACCTCGAGGCATCTAGAACCATGTCTCAGACTGGATGAAACCGTCGAGACACACACAAGGTTACCTGTCAACCCCTGGGTCACACCGGGTTGACCTGAACCTACCAACGACTCTATAGTAGTACAGAAACCAAGGCATGCCTGGCTACCTTATATCATGGGCATAGCCCTCATAGGACATCAAGAGACATCCATGGGATGACAGACAAAGCACAAGGTCGAGCCAAGACAATTGGAAACCAAAACGTCGGAAAGCGACACTCTGTACATACACAAAGGCACAGACACTGGCTGTCATAGACAGGGCCACGAGGTGACTGTAGCGGTCAAAGCTATGGCCGCTAGACTCAGTCAAACTTTGACTGACCTACCCAGACAAACCATGAAGCGGTCGATGATAGACACGCTACACGGACTAGGCGGTCAAAGAGACAACTGCCATACTAACCGCCCTAAGATACTGACCTAAGACACACGGACTGTAGCGGCCGAAGGAAGGCGCGCTACAACGAAGAAACGCATGAAGGTTGGGCCACTAGAGCCAACCGACTTAATATCTTTACTAGGTCTAAAACCACGGTAACACGAATACCGAGGCAGACCACAAGCTGGTGAGACCATCCCCTCAAGATGGGAACTCGAGGGAGGCCACACACATGCGGGGGAATCCCACTGCACTCATACCGATACACGGAGACTCGATCAAGCGTAACACAAAGCCCGAGATACATACACCTATGGGCATGCTAATCGAAGTATCACAGCACCTCTCGACACCCCAGAAATATGAACACAGAACCCACAGGGTGTCTGGAACACTCGCGAGGCCATAGGTCGGTCATTGGGTCTCAATCGGACCGACTAGGACTCAAAATAAGCATAAACACAGAAATCCGGTCGACCTGACAAGGTCGGTCGACCGGCCCAGGTGGTCCGGTCGACCGGACCATCAGCCATACTAGCACGGTCGCGCGGGCAACTACCGGTCGACTGGCCCATCTGGTCCGGTCGACTGGTCACGGCAAAAAACTGGTAGAACCGAGCCCTAACGCCCGATTCCATGCCCCGTTCGATTCCGATCGAAGGGGAAAACAACCACAATCACAATACCAACCTTCCACAGTCCGGAAGGGTCAAAATAATGCATAAACGGCTTGAAACGAGCAATTCCACCGAATTAACCCTATTTGGGTCACCGGGGTTCCCGGGCTCGTACCGGCCCCAAATGACAACCAAACAACACGAAATCAGCGGATCTGGAACGCTGACATTCCACGAGATCGATTGATACAAACTGATCTAAAAACCGTCGCCATTTTTCGGTGAACCCTGCGAACACTCCCAAAGCATGGTTTTCTTGAACTTGAAGGAAACCCACTCGTATTCTCACGGAACAATGCAAAAATGCAAGGAAACGTAGAGGAGAAGTAGGTGATCCATCTCCCTACCTCCACCCAAGAAACCCTGCGCCAAAGCGACTAATCCGCGCCAAAAATTCCAAATCAATGAACTACGCCTTCTCGGAATCCACAGAGGGATCGCGCCTCGCCACGCTCAAACCGTCGCCCCATTCCGCATCCCGATCACTCCATCGCGTCCTCACCTCGGCCCGCTCCGCAACGGTGTGCACCCCGCCCTGAACCGCCCAGAGAGGAGAGTGAACGAGAGAGAGAAAGAGATGAGAGAAATGAGGGTGGAGAGAGGGGGTTGAGGAATAAATAGAAAGGAAATTTGGAAATTTTCCTAATTTCTAAAAATTCAATTATTAGCCCCGAAAATACACTAATTCAAAAAAATACGTAAAAATAGTCAAAACGATCCTCTCAAAGAGTACATCGCTGTTATAACGTCCTCGAGTCGATGAACTGAGAAATAAACTCACCGCAGGGTTCCGTAACTTGTATGAGAGAAAAACCCACACAGATCGTAAAACTCAACTCAGGACCCACAAAAGTGATCCGAAACTCTCCGAAATGGATCCGAAAGACTCAATAAGAATCCAGGGTATTACAATTAAAATCCATGTTGGCAGAAAATTGGTCTTTAGGCTTGCTATGCAGCACTTCGGTAATAAGAACCCCGCGCTGGGAGTTCGGCCTTCTCTCCCCGCTTGTTAAAGGCAACCGTTAGCTGGGCATTGCACACACTTCACGGTGTCCTTAGCCGTCCCCCTTGGTAAAACACTATTGCTACTCGGGCCATAGTTGAGGGCACGAAGTCTCTTTCTCTTCTAAACTCGGCCAAAATATGAGGGCAGTGGTAATCTGGGCAAAAGAACTAACCTAAGCACACCCCGACAAGAGAAAGTCTCAAATAAGGGCAGTCAATATAACCTTATTCTCAAAATTCCAAGCTCAATTGTAATATCTTTCAAGTCCGAAGGACACAACAGAATAAAAAAAAGAAAAATGATGATCAATGCAAACATATGATCAAAATCAAAAGAAAATTCAAATTTTTGACATGGCAAGAGGCCAGCACAGTTTACCCGCGGGATATTATGAGTCCGGTCATATGCGTGCCTAAAAGAGAATTTGAGGTTTGATGATATGACATAAAGCCCCGGCGCAACAGACCGAATCTCCAAGGGTCGTGCTATGGAAAGAAGTTAAACCCGATATCTTCTTAACTTATATCAAGCTTATCCCAACTTACTCTTCTCTTCTCCCCCTAAGACTGAGTGCTTCTCCGGTATGGCCTTGGTAGGGGCACCGTTAATCAAAGGCAACTGGCTATAGGGCGCCACCCTCTATCCACGCCTTGCGTTGGGCTATTTTTAGCGAAAGGGGAAGGAAAAAGGACCCCTAGCCAGTGGTTTAAACATCTTTTGATGCTGCATTAGCAAAGTCTAATTAAACCAAAAATCTAAAAAATTCAAATATCTTCAAAAATCTAAAAAATTCAAATATCTTCAAAAATCCACATAAAAATTTGAATACTTTTCAAAACCCATGAAAAATTTGCATATTTCAAAAAAAATTCAAAAAATGCATTGTACTTTCTGATGGTGTTTTCTACAGGGGCCACTTTTTGCAAGAACCAAGAACACGGGATGAGTCCTCTTTTCACTTACATCATTGTTTATTCTTCCCTATGATCACTATCTTTTGATTATCTCTGCCGCTCTGGGCACTCATGATTATCATCTCTCATATTTTTCCATGTTGTTCATACCAGTCTGATTATCCCTGTCGCTCTAGACAATTCTGATCATTCAACTCAAATCTTATGACTAGCCAAGTTATCATCCTCATGACAAACAACAAACAATGATGCTTTGCATGTTTTACGTTTCAATGCTATCTCTGCTGTGATATCTAATGCAATGCTATGCTTCAACTTATGCTACTGATGCTATACATGCTTGAATGCTATCCATGCTATGCTTTGATATATGCAAAGATTTGAACGCTTTATTACTTATTCATTACTTGTTATACTTCATTATATCTTGGCTAATGAATTTTTGAGCGCAGGAAGTAGCTTTTGGTCCCACCATCCGGGCATCATCATCCAAGTCCCACGGTGACTACATTTCTCAGTTCTCCCATGCTTATTGCTATCACCATTTCCTCCCTGTATGTATTCCTACTATATGTTATTACGCTATTAGATTATATCAAGGACCTTGTGGCTTTGGTAAATCTGAAATTTGAGTTCCCCTTCATCCAAAACGATGATGATTTCAGAGGAATCTTAGTCACATGGATAGGCCGTTGAGCCATCCAAGAATGGGGACGATGGTTCCCTTTTATGAGTTGGTGCATGGATAAATGGGCTTCGGCTTAGTATCAGCTCACAAATCAGTTTCTTGATTCAGTCTGCACAGCTTAGCAATATTTTTCTTGATTACATTCTATTTTAGTTTGCTTTAATTTTTCTTTTAGCCCAACATACACTCTTGTACGACTTTGAATTAACGTGTGGAAAACCCTTCTAATAACTCATTTTGAAGGTTAATTGATCATTAATTCCCAATATATGAGATATTCTATACCGAATTGTGTCCTCAGTTCACCTTGTTGCCGTTTTGGGTTGTTTCCTTGAAAACTCCTTTGTTTAGATTTCTATCCTCTTATTTCAATCATTTTCCTTTGATCTACCTTGGTTGCAGCACGTCCACATCGGCTGGTAACCGCTTTCCAATGGTAAAACCTATAGGTTTATGACCTGGGGTACTTCCACCACGCTGAAAGTTGATCACCCTTTTATCCCCTTTGTGCCCGCGTGCACGCTCCTTCCTTTATCCAAACAATTGTTGATTTCATTGAACCTCTCAAGATTGCATCATTTCAATCTTTTGATTCAATTCCTATCAAGTGATGTTGATTGCATGTCTCATCACACCTTGGCATCTACTTTTCAGTTCATTCCACGCCATTCCACTTCATTCCATTCCATTCCACTCCGTGTCCCTCCCTTGCAAAGCAGATGCCAAGGCGGGACAACTGTAGACACGCTAAAATTGACATCATTTTGAGCATATCTCCTATCACGTTGCGATGCCCCGTCTGACCCTCAAATCGACTTATTTGAGTGATTTTCCTTATTTTTCTTGATTCTCCAACTTTCCCACATATTTTCCTATTTTTCCAGATTTTGCTGAGATTTTTCTCTATTTTTCCAGGGCCTTTTCTAATTAATGGCAGTCTACCTGTCGCTATTTAATGGGCGCCCAGGGCAGGGGTGCCCATTACTGTAAATGGCGGCCATGACCTGGGCACCCATTCCAATTGGCGCACAGGTGATGGGCGCCCATTCCTGTAGGCTTCCTTTTGGCTGGCTTTTCGAATCATTGAATTAGTGACACTCCGGAAAGTCATCAATTGTTAAATAGCGACCGTTTGGAAGGTTGCCAATTCTTTTCTTCATATTTTGGGCCAAATTCAGATTATTTTGATTCCACGACTATCCGGAAGGTCACCATTTGATAAATGGGCGCACGTACGGAAAGTCGCCAATTTTCTTGCCATATTTTGAGCTTTTAACTCCGTCCGAAACTCGTATTAATTTCTAATTAGCGACCAACTCATGGTCACCGATTCTTTTCAAATTTTGAAAAGTCCTAATCCATCTTTAAATCCCTTAGAATTAGCGAGGCTTCCATATGTCATTCTTTTAAATAGCGACCACTAAGTGGTCGCCAATTCTTCTAGAATTCCAAAACCAAAAAGAACCTCCTTGTTTCTCCGTTTTGAGCCCATTTTCCACTTGGAAAGGATCCTAATGGTTTCTAAGGCTAAGGGGACACTTGGGCAATGTATATCTTCTTCCAAATCCAACTTAAACATGATTTCCTACTTTCTCTTGGATTAAACTCTGAATTTTAGCCCTATAAATAGGACCCTTCTCTCCCTTGTGAAAAAGGCATCAATAATAATCTAAGGGGAGGTGCTGCTGGTTTGAAGGCTTAAGGAGGAGACTCCCATGTACCTTAAAGTTTCATCCATGGAGTTCTTCTTCTTCCCTTGAAGATTTGGAGCCTCTTCATACTTAGAGCATCTTCCTCTCTTGGAGGATTAAATCAATAAGCCTTTCCTTCTCTCTTCTCTTATTTTTATTTAAATCTAGCATTGCATGCATCATTATTCTATCTCTTACTTTTATCTTTTCATCTCAACATTGAGATCTCCATATTGTGTACTCTAGCACACCTCCCAATTGTGCAACACTTGCACATCTCCCTATTTTCCATCATTCATCATATTTTTATCCACCCTTTTCATAGGGGTTTAAAAGCCAACACCAACAAGGTGTGTTCTTATACATTGTTTCATTATCTATTTCTATTATGAGCTTGATGCTACACTCACCTTGGTTCTAATCCATATTTCTTTTGGTGTTTGTTAATTTTGTAAGGGTAATCAACACAAGAAGAACTCTCTTCATCGGTCAGCCGATTGAAAGAGAAGGTGAACACTCACAATCCCCCGCTTTTAAGGTATTTATCGTGATCTTGCCTTGTTTTATTGTTAAATTCTTTTCCTACCTTATTAATTCTTTATCTTTCTTAAGTGGATTTTCCATAATCTACACTCTCTAACTGATCGTCTGACTGAGGGTGGTAAGCCAAGCTAAATGCTAACTTCGTACCAAGAGCTTTCTGAAAAGTCCTCCAAAATTCAGAAGTGAAGCATGGATCTCGATCCGATACGATGGAAATGGGGATTCCATGCAAGAGGACAATCCGCTCCACATATAATCAGGCCAATTTGTGTACACCCAAATTGACTTTAATCGGCAACAACCGAGCTATCTTCGCCAATCTGTCCACTCACAATCAAATACTATCATGCCCACTAGGTGACCTCGGCAACCCAACTACAAAATCAGTAGTCACGTGGTCCCATTTTCACGTGGGAATCTCCAGGGGTTGAAGTGTACCACTTGGTCACTGGTGTTCCACCTTCAGCTACTAGCAGATCAAACACATGGCCACAAACTCTGCAACATCTCTCTTCATCCCAGGCCACCAAAACTGCCTCTTTAAATTATTGTACATCTTTGTCACTCCTGGATGTACGGTGTACCGGGTGCCATGAGCCTCCTGCAACACGACACTCCTCACCTGCTCCTTGGCAGGAACATACAGCCTACCTCTAAACCTCACTGCCTCATCCTCACCGAACTCCACCTCGGCCATAGACAGAATTGTTGAGTCTCGCTGCATGATTTTGATGATAACAAAACCCCAAATTGAGTTTCTATCTCGGGCCGTGTCAATGCAGTCAAATGCGGATTAAGTGTGCTTAAGTGTTGGTTTACGAACATCTTGTGTAAAGCTCCATTCTCAAATGGTTCAATATTTCTAATTGAATAAACAGAATCAAAACAAATCCCAAAATGCATGAAAAAGCTAAGGACATGAAGTCATTGTCATATGGATATGTTTCATTGAGCTAACACTTCATTATCACAGGTTTTCAATAGTCTGGTCGACCAGCAGACAAGGGACGATCGACCAATTTTTTCAGGGATCTCAAAACTACAGTTTTTTTACAGGAGCGGTCGACCGCCCAGCAAGGATCGGTTGATCGGTTTTCCCAGAATTGAAAATCTCTAGTCCTGCCAAATTCTGGTCGACCGCCCCCTACCTCTAGTCGACCGCCAGCCTCGAAAGCCCTTATTGTTGACTTTGTATTCTCAACGTGGGAAGCCCCACTTCTTGGATTTGTTTAATCCCAAGCCACCAAACTTTACATGATTTGTGGATCTGGTTCCTGGCTTGTCTCTTGACCATTCAAGAGTTATAAAAACATCTCTTTGGGTAAAGAAACCCCAATAATCCAAGGAAGCTTAAGGAGGCTATTAAGGGGAGAGAAGAGTGCTGCTACTGTAGCTATGAATAGTGCTCCGGGAAGGAAGTTCTTCATCCATCTTCAAGTGATCCAAGCTACATCTGAAGCAGATCAACCCCAAGCCAAGTGGACATCAAGTTGCATCCAAAATCTTCTTCATCAACTAAGGGGGAGATTGAATCTGAAGTTTTTACTTTGTGTCTTCCATTCGATTTCTATTTCAGACTCAAGTGTGTGTTCTTGTAATATCTGAATACTTGTGTGTGTGTGGATCTACGCAGATCCGTGTGTGTGTGTGTGTCTATTTCTTCACATTTCTTTGTGATTCGGTGCTTGTGCACCTTCGTGGGAGTTCTGAATTCATACGAGTGTGCGTGTGTGCTCTGATCTTGTAACCTTCTATAAGATAGTGTGTGAATCCTCACAGTCGGTGAGGGGTGGACGTAGGGTACAGTTGTTGCATCCGAACCACCTAAAAATCATGGTCTCCTATGTGGTTTACTCCTTATCTTCTTCCTCCAATTCTGCTCTAGCATATTTGCATATTGCATCATCTGTTTTCTTTGTTTAGATCTAGTTTTATTAACCATTTTATGGGAGATCTCTGGTATATCAAAAGGTGATTTCTGATAGACAAGGTTAGTCTTGTCGGGAGGAAAATACCATGCGTGAGAGAATCTTCAGATTTCCAGACTTCGCTTGGTACCAAAGAACTGCTGTAGGGGTTGATTTAGCTAGATTCATTTTGTAATCCATCAGATCTATACTTGTTTGTTACTTGCTCTTAATACGTGTTTTAAATCAGGTAAAAGTTGTTAAAATATGTAATCTCCCAATTAACCCCCCCCCTCTTGGGTGTCATGGATCGCGGGACTTCAATTGGTATCAGAGCTAAGGCTTTATTTTCTTCAAGATCTAACGATCTAGAGTAAGATCCAGATCAATGGCAAACAAGGGTATGATACCTGAGGGTCATTCTATCCATCGCCCTCTATACTTCGATGGCTCGAATTACTCCTATTGGAAAAATAGGATGCATATTTTTCTGAGAGCCCAGGAGTATGAGATCTGCAGAGTTGTGGACAAGGGTCCTTACAAACTCTCTGATGATGAAGAGAAATGGACACCCGAGGGAAGTAAGAAATGCACTGTCAATTTTAATGCTATGAATATTATGCAATGTGCTATACATCCTAATGAATTCTCTCGTGTATCCATGTGCAGTTCAACAAAGGAGATGTGGGACAAGTTACGGCTCATATATGAGGGAACCTCCGAGGTCAAGGAGACCAAGGCAAATCTCCTTGTAAGAGATTATGAGCTGTTCAAAATGAAGCCTGAAGAAACCATCTCAGAGATGTTCGCAAGATTAACGGAGATCACAAATGGTCTCAAAAGCCTCGGGAAGGAGTACACAAACTCCGATCTTGTGAGGAAAGTCCTGAGATCACTTCCGTCGCCGTGGCACACAGAAGCCACAGTAATTGAAGATTCAAAAAATCTATCCACACTTTCCTTGGATGAGCTCATAGCGTCACTCATGACCTATGAGATAAACATGAAGAGAACAACCGAGGAAGATACGAAAACGAAGAAAGTGGTTGGATTGAAAGCTCATCAATCTGATGATGACTTTCAGGAAGAAGAATCCAGCGAGGAGAAGACTTGGCCATGATAACTCGCCAAGTAAGGAGATTTTTAAGAAAGAAGAAGAATTTCCAAAGCAACTTCAGAAAGGGGCAAAGGAAGCCCACTCAAACCAAGGGCAAGCCGAGCAAGCCCAATAATGTCATCTGCTACGAATGCAAGAAGCCCGGGCACATGAGAGGGGAGTGCCCAGATATGAAGAAGAAATTCAAGAAAGAAAAGTTCAAGAAGCCTAAAGCCATGGTCGCCACATGGAGCGACGAGGAGGACGAACCGTCCGATGAGGAGCTACAGGAGCTCGTGTAAAGTTTGTGCCTCATGGCACATGAGGACGAATCAACAGAGGTAAATTCTGACCCTGATTTTCTTTCCAATGAACAATGGGAGTCGAAATATGAAAAACTATATATGAAATATAGAAAAATCAAATGTGAAAATAAAAATCTCAAAAATAAAATTGATGAGTTAACTCATGAGGATATTTTTGTTAAGTTTGAAAAATTGGAACATGAATGGTTCGAACTAACAGAAGAAAAAGAAAGTCTACTACAAACAATTTCAGAATGTGAAAAAGCCAAAGAGGAGCTATCTTGCAAAATGTCTGAAATGGAAAAAGTGTGTGAAAAAATGAAAACTGAAGAAGAAATTCTAAAATGCACAAATTCAGAACTTGAAAAGAAAACTGTGAGTTTGGATAAAGAAGTGGCTAACCTTCAGTCCACCTTGTTGAGGTTTGTCAAGTGCAAACAAAATCTAGATAACTTGTTGGGAGTTAGAGTCAATTTCTAGAAGGAAGGATTGGGATATACTCTCCAAAACAAAAAATCCTTTGAGCATAAGATCACTACATCCTATGTTCATAAAAAAGAAAACAACCATACTTCATATTCCAACTCTAAGCCAAAACATGTCCAACCGAAATCACGACAATTCCAAAGAAAGTTTGCACCTGTTAATTACTATCATTGTGGTAGATTTGGTCATGTTGTTGCCAATTGTTGGTTCAAACAAAACTCACCAAGAAATCATACTTTTTGGACCGAGAAAAGATATGCACAGAATTGGACTAACTCCTACGGACCCAAACTAGCTTGGGTACCAAAAATAATTGGATGAGAATCTTATTTCTTGCAGATATGCCTTGAAGCCAGGGAGATCAAATGGTATTTAGATAGCCGCTGTTCGAGACATATGACAGGGGACAAGAAGGCACTCTCTATGCTACAAGATAAAGAGGGAGGCTCAGTTGCCTTTGGTAGAAAGGACAAAGGTAAAACAATTGGAATCGGCAACATAGGTAAAAATTTTGAAACCTTGATTGAAAATATCCTTTTAGTGAAAGGCTTAAATCATAATCTGCTGAGCATAAGCCAACTATGTGACAAGGGTTTTAAAATTATTTTTGATGAAACCCACTGCCTTATCATAAATAAAACCTCCAATTAAATCAGATTCATCGGCAAGAGAAGCAACAATGTCTATACTATTGATTTAGATGATGTTTCCGGTGATGATGTGTGCTTGGTAGCAAACAATCATGATAATGCATGGCTATGGCACCGAAGACTAGGTCATGCTAGTTTTAGAGTAATCCCTAAATTATCTAAACA
Source organism: Amorphophallus konjac (assembly GCA_022559845.1). Taxonomy (NCBI): domain Eukaryota; kingdom Viridiplantae; phylum Streptophyta; class Magnoliopsida; order Alismatales; family Araceae; genus Amorphophallus; species Amorphophallus konjac. Next base: position 167,799,820 of record CM040125.1, on the reverse strand, counting down.
TGACTTACTAAATGGTTTGTCAAAATTAAAATTTAAAAGTGATAAAATATGTGAGGCTTGCACAAAAGGCAAGCAAACACACATATCTTTCAAAAATAAGAACATTGTTTCTACCTCCCAGCCTCTTGAATTGTTGCATCTCGATTTATTTGGCCCTACTAGGACATCCAGCCTAGGAGTTAAATCTTTTGGATTTGTTATTGTTGATGACTACTCCAGATTTACATGGGTATTATTTTTAGCCAATAAAAGTGATGCCTTGACGGAGTTTGAAGTGTTTTGCAAGAAAATCCAAAATGAAAGAGTCTACCTTATCACTACCATTCAAAGTGATCATGGTGGTGAATTTGAAAATCATGAGTTCAGTAATTTTTGTGAAGAGCAGGGGTACACGCATAATTTTTCATCACCAAGGACCCACCAACAAAATAGAGTGGTGGAGAGGAAAAATAGAACATTGATAGACAAGGCACGAACCATGTTAAGTGAAAATTCTCTAATAAAATACTTTCATGTTGAGGCAGTAAGTACAGCGTGTTACATCATCAATAGGGCAGTGGTAAGTCCCATTTTGAAGAAAACTCCCTATGACCTCTACAAGGGTAAGTAACTGAATATTTCCCATCCTAAACCCTTTGGATGTCCAAGTTTCATCCTGAACAATGGCAAGTCCAACCTAGGTAAGTTTGATGAGAAAAGTGACAAAGGAATTTTTCTAGGCTATGCACTTAACTCTAGAGCTTATCGAGTGTTTAATAAAAGGACTCTGGTTGTTGAAGAAAGTCCTCATGTGATTTTTGATGAATATGAACTAAAACTGACAAACCAATCTATTCCAATTGTGGATGTTGGAGAAGCCCACAAAAATTCAACTAATGCTGGAACATCTAAAGTTAAGGATGAACCAAAGGAAGGAATACCCAGCAAGAGTGAAGAAGATGAAGATCCTTCAATTGAAACACTACAAGAGCAACAAGTGCAGCACCTCGACTTGCCAAGCAGCTCAAACTTCTTGAAAGATCACCCAGCTGAAAATATCATCGGTAATCCTCAAGATGGGGTAAGAATGAGATCATCACTAAGGCAAGTAGAAGAAGAGAATTTGATAGCCTTAATCTCACAGGAAGAGCCTAAGGATATTCATGAAGCTCTTCAAAATGAATCCTGGATCCAGGCTATGCATGAAGAGTTGCACCAGTTCGAAAGAAACCAGGTGTGGACTCTTGTGCCGCGGCCTAAGAATCAATCCATAATTGGAATCCGATGGGTTTTCAGAAATAAATTGAATGATACGGGACTGGTTGTTAGGAACAAGGCCCGGCTTGTAGCCAAAGGGTATAGCCAAGAGATGATAATTGATTTTGATGAGTCTTTTGCACCGGTTGCTAGATTAGAAGCAGTCCGGATTCTTTTATCCTATGCTTGCTCATCTAACTTCAAATTATTTCAAATGGATGTTAAATCTACATTTCTAAATGGGTATATCAAAGAAGATGTCTTTGTAGAACAACCTCTAGGTTTTGAAGACCACAAACATCCACGGCATGTGTACAAGCTCCAGAAGGCGTTGTACGGGCTGAAGCAAGCACCAAGGGCATGGTATGAAAGGCTCACATTATTTCTGATTGAGAATGGTTTCAAGAGAGGTAAGGTTGATCAAACATTGTTTACGAGGAAATCAGGTAAAGATATATTGGTAGTTCATGTGTATGTTGATGACATAATTTTTGGAGCTACTAACAATACTTTATGTGATGAATTTGTAGAAATAATACAAGGAGAATTTGAGATGAGCTTAATGGGTGAACTAACCTTCTTTCTTGGATTGCAGGTTAAACAAACGCCCGAAGGTATCTTCATAAACCAAGCCAAGTACACCCTGGAGCTGTTAAAGAAATACGGGATGGCGGAAGCAAAACCCATATCAACTCCGATGGCCACAACCACGAAGTTAGATAAGGATGAAAGTGGTAAAATAGTAGATCCTACACTGTTTCGAGATATGATTAGATCACTACTGCATTTAATAGTATGCCGCCCTGACATTCAATTCAGTGTATGTCTATGTGCTCATTTTCAGTCTTGTCCAAAAGAATCTCATCTAATGGCTGTTAAACAGATTTTTTGGTATCTAATTGGCACACTAGATTTTGGCTTATGGTTTCCGATCAGGAGCTCATTTGACTTAATTGCATATACCGATGCTAACTATGCTGGATGCATTGTTGATCGTAAAAGTACTAGTGGATACTATCATTTTCTTGGTGGATGCCTAGTTTCATGGGCCTCCAAGAAACAACATTTAGTAGCTCTCTCAACGACGGAGGCTGAATATGTAGCCGCCGGATGTTGTGGAGCCCAAGTACTTTGGATCAAAAATCAATTGCTTGATTTGAATGTTGAAGTGAGTTATGTGCCAATCATGTGTGACAATACAAGTGCTATTAACTTATCTAAAAATCCTGTTCAACACTCCAGAACCAAACACATTGACATTCGCCATCATTTTTTGAGAGATCATGTAGGCAAGGGGCATTTTGAGTTAAAATTTGTTGATACCCTCAATCAACAGGCAGACATCTTCATAAAACACCTAAACTAGGAATAATTCAATAAAATCAGGAGAGAACTTGGCATGTGCAAGGGTGAGGGCATACATACTTTGGTCTGCACTAGGATTAGTAATGCATTTACATTGAACAAATAGTTAGAAGCATGAAGGGTAGATTGTGTAAAATGCATGCATCATGCACAAGTTGTGTGTATTCTTGTATTTGTGTGCTTGACATTACCTTGTATGTGTGCGTGTACTTATATATATATGTCTCTTCTTGAAATTTGAAAAATTTCTAAGGCCCAATACTCCTTGACAAATAAATGTGGACCAGTAACCTGGGGATTCTAGGCAGTCACTAAGGGGGAGGTTCGGAAAAACTCTTAGATCGATACATGTCAGAAGTCATATCATTCCATCTATTTCCAAAGAGAAAAAAAAAGAGAAAAATAAAAAAAAGGAAAAAACAAAAAAAGGACGAAGGATGAGAATACAAGCCAGCAAGACAAATGGAGCTCAACATCTATCAAACGAGGGTTTGCGATGTTTCACACTCAATTTCTGGGGTTTGAAGGGGCAAATCAACCTTTCCGGTCAACCGCTGCCCCCGGTCGGGTCGACCGTTTGTGGCGAACCGGCCGACCGGCCCTTTGCCGAACCCTATTTTAAGAGGGTTTCTCCCTCCTCTTCCTCATTCTATTCCACCCACTCTCTCTCCCTCACATATCCTTCTAACCCTAGAACATCATTTCACCCGTCTCCAAGCCCTAAAACCTCATCCTTTGTCCATCCACACGGCAGATTCGTCACAGATTCGAGACGACTTCTCTGCGGTCGTTCGTGGGATCATGAAGCTCTTCCTCCATTTCCAGAGTGTGGAGAAGGTCACATCCAACCTTCCGAGTGTCCTTTGGACCATCTTCCTCCTAGGGTCGAGATCGTTCTCTTCAAGGGTTTACTAGACTAAGATGCCGCCTAGAAGAAGTTCTCGGCGTCCTCCTCAAGGGGAATCTGGCGCTCGGAGACGTGAGGCTCCGGTTCCTCCACCACAACAGGCTCCAGCACCTCCTCGTGCACCTCGGTTGCCTCCAAGGCCTATCATCGACCCTCATCTTGTCGATTTTAATGAGGTGAATGAAATCCTGCCCAACATTTGTGTAGTTTTTGAGATTCAACCGGGTTGGACCGATTTCGTCACCATATATCCCAGATATTATCCATATCTAGTGCAACAGTTTTATGGAAATTTGGTTGACCGAAATGAAGAGTTGTATACGGTGGTTAAGGGTATTGAGCTTCACATAACTCCAGAATTGTTTGAACGTGCTTTAGGAGTTTCCGCTAGGGGTGCCAATATGACTTTTGGCCATGGTGAAGCTGAGGCCACTTTCACAGCCATGACGAGTTGTGATTATGTTCGTGGTGTGAGTGACTTAATTGAATTGAATGTAAATTATTTTCCACCACTGCAACGAGTTCTCCACCGTATGTTTACCTCACTCATTTATCCAAAAAGTGGAAGCAGAAATGAAGTGACTGAGGTTCACCGATTTCTCTTTTATCATGTTATGAAAGACAATTTAGTCAATATGGGTCGGCTCATGACAACTTTGATAGGTTTATGCCGTACTTAGTTAAGGAGATCCATGCCTTATGCCTCTCAGTTGACTGGAGTATTCATCTATGATGGAATCCATTTAGGTGTTGAACAGTTCATTCAAGTCAGACAGAATGATATTTACAATGCTCACAAGATTTTCTCCGATATGGGGTACTATTGGGGTCCGGATATTGAACTCCATCGTGGTGTACCCACTTATGGGGACGAATTAGCAAGTGAAGAAGATCAGGAAGAACAACAAGATCAAGGGGAAGCACCTGCACCAGTTCAGGCCGAGGAGCAGCCTCCTCCACCTTCATCTCCTCATATGGATCCCGCGGAGCCTTCACCACCACAGTTTCACCACGGGGAGTCCTCAGCTCAGGGTGCTGGACATCCTCCTTGGGGGAATTATGAGAGCTTTGATAGGCGCATCTTGGGCATGGAAACCCGCCTTGACTCAACTCTTGGGAAGCTTGATACTTTCATGGACACTATGGATGGCCATATGAACACTCTCTCTCACACCATGGATACCCTTGCTACCCACGTAGGCTCTCTTGCTACCCACTATGCGGATACCACCAGTGCTTACCGGACCACCACTCGTTCCCTTCTTCAAATTGAGCACCATTTGCGTGACATTGGGACCTGTATCCCTCCACCTCCACCTACTCCTTCACCTTCTGATGAGGATGGCTCCGATGATGAGGATAGCTCCGACAATGAAGAGAATGGCTCCGATAATTCCAATCACGAGGGGACTCCGGATCACCCTGCTCTGTAGCTATTCTTGCGTCCCCTAGTGTTACTTTTGTCCACCTTTCTTGCATCCCCCTCCCCATTTTGATGATTCCAAAGGGGGAGAAGTAGCTAGTCAGGTTTATATAAGGTATGTGTTTTAGGTATGCTTGCATGTTTGTATATCATTTTCCATGTCATGTCATGTCTTTTGTATTCCATATAGTCTTGCATTTGGTTATTGGTCCTCGTATCATGCATCATGTCCATGTCATGTCTATGTAATGTAATGTGTCACCTGAACTTCAATGAATGAATTAATTTTTTTTTTAATAGAAAAACCTAACCTAGAGATCAATGGGAGAGTGCACCCCTTACCAGTGGTAAGGAGGAAGCCACTCCACCATCAGACCGCTACGAGGCAATTTATATTCCATTGATGAAGAAAAATGAATTACATCAATCTGATACTAGGCAAGCCTAGTGAGTCCAGCCGAGCAGCACCTTTTCTAATGGAAGGGAGCTCACTGTAAGAATAAAAAGAATTACATTTCGTAGTGCAAGCTAATGAAGCAAGAAGATCTGCAACAGTATTGGCCTCTCTGAAAATGTGTGAGATAGAATCATGCTGAGATACGGTGCTCCAGATTTCCCTGACATAGCTGAGAATGGACCAGGGGCAATGAGTTTCCTTTTTGATAATCCTGACAAGGGTGAGAGAATCACATTCAATAAGGGCTGGATTAGAGTTCACAGTCTTCAAGTATGAATGAATTAAATGCACTTTGTATGGGCACTTATATTGGTCTATTTCACTTCAAACAATGGGGCGCAGATGAATGATTGACTTGGTTTTGGATGGATTGCATGAGTTGGATTTGTTTGACAGATTCAATTCCTTATTCGACACGCTTATGCACTTTCCTATTAGAGTTTTTGTCATCATCAAAAAGGGGGGGATTGTTGAGTCTCTCTACATGATTTCGATGATAACAAAATCCGAAATTGAGTTTCTATCTTGGGCCGTGTCAATGCAGTCAAATGCGGATTAAGTGTGCTTAAGTGTTGGTTTACAAACATCTTGTGTAATGCTCCATTCTCAAATGGTTCAATATTTCTAATTGAATAAACAGAATCAAAACAAATCCCAAGATGCATGAAAAACCTAAGTACATGAAGCCATTGTCATATGGATATGTTTCATTGGGCTAACACTTCATTATCGCAGGTTTTCAATAGTCCAGTCGACCAGCGGACAAGGGACGGTCGACCAGTTTTTCCAGGGATCTCAAAACTACATTTTTTTTACAGGAGCGGTCGACCGCCCAGTAAGGATCGGTCGACCGATTTTCCCAGAATTGAAAATCTCCAGTCCTGCAAAATTTCGATCGACCGCCCCCTACCTCCAGTCGACCGCCAGCCCCAAAAGCCCTTATTGTTGACTTTGTATTCTCAACGTGGGAAGCCCCTCTTCTTGGATTTATTTAATCCCAAGCCTCCAAACTTTCCATGATTTGTGGATCTGGTTCCTAGCTTATCTCTTGACCATTCAAGAGTTATAAAAACATCTCTTTGGGACAAGAAACCCCAATAATCCAAGGAAGCTTAAGGAGGCTATTAAGGGGAGAGAAGAGTGCTGCTATTGTAGCCGTGAACAGTGCTCCGAGAAGGAAGTTCTATATCCATATTCAAGTGATCCAAGCCACATCTGGTGCAGATCAACCCCAAGCCAAGTGGAGATCAAGCTGCATCCAAAATCTTCTTCATCAACTAAGGGGGAGCTTGAATCTGAAGTTGTTACTTTATGTCTTCCATTCGATTTCTATTTCAGACTCAAGTGTATCTTCTTGTAATATCTGAATACATGTGTATGTGTGTGCATCTACGCAGATCCGTGTGTGTGTGTGCGTGTCTATTTCTTCACATTTCATTGTGATTCGGTGCTTGTGCACCTTCGTGGGAGTCATGAACTCACACGAGTGTGTGTGTATTCTCTGATCTTGTAACCTTCTACAAGATAGTGTGTGAATCCTCATAGTCGGTGAGGGATGGACGTAGGTTGCAGTTGTTGCATCCGAACCACCTAAAAATCGTGGTCTCCTGTGTGGTTTGCTCCTTATCTTCTTCCTCCAATTCTGCTATAGCATATTTGCATATTACATCATCTGTTTTCTTTGTTTAGATCTAGTTTTATTAACCATTTTACGGGAGATCTCTGGTATATCAAAAGGTGATTTCTGATCGATAAGGTTACTCTTGTCGGAGGGAAAATACCTTGCGTGAGAGAATCTTTGGATTTTCGGACTCTGCCTGGTACCAAAGAACTGTTGTAGGGGTTGATTCAGCTAGATTCATTTTGTAATCCATCAGATCAATAATTGTTTGTTGCTTGCTCTTAATACGTGTTTTAAATCGATAAAAAGTTATTAAAATCTGTAATCTCCCAATTCACCCCCCTCTTGGGTGTCATTGATCGCGGGACTTCAAGAATACGAAGTCACTCGGGGTCCACATACTGAGCCTCCATCACCTGGTGACGAATAGCTAGCGTGACAGTCAAACTCGCAAGAATGGTCGACCCCTTGTGCCGTGGGACCTTGAGCCCAAAAGTGACGGCTGGCACCCACTCCCATAACCTCCATTTCCTCAACATCATCCGACTAACCACTACTTTCATGCTCAAAGCATCAGCCACTACATTGATCTTGCCCGGCTGATAAGACAAGGTGAAATTGTAGTCCTTCATGTACTCAATCCACCTCCTATGCCTGTGGTTAAGATCCTTCTGAGTTAACGCATACCTCAAACTCTGGTGGTCAGTGAAAATCTCAAACTTCTCCCCATATAGATAATGCCTCTAGTTCTTTAGGGCAAAGATCACCGCCGCGAGCTCAAGATCATGAGTAGGGCAGTTATCCTCATGCGACTTCAACTGGCGGGATGCATACACCACAACTCTGCCATTATACATTAGCACTGCACCCAATCCTACCCTAGAAGCATCTGTACACACCACAAAACCTTCTGATCCAGAAGGTAACACAAGCACTGGACCGGTAGTTAGCAATATCTTCAGCTCCATGAAGCTCTACTCACACTCATCCGTCCAGACAAAAGGCACATTGATGGGAATCGACGCCGAGCATTGACATTTATATATTGCATTTGTGTCCTTTAGTTTGCTTTTATATCCTTGGGAAAGTATATGTACAATTGTAAGGCTTTGCAAGCCAATGTGTCATTCCCTAGGATTGTGTGGGTTTCGATGTAATTTGCCAGTAGGTCCAGCAAGGGGGCCCTCACCCCTTTCCCATTGGTCCACCTAGGCCAAGTGGGGCTGGTCAACCATCCTAGGTGGCCATCTAGAAGGTTGGACCATTCAAGGGGGACAAATGGATCACAAAGTCCAAGTTGGAGGCTAGCTTGGTCAAGGGGGTGCCCCCCCATTAAAATAACATTTAGTATTTTATATTTTTAGGCCAATTGACCACATGGGGGAAGAAAATACTACCACTCCCCTCTCTCCCACGAATTCCAACCCCTCCCCCCTTCCTCCCCTTCTATATAAACCCATGTATAGTGTTTTGTAAGGAATTAATGAAGAAAATTTCTGAAATTGGCTTGAGCCATTGAAGGGTGTGCCCTTGTTCCTCTCTCCCTCCCCTCTTGCAAATGGATTTCTACCATTATAGGGTGTGAAGCCCTCATCTTGGTGTGACTCCAAGATCTCCAACCTCTGCTGGATGCGACTTCCGGTCGCCGCCTTCCGTTCGTGCCGCCACCGCCACCAGAGTTCTGTCTCCATCAGGACAGAACCCTACCTCCGTGGATCTACCATTCTGTGTGTTTGTCTGATTGAGCTGAAATTTTGAGAGCTTGTTCCTCTCTTTGTTAGCTTTTCATCCATATATCTTATGCCTCATTCTGAGTTCGTTTGGTATTTTTTCCGCAATTTCTAGTCCACCCTTGTCAATCTATCATTCTGCAGATCTACAGTATAGAGTCGTCTTGTTTTATTTTTGTCACTCCCTTATCTATTTTTAGAAAATCCCAAACAAATTACTGAGTGTTCCCAACATATATCCCCACCCACCATAATTTTCTTAAAGTCTAAAAAAATCGTTTACCCCTCAGTCAAGGGTGTGTTTCAGGCAGATTGTTTGCTGCCATGTGTGTCTGTCAGTCCGGGTCAGAAAAAAAGTCAACTTGCAGAGGTTTTCATTTTTAATCCGTGAGGTTGATGAAGCAGAAAACAAATTATGTTGTAGATCTCTGAGTGCTCTTTCCATCGGTACCATCCACGCCTCGATCGGCCTCCGGATCTGAGGGTAGTGATTTTCGCCGCCGTGGCCTGCAGATCTGTTCTGTGTGCAGGTCTGAAAATTCAGTTCGGGGGAAAATCAAAAGTAAATATCAAAATTCAACTTCGGGTGCCGCCCCTTCCGGGAGTCGATCCGGGACATCCCGCCATCATCCCATCCAAGCAGCGCCTCCAGAAGACATCAGGAAGGTGACATTCCTTTGGAACGGATTGCTCGCTGTCCACCGAGTCAGCCACCGAGTTGGCGCAGCACCTAGTTGCAATAGTGCCGAGTCGGACCAGCAGGCCGAGTTCGTGCTGAGTTCGCCTCCAGATTGTTGCCCGTCAACCCAAGGTCGGTTCTCCCGGGCCCCACTGTAGCCCTTTACCTCCCTACATGGAGTGGGCAATAGAATTACTGCTGTAATTAAGTTTTTAACTGTTGTTAACCGGGAGTTACCGTAACTGGCCGGGAACGTCTTCCCCACGCCCGGAGCGTGGAGGTAAACTCGCTACCTCTCTCTTATCACATTTTGCTCAATTCGTATACTTTTAAATGCCGCTGCGAGTGTAGGATTATTAATCCGTTATCATTTCATCACCGCTGTGAGAGAGTGAGTTTGAGTGTTACCGTCCCGTGACTCGATCCGAGTCTACATGGAAAAGCCGATACCCGTGACTCATGGTCGGTTTTTTAACCGTGCCTGGTCCCACATCTTCCCTCGCTAAGGGACAATTGCGAGCTCGTCTAGAGTCCAAGGATCGCATTCCGAATTCGAGTCGAGTCCGTGGTCTGTCCCGCATCAGTTTGGTATCAGAGCCTCCGGTTTGAGTCTAGGGTGTCTAAAATCAAAAAAAAAGTGTCATTTAAGTCTAAGTCGGTCTAGGTGTCTCAAGTCTAAGTTGGTCCTAGGTGTTGCATTTGCATACCATTGTTCGGTATATCAAAAGGTGTTGTCCGAACGTTAGGCTACGCCTATCGGGAAGGCCGCACACTTGCGCGAGTGATCTTCGGATCAATTAACTCCGCCACGTACCGAGTCTTAGTTTAAGTCTAGGGTCCATAGTGTGCCTTAGTTAGTGCATTCCAACTTTACATTAGTTTGCATTTGCTTAAACAAAATAAAAAAAATGGTCTTGCATATCCATTCCTAGGGATCCAATCCCATCTTTTTGGAAACTATGGCCAACCCATGTCAACCCGTCCAACGCGATAGGTCCGTGTCCGAGTACATTTGGGACTATGATAAGTACCGGATGGAATATGGAGTTGGAGAGGATAGCATCACGATTGCCTTTGAGTTCCGGAGAGGTTTGCGGTTTCACTTCCAAATTGAATGTCTTGTCCGCGATGCGTTCTCGCTGGCGCAATCTTATAAGGTCGCTCTAGAGGTCGAGCCCTTTGAGTCTCATTTTTTTCGCTCTAGAGGTCGAACCCTTTGGCAAACATCTACCTCCCAACCGAGTCTCGAGCCGATCGGACTGCCTACCCCATTGCCTTAACCACCCATGAGAGCTCCAATGCCACCACCCTCTACTTCTAAACTTTATTTGGAACCATCATGCTTGGAGTCACCTCATCCCGAGCCACCCGTGTTTCTTATGGGAACACTATACATAGCCGAGCCGCTTCTTAGTTGGCTCAAGGATGGCTTGGTCCCACGTCCCTACCCTTCCATGGACCCTACACTACCTCTCGTGCCAAACAACTCATTTCACACCACCTTCCGGTCTAGTCACTATGTGGACACATTGGACGACCTTCTTAAAGGGTTAGACCAGCAGTTGGCATTTACACACTTGTTGGCCCCAGGTATCGACCGACCCACCGGTCGTAGATTCACCCATCCATCCTTAGGGTCCATTACCTCCGTGTACAGCATGGGTCATGTTACCATGGAGGTTCTTCTACTCCTCCCGCTATCGGCCGAGCCTGACTTCACTCCTTTTATCCCGAGGGAGGAGCCAAATCTCCTATACACTGTCCCATCTACCACGATGGATGGAGGTGATCATCCCCTTCATGAATTTTTTCCATGGGACTATGTATTGGAGGAACCGAGGGGTCACACCTTTTTTGACCCATTCGACCCTTTCTATAGTGGACCTCGTGATCCATCACTTCCTTCATACCTTGTCGGGGATGTCCACTTTTACACCCCTTTCCCACAGGTCGGGTCATCTATGCCCACTAAGCCCGTCCACGATACACCAACATCCGACTCTTCTAGCCCTCTAATGTTCCCCAAATCCAAAGGGTCGTCCATGCATGATTGGGGCATACTTGGACATTTAGGTGTTCCCCATGCCACTCATCTCCGATTGCATAAGATGCATGCATGGCACATATTCGGGTGTCCTAGTCCGCCGTCACACACATACGGGTCAGACTAACATTAGGTGTCTAGGGTCTTGTGTGTCTGTGCATACGTCGAGTCGCGTCGGTTTTGTATGCTCGCGTTGTTAGTCCCTTTCGAGTTCGAGACTTGTCGGACTTTTGGGATCGGTTCTCCTTCATATTGGATCTAGTCACCTAAGGGACAAGCGGTGATTCCTAGTGAGTCTTCGAGCCGACTTCCTTCCTTTGAGAGTGACCCCACCCCGGAGTGTCCACCTCTAGTCTCATTCCCATGGCAGCGTGTGCATATCGAATCTATACGGGATGAGCAGGTGTCGATTACTTGGAGTGGAGCATACTCCGCGCTTCCAGGTTCGGTGACGGATCCCCCGGAGCTACTCGAGCAGCCACACCCCTTACTCGACGGGGTCGAGTTCCTCCCACCCGGGGAGAGTTGATGGGAATCGACGCTGAGCATTGACATTTATATATTGCATTTGTGTCCTTTATTTTGCTTTTATATCCTTAGGAAAGTATATGTACAATTGTAAGGCTTTGCAAGCCAATGTGTCATTCCCTAGGATTGTGTGGGTTTCTATGTAATTTGCCAGTAGGTCCAGCAAGGGGGCCCTCACCCCTTTCCCATTGGTCCACCTAAGCCAAGTGGGGCTGGTCAACCATCCTAGGTGGCCATCTAGAAGGTTGGACCATTCAAGGGGGACAAATGGATCACAAAGTCCAAGTTGGAGGCTAGCTTGGTCAAGGGGGTGCCCCCCATTAAAATAACATTTAGTATTTTATATTTTTAGGCCAATTGACCACATGGGGGGAAGAAAATACTACCCCTCCCCTCTCTCCCACGAATTCCAACCCCTCCCCCCTTCCTCCCCTTCTATATAAACCCATGTATAGTGTTTTGTAAGGAATTAATGAAGAAAATTTCTGAAATTGGCTTGAGCCATTGAAGGGTGTGCCCTTGTTCCTCTCTCCCTCCCCTCTTGCAGATAGATTTCTACCATTCTAGGGTGTGAATCCCTCATCTTGGTGTGACTCCAAGATCTCCAACCTCTGCTGGATGCGACTTCCGGCCGCCGCCTTCCGTTCGTGCCGCCACCGCCACCAGAGTTTTGTCTCCATCAGGATAGAACCCTACCTCTGTGGATCTACCATTCTGTGAGTTTGTCTGATCGAGCTAAAATTTTGAGAGCATGTTCCTCTCTTTGTTAGCTTTCTATCCATATATCTTATGCCTCATTCTGAGTTCATTTGGTATTTTTGCCGCAATTTCTAGTCCACCCTTGTCAATCTGTCATTCTGCAGATCTACAGTATAGAGTCGTCTTGTTTTATTTTTTTCACTCCCTTATCTTTTTTAGAAAATCCCAAAAAAATTACTGAGTGTTCTCCACATATATCCCCACCCACCATAATTTTCTTAAAGTCTAAAAAAATCGTTTACCCCTCAGTCAATGGTGTGTTTCAGGCAGATTGTTTGCTGCCATGTGTGTCTGTCAGTCCGGGTCAGAAAAAAAAGTCAGCTTGCAGAGGTTTTCATTTTTAATCCGTGTGGTTGATGAAGTTGAAAACAAATTATGTTGTAGATCTCTGAGTGCTCTTTCCATCGGTACCATCCACGCCTCGATCGGCCTCCAGATCTGAGCGTAGTGATTTTCGCCGCCGTGGCCTGCAGATCTGTTCTGTGTGCAGGTCTGAAAATTCAGTTCGGGGGAAAATCAAAAGTAAATATCAAAATTCAACTTCGGGTGCCGCCCCTTCCGGGAGTCGATCCGGGACATCCCGCCATCATCCCATCCAAGCAGCGCCTCCAGAAGACATCAGGAAGGTGACATTCCTTTGGAACGGATTGCTCGCTGTCCAACGAGTCAGCCACCGAGTTGGCGCAGCACCTAGTTGCAATAGTGCCGAGTCGGACCAGCAGGCCGAGTTCGTGCTGAGTTCGCCTCCAGATTGTTGCCCGTCAACCCAGGGTCGGTTCTCTCGGCCCCCACTGTAGCCCTTTACCTCCCTACGTGGAGTGGGCAATAGAATTACTGCTGTAATTAAGTTTTTAACTATTGTTAACCGGGAGTTACCGTAACTGGCCGGGAACGTCTTCCCCACGCCAGGAGCGTCGAGGTAAACTCGCTACCTCTCTCTTATCGCATTTTGCTCAATTCATATACTTTTAAATGCCGCTGCGAGTGTAGGATTATTAATCCGTTATCATTTCATCACCGCTGTGAGAGAGTGAGTTTGAGTGTTACCGTCCCGTGACTCGATCCGAGTCCACATGGAAAAGCCGATACCTGTGACTCATGGTCGGTTTCTTAACCGTGCCCGGTCCCACGTCTTCCCTCGCTAAGGGACAATTGCGAGCTCGTCTAGAGTCCAAGGATCGCATTCCGAATTCGAGTCGAGTCCGTGGTCTGTCCCGCATCAGTTTGGTATCAGAGCCTCCGGTTTGAGTCTAGGGTGTCTAAAATCAAAAAAAAAGTGTCATTTAAGTCTAAGTCGCTCTAGGTGTTTTAAGTCTAAGTCGGTCCTAGGTGTTGCATTTGCATACCATTGTTCGGTATATCAAAAGGTGTTGTCCGAACGTTAGGCTACGCCTATCGGGAAGGCCGCACACTTACACGAGTGATCTTCGGATCAATTAACTCCGCCACGTACTGAGTCTTAGTTTAAGTCTAGGGTCCATAGTGTGCCTTAGTTAGTGCATTCTAACTTTACATTAGTTTGCATTTGCTTAAACAAAATAAAAAAAATGGTCTTGCATATCCATTCCTAGGGATCCAATCCCATCTTTTTGGAAACTATGGCCAACCCATGTCAACCCGTCCAACGCGATAGGTCCGTGTCCAAGTACATTTGGGACTATGATAAGTACCGGATGGAATATGGAGTTGGAGAGGATAGCATCACGATTGCCTTTGAGTTCCGAAGAGGTTTGCGGTTTCATTTCCAAATTGAATGTCTTGTCCGCGATGCGTTCTCGCTGGCGCAATCTTATAAGGTCGCTCTAGAGGTCGAGCCCTTTGAGTCTCATTTTTCTCGCTCTAGAGGACGAACCCTTTGGCAAACATCTACCTCCCAACCGAGTCTCGAGCCGATCGGACTGCCTACCCCATTGCCTTAACCACCCATGAGAGCTCCAATGCCACCACCCTCTACTTCTGAACTTTATTTGGAACCATCATGCTTGGAGTCACCTCATCCCGAGCCACCCGTGTTTCTTATGGGAACACTATACATAGTCGAGCCGCTTCTTAGTTGGCTCAAGGATGGCTTGGTCCCACGTCCCTACCCTTCCATGGACCCTACACTACCTCTCGTGCCAAACAACTCATTTCACACCACCTTCCGGTCTAGTCACTATGTGGACACATTGGACGACCTTCTTAAAGGGTTAGACCGGCAGTTGGCATTTACGCACTTGTTGGCCCCAGGCATCGACCGACCCACCGGTCGTAGATTCACCCATCCATCCTTAGGGTCCATTATATCCGTGTACACCATGGGTCATGTTGCCACGGAGGTTCTTCTACTCCTCCCGCTACCGGCCGAGCCAGACTTCACTCCTTTTATCCCGAGCGAGGAGACATATCTCCTATACACTGTCCCATCTACCACGATGGATGGAGGTGATCATCCCCTTCATGAATTTTTTCCATGGGACTATGTATTGGAGGAACCGAGGGGTCACACCTTTTTTGACCCATTCGACCCCTTCTATAGTGGACCTCGTGATCCATCACTTCCTTCATACCTTGTCGGGGATGTCCACTTTTACACCCCTTTCCCACAGGCTGGGTCATCTATGCCCACTAAGCCCGTCCACGATACACCAACATCCGACTCTTCTAGCCCTCTAATGTTCCCCAAATCCAAAGGGTCGTCCATGCATGATTGGGTCATACTTGGACATTTAGGTGTTCCCCATGCCACTCATCTCTGATTGCATAAGATGCATGCATGGCACATATTCGGGTGTCCTAGTCCGCCGTCACACACATACGGGTCAGACTAACATTAGGTGTCTAGGGTCTTGTGTGTCTGTGCATACGTCGAGTCGCGTCGGTTTTGTATGCTCGCGTTGTTAGTCCCTTTCGAGTTCGAGACTTGTCGGACTTTTGGGATCGGTTCTCCTTCATATTGGATCTAGTCACCTAAGGGACAAGCGGTGATTCCTAGTGAGTCTTCGAGCCGACTTCCTTCCTTTGAGAGTGACCCCACCCCGGAGTGTCCACCTCTAGTCTCATTCTCATGGCAGCGTGTGCATATCGAATCTATACGGGATGAGCAGGTGTCGATTACTTGGAGTGGAGCATACTCCGCGCTTCCAGGTTCGGTGACGGATCCCCCGGAGCTACTCGAGCAGCCACACCCCTTACTCGACGGGGTCGAGTTCCTCCCACCCGGGGAGAGTTGATGGGAATCGACGTCGAGCATTGACATTTATATATTGCATTTGTGTCCTTTATTTTGCTTTTATATCCTTAGGAAAGTATATGTACAATTGTAAGGCTTTGCAAGCCAATGTGTCATTCCCTAGGATTGTGTGGGTTTCTATATAATTTTCCAGTAGGTCCAGCAAGGGGGCCCTCACCCCATTCCCATTGGTCCACCTAGGCCAAGTGGGGTTGGTCAACCATCCTAGGTGGCCATCTAGAAGGTTGGACCATTCAAGGGGGACAAATGGATCACAAAGTCCAAGTTGGAGGCTAGCTTGGTCAAGGGGGTGCCCCCCCATTAAAATGACATTTAGTATTTTATATTTTTAGGCCAATTGACCACATGAGGGAAGAAAACACTACCCCTCCCCTCTCTCCCACGAATTCCAACCCCTCCCCCCTTCCTCCCCTTCTATATAAACCCATGTATAGTGTTTTGTAAGGAATTAATGAAGAAAATTTCTGAAATTGGCTTGAGCCATTGAAGGGTGTGCCCTTGTTCCTCTCTCCCTCCCCTCTTACAGATGGATTTCTACCATTCTAGGGTGTGAAGCCCTCATCTTGGTGTGACTCCAAGATCTCCAACCTCTGCTGGATGCGACTTCCGGCCGCCGCCTTCCGTTCGTGCTGCCACCGCCACCAGAGTTCTGTCTCCATCAGGATAGAACCCTACCTCTGTGGATCTACCATTCTGTGTGTTTGTCTGATCGAGCTGAAATTTTAAGAGCTTGTTCCTCTCTTTGTTAGCTTTCCATCCATATATCTTATGCCTCATTCTGAGTTCGTTTGGTATTTTTTCCGGAATTTCTAGTCCACCCCTGTCAATCTGTCATTCTGCAGATCTACAGTATAGAGTCGTCTTGTTTTATTTTTTTCACTCCCTTATCTATTTTTAGAAAATCCCAAAAAAATTACTGAGTGTTCCCCACATATATCCCCACCCACCATAATTTTCTTAAAGTCTAAAAAAATCGTTTACCCCTCAGTCAAGGGTGTGTTTCAGGCAGATTGTTTGCTGCCATGTGTGTCTGTCAGTCCGGGTCAGAAAAAAAAGTCAGCTTGCAGAGGTTTTCATTTTTAATCCATGTGGTTGATGAAGTTGAAAACAAATTATGTTGTAGATCTCTGAGTGCTCTTTCCATCGGTACCATCCACGCCTCGATCGGCCTCCGGATCTGAGCGTAGTGATTTTCGCCGCCGTGGCCTGCAGATCTGTTCTGTGTGCAGGTCCGAAAATTCAGTTCGGGGTAAAATCAAAAGTAATTATCAAAATTCAACTTCGGGTGCCGCCCCTTCCGGGAGTCGATCCGGGACATCCCGCCATCATCCCATCCAAGCAGCGCCTCCAGAAGACATCACGAAGGTGACATTCCTTTGGAACGGATTGCTCGCTGTCCACCGAGTCAGCCACCGAGTTGGCGCAGCACCTAGTTGCAATAGTGCCGAGTCGGACCAGCAGGCCGAGTTCGTGCTGAGTTCGCCTCCAGATTGTTGCCCGTCAACCCAGGGTCGGTTCTCTCGGGCCCCACTGTAGCCCTTTACCTCCCTACGTGGAGTGGGCAATAGAATTACTGCTGTAATTAAGTTTTTAACTGTTGTTAACCGGGAGTTACCGTAACTGGCCGGGAACGTCTTCCCCACGCCCGGAGCGTGGAGGTAAACTCTCTACCTCTCTCTTATCGCATTTTGCTCAATTCATATACTTTTAAATGCCGCTGCGAGTGTAGGATTATTAATCCGTTATCATTTCATCACCGCTGTGAGAGAGTGAGTTTGAGTGTTACCATCCCGTGACTCGATCCGAGTCTACATGGAAAAGCCGATACCCGTGACTCATGGTCGGTTTCTTAACTGTGCCCAGTCCCACGTCTTCCCTCGCGAAGGGACAATTGCGAGCTCGTCTAGAGTCCAAGGATCGCATTCTGAATTCGAGTCGAGTCCGTGGTCTGTCCCGCATCAGTTTGGTATCAGAGCCTCCGGTTTGAGTCTAGGGTGTCTAAAATCAAAAAAAAAAGTGTCATTTAAGTCTAAGTCGGTCTAGGTGTTTCAAGTCTAAGTCGGTCCTAGGTGTTGCATTTGCATACCATTGTTCGGTATATCAAAAGGAGTTGTCCGAACGTTAGGCTACGCCTATCGGGAAGGCCGCACACTTGCGCGAGTGATCTTCGGATCAATTAACTCCGCCACGTACCGAGTCTTAGTTTAAGTCTTGGGTCCATAGTGTGCCTTAGTTAGTGCATTCTAACTTTACATTAGTTTGCATTTGCTTAAACAAAATAAAAAAAATGGTCTTGCATATCCATACCTAGGGATCCAACCCCATCTTTTTGGAAACTATGGCCAACCCATGTCAACCCGTCCAACGCGATAGGTCCGTGTCCAAGTACATTTGGGACTATGATAAGTACCGGATGGAATATGGAGTTGGAGAGGATAGCATCACGATTGCCTTTGAGTTCTGAAGAGGTTTGCGGTTTCACTTCCAAATTGAATGTCTTGTCCGCGATGTGTTCTCGCTGGCGCAATCTTATAAGGTCGCTCTAGAGGTCGAGCCCTTTGAGTCTCATTTTTCTCGCTCTAGAGGTCGAACCCTTTGGCAAACATCTACCTCCCAACCGAGTCTCGAGCCGATCGGACTGCCTACCCCATTGCCTTAACCACCCATGAGAGCTCCAATGCCACCACCCTCTACTTCTGAACTTTCTTTGGAACCATCATGCTTGGAGTCACCTCATCCCGGGCCACCCGTGTTTCTTATGGTAACACTATACATAGCCGAGCCGCTTCTTAGTTGGCTCAAGGATGGCTTGGTCCCATGTCCCTACCCTTCCATGGACCCTACACTACCTCTCGTGCCAAACAACTCATTTCACACCACCTTCCGGTCTAGTCACTATGTGGACACATTGGACGACCTTCTTAAAGGGTTAGACCGGCAGTTGGCATTTACGCACTTGTTGGCCCCAGGCATCGACCGACCCACCGGTCGTAGATTCACCCATCCATCCTTAGGGTCCATTACCTCCGTGTACACCATGGGTCATGTTACCACGGAGGTTCTTCTACTCCTCCCGCTACCGGCCGAGCCTAACTTCACTCCTTTTCTCCCAAGGGAGGAGACATATCTCCTATACACTGTCCCATCTACCACGATGGATGGAGGTGATCATCCCCTTCATGAATTTTTTCCATGGGACTATGTATTGGAGGAACCGAGGGGTCACACCTTTTTTGACCCATTCGACCCCTTCTATAGTGGACCTCGTGATCCATCACTTCCTTCATACCTTGTCGGGGATGTCCACTTTTACACCCCTTTCCCACAGGCCGGGTCATCTATGCCCACTAAGCCCGTCCACGATACACCAACATCCGACTCTTCTAGCCCTCTAATGTTCCCCAAATCCAAAGGGTCGTCCATGCATGATTGGGTCATACTTGGACATTTAGGTGTTACCCATGCCACTCATCTCTGATTGCATAAGATGCATGCATGGCACATATTCGGGTGTCCTAGTCCGCCGTCACACACATACGGGTCAGACTAACATTAGGTGTCTAGGGTCTTGTGTGTCTGTGCATACGTCGAGTCGCGTCGGTTTTGTATGCTCGCGTTGTTAGTCCCTTTCGAGTTCGAGACTTGTCGGACTTTTGGGATCGGTTCTCCTTCATATTTGATCTAGTCACCTAAGGGACAAGCGGTGATTCCTAGTGAGTCTTCGAGCCGCCTTCCTTCCATTGAGAGTGACCCCACCCCGGAGTGTCCACCTCTAGCCTCATTCCCATGGCAGCGTGTGCATATCGAATCTGTACGGGATGAGCAGGTGTCTATTACTTGGAGTGGAGCATACTCCGCGCTTCCAGGTTCGGTGACGGATCCGCCGGAGCTACTCGAGCAGCCACACCCCTTACTCAACGGGGTCGAGTTCCTCCCACCCAGGGAGAGTTGATGGGAATCGACGTCGAGCATTGACATTTATATATTACATTTGTGTCCTTTATTTTGCTTTTATATCCTTAGGAAAGTATATGTACAATTGTAAGGCTTTGCAAGCCAATGTGTCATTCCCTAGGATTGTGTGGGTTTCTATGTAATTTGCCAGTAGGTCCAGCAAGGGGGCCCTCACCCCTTTCCCATTGGTCCACCTAGGCCAAGTGGGGCTGGTCAACCATCCTAGGTGGCCATCTAGAAGGTTGGACCATTCAAGGGGGACAAATGGATCACAAAGTCCAAGTTGGAGGCTAGCTTGGTCAAGGGGGTGCCCCCCCATTAAAATGACATTTAGTATTTTATATTTTTAGGCCAATTGACCACATGAGGGAAGAAAATACTACCCCTCCCCTCTCTCCCATGAATTCCAACCCCTCCCCCCTTCCTCCCCTTCTATATAAACCCATGTATAGTGTTTTGTAAGGAATTAATGAAGAAAATTTCTGAAATTGGCTTGAGCCATTGAAGGGTGTGCCCTTGTTCCTCTCTCCCTCCCCTCTTGCAGATGGATTTCTACCATTCTAGGGTGTGAAGCCCTCATCTTGGTGTGACTCCAAGATCTCCAACCTCTGCTGCATGCGACTTCCGGCCGCCGCCTTCCGTTCGTGCCGCCACTGCCACCGGAGTTCTATGTCCATTAGGATAGAACCCTACCTCCGTGGATCTACCTTTCTGTGTGTTTGTCTGATTGCGCTGAAATTTTGAGAGCTTGTTCCTCTCTTTGCTAGCTTTCCATCCATATATCTTATGCCTCATTTTGAGTTCGTTTGGTATTTTTTCCGGAATTTCTAGTCCACCCCTGTCAATCTGTCATTCTGCAGATCTACAGTATAGAGTCGTCTTGTTTTATTTTTGTCACTCCCTTATCTATTTTTAGAAAATCCCAAACAAATTACTGAGTGTTCCCCACGTATATCCCCTTCCACCATAATTTTCTTAGAGTCTACAAAAATCTTTTACCCCTTAGTCAAGGGTGTGTTTCAGGCAGATTGTTTGCTGCACTGTGTGTCTGTCAGTCCGGGTTAGAAAAACAAGTTAGCTTGCATAGGTTTTCATTTTTAATCCGTGTGGTGGATGAAGCTGAAAAATAATTATGTTGTAGATCTCTGAGTTCTCTTTCTATCGGTACCATCCACGCCTCGATCGGCCTCCGGATCTGAGCGTAGTGATTTTCGCCGCCGCGGCCTACAGATATGTTCTGTGTGCAGGTCCGAAAATTCAGTTCGAGTGAAAGTCAAAAGTAAATATCAAAATTCAACTTCGGGTGCCGCCCCTTCCGGGAGTCGATCCGGGACATCCCGCCATCATCCCAGCCAAGTGGCGTCTCCAGAAGACATCTGGAAGGTGATGTTCCTTTGGAACGGATTGCTCGATGTCCACCGAGTCAGCCACCGAGTTGGCGCAGCACCGAGTTGCAATAGTGCCGAGTCGGACCAGCAGGCCGAGTTCGTGCTGAGTTCACCTCCAGATTGTTGCCCGTCAACCCAGGGTCGGTCCTCCCGGGCCCCACTATAGCCCTTTACCTCCCTACGTGGAGTGGGCAATAGAATTACTACTGTAATTAAGTTTTTAACTGTTGTTAACCGGTAGTTACCGTAACTAGCCGGGAACGTCTTCCCCACGCCCGGAGCATGGAGGTAAACTCGCTACCTCTCTCTTATCGCATTTTGATCAATTCGTATACTTTTGAATGCCACTACGAGTGTAGGATTATTAGCCCGTTATCATTTCATCACCGCTGCGAGAGAGTGAGTTTGAGTGTTACCGTCTCGTGACTCGATCCGAGTCTACATGGAAAAGCCGATACCCGTGACTCACGGCCGGTTTCTTAACCATGCCGTCCCACGTCTTCCCTCGCTAAGGGACAATTGCGAGCTCATCTAGAGTCCAAGGATCGCATTCCGAAGTTGAGTCTAGTCCGTGGTCTGTCCCGCATCACATATCCTTCCACGTGAGCCTAGTCATTAGGGCTGCAATATGAGCAAAATGCTGGATGAACCTCCTATAATAGCCTGCCAACCCCAAGAAGCTCTTGATCTCTATCATCGACCTTCACCTCGGCTACTACACCATAGCTTCCACCTTGGCCGGATCCATAAAATACCATCACCAGAGATCGCGTGCTCAAGAAAATGCACCTCCCGTAGCCAAAAGTCACACTTTCTCAGCTTAGCGTATAGTTGGTGATCCCGCAAAGTATGCAACATGATCCTCAGATGGTAGGCATGCTCCTCCTCAGACTGCGAATAAACAAGAATGCCGTCACGAACATGACCATGAACTGGTCTAGGTAAGGACGAAACACTCTATGCATCAGATCCAAGAACGCTGCGGGGGCATTGGTGAGCCCGAACGGCATCACCAAGAACTCATAATGCCCAAGTCTCATACTAAAAATAGTCTTCACAACATCCACATCTCTGATTCGTAGCTAATAATAACCAGATCTCATATCAATCCGCGAGAACACCTAGGTTGACTGAAGTTTGTCGAACAAGTCATCAATCTGTGGAAGTGGATACTTGTTCTTAATAGTCACCTGGTTTAGTTGTCGGTAGTCAATGCAGACTACTATCCTTCTTCTTCACGAATAGCACAGGCGCACCCTAAGGGGAAAATCTAGGGCAAATATAGCCCTTAGTGACTAACTCCTGCAACTGCGCCTTTAACTCTCTCAACTCTGCCGGTGCCATACGATCAGGTGCCTTTGACAAACGCGTGGTGTCGGGCACAATCTCAATAATAAAATCAATCTCCCTCTGTGGAGGTAAACCTGGTAACTCCTCAGGGAAGGTATCGAGAAACTCACACACAACAGGAAGGCCCTCTACACCCTGCCGATGTTGATCAATCGTCACTACAATAGTAAGAAATGCTTGACATCTAGTATCAAGCAATCTATGGGCTATAAGAAAGCAGGAGGAAGAAGACCGAATACCTTGGAAGTAGAATGTGGGTCTACGGGGATGCTAGAAATACACCCTCTTCGAACTACAATCTACCACAGCACCATGGGCCTCGAGCCAATCCATGTGCAAAATCACATCAAAATCTCTGAGCTGCAACGCATAAAACCTAGCCGGCAAACTCTGCCCCTCAATCCACACTGGCACCTTCTCATGGCAATACGGGGTAAACATGAAATCGCCAGTGGGCAACTCTACTGCCAAATCATAAGACATCTTGGTAGCGGACTCCTCGGCACAATGAACGAAATCCTCAGATATAAAAGAATGCGAAGCGCCGGAATCAAACAAAACTTGATCAGCATAACCCAAAATCATGATCGTACCTTCCACTAACTACGACGCCTCTGCCTCTGCCCTGGTCATGTGTGTTTTGTAGGAATGGCTGATCTAGAGGGGAGGGGTGAATAGATCTGTCCCCTTTTTTTGATATAAAAATTGTGGAATATAAAGACACTCACACAAAGCAAGAACCTCACACGGTAGATGCAATCAACAATATGTAAACCGGCCTAAGCAAGCATCTAGCGAAGAACAGTCACACATGCAAACCACAGACACAGAGGTTTTAAGGTGGTTCGGACTCTACACAGAGTCCTACGTCCACCCCTCACTCAATTAAGTGAGGCTTCCCTAGTGCAACATCACTAAACCGCTGAAACACAACGTAAAGGCACACAAGGCCAGACCACAGATCCAAACACACCAGCTCAGTCTGTCTTCTGACTACAACCGATAGGGATGAATCACCATAGATCAGAGCACAATCGTTGTCTGTCTTCCTACTGCAACAGGTAGGGACAGATCACCACAGATCAAAGCACAAGCTCAGTCTGTCTTCCTACTATCACCGGTTGGGACGGTTCACAGTGTCAGCGAAAATATGTTCAAAATGAAAAGATAGCAAAACACAAAACTCAGACAGGCTATGGGAAACTCAAACAAGATGAAAAATGTCCCTATCTAAAATCTGGAAGGGGCTCTTGGCTACTCCTAGATTAGCTGCTTCCTTGGAGAGTAGCTTCTCTTTTGCAGTAGGAAGCTGGAGACGGAGCTTCTTCTCCTTCCAGAATGAAGAAGAGTGAAGGTTCAGATGTCCTCCTACTTCATGTCTTCACAGGGATGGTCGTCCTCCTCTTCTCTTCTGTCTCCTTCTCTTGGACGTGCTGGGCTTCTATGCGAACCTTCTATGCCCGAGCGTGCCCTCCACACTTCTCCTTTTTTAGCACTCTATCTCTTTTTCTTCTTCCGCTTGTGCTCCCTTGTATATCATATCCTACATGTAGAAAACTTCCTTTTCTGCATGCAGGGTACAAAGCATGTAGCCTTTGATTTGGTAGCTGGAAATCTTGACTGCCAAGATCCATAAGATATTTTATATCCTTAGAAGAATGGCCACTGATTAGCTCGAAAGTGATAAGGTACGGTGGCATCCCATTGGCCTGCCAATCCTCTTCATGCAGTACACGATGGCTTGAAGCTTTTTCCCAAAAGGCAAGGTGCATGTTCGGACAAAAATCCTTTCCAGGAGTTCTTTGATTTGTCCAGTTGAAATCAGGAAATATTTTGCATAAGGGGTCTTTTGGAAGGTTGTCATGGCCTAGGTTTATGCGCCAAATGACTTGGCCTTCAAATAGAACCATGAAGCTTCCATTTCTCATGAGCATGTCCATTTTTCAGCCTTACCTAGTCATTTTTCACCCTTAGGGGCCATTAGTCTGCCTTATAGCCTATTTGTCACCCTTATCCTTCATTTGTCACCCCTGAGGGCTATTATTCACCTTTACCGCTCAAGAGCCGTCGCCGTTGTTATTTTTCTAGTTGCCTTGAGCCGTCGCCTTTGGTCATTTGTCACTGTTCCTCAGCTTGCCTGCCTTAAGTATCCCAACTTCACTGCATTGACGCACAAGGATGTTGAGTCAACGTAACTGCATTAGAGTTGTTACCTTCAGCCTCTTCTACCATCTATCAGCTTCTTTGAAGTTGGCCATTGGCTGCGTTAACACCATTATAGCATTGTGCCAATGCTGCTTCTGTCGTTCTTCTTCTAAGCTCCTTTTCTTCTCCCGTGCCAGCTTCAAGGCTTGTCCAGGCTTGGTTGCATTGACGCTATGAAGCACTGCGTCGACGCTGCTTTCGTTGTTCTTCCTCTAAGCTCCTTTTCTCTTCTTTGCAGGTGCTGGCAAGAACTCAAGAAATCTTTCACTGATCATCTCTTGATCTTGGATGATGTTTAGCAAGGTTGTCCAATGCTCAAAATAGCTCCAGAATCGAGGTGATGAGGTTTGGAAACCCCTACACAGTTAAATCCTTCGAACATGCTTGATCACCCTTCATGTTTTACTGCTAGGAGCCATTTCTCATCGTTAACAGGTTGTTTTTCACTGCAATCGGCTATTTTTCACTTTTAGTGATCTATTTGTCACCCTTAAACCATAGCCATTGCTCCATTTTCACCTTCGCAACCTTCATAGAGTCTGCATCGACGCTAAGGCCTTATGGCGCCAACGTAGCTTCATAACTTTCCATGTATCCAGCGTTGCAACCCATTTTACACCTTTAGAGAGCTATCTGTCACCCTTAACTCACATTTTTCTCTCTTTTGTAAGGGTTGTCACCACAAGGAGTATGCGGGGGCTTGTTACTGCTGATAGCATCAACGTAAGAAACCTTGGTGTCAATGCAACAAAGAGAAATGTGAAGGCTTCATCACCACAAGGCATTTTTCACCTATGAGAATCTATTTGTCAGCCTTAGCAGACATTTTTCACCCTTAACCTAGCATTTGTCAACGATAAAAGGTGGTCTTGTCCGCTTGGCTGCGTCGACTCCAGATCACAATGGAGTCGACTCCACTTCAGTAAATTGAAACTTCTAGCCATTGCTTTGTCCAAGAACGATCCTGACTTCACAACAACTCATGGGTATTCATGGATTAACATTATCAAAAATATTTGATAGCATCAAAAACATATGAACCTCAAGAATCAAAATGTATGAAACTCAAAGAGCAAAAAACGTATGAAGCTCAAGGTTCAAAGACGTATGAAATTTTAGGATCAAAAACACATGAAACTCAATGATGAGTCATAGTGTTGACATCATCAAAATACAGGGACACAACATTCTCCCCCTTTTTGATGATGGCAACACTGTGAGTCATTATGATCAATTTGATGCAGATAATTCAATGTTATGCACAAGTATTCCTACATGCATCGCCCACTATGCATCTCCCATATATTAACTCTCAAACTATTCTCCCCCTTTGACATTAGCAAAAATAAAATAGTTTGACAGCATAGTTGGAACGTGGAGATGGGTGAATCAAGAACTATTGAGCAAGTTCAGGGAAATTCTCAAGCTGATAAAAATTTCACAAATCAGAAATGACTTATTGTCAGATTCTTCCATTATAGAGGACTTGTGATTTGTTCCTTATTTGACTGCATGGTTCAAATCTAATTGTCACGTCCTGAGATTATGCAGCGGAAATAATCAGGAAAGTGAACAGTCGGCTAGTACACCTCAAGCAAGCAATATAATCAGAGCGCAAGATAATCACATAAGAGTAATTGCATAATATAAAACCTTTAATTCTATTCCTTCATAAAATAATTCTCAAAGTACATAAGATCTTCTCACTAGACTCAAGAAAATAAAAATTACATCACGACTCGACTAGACATTTAATAACTAAGGCTTCTCTTGAGTCGTTTGCCCTTTAATCACTCTCGGATCCATCACTTGAGTAATCGGAATCTGTCCCATTAGAATTTCTTAAAAAAGATTGAAAAGTAGGGTAATGAGCACACTTGCCCAGTAGGTATCTTCGTATCAACATGAAGGCAAATATAAATGATTGGCATTTTAGCTCTAAAGAATAAGGTAATCATGCAAATACGATGAAACATGTAAATAAAGCTAAAGTAACAAGATATGATCAAACTTGAGATACAAGAATCAAGTATATAGCAAGAATGTAGATCTGGCCGTTTCAAGAATGTAACAAGAATGTACTTTTCATAACCATGAAAGCTATGCAGTAGAAAGTCATGTAACAAGCAATAATGTACTCATCACTTAGTATCAAGTACTTTGTGAATTTACGTGGATTCCTGTGGACATTTCACTTATTTATAAAGAAAGTACTCCCAGCGTAATGCGATGCCAGTAGCATCATACCCCATGGTTTACAGTATGTTTCCGACAATCAGCTGAGGGGACTAGCATAGAGCCCTTGAACACAATCAGTGCTCGAACTGCATCTTCAAGTATAAATCAAGCTACTTCCACGTTTATAGCAATAATGTGGCCAATAATGCACAAGTTCAAGATAAGTTCTCGTGATAAGGTAACAAAAATAAGAATGCTTCAATTAAGAACAAGAGATTTCAAGAAATGAGGTTATAACTAGGTCATGCTAGAAAAAGTCGGCAGTATAACAGTACTTTATTTAAGTTTCATAATTTTAGCTTAACTTGGTTAACCATAATTTAGGCTCTAGATAATCAGAAGACCATCTAGGCATTCAAGAAAACCAACCCCAAAGTTCAAACCTCGGGTTAGACATAATTAGGATCCAAACGGTCTATTACTGGGCCATTTTGAAATGCAAGCTGTCATATACAGGACCGTTTAGAAATGCAAGCGGTCAAGTGAAGGACCGTTTGATAAGACAAAGTCCGATATACAAAAACCCAACTCTGAAGCCTTGCGGTTTAGTGTATGGCCGTTTAATGTCTTTTAGCGGTCTAGTGAATGGCTACTAGCAAACTTAGACGGTCAACCATATGGCCGCTTAGGTCCAGAAATATAAAACATCGATAAGTGCTTTTCTAGACAATGGGCTTTAATGGTACAACCAGCTCGGCGTCCTAGTGGGAATCCCAGACTCGCAGAGTCTTATGCAGTCCTTGAAACAAGATTTCCTAGTCTGTTGAAAGGAATATCCAAAGGAGAGGTCATCATGTTCAAGATTGTGTACTTAATGTGTAAAAAGTGTAACTAATGACAACATACTGGGATATGTGCCATGTACTTATGAAGATGACTCTTAGAAGAGAGAGAATCATGATAAACCAGTGATATGAATCATATATCATCTTTGAATATATATTTATTACAAGAATATATAATTTTGGTCATAAACTAACATGAGTTAAAATAATACCAATGTGCATAAAACATGAAATCTATGATGATAAATAATGAAATTAACTAAGTATATAAAACCAGTAATCAAACCAGGAAATAAATTTAGTTAACTAGGCTTATCATATATTAACTTTGGCCAATCCGCAATATCTTTGGATTATCAATATTGCAGAAAATCAGAAAACCAAACGGTCTGGAACAGAACTGTTTAACTGGCCAAACGGTCAGTCGGGCAACCGCTTATGCTATCGGGCTAGCGGTCTGTCGTAGGATCGTTAAGATACCAGGTAGTCTATAGGATGACTGTTTGATCCTATATAAATCTGAGTTCAAATAATAGTAAAGCCAAATGCTAAACTAAGATACATCATGCATGGAAATAAACATATATAAACTTCCATAAACATGATAGAACAAATATAGGCCAAAAATATGCATAGGTTCATGTATTTAACAAGAAAAATTCCTTTTTACTTTGTTAGGGCTAGTTCATGCATGATGATTTAACTTAGATGCATAGTCCTACTAAAACATGAAATTCTCAAAGTACAATGCATGAAAACGCACGCAATCAGTGGGTTTTTATTCCTGACTTAAAATTTGAGCCATTCATGAGATAACCTA
Source organism: Amorphophallus konjac (assembly GCA_022559845.1). Lineage (NCBI taxonomy): Eukaryota > Viridiplantae > Streptophyta > Magnoliopsida > Alismatales > Araceae > Amorphophallus > Amorphophallus konjac. Next base: position 167,771,099 of record CM040125.1, on the reverse strand, counting down.
CCTTAGTTAATGCTCCTAGACTATTAATTTCAGACTGAAAGTAAGCCCTAGTTCTGCACGTTCTCGTGCTAAATTAGCAACTTCCCGCCCTTGTATCTCCTAATTCCCTTGACCTATTGACGTGAAATTTTGAGGGTAAATAGAAGATATAAAGGGTAACAAAAAGTTCTAAAGACACTATTGCTAAATACCTCGTTTAGGGCTCCGAATTCCTTGATCAATCTGGGTCGAATGCACTAATTTCTAGGTTACTTGTATAGAATCAGCAACTTTGGAACCCTCTATCTTCCTGTAGACTTGATCTCCTAGAACAAAATTTGGAGGGTAATTAGTTCTAACTATAATAAACAAATTCCTAGAAGAAACTTACCTCAAATTCATCCTCCTTACCTTAATTCCACTCGAGCCAAAAGTAAGGGTCGCACAGGTCAAATCTTGGATCTATTTATAGGGTTAGCTAGGGTTTTGAGGATTAGAACGAACTTAGAGTCCCATTTAGGCTTTCAATTCGATCTACTATCCTTCTCGACTTATCTAATTAGTAGATAGAGTCAATCTTAGGTTATTTGGATGTTAAAAATTCATCCTTTTCACATTTTCTCATACTCACAGAATTGACAAAGATAAGCGGTCTAGCTCTTGACCGTTTGACTCCCCATGCGGTCTCGCGATAGACCATTTGACCTCGTGAGCGCCGAATTTCAACTAGTTCAAACTTTTTGATATTATCCTTGTTATTATCCGGTTATTTATTTCCCAAAGAGTAATTATCCCTTAATTCCGTGATTACAGCCATTCCTAGCTTCTAGAATATGGGCTAAGGTCCAAAATAATCTTTTTGGGATTATTGGGTTTATTATATGGGCCTAATTCTCTTGGATTTATGTAGGGCTTAAATAATTAGATTTAATTAAATAAAATTCATTTATAGCCCATTAAATTCTTAATAATTATATTTTAAGATCCAAAAAATTCTTAGAAAAAATTCTCGGGCATTACACCCTCCCCCACTTAAAAAGAATTTGTCCCCAAATTCAATGCATGGATTTATGGAGAGTGTACTTACATTCAAATATCTCTGAAAATCTTTTACGCATGGCTTCGTCAGTTTCCCATGTTGCTTCATGTGGCCATAATTTGGTCCATTCGATCTTGACCATAGGAATAGTTTTATTCCAAAGTTGATGAACTTCTCGTTCAATGATCTTAATTGGCTTTTGCTCGTATGCTAAGTCCTTTTTGATCTCCAGATTATCATAAGTGATGACATGGAAAGGATCAGGTACATACTTCTTGAGCATTGAGACGTGAGATACATCATGGACTTCATATAATTAAGGCAGTAAAGCTATTCGATATGCGAATTCACCTACCCTTTCGAGAATCTCAAAGGGGCCAATGAATCTTGGAGTAAGCTTGCCTTTAATACCAAACCTTCGAATATCTCGACTCGGAGAAACCTTAAGGAATACATGGTCTCCTATTTGGAACTCCAAGTCACGCCTTTGATTGTCAGCATATGATTTTTTGCCTATCTTGTGCCATCTGGAGTCTTTCCCGAATAAACTTTATCTTTTCGGTAGTATCCCTAATGATGTCGGGACCAAGAAATTACCTTTCTCCTACTTCATTCCAGCAAATAGGTGAACGACAGCTTCATCCATATAGAGCCTCGAATGGTGCCATTTGTATGCTAACTTGATAGCTATTATTGTATGCAAACTCCACCAGAGGTAAATGGTCATGCCAACTTCCTCCAAAGCAAATAGCACAAGCCATGAGCATATCTTACACCACTTGATTTGTCCTTTCAATTTGATCATCAGTTTGTGGATGGAATGTAGTGCTAAAGTTCAGTCGGGTCCCTAATGAATGTTGTAGACCCTTCCAGAATTTTGATGTGAACCGAGGATCTCGGTCAGATATGATGGTGACTGGGACACCGTGTAGTTTGACAATCTCCTTCATGTATAATGCTGCTAGCAAATCCACAGACCATCGAATTTTAATTGGTAGAAAATGTACAGATTTAGTCAATCGGTCTATGATCACCCATATACCATCATGTCCTCCTTTTGTCCTAGGTAAACCAATGATAAAATCCATCCCTACACTTTCCCACTTCCATTCTGGAATATTTAAGGGTTGTAATTTCCCAGCGGGTTTTAAATGCTCTGCTTTGACTTGTTGACAAGTGAGATATCGTGATACAAAATCTGTCACTTCTCTTTTTATATTGGGCCACCAAAAGCTTCTTTTCAAATCTTGATACATCTTGGTAGCTCCAGGGTGAATAGCATACATTGATTTATGAGCTTCTTCCATGATCAATTTCTTAGTGTCATCATGATTTGGCACACAAATCTGACCCTTAAATAATAGTCTTCCATCATTTGAGATAGAAAATTATGGCCTCTGATCAATATTATCTTTAATCTCCATCAATGTGGGATCATTTTCTTGTAAGTGGACTAGGTCCTCGATCAATGTAGGTTAAGAACTTATATTGGCAATCATACCTCCTTCTCCTTCTCTATCAATATCAAGATTTAAATGAGAAAAATCTTCAATAAGACAAGTTATACCTTTCCGGAGGCTTGCTAGAGTTGCCATTGGTTTCCTGCTAAGAGCATCAGCTACAACATTTACTTTTCCTGGATGATATTGGATAGTAAAGTCGAAGTCCTTGAGATACTCCAACCATCTGCGTTGTCACATATTCAACTCCTTCTGGGTTAAAAGATATTTCAGACTTTTATGATCTGAAAATATAGTGAATTTCTCCCCATAGAGGTAATGTCGCCAAATCGTCAATGCGAATATAACCGCAGCTAGCTCCAGATCATGTACAGGGTAATTTTCTTCGTGATGCTTTAATTGCCTTGATGAATAGCAAATCACCTTGCCATTTTGCATAAGGACACACCCTTATTCAATGCCAGACGCATCCGTATAGACTTCAAATCCACCACCTTCAGTGGGTAATGTTAATATTGGTGCAGTGGTAAGGTGTTCTTTAAGAGTATGAAAACTTTCCTCGCAGTCCCTCGACCATATAAAAAGATTTTCCTTTCTGGTGAGTCTAGTCAAAGGGATAGTGATCTTTGAGAAATCTTTAATAAGTTTCCTGTAATAACTAGCCAGACCTAGAAAACTTCTGACTTCAGACATGGTCGTCGGCTGGCTCCAGTTCTTAACAGCTTCTATTTTTGAAGGATCAACAACGATACCTTCTCTTGAAATAATATGGCCAAGGAAAGAGACCTCCTTTATCCAGAACTCGCACTTACTAAGCTTTGCATAAAGTTTATGCTCTCTTAGCGTTTGTAAGGCTATTCTTAAGTGCTCTTCATGATCCTCCTTTGTCGTGGAGTAAATAAGAATATCATCAAAGAAGACGACTATAAACTAGTCCAGATAAGGCCTAAAGATATTATTCATAAGTTGCATAAATACTACCTGGGTATTGGGTAACCCAAACGGCATTACCACGAATTCATAGTGGCCATATCTGCTTCGAAAAGTAGTTTTGTGTATGTCATCATCTTTGATCTTGAGCTGATGATAATGTAGAGCCCCGAAATTTATTAGTAATTTTCTGGAATTATTAAGGGTCTAAATGAATTAATTAATGAATATTGGGTTAAATAAATCATTATAAGGCCCAATTATGTTAAACAATAAATCCAGCCTTAATAATTAAACCCAATAAGTTTATAGGCCAAGCCCATTAAGTTTGACCCATATTCTAGAAGGTTATTTAACGTACTCACGAATTATAAGGATAAATACCCCTTATATAGATAATTATGTGGATAATTAACAAAAAGTGTTTGAATAAAATTGAATTCTGCGCACAGTGGATATAGCGGTCTATCGTGCGACCGTCACAGTCATGTAACGCGCACAGCTTGGACCGTTACACTTTGTCAGTTCCGTGAATGGAAGAAAGAATAAAAAGATTGGATCTTTCGGATCCTATCTACAAGAGACCTAATTAGAAGAATATGTAAGGTTACTAGGGACTCTTAGAGATTAGATTTTTGCAAATTAAGGACTCTAGAATTGTTCAAATCCTTGAACCCTAGCCAAAACTCTATAAATAGGACCCAGTTCTGAACTGAGCGACCCTTACTTTTGGCTCGTGAAGAATCAAGGTAAGGAGATAGAATCTCGGGTAAGTTCTTTAGAGTCTTTTATTCCTAATACTTTAGACTAACTACTCTCAAATTTTCATGTTAGGAGGATAAGTATCCAAGGAGTTAGGATCTTCCAAAGTTGCTGGTTTCATCACGCCAACCCAGGAAACTGTGCAACAGGGTGCTGAAGATCAAGAAATTAGAAAAGCTAAACGAGGTTGAAGAGGCGAGATCTCGCGCTAGATCCTGAGTGGGCTGTGGATCACCAGAAGATGAATCTGCAAGAGAGGGAAACGTATCAGAGGGCCCAGGGGATCTCCCTGGGGCAAAACCCTCCGATGGCTAAGTCAGTGGAGCTATGGTGGAAGCGATAATGGGGGGAGGAGAGAGCTGATGCGCGAGAATCCTCTCCACCAAAGGGTGAAGCGAGTCGAGCTCAGGAGCTTAGGGTGTGTGAATGCCTTGTTCATCTTACCTTCTTCCGGAGGGTATCCCTTGCTTAAATAGTGCGCCACCATCAGGAGTCCTGTAAGCTGACGGGTTCCCGGCGGGAGTTACGTCTTTAACGGGGGCTTTCATGGCCTGATCGTGGGAACGTTATCCCCTTGGAGTCCGGCGGCTCCCCTGACTCTCCCGCTGGCGGAGGACTCTGAACGGCTGCACCTGCGGATTAATCAACCAGCCTTACCGAGCTTCGGGGATGCTAGCTCTTGCCCGAGCGATAGGCATGGCCCGGCGAAGGTGGGGTCGGATAGGTCGGCTGGAGCCTATCTCTCTCGGACGGGGAGAGGGCTTTAGGCCGGACCTTCCTTGGGACCTGACTGTTGTCTCGGGCCCTCCGAGCCTAGAAGGCCGCCGGGGAGAGTTAGTTCCTCGAGTCTTATTTATTGGGCTTTTCTTCTCTAAGTGGGCCCGGTGGGCTATCACTCGGGTGGGGTCGCCTGGTTGGACCTTGTGGGTCTTGTTGGGCTGCCTTTGTGGTGGGCTGCGGAAATCCCCCTCTCTACTTGTCCCCCTCCTACTCCCGAGCCAAGGAGGCTCGGATGAGTAGTTTTTAGAGGCTTTGGACCGGCGTGGCTCAAGTGGGTGGAGTTCCGTTGGCGTTATGGAGCCGCATATAGCGGTCGCCGAGGCCCGTAATGATGATCCTGACGGATTCGAAGCGAAGGGGCCCCCCTTTTTCTCGGAGCACGGAACGACGCGCCACCACCCTCAGGGGTTTTTAGGGGGCGCTGTTCATCGTTCTAGGCTTCCAGGGTTTTAGGCTTTCCTTGCTTCTTGATGCGCCGTGAGAGCACAGCGGAGACGCGGAGCCTTGCGGCGGCGTTCGAGGAGTTGGCGAGGATAACCGCAGAGGCGGTCCGGCAACTTCCTTCTCCCCTGGAGTCTTCGAGCTCGTACGAGGGATCTCCTCCCGACTCGATGGCGGATCAGAGTCCGGAGCTTGTGCCGGTGAGGCGGGAACCCGTCCCCAACTGTAGTGAGTTGGGGGAAGCGGAGGTGCGGAGGCTGGAGCATCGTTTCCGCCTGCTTCTCAGATACAGCTTTGTTGCCGCCACTCCGCACGAGACGAGTCTGGATGATCGTGATGAGCACATTTGCACCTTCCTTCTGGCTTGGAAGAGTGGATTTCGTCTCCCTTTCGATCCCTTCGTGCTGCAGCTTCTTAATTTTTTCCGGTTGGTGCCTATTCAGTTGGTAGCCAATTCATATCTGCTGCTCTCGGCCTTCCGGATTCTTTATCGTCAGCACGACATTTTTCCTTCTTTGGACCTCTTCCACTTCTTTTTTGAGTTGAAAGCGCACCCGTCGGCGGGGAAAGGCTTCTACTTCATCCAGGCGCGGAGGAATAGGAGCTGCATCTCTCTTGCGGTGAAGGACTCCTCGCACAAGGGGTGGAAGACCCAATTCTTCTGGGTGAAGGCGGTGGCGACGGACGAGATCTGGAGATGCCGGACCTCGCCCAACTTTCACCCGAATCTGCCCCCTCGCCAGGAGGAGTTCCTTCCCCACGTGGAGTAGCAGGCTGCCCGTCTGCTGGAGAACCGTCAATCGACCGAGGAGCTGGTGACGCCGGAGAACATCGAACGGTGTCTTCTCTCGCGGTTGACGTCGGCAGGTACAGCTCTTGAGGCTCTTTTTCGGGGGTGGTAGCTCTTTTCCTCCTCCTGACCGGGGCTTCTTCTTGTTGCAGACGTGAGGCGGGAACCTCTGGAGGAGACGGCTGAGGTCATCGATCTGGGAGATGACTCGACAGCCGATGAGCCTGATGCCTCGGCGGGTCGCGTCCATGCCCGAGATAAGGGCAAGGGGGCGGCCCCCGAGGGGACTTCTCGATCGACCGGCCTGAAGCGCAAGGATCCCCTGGCGGGGAAGTTGCGGGAGGCCGCGAAGGCCAGGAAAAGGGCCAAGAAAGCCGACTTTCCTACCGCCGTCGGGGGCGATTCTGGCTCGGCGGTGCTCCCCCCTCGGGGGCAGGATGGGGCCGACCCCTCCGGGCTGGCTCTCCCATCCGCCGGGTGAGAGGGGGCCGAGGAGACCAGGGGCCCCGCAGAGGGAGGTGATGGGTCGGCTCTCCCCTCTGTGGGGGCAGAGGGGGCCGGTGCTGGTGTGGCCGGTGCTGGGACCGAGGGATTGGTCGGTGCGGATGGGGGTTCGCCCGCGAGGGCGTCGCAACCCCAAGTGTCGGCAGTTTCTGGTGCGGTTGATCCCGCGACGCCGGTCGAGGGTGGGGGTTCGCCCGGGGAGGCGTTGCAACCCCAACCGACCTTGGCGCGCGGGGCGGTCAGCTTCGCTGCCCGAACAGGGTCTTCTGGCGGGGTGCCCAGGGTGGAGCAGTCCCCTTTGCCAGAACCTCTGGTCAGGCTCGGTATCTCGGGCGACTTGTACCGGCTCTGCCGGTCGATCGCCGAGAGGACGAGGGGGGGAGAAAGGCGCAGCACTCCCGCCGGGGTCCTTGATGTCCTGATGGAGGGCGGCCTGGTCATAGCTCGGACAGCGGCCGTGATGGCGGAGGCGCACGCCTGGACGGAGGCAGAACGGTCGAGGCTTGCTTGGACCCTTGGTGGATGCGAGGGAAAACTGGCCCGGCTCAAGGGGGAGCATGAGGGGCTCCGTCGGGAGTTCCTCGCATTCAGGGAGTTGGCGCGGTCGAGTCGACGGGAAGCCGAGGCGCTGGCCGAGCAGCTAGCAAGGGCCCAAGAATCGCTCGAGAGGAAGAGCAAACATCTAGAAGACGAGCGTCAACATCACATTGAGCTGGATGGCCTCTGGGAGTGTGAGCGTGCCGAGCTGCAGGATCGGGCGGAGGACGCGGAGCGCCTTCGCGCTGAGGCCGAGGCGGACCGAGCCCGGGCGGAGGGTCGGACGATCGAAGCCGAGCGGAGGATGACCGAGCTAGAGGAGCGTCTGGCGAGGGCGGAAGAGCGTGCGGCCGAGGCGGAGCGGGCTCGGGACGGGCAGGTCGAGGCGGAGGCGATCGAGCGCTACAAAGGCTCGGAAGCTTACTCGGCCGACCTGATTGAAGCTGCCCTACCCTACTACGAGGTAGCGCTCCGCCGGGGTGCTCGAAAGGGATTCAGGCAAGGCTATCACCGGGCGATGAGCTATGCCAATGAGCACCTTGCCGGGGGTGATTTTCCTTATGGCTAGAGTTATGACTCAGACGAGTCAGTTTCCAGCTCCTCATCTTCGGCCGGGGAAGAACCGGAGGAGTCACCTCCAGCGGGGTCACCAACTCCGGAGGCTCCGGGAGGGCTCACGACCGGGACAGTTCTCGCACAGGCGAGGTCAGTGTCCGGGCCGGCCGTCACCGAAGGTATCGGGGGTGACACGTCCCCTACTGCAGTTCCTGAGCTTCAAAGTGGGCCCGAGGCCTGATGTATTTTGCTTTATTTTTCCCCTTCCCCTTTTTGTCTATTTTTCCTTCTGTAAGAGGATTTATTTATGGGAGGCAATAAAGGACTTACTTCGTTTGATCGCTATCTTTGCCGTGATTTGGCTGGCGTATCGGGGGCAGTTGGAAGGTGCCGATATTTTCTGCACCGTTTTCGCATACCGATTCGGGAGACTTCTGGCGGGGTGTCCTTTCGTTCCACCATGCCCTGAAAGTCGAGGCGCTTCGCGAATCCCGCTAGGGCGGGGGACCGAGGAGTTGGAGGTGACCTTCCAAGGGAGGTCCTATAGCGTGTTTTCGAGGGGGGAGTCATTTAAGGCGTGTGGCCTCCCTTGGCCTATAAAAAGGACCGAAGGGTGCTCCTTCCCTTTTAACACTTAGGACTCTCGCCGGCGGTCTGCTCTTGTTCCCTCGTTTTCGCTCTGCGTTGCGCCGCCGCGATCGGAGCATGGAGGACCCTTCAGAAGATGACGCCGCAGACGACGGGGAGCGGCCGGTTCCAGCTGTCCTGGAATATCGGTCGGGTCCCACGGTCGCCGCGCGTGCATGAGACGGGTCCGACGGTCGCCGCGCGGATCTGGAGAGGGCTTCGACGTGCGGGGGTACGCCGTTTGCCTCCTCTTGGCTCCAACGAGGCTTCCGGGCGGACGCCGAGATGGAGGGCGGACGGGGGAGTTAGGGATGCCGGCCGCCATTCCCCTCCGTGGGAGGGGAGGAGGCGGCTCCAATTCCTTCCTCACCTTTGTCCGCAGCCTCTTTCTCTCTTTTTTGTTCTTCATTTCTTTCACTCTTCGGGGGCTGCTTGATTTATGTTCGCCTCCAAAGAGTTGGTAGATTGGCAGAGAGGAGACCTTCACGGCGCTCCTTTTTCCAGGTTGTTGCCAATTTGGAAGGTAGCCTTCCTCGCGTGAAAGGTGGCCTTCTCCTTGCTGTCCCTCTGTCACCTTTGTCACGGTCCACCCGAGCCAACTGGATCGACCATCTCTTGTCCGAGCCAGTTTCTACGCGAGGCAGAGTCAGTGGCTGGATGCGAGAAGGTCAAGACCGGGTCGGCCGGGCGATGGCCGTTTGCCGCGGTGCTAGATGGATTTTTGCTTTTCACTATGTAATGTACTGGCAGTTGCCTTTCTGATGTACCAACAGTTATCTTGAATGAATGCAAAAAAGGGGGTCTTATTTTACCCGATTTGTCGATACAGTTTTCAGAAATAAAATCTGCGTAGTGTGGTTGCGTTCCATGTCCGGGGAATGGGTTCCCCTTCCATTGTGGCTAACCTGTACGCACCTTTCCCGAGCGTCTCGATCACTCGGTAGGGGCCTTCCCAGTTGGGGGATAGCTTGACCGCCGCCTCCAGTGGTCGAGATGCTTCGGTCTTCCTGAGGACGAAGTCCCCTGGTCGGAATTGTCTGCCTCGGACCTTGGTGTTGTAGTACCGAGTGAGGCGGCGCTGGTATTCCGTAGCTTGGACGTTCGCGATCTCTCAGAGTTCGTCTGCCAGGTCGAGGTTCTCGAGCAACTTCCGCTCGTTTGCCTCGGGCGAAAAGCTGATCACTCGGAGAGACGGATTGGCGATCTCTAACGGAACGACGGCTTCGGTGCCATATACCAGCTGAAAAGGGGTCTCACCGGTTGCCATCCTGGGGGTCGTTTGGTGCGACCATAGTACGCTAGGCAGTTCCTCGAGCCAGCTACCCTTAGCCTTGCCGAGTCTGGTTTTTATGCCCTTCAAGATGGCCTTGTTGGCATTTTCAACCAGCCCGTTGGCCTGAGGGTGGGCGACCGAAGTGAAGTGGTTGCGGATATTTAGGTCGGTGCATCTATCTCGGAAGTACCGAGAGTCGAATTGCCGCCCGTTATCGCTCACTATCACTCGGGGGATGCCAAAGCGACAGATGATCGATTTCCATACGAAACCCCAGACGACTGTCTCGGTGATCCTTGCTGTTGCTTCAGCCTCGATCCACTTGGTGAAGTAGTCGATGGCGACGATGATGAACTTCTTCTGGGATTGAGCCGTTGGGAATGGCCCAAGGATGTCGATCCCCCACCGAGCGAAAGGGTAGGGCTCGGTAAGGGTGATAAGTTCTGTGGCCGGCTGATGGACCAAATGGTCGAACCGCTGGCAACGGTCGCAATGTTGTGCGTAAGCCGTGCAGTCGCGCTGTAGGGTCGGCCACCAGTACCCCTGCCTTAGCAGGATTCTGGCCAGCGACCGACCTCCTAAATGTGCTCCGCACAGGCCTTGATGAATCTCTTCAATAGCTTGGCTTGCTTCGTCGGGACCGAGACACTTCAGAAGGGGCCCGGAGAACGATCTTCGGTAGAGAGCGTTGTCGAGGATGACGAAGCGTCGAGCTTGGTACTTCATTCGGCGGGCTTCCCGAGGGTCGGAGGGCTCCCGGGAGTCCCGTAGCCAGGACAGGTAGGGGGAGCGCCAGTCGCCGGGAGTGGCCGAGTCAATGGCGAGGAGCTCCGAGTCTATGCTCGGGCGCTCGAGCTCTTCTAGGAGGACCGATCGTGTACCTTCCGGGTCTAGGGAGGAGGCCAGTCGGGAGAGGGCGTCCGCCCGAGAGTTTTGCTCCCGAGCTATTCGGACTACCTCGAACTCCTCGAACTGCTGGGCCAGGCTCCGGACCAACTGTAGGTATTTGATCATAGGTACCTCCCGAGCTTCGTACTCGCCATTGACCTGGCTTGCAACTAGCTGGGAGTCGGTGTGGATCCTGACTCGCTCGGCCCCCAACCGTCGGGCCATGCATGCTCCCGAGATAAGGGCCTCGTACTCGGAAGCATTGTTGGACGCCAGAAAGTTGAACTTTAGGGCGTATTGCAACTCTATTCCTTCGGGGGACTTTAAGAGGATCCCTGCGCCGCTACCGACCGAGTTGGACGATCCATCGACGAACAGCTCCCAGGTTGGCCCGGTTGCCGTCGGAGGCCTGTCCTCGACCGGAACGGTGCTCTCGGCGATGAAGTCGGCGAGTGCTTGTCCTTTGATAGCTGATCGCGGCTGATACGAGATGTCGTAGGCCCCGAGCATGATGGCCCATTTAACGAGTCACCCTGAGGCTTCGGGATGGGCCAGAATCTTCTTCAGTGGCTCACCGGTTAGCACGGTGATGGGATGCCCCTGGAAGTAGGGTCGGAGGTGCTTTGCGGAGGTAACCAACGCTAGCACGAGTTTCTCGGTTGCGGGGTACCTCCGCTCGGCCTCGTTGAGCACCTTGCTGGTGTAGTAGACCGGCCTCTCGATTCTCGAGTCATTCCTGACTAGGACCGAGCTGACCGTTGATGGCGTCGCCGAGAGATAGAGCAACAAGACCTCGCCCGGGACGGGCTTGGAAAGCACCGGGGGCGAAGCCAGGAACTCTTTGAGCTCGGCGAACGTTGTCTGGCATTCCCCATCCCATGCGAACGTAGCAGATGCTATCTTGGGCCCCCTCATCAGCTTGAAGAAGGGCAGGCATCGTTCGGCCGCACGGGACAGGAAACGACTGAGAGCAGCGACACGCCCCGTCAGACGCTGGACGTCTTTAATGCACGTGGGCGGACGCATGTCCAGGATGGCCTGGACCTTGTCGGGGTTGGCTTCGATCCCTCGCTGAGTGACCAGGAAACCCAGGAACTTCCCGGATCTTACTCCAAAGGCGCACTTGGCGGGGTTGAGCTTCATGCAGTACTTCAGGAGGGTGCCGAAAGTCTCGGCGAGGTCGGTGAAGTGGTCTTGGGCCCTCGGGGTCTTGATGAGCATGTTGTCGATGTAGGCCTCGACGTTCCGACCTAACTGTCCCTCGAACATATGGTTGACCAGTCGTTGGTATGTGGCTCCAGCATTCTTCAATCCGAAGGGCATCCGGGTGTAGCAGTACACGCCGTAGTCGGTGATGAAGGCAGTCCTCTCGACATCTTCAGGGTTCATTCAGATCTGATGATAACCCGAATAGGCATCCAAGAAACTGAGTATCTCGTTGCCCGAGGTTGAGTCAACCAATTGGTCGATGCTCGGTAGCGGATAGCAGTCCTTGGGGGTGGCCTTATTCAGATCGCACATTCGCCACTTGCCTGTAGTCTTCGGCACCAGGACGACGTTGGCTAGCCACGTTGGGTACAGGACCGGTCTGAAAAGACCAGTTTCTTGTCCCTTGGTGACCTGCGCCTTGATGATCACCTGTTTCTCGGGCGCATGCTTCCTTCTCCGCTGCTGTACGGGTCTCACGGTGGTATCGAGGTTGAGCTTGTGCGTCACAGTCTCCTCTGGTATACCAGGGAGTTGATCATCGGACCAAGCAAAGACCCGAACGTACTCAGAAAGAAACTCCTTGTATTGCTGCTGTTCCTTTGGTGGTAGGTCGGCGCCGATCCTTACTCCTAGGGCTGGGTCGTCGTTCAGGAATACCGTTAATAACTCGCCACCGGGCTCGGTGGTCACGGCTTTTCCTTCGACTCCCCTGGGGCCCTTGTCCTTCCCGTCCGGCCTTGAGGCTTCTACCGAGATATTGTAGCACCTTCTAGCCGTGGCCTGGTTACCTCGGACTTCCCCTAACCCATTTTTGGTGGGAAACTTCATTTTTTGGTGATAGGTAGATGGTACGGCCTTTATTCGGCTGAGAATTTTTCGGCCGAAAATGGCGTTGTACGCTATCATACCTTTAATCACTACGAAGTCCACTATGACCGTAACGGTTTTGGGTGGGGTGCCGATAGTGACCGGCAGGCTTAGGGCTCCCTCGGGGTAGGTGGCCAGGCCATTAAACCCGCAAAGGGGCGTTCGGATCGGGCGGAGCTTGGATGGGTCTTCCCCCATCTTGAGAAAATAGTCATAAGATAATACATCCGGGGCGCTCCCATTATCAACCAAAATCCTGTCAACATTACAGTGATTTATCGTGGCCGAGATAACGAGGGCATCGTCATGCGGGGTGCTCAGCCCTTCCAGGTCTTGGTCGGAGAAGACTATGACCTGGGGCTCCATCGGCAGGCCTCTGGGGGGCTCTGAGGCTCGCTCAGCATGACGTTTCCTTCCTCGGCTGGTGTCGCCGCCCGATGCCGCTCCTCCGGAGATGACGTTGATGTGGACCCCTCGGGGGGCGTTGTCGATCTCTTCTGCGGCGTCTCGGTCTTCTTTGTGCCCGGTCGTGAACCGGGCTAGATGCCCCAGACGGATGAGGCGCTCGATCTCGTCCTGGAGCTGATCGCAATCTCCGGTGTGGTGCCCGTGATCGCCGTGGAACAGGCAATGCTTGTCCCGCTTGCGGTTCTTCGACCTCATTGGCTCGGGCTGGCGGAGAAGTCCCGAGTCTTTGATGTCTTCATAGATCTCGTAGACTGGCGCGGTCAAGGGGGTGTACCGCTCGTACTTTCTCTTGCGCTCTCCTTCTCGATCGCGCTTCTTACCCGAGCCAGGGTTTGGCTCGGAGGTCCGCTTCTTGTCCCCCTACCGACCCGAGCCGGTTGCGTCTCGGCAGGCGCTGAGTACTTCTTCGCACTCGGCGTGGCGCAGTGCCAGAGTCACTAGCTCGGCATGGGTCGAGGGAGGGTGGAGGACAAGCTCGCGGCGGAGATTCTCGTCCCGGGTGCCCCCGGTCAGTGCGGTTGTGGCTGAGGCCACATCCAGGCGGGGGATCCTGAGGGCTTCTGATTTAAATCAGTGGACGTAAGTCCGGAGCCTCTCCCCTTGCGCCTGTTTGAGAGCCAAGAGCCCCGCCACTGACCTTGGGGGGGCGCTGCTGGCGAAACTCTCCTTGAAAACTCGCCCGAATTGCCTGAAGTCTCGGATGGACCCAGGGGAGAGGGCCCGGAACCATGCCTGAGCACCTTGGACCAGGGTGGCTGCGAAGGCTCGGCATTTGATGGGATCCGGCGTTCCATGAAGGGTCACCAGGGCGTCGAAGCTATCGTAGTGGTCGGCTGGGTCGCCCTGGCCGTCGTAGAGCTTGAAGGTCGGAATGGAGGCTCTGGGAGAGACCTCTGCCTTCAAGATGTACTCGGAGAAAGGGGATTTCTCCTCGTCCTCCGGGAGAGAGGTCTTCTGCAGGGCGCGGAGGGCACGCTCTTGCTCTGCGAACCGTCTCTCGAAATCTCGTAGCCGGAGGGACAGCTCTGGCTGCAGTCGCACCGTGGGGCTGGGGGGGGCGTCTTGGCGGTCTCCCGGGGCACTAGTGCCTGGGCGCGGCGGCCTCGCCCCCTGTTTCCCTTTCCTCGGCGTGGAGGAAGCCTCTTGCTCCGCAGGCGGAGCATGCGAGGGTCCTCCGACGTCGTTGCGGAGGAGCTGTCGGCCGCGGAGGGTGAAGCGGCCTCCGGCGGTGTGCTGCGTCGCACTCCTTCGAGGGGGACTTCCTAACGGGGCGCGGGACCTTGCGTCCCTAGCCGCCTGGGCACTCATGAGCTCCACGAGGACGTCCATCTTTTCGTTGAGGGCCTGGAAGGCATTGGCGCCACCGTCGAGGGGTGCCCCTGTCTCCGCCGGGGGGGGTGGTGGCATGTTGGTGGGGATGCTGGCGTTGGAGGGGGGGCTCTGTGAGACCCTAGAGGGGGCGCCTCCCACCGCCGCCACAGCCTTACCTACCCCACCGGCGGATCTCCTCCCTGAGCTTCTTCTCACCATCTCGGCTCTTCGTGCGTTTCCCACAGACGGCGCCAGATAAAGAGGCGAGATCTCACGCTGGATCCTGAGTGGGCTGTGGATCACCAGAAGATGAATCTGCAAGAGAGGGAAACGTATCAGAGGGCCCAGGGGATCTCCCTGGGGCAAAACCCTCCGATGGCTAAGTCAGTGGAGCTATGGTGGAAGCGATAATGGGGGGAGGAGAGAGCTGATGCGCGAGAATCCTCTCCACCAAAGAGTGAAGCGAGTCGAGCTCAGGAGCTTAGGGTGTGTGAATGCCTTGTTCATCTTACCTTCTTCCGGAGGGTATCCCTTGCTTAAATAGTGCACCGCCTTCAGGAGTCCTGTAAGTTGACGGGTTCCCGGCGGGAGTTACGTCTTTAACGGGGGCTTTCATGGCCTGATCGTGGGAACGTTATCCCCTTGGAGTCCGGCGGCTCCCCTGACTCTCCCGCTGGCGGAGGACTTTGAACGGCTGCACCTGCGGATTAATCAACCGGCCTTACCGAGCTTTGGGATGCTAGCTCTTGCCCGAGCGATAGGCATGGCCCGGCGAAGGTGGGGTCGGATAGGTCGGCTGGAGCCTATCTCTCTCGGACGGGGAGAGGGCTTTAGGCCGGACCTTCCTTGGGACCTGACCGTTGTCTCGGGCCCTCCGAGCCTAGAAGGCCACTGGGGAGAGTTAGTTCCTCGAGTCTTATTTATTGGGCTTTTCTTCCCTAAGTGGGCCCGGTGGGCTATCACTCGGGTGGGGTCGCCTGGTTGGACCTTGTGGGTCTTGTTGGGCTGCCTTTGTGGTGGGCTGCGGAAATCCCCCTCTCCAGAGGTAATTAGAGTTAGATGCTTTAGCACTTTTTATTCCTCTTAGTTTCATCTTCCTAACTTCAAAATTTCACGTCCTTAGGTCAAGAGACTGAAGAGTTAGAGCGACATGAAGTTGCTAAAAAATCTCAGGAAGATAAGAACTAGGGCATGTCTTGAAAACTCAAATTAGAAGTTTAAAGCCAGTTAAGAGGTAGGTTATCTCATGAATGGCAAGAACATCATGTTAGCGATAAAAGCCCTCTGTTTTTGCTTGATTATATGCATTATAGATCATGAATTTCATATTTTAGTAGGGTTGTGCATACATGCATATCCCTAGCCTTAATCAAAGATAAAAGATATTTTGCTGTTAATTCATTTCAACCTAGGCATGTAGCTGGCCTATACTTCATTTTTCATGACTAGAATAGTTTAAGAATTTTGATTTCCAAGCATGGCATATTTTCATAGTTTTCTATTCTATTTACTGTCAGCAGAAGCTCTGACGGATTAAGGTAAGACCGTCACATGATATAACGGCCTTACGATAAGCCGTCACACCCTCTGTTGTATTTAAATTTCTCTGTTATCTCTGACGGCCCAGAAGCAGTGTGTTACAACACTCTGACGGTCCCACGAAAAGCTGTCACAGAACTGTGACGCCCCCATCTTAAACCGCCGGAGTACTTTGTTCAGGTAATTGAAGATAGAATTGAAGAACAATCAAGTTTACTTATAAATAAGCTTAGTTATCTAAGTTTTGAACTATTTTCATGACCTTGAGATTATAAATTGACTTATGATAGAAATTACATGTTTAAAAGCATCTCTAGTTATTTCAAGCATATGTTAATTTCATTAAGCTAAACTCTATAGTTTTGTATTTACATTATGATTTTAAATGATGTAATGACGGAGTTTTTATCATGGTTTCACATCGCTACACAGTCTTTTTCTATCTATAGAGTCATTTTCTTTAAGTACATGGCATATATTCCAGTATATGGCCATTAGTTCACACTTTGCACTATAGGAACATATTCTTGAACATGGGGACTTCTCTGTTGGATATTCCTTCCAATGGACTAGGAAATCTTGTTTCAAGGCCTCCATAATTCTCTGCGAGCATGGGATTCCCACTAGGATGCCAAGTTGGTTGTACCATAAAAAGCCCTATTGTTAGAAAGCACTATCGGTGTTTTCAGATTCTGGATATGTAACGGATCTATATTCGACCGTCAGGAACATATAACGGTCCAATATATGACCGTCACATTGTTTGAGTCCATATCTATTTTTCTTCTGGATTCAACCTTTCTAACGGTCCAACACTCGACCGTTACGTTAATGTAACGGCCCAGTATTTGACCGCCACAGTTCTAATTTCTTTAACCCGAGGTTTGACGAAAGGGTTGATATTTTAAGTTCCTAGATGGAGTATTGATGGTCTAGGACTTGGCATATTGTCTAAAGATACTTAACTTAAATTATGAATGATAATAAATGTATCGTTATGCTGCCGAGTTATTTCCATGAGCATGACATTGTCTTAAATCATTCTTGATCTCTCTTGTCCTAAGTTGAAGCGTTCATTGTTGATTATTGTTATCAAGAACTTAATTGCATTCTTGGCCATATTTTATTGCTTGAAACTTGAAAATAGCTTGATTTATACTTGAAGATGCGATCGAGCACTGATTGTGTTCAAGGGCTCTATGCTAGTCCCCTCGGTTGATTCTCAGAAACATACTGTAAACCATGGGGTATGATGCTACTGGCGTCGCATTAGGCTGGGAGTACTTTCTCTATAAATAAGTGAAGATCCACGGGTATCATGAAAATACACGTACATGACTTTCTTGCTTGTTACATGATATTCCACAGAAATTCACCAAATACTTGCTCATAAGCAAAAGATGTTGGGTGATGAGTATGTGACTTGCTAGTACATTCTTGTTCATGAAAGGCCATTCTTGCTACATTCTTACTAGTTCATACTTGCTCATTCTATCTTACATGATCATCTTGTTACTTTGGTTACTTGTGATTTATCGCATTCGCATGATTTTACCTTATTTCTCTAGAGTAAAAATGTTAATTATTTTAATAGTGCCCTCATATTGATGCGAAGATACCTACTGGGCAAGTGTGCTTATTACCTATTTTTATTCTTTTCAGGAGATGGAAGTGAGTCAGGATCGGATTCGAAATATTCAAATAGCGGGTCCGAGAGTGAATGAAGAATGAGTGAAGACTTAGGAAGTCTACATGTTTTGATTGAGTCTATGTAATTTTCTTATTTCTTGAGTCTAGTGTGATGAAGAAAGTTGAAATGGTGGTTGTAATTGAGTATTTCATTTGATCATTAATGAAATAAGTTGAAGTTTGAGTAAATATTGTACAATTACATTTATGTGTGTGATTATTTTACGCTCTGATCGTTCTTGCTTGCAAGAGGCTTACCATGCCGGCTGTTCGCACTCCCCGAGTTAGTCTTCCGCTGTAAATAAAGGCTCGGGGCATAACAGTTAAGTTGGTATCAAAGACTAAGTCTCAGGACTTAGGGAGAAGAATCATGTCATAGGATACGTGTAAGGTTTAAGGACCCCTACCTATGAACTAAGGAAGAAATTCCCATACACATGTGAGAATTGGGTAGAGCCCGGGATAAGATAGTTAATTAGCTTTAAGATTTATTTTCTTCCAATTCCATGAGAAATAACAAGTTATTGTATTTCTCTCAGGTACCTTATTTTACAAATGGCTCATTGCATAGATTGGAATGGCATGCAACAAACAGTTGCCGGCCTTACTCAGGCATTACAAACTATGGCCCAGGCAGGCACAGGGGCATGGGCTGGTGACTTACATCACAATTTCTGGAGTTTAAACCCTCCGCGTTTCTATAGTTCTTCTAATCCAGATGAAGCAGAGAAGTGGATTGACGAGATGAACCGTATATTTGACGTCATCTAATGCACCGATCAAGAGAAGGTGTGTCTTACAACTTTTTAACTCAACAAGGATGCCCGTACATGGTGGAAGTATGTTCCAGCACCTCCGGCCGATGCACCTCATACATGGGATGGTTTTCTCACTTTGTTCCGTGCTAAGTACTTTTCCGAGCACGTGAAAGAAAGAAAGGCTATGGAGTTCGCCTCTCTTCGACAAGGAATGATGACAGTTGAAGAATATGAACTTTAATTCTCCAGACTAGCACCTTATGCATCGCATTTAATCAGTATCGATCTATTGAAGGCTAATCGATTTATGGACGGGTTACGACCCGGTTTTATCCAGTAGCTCGGGACCCAAAACATCCTTACTTATGCGAAGATGGTTCAACGGGCATACTTATATGAAAGGACCTTAGAAAAGGTCGAGAAATTGAAAGGGAAAGGAGAAGAGTCCAGCCGATGATCTGATCGACGTTATAAGAAAGAAAAATTCAGCATCACGGAGCCTCACAAGAGCCGTGATAGTAAGAAGCGGTCCAGGAGTGGGAATGGTGGATGTTCCCAGAAGAACAAGAAGATTAAGGAGGAGGAGCAAGTCGGCACGGCTTGCACTTTTTGCGAAAAGTTCGGCCATTCGGCTGAAGAGTGTTGGAAGCGCCTTGGTGCTTGTTTACGCTATGGAAGTAGGGAGCATCGCATGTCGGATTGCCCCCTTATGAAGGAACAATCATCTGGTGGTGGACGCAGGAGGCAGGCTCGCCTCAATGCCGTTTTAGAAGAAGAAGCCCCCAGGGATGGTGGGCATATGGAAGGTACTCATCAAATATGTTACCATCCTGCATTTGTGCTATTTGATACTGGTGCCTCTCATTCTTTTGTCTCCACTACGTTTACCAAAACGTTACCAATTGCATCAATTCCTCTACCTTCAGATCTTGCTATTACCACATCCTTAGGATCTGGAACTAAGCTTACTGAATATTATCCTGATAGTGAGGTAATAGTAGAAGGCCACAATCTCCCCGCAAACCGAGTATGCCTTGACATGAAAGGTTATGATGCCATTTTAGGGGTAGATTGGCTTGTAGATCATGATGCTTATATCAATTATAGAAATGGGATTATATCCTTCCGAAAATCAGGTCTTCCAAGATTCTCTTTCCTTGGCATTAAGTATAGGAAACATCCCACTATCATATCTTCTCTTCACGCTTGCAAACTCATCTCGCAAGGATGTGAAGCTTTTCTTGCTTCTGTCATTGTTACCGAATCCAAGGAAATCGTCCTCGTAAACATTCCTTTTGTAAATGAGTTCCCAGATGTATTCCCATCCGAATTACCCAGTTTACCACTCGAGAGGGAAGTGAACTTCACTATTGAACTCATTTTAAGAGCAACACCTGTTTCTATAGCCCCTTACAGGATGTCCCCCACGGAACTTAAGGAACTAAAGAGGCAGTTGCAGGAACTACTAGATAAGGGCTTCATTAGACCTAGCACATCCCCTTGGGGTGCGCCGGTGCTATTTGTCAAGAAGAAGGATGGCTCTCTCAGGCTATGCATAAACTACCGGCGACTAAATCAACTTACAATTAAAAATAAGTATCCGTTGCAGCATATTGATGAGCTCCTCGATCAGCTTTCAGGAGCAGAGTATTTTTCTAAAATAGACCTCAGATCGGGTTATCATCAGCTTAGAATTAAGGAAGATGACATTTATAAATCGACTTTTCGAAGTCGTTATGGCCACTATGGATTTGTGGTAATGCCGTTTGGGTTCACAAATGCCCCAGCAGCATTTACGCAACTTATGAATAGTGTTTTTCAACCATATCTGGACCAGTTCATCGTCATCTTCATTGATGATATCTTGATATATTCCAAGACAAAAGAGGAACACGCAGAACATTTGAGGATAGCCTTGCAAACACTTAGAGAACACAAACTTTATGCCAAGCTTAACAAATGTGAATTCTGGCTCAATGAAGTTTCATTCCTAGGCCACATTATTTCAACGAAAGGTATCACTGTGGATCCTTCAAAAGTCGAAGTTGTCAGAAATTGGAGCCGACCAACGACCATATCAGAAGTAAGAAGCTTTCTGGGTCTAGTTGGTTATTTTAGGAGGTTCATTAAAGACTTCTCAAAAATTATGGTTCCTTTAACTAGACTCACAAAAAAAGAAAATCATTTTGTCTGGTCAAATAAATGTGAAAAGAGTTTTCAAATTCTTAAGAATCACCTTACTACAGCCCCTATTTTAGCACTACCGGTGGAAGGTGGTAGATTCGAAGTATATACAGATGCATCTGGCATTGGCTTAGGATGCGTTCTCATGCAAAATGGAAAAGTAATCTGTTATTCTTCAATACAATTGAAACGTCACGAGGAAAATTATCCCGTGCATGATTTAGAATTGGCAGCCGTTATTTTTGCCTTGAAAATTTAGCGTCATTATCTCAATGGAGAAAAGTTCACGGTCTACTCGGACCACAAAATCCTGAAATACTTATTCTCTCAAAAAGACCTTAATATGAGGCAGAGGAGATGGTTAGAATATCTCAAGGATTTTGATTTTACTATTTAATATCATCCTGGCAAGGCTAATGCTGTAGCAGATGCACTCAGCAGAAAATCAATGGGTATGCTATCAAGTCTTATGATTAGTATGACTAATCTTATTCTCAATTTGCTCAGATGAACTTAGATATTGACATAAAGGGAGATGATTGTTTCATGGCTAATATCCGAGCTCAACCTACATTGATAGAGGATCTGGTCAAGTTACAAAATGATGATCCCGTGTTACTGGAAATTAAAGCCAATATTGAACAAAGGCCGGATTTCTCTGTTTCCAATGACAGAAGTTTGTTATTTAAGGGTTGAGTGTGTATACCAGATCATGACGATACGAAAAAACTTATCCTAGAAGAAGCACATAATTCTAAGTACACCATTCATCCAAGAGGTACGAAGATGTATCAAGATCTCAAAAGAAACTTCTGGTGGCCCAATATGAAGAGAGAAATAGCTGATTTCGTGTCCCGTTGTCTCACCTGCCAACAAGTAAAAGCAGAGCATTTTAGACCCACAGGTAAATTACATCCCTTGAATATACCCGAATGGAAATGGGAGAGTATAGGGATGGATTTCATCATGGGTTTACCTAAGACCATAGGAGGACACGATGGTATATGGGTGATCATAGACCGATTGACTAAATCCGCGCACTTCATACCAATAAAAACTCGATGGTCTGTAGATATTCTAGCAGCATTATACATGAAAGAAATTGTCAAATTACATGGTGTCCTTGTCACTATTGTATCTAATAGAGATCCTCAATTCATATCACAATTCTGGAAGGGCCTACAACATTCACTAGGGACTAGATTGAATTTTAGTACAGCATTTCACCCACAAACTGATGGTCAGACTGAAAGAATAAATCAAGTAGTAGAAGATATGCTCAGTGCTTGTGCTATTGATTTTGGAGGAAGTTGACATGATCACTTGCCTCTTGTAGAATTTTCATACAACAACAGTTATCAAGCCAGTATACAGATGGCGCCCTTTGAAGCTTTATATGGAAAAAGCTGTAGATCACCAATATGTTGGAATCAAATCGGGGAAAAGTAATTCATAGGCCCCGACCTTATCAGGGATTCTACAGAAAAGGTCAAGCTCATTCAAGAAAGAATGAAGATGGCGCAAGATAGGAAGAAATCTTATGCTGACAATCGAAGACGCGACTTAGAGTTTCAGGTGAGAGATCATGTATATCTGAAAGTTTCTCCAGGCCGTGGTATTCGAAGATTTGGCATTAAAGGAAAACTAACTCCAAGATTCATTGGCCCATTTAAAATTCTCGAAAGGGTCGGTGAAGTGGCTTATAAACTGGCTTTACCTCCATAATTAGCAGGAGTTCACGATGTATTTCACGTCTCTATGTTGAAGAAATATGTATATGATCCTCATCATGTCATTACTTATGATAATCTGGAGATCTAAAAGGACCTGACATACGAGCAGAAACCGATCAGAATTCAGGAGTGAGAAGTGTGTCAACTAAGGAATAAAACTATTCCTATGGTCCAAGTCCAATGGACGAAGCAATGGCCACACGAAGCAACATGGGAGACGGAAGAATCTATGCGTAGAAGATTCTCAAAATTATTCAACTGTAAGTACATTCTCCATAAATCTATGAATTAAATTTGGGGACCAAATTCTTCTAAGTGGGGGAGGGTGTAGAGCCCCAGAATTTATTAGTAATTTTCTGGAATTATTAAGGGTCTAAATGAATTAATTAATGAATATTTGGTTAAATAAATCATTATAAGGCCCAATTATGTTAAACAATTAATCCAGCCTTAATAATTAAACCCAATAAGTTTATGGACCAAGCCCATTAAGTTTGACCCATATTCTAGAAGGTTATTTAGCCTACTCACATATTATAAGGATAAAACCCCTTATATAGATAATTATGTGGATAATTAACAAAAAGAGTTTGAATAAAATTGAATTCTGCGCACAGTGGATGTAGCGGCCTATCGTGCGACCGCCACAGTCATGTAACGCGCCCAGCTTGGACCGTTCCACTCTGTCAGTTCCGTGAATGGAAGAAAGAATAAAAAGATTGGATCTTTGGGATCCTATCTACAAGAGACCTAATTAGAAGAATATGTAAGGTTACTAGGGACTCTTAGAGATTATGTTTTTACCAATTAGGGACTCTAGAATCGTTCAAATCCTTGAACCCTAGCCAAAACTCTATAAATAGGACCCAGTTCTGAACTGAGCGACCCTTACTTTTGGCTCGTGAATAATTAAGGTAAGGAGATAGAATCTCGGGTAAGTTCTTTAGAGTCTTTTGTTCCTAATACTTTAGACTAACTACTCTCTAAATTTCATGTTAGGAGGACGAGTATCCAAGGAGTTAGGATCTTCCAAAGTTGCTGGTTTCATCACGCCAACCCAGGAAACTGTGTAACAGGGTGCTGAAGATCAAGAAATTAGAGAAGCTAAACGAGATAATTAGAGTTAGATGCTTTAGAACTTTTTACTCCTCGTAGTTTCATCTTCCTAACCCCAAAATTTTACGTCCTTAGGTCAAGAGACTGAGGAGTTAGAGCGACATGAAGTTGCTGAAAAATCTCAGGAAGAGAAGAACTAGGGCGTGTCTTGAAGACTCAAATTAGAAGTTTAAAGCCTAGTTAAGAGGTAGGTTATCTCATGAATGGCAAAAACATCATGTTAGGGATAAAAGCCCTCTGGTTTTGCTTGATTATATGCATTATAGATCATGAATTTCATATTTTAGTAGGATTCTGCATACATGCATATCCTTAGCCTTAATCAAAGATAAAAGATATTTTGCTGTTAAATTCATTTCAACCTATGCATGTAGCTGACCTATACTTCATTTTTCATGACTAGAATAGTTTAAGAATTTTTATTTCCAAGCATGGCATATTTTCAGAGTTTTCTATTCTATTTACTGTCAGCAGAAGCTCTGACGGATTAAGGTAAGGCCGTCACATGATATAATGGCCTTACGATAAGCCGTCACACCCTCTGTTGTATTTAAATTTCTCTGTTATCTCTGACGGCCCAGAAGCAGTGTGTTACAACACTCTGACGGCCCCACGAAAAGCCGTCACAGCACTGTGACGCCCCCATCTTAGACCGCCAGAGTACTTTGTTCAGGCAATTGACGACAGAATTGAAGAACAATCAAGTTTACTTATAAATAAGCTTAGTTATCTAAGTTTTGAACTATTTTCATGACCTTGAGATTATAAATTGACTTATGATAGAAATTGCATGTTTAAAAGCATCTCTAGTTATTTCAAACATATGTTAATTTCATTAAGCTAAACTCTATAGTTTTGTATTTACACTATGATTTTAAATGATGTAATGACGAAGTTTTTATCATGGTTTCACATCGCTACACAGTCTTTTTCTATCTATAGAGTCATTTTCTTTAAGTACATGGCATATATTCCGGTATATGGCCATTAGTTCACACTTTGCACTATAGGAACATATTCTTGAACATGAGGACCTCTCTATTGGATATTCCTTCCAATGGAATAGAAAATCTTGTTTCAAGGCCTCCGTAATTCTCTACGAGCCTGGGATTCCCACTAGGACGCCGAGTTGGTTGTACCATAAAAAGCCCAATTGTTAGAAAGCACTATCGATGTTTTCAGATTCTGGATATGTAGCGGATCTATATTCGACCGTCAGGAACATATAACGGTCCAATATATGACCGTCACATTGTTTGAGTCCATATCTATTTTTCTTCTGGATTCAACCTTTCTAACGGTCCAACACTCGACCGTTACGTTAATGTAACGGCCCAGTATTTGACCGTCATAGTTCTAATTTTTTTAACCCGAGGTTTGACCAAAGGGTTGATATTCTAAGTTCCTAGATTGAGTATTGATGGTCTAGGACTTGGCATATTATCTAAAGATACTTAACTTAAATTATGAATGATAATAAATGTACCGTTATGCCGCCGAGTTATTTCCATGAGCATGACATCATCTTAAATAATTCTTCATCTCTCTTGTCCTAAGTTGAAGCGTTCATTGTTGATTATTGTTATCAAGAACTTATTTGCATTCTTGGCCATATTTTATTGCTTAAAACGTGGAAATAGCTTGATTTATACTTGAAGATGCGATCGAGCACTGATTGTGTTCAAGGGCTCTATGCCAGTCCCCTCGGCTGATTATCAGAAACATACTGTAAACCATGGGGTATGATGCTACTGGCGTCGTATTACGCTGGGAGTACTTTCTCTATAAATAAGTGAAGATCCACGGGTATCATGAAAATACACGTACATGAGTTTCTTGCTTGTTACATGATATTCCACAGAAATTCACCAAATACTTGCTCATAAGCAAAAGATGTTGGGTGATGAGTATGTGACTTGCTAGTACATTCTTGTTCATGAAGGCCATTTTTGCTACATTCTTGCTAGTTCATACTTGTTCATTCTATCTTACATGATCATCTTGTTACTTTGGTTACTTGTGATTTATCGCATTCGCATGATTTTACCTTATTCCTCTAGAGTAAAAATGTTAATTACTTTAATAGTTCCTTCATGTTGATGCGAAGATATCTAGTGGGTAAGTGTGCTCATTACCTATTTCTAATCTTTGCAGGAGATGGAAGTGAGTCAGGATCGGATTCGGAATATTCAAATAGCAGGTTTGAGAGTGAATGAAGAATGAGTGAAGACTTAGAAAGTCTACCTGTTTAGATTGAGTCTATGTAATTTTCTTATTTCTTGAGTCTAGTGTGATGAAGAAAGTTGAAATGGTGGTTGTAATTGAGTATTTGATTTGATCATTAATGAAATAAGTTGAAGTTTGAGTAAATATTGTGCAATTGCATTTATGTGTGTGATTGTCTTGCTCTCTGATCGTTCTTACTTGCAGGAGGCTTACCATGCCGGCTGTTTGAGCTCCTCGAGTTAGTCTTCCGCTGTAAATAAAGGCTCGGGGCGTGACAGATAACCTGACCTGAGGTCTATCTTGGAAAAATATTCCGCTGCTGAAATCTGATCAAAGAGCTCATCGATACGTGGCAATGGATATTTATTCTTAATTGTGAGTTGATTCAGTCGTCGGTAGTCGATACACAGCCTGAGGGATCCATCCTTCTTCTTGACGAATAGAACTGGCGCACCCCAAGGGGATGTGCTAGGTCGAATGAAACCCTTATCTAATAACTCCTGAAGCTGTTTCTTCAATTCCTTGAGTTCCATGGGGGACATCCTATAGGGAGCTATTGAAACGGGTGCTGCTCCGGGGATGAGTTCAATAAAGAAGTTTACTCCCCTTTCGAGTGGTAAACCGGGTAAATCTGATGGAAATACATCCAAAAATTCATTGACAATAGGAATATCCTCTAAGACGATCTCCTTAGATTTGGTGAGGATTACGGAAGCAAGGAAAGCTACACATCCTTGTGAAATTAATTTGCAAGCGTGCAGAGATGAAATAATGGCAGGATGCTTCCTATATTTGATACCAAGGAAGGAAACTCTTGGAAGACCTCGTTTCCGAAAAGAGATAATCTGATTGCGATAATTTTTATAGGCGTCATGGTCTACAAGCCAATCTACACCTAATATAGCATCATAGCCCTCCATGTCAAGACATACGAGGTTTGCTGGTAGGTTGTGACCTTCTACCACTACTTCACTATCAGGATAGTAGGTTGTAAGCTTAGTTCTGGGACCTAAAGGTGTAGTGATTGCTAGGTCTGAAGGTAGAGGAAATGATGCAATAGGTAAGATTTTTGCAAAAGTAGAAGATATAAAGGAATGAGAAGCACCGGTATCGAATAGTACGAATGTAGGATAAGAATAGATTTGGATAGTACCTTCCATTAGCCCATCATTCTTGGGAGCTTCTTCCTCTTCCATAATAACATTGAGACGAGCTTGTCGCTTACGTCCACCACCGGAAGATTGTTCTTTCATAAGGGGGTGATCCGGCATACGGTGCTCCCGACTGCCACATCATAGACAAGCACCGAGACACTTCCAGCATTCTTCAGCCGAATGACCGAACTTCTCGCAAAATGTGCAAGCCGTGGAGACTTGGTTGTCTTCTTCCTTGACTATTTTATTCTTGTGGCAGCCACTACCACTCCCATTCTGGGATCTCTTCTTGCTATCACGGGATTTGTAGGGTTCCGTGATACTACTTTCTTTTCTTTTCATGCCGATCAGACCTTTGGCTAGGCTCCTCTCCCATGACTTTTAATTTCTCAACCTTTTCCAAGGTCCTCTCGCATAGATCCCCCCGTTGGACCATCTCCTCATATGTACAGATATTTTGAGTCCCAAGTTGTTGAATATAGTCGGGCCTCAATCCATCCATAAACCGGTTAGCTTTTAATAAGTCGGTACTAACCAGATGAGGAGCATAAGGCACCATCCTAGAAAATTAGAGTTCATACTCTGCTACGGTCATCATGCCTTGGCGTAACGAAGCGAATTCCATAGCCTTCCTCTCTTAACATGTTCGGAGAAGTATCTAGCTCGGAAGAGTTTAAGGAAACCCTCCCAAGTATGAGGTGCATCAGCTAGCAGTGCCGGAACTGACTACCACCATGTATGAGCATCTTTATTTAATTGGAATGTGACTAGACGGACCTTCTCTTGATCCGCACATTGTATAACTTCAAAGATGCGGTTCATCTCATCTATCCAATTTGTGGCTTCATCTGGGTTAGAGGAACCCAAAAATCGCAGAGGATTTAATCTCCGGAAGTTACGGTGTAAGTCTTCAGCTCTTGCTCCTGTGCCGGCTTGAGCCATAGTTTGTAACACTTGAGTAAGACCCGCAATGATCTCTTGCATACCATTCCATTCTACGCGATGAGCCATTATGAGAGTGAGGTACCTGAGAAGAGTAATGAATTTGTTAATTCTAATGGAATGAGTGGGGTAGATCTTAGAATTAATTCTAATGAATATCTTATCCTAGGTTCTACCCAATTCATCTCATAGATTGCGAATTTCTTTCCTAGTTGCATAGGTGCGGGTCCTTAAACCTTGGACTTAACCTATGTCATGACTTTTTCCTAGGAATTCTAGTCCTAGGGCTCTGATACCACTTTCACTATCACGTCCTGAGATTATGCAGTGGAAACAATCGAGAAAGTGAATAGTCGGCTAATACGCCTCGAGCAAGCAATATAATCAGACACAAGACAATCACATAAGAGTAATTGCACAATATAAAACCTTCAATTCTATTCCTTCATAAAATAATTCTCAAAGTACATAAGATCTTCTCACTAGACTCAAGAAAATAAAAATTACATCACGACTCGGCTAGACATTTAATAACTAAGGCTTCTCTTGAGTCGTTTGTCCTTTAATCACTCTCGGATCCATCACTTGAGTAATCGAATCTGTCCCATTAGAATTTCTTAAAAAAGATTGAAAAGTAGGGTAATGAGCACACTTGCCCAGTAGGTATCTTCGTATCAACATGAAGGCAAATATAAATGATTGGCATTTTAGCTCTAAAGAATAAGGTAATCATGCAAATACGATGAAACATGTAAATAAAGCTAAAGTAACAAGATATGATCAAACTTGAGATACAAGAATCAAGTATATAGCAAGAATGTAGATCTGGCCGTTTCAAGAATGTAACAAGAATGTACTTTTCATAACCATGAAAGCTATGCAGTAGAAAGTCATGTAACAAGCAATAATGTACTCATCACTTAGTATCAAGTACTTTGTGAATTTACGTGGATTCCTGTGGACATTTCACTTATTTATAAAGAAAGTACTCCCAGCGTAATGCGACGCCAGTAGCATCATACCCCATGGTTTACAGTATGTTTCCGACAATCAGCCGAGGGGACTAGTATAGAGCCCTTGAACACAATCAGTGCTCGAATTGCATCTTCAAGTATAAATCAAGTTACTTCCACATTTATAGCAATATTGTGGCCAATAATGCACAAGTTCAAGATAAGTTCCATGATAAGGTAACAAAAATAAGAATGTTTCAATTAAGAACAAGAGATTTCAAGAAATGAGATTATAACTAGGTCATGCTAGAAAAAGTCGACAGCATAACGGTACTTTCTTTAAGTTTCATAAGTTTAGCTTAACTTGGTTAACCATAATTTAGGCTCTAGATAATCAGAAGATCATCTAGGCATTCAAGAAAACCAACCCCAAAGTTCAAACCTCAGGTTAGACATAATCAAGATCCAAACGGTCTATTACTGGGCCGTTTTGAAATGCAAGCGGTCATATATAGGACCGTTTAGAAATCCAAGCGGTCAAGTGAAGGACCGTTTGATAAGACAAAGTCCGATATACAAAAACCCATCTCTGAAGCCTTGCGATCTAGTGGATGGCCGTTTAATGTCCTTTAGCGATCTAGTGAATGGCCGCTAGCAAACTCAGACGGTCAACCATATGGCTGCTTAGGTCCAGAAATACAAAACATTGATAAGTACTTTTCTAGGCAATGGGCTTTAATGGTACAACTAGCTCAGCGTCCTAGTGGGAATCCTTGGCTCGCGGAGTCTTATGGAGGCCTTGAAATAAGATTTCCTAGTCCGTTGAAAGGAAAATCTTAAGGAGAGGTCATCAAGTCTAAGATTATGTACTTAATGTGCAAAAAGTGTAACTAATGACAACATACCGGGATATGTGCCATGTACTTATGAAGATGACCCTTAGAAGAGAGAGAATCATGATAAACTAGTGATATGAATCATCTATCATCTTTGAACATATATTTATTACAAGAATATATAATTTTGGTCATAAACTAACATAAGTTAAAATAATACCAATGTGCACAAAACATGAAATCTATGATGATAAACAATGAAATTAACTAAGTATATAAAATTAGTAATCAAACCAAGAAATAAACTTAGCCAACTAGGCTTATCATAAATTAACATTGGCTAATCCGCAATATGTTTGGATTATCAATATTGTAAAAAATCAGAAAACCAAACGGTCTAGAACAGAACAGTTTAACTGGCCAAATGGTCAGTCGGGCGACCGCTTATGCTATCGGGCTAGCGGTCTATCGTAGGACCGTTAAGATACCAGGCGGTCTACAGGACGACCGTTTGCTCCTGTATAAATCTGAGTTCAAATAATAGTAAAGCCAAATGCTAAACTAAGATACATCATGCATGGAAATCAACATATATAAACTTCCATAATCATGATAGAACAAATATAGGCCAACAATATGCATAGGTTCATGTATTTAACAAGAAAAATTCCTTTTTACTTTATTAGGGCTAGTTCATGCATGAGGATTTAACTTAGATGCATAGTCCTACTAAAATATGAAATTCTCAAAATACAATGCATGAAAACGCACGCAATCAGAGGGCTTTTATTCCTAACTTCAAATTTGAGCCATTCATTAGATAACCTACCTTAGTTAATGCTCCTAGACTATTAATTTCGGACTGGAAGTAAGCCCTAGTTCTACACGTTCTCGTGCTAAATCAACAACTTCCCGCCCTTGTATCTCCTGATTCCCTTGACCTATTGACGTGAAATTTTGAGGGTAAATAGAAGATATGAATGGTAACAAAAAGTTCTAAAGACACTGTTGCTAAATACCTCATTTAGGACTCCAAATTCCTTGATCGATCTGGGTCAGATGCATTAATTCCTGGGTTACTTGTGTAGAATCAGCAACTTTGGAACCTTCTATCTTCCTGTAGACTTGATCTCCTAGAATAAAATTTGGAGGGTAATTAGTTCTAACTATAATAAACAAATTCCTTGAAGAAACTTACCTCTAATTCATCTTCCTTACCTTAATTCAACGTGAGCCAAAAGTAAGGGTCGTATAGGTCAAATCTGGGATCTATTTATAAGGTTAGCTAGGGTTTTGAGGATTAGAATGAACTTAGAGTCCCATTTAGGCTTTCAATTCGATCTACTATCCTTCTAGACTTATCTAATTAGTAGATATAGTCGATCCTAGGTGATTTGGATGCTAAAAATCCATCCTTTTCATGTTTTCTCATACTCACGGAACTGACAAAGATAAGCGGTGTAGCTCTGGACCGTTTGACTCCCCATGCGGTCTCGCGATGGACCGTTTGACTTCGTGAGCGTCGAATTTCAACTAGTTCAAACTCTTTGTATTATCCTTGTTATTATCCGCTTATTTATTTTCCAAAGAGTAATTATCCCTTAATTCTGTGATTACACCTATTCCTAGCTTCTAGAATATGGGCTAAGGTCCAAAACAATCTTTTTGGGCTTATTGGGTTTATTATATGTGCCTAATCCTCTTGGATTTATGTAGGGCTTAAATAATTGGATTTAATTAAACAAACTTCATTTATAGCCCATTAAATGCTTAATAATTATATTTTAAGATCCGAAATATTCTTAGAAAAAATTCTCGGGCGTTACACTAATGATTTCAGAGTTTATCAATGAATGTTCTTTGAAGAATTTCTACATTCATTGTTAATAGAATTGAACCAATTTTTCAGATAGATTCCCTCTTTAAGCTTTCTTTGTCTACTCTTTCAGACTTAATGACCCCTTTGAGAGTTATAAAAACTAGTATTAAGGTTAAACAAACATGATATTTTCTGATTAAGTTCCTACATTTTAGCAATTTTCTCTTTCTTTTAGCTACCACATTTAAGAGCAATTAAGTTCAGTGCACACCTTGTAACTAGAGGATACACGTTATTTAGACGTCAGCATCCCTAAGTACTCAGCATGACTGACTATCATGCTTCAATTTGAACAGAGGTAGTTGTGTCACTTCATCACATATCTCATCTCATTTCATTGATAAGTGAGACATGTTTTTCAGTGAGCTTGCCATTGCTCTTCCTTGATTTACAATGATTTTTCAGCAGAGTTAACAGTGGCACTTCATGACACAATCCACTAAACTTCAAGGTCAAGGGAGATGGTTTCTGTAGAGCCCCAAAATTTATAAAAGTAATTTCTAGTTATTTAAATAATATTCTGGCATTAATTGGGCTAAATAATCAATATAAGGCCAAAATTGTGTTGATCAATTAACCCAACCCACTTAATTGAAGTCCAAAAGGGTTTAGGACCTAGACCATTAGGTTTGGCCCATATTCTAGAAGGTATTTAAGCCTATCGACGGATATTAAGGATAAATACTAAAAATATAAGATAATGATTTAGATAATTAACAAAAGAGTTTTTATAAATTGAAACTCTAAGCTACGATGACTGTAACGGTCTATCGTAAGACCGCCACAGCCATGTAATGCATGGGCACTTGACCGTTACATTCCTGTTAGTTCCGTAAGTGAAGGGACTCATGAAAAGATTGGCACTTGATGTTCCTATCCACTATGGATCGACTTGGGAAGGATTGTAAAAAACTCTAAGGACTCTTAGAGATTAGGATTTGATGAAATAAGGACTCTAAACTCGATCTAATCCTCAAACCCTAGCCTAAACTCTATAAATAGGGCATAGTTCTGAACTGTGCGACCCTTACTTTTTGGACGTAAAGAAGCAAGGTAAGGAGTCATTATCTCAGGTAAGTTCTTTAGAATAATTTGTTTACAATACTTTAGACTAACTCCCCTCCGAATTTCACATCTTTAGGTCAAGAGGGCGTGGAGTTAGAGCCTAAAGAAGTTGCTGAAAAAGTCACAAGAGAAGGAAGGGAGCTAGGGCAGGGTTCTCAACTAAATTCAGAAACTACAGTCTAAGTAAGAGGTAGGTTATCTCATGAACGGTAAAAATAGCATGATAGGACTAAAAGCCCTCTGGTTTGATTGAATTCCATGCATTATAGAGCATTGATTTCATGTTTTATTTGTTCTATGCAGATCATGCACCTCTTAGCCAAATTAAGAAATTAAAACATGACTATTCATCTATTCATGATTACCTATGCATGTAGATGGCCTTACTTCGTTAACATGACTAGAAGCTCATCATGTTTTGATAAAAGACATGATGTGAGTTGATCTCTTAGTTTCTATGATTATTTTCTGTTAGCAGATACTGTAACGCACTAGCATAGGACCGTCACTTTCAAGTAACGGCCCTACGACAGACCGTTACACACTCTGTGATATTTGAATTGCACTATTGTTTCTAACGCGCTTGGACAGACGCGTTACAATCATGTAACGGCTGGGTCCTGACCGTCACTTTCACTGTGACGCCCCATCTCCAGACCGTTATATCCTGTGTTCTGTCAACCCTATGACTGAATACAACCTGCCAATCTTATTATGGTTAAAACCTAGTTACTTAAGTTTTAAACCTAATCATGTGGTTTGAAGATTATTTGATTATTCATGATAGGTATTGCATATTTTGTCATCACTTCTACTTAAGTTATGTTAAACCAAATTCTATAGTTTTGTACTATAAAGCATGACTTTTTAACATTGTATTGACGGAGTTTTTATCATGATTTTCACATTGATTATACATATCTCTCTCTGTCAATAGTGTCAATTCTATAAGTTCATGGCACATATTCCGGTATGTTGTCATTAGTTCAAACTTTGCACTATAGGAACACAATCTTGGACATGAGGACCTCTCTATTGGATATTCCTTCCAATGGACTAGGAAATCATTGTTTCAAGGCCTCCGTAATTCTCCGCGAGCCTGGGATGCCCACTAGGACGCCGAGTTAGTTGTACTAATGAAAGCCCATTAATTAGAACACTCTATCGTGGTTTTGATTCTTGAAATGTAACGGCCTTGAACTGGACCGTCAGGCTCACGTAACGGCCCAGTGCCAGACCGTCATATTCCTTTGAGTCTATTTTTATCTTTCTGGACTCGGATAACTGTAACGGCCCATTACTGGTGCGTTACTTAATGTAACGGCCCAGAAAATGACCGTTACATAGCTTGTTTATGTTAACCCAAGGTTTGACCAAGGGTTGATATTCCAATGATTCTAGACAAACTTTGATGATCTAGAACTTGTCATATTGCTTAAATTGATCTAAAAGAAATGGAAGTTAAGGAAAATATCGTTATGCTATCGATTTATTCTATAAGCATAACTTAGTTTAAATATCATTCGTGATCTCATATATTCAAAATTGAAGCATTCATTCATTGATTATTATTATCATGGAATTATTGGAAGTGGTATATTCTTGGCCATACGTTACTGTTATACTGCGTGGAAGTAGCTTAATTTATAACTGAAGATGCGATCGAGTACTGATTGTGTTCAAGGGCTCTATGCTAGTCCCCTCGGTTGATTGCCGGAAACATACTATTTTATAAACCATGGGATATGATGCTACTGGCGTCGCATTGCGCTGGGAGTACTATTTCTATAAATAAGTGAAGATCCACGGCACAACATGACATTCTTGCTTGATATTCCACAGAAATTCACGAAGCACGTGCTCTTAAGCATAAGATGCTAAAGTGAGGAATATGTGACTTGCTAGTACAATCTCGTTACATTCTTATTCATGGAAGGCCAATATCATGTTCTTGTTATATTCTTGCTAGCTCATCATTCTATCTTACATGGTTATCTTGTTTCTATTGATTTGATCGTATGATTGATTCACATTGCATGAGTTTACCTTATTTCTTTAGAGCTAAAATGATAATTACTTAAATAGTGCCTTCATGTTGATGCAAAGATACCTACTGGACAAGTGTGCTCATGACCTATTTTCTAATGTTTTTCAGGAGATGGAAATAGTTCGGATTCGGATTCGAGCTATACTAGTAGCGGGTTCGGAAGCGAGTGAAAGTGTTATAAAGATGAGAGTGAAGACTTAGGAAGTCTATAATGTCTAGATTGAGTCAATGTAATTTTTCTATTTCTTGAGTCTAGTAAAATAGAAATCAAATTAGTGATTGTATCTTGAATATTGATCATTTATGAAATAAAGTTGGAGTTTGAATATTATTGTGCAATTGCATTTATTTATGTGATTGTCTTGCGCTCTGATTGATTCTTGCTTGCAAGAGGCTTACCATGCCGGCTGTTCGCGCTCCCCGAGCGAGTCTTCCGCTGTAATAAAGGCTCGGGGCGTGACAGTTAAGTTGGTATCAGAGCCTAAGTCTCAGGACTTAAGGAAAAGAGTCATGTCATAGGATAAGTCCAAGGTTAAGGACCCCTACCTATGAACTAAGGAAGAAAATTCCATACCCATGTGAGGATTGGGTAGAACCCAAGATAAGATAACTAATTAGCTTTAAGAATTATTTTGCTTATTCCAATTTCATGAGAAATAATAAGTTGTTATTTTCCTTCAGGTACCTTATTATTCTTATCTTGACTCATCGTGTAGATTGGGACGGTATGCAACAAACTGTTGCCGGCCTCACCCAGGCACTACAAACTATAGCACAAGGTGGTGCGGGGGCAAGGGCAGGAGACCTTCATCGCAATTTCCGGAGTCTAAATCCTCCGCGTTTCTATGGATCTTCCAATCCAGACGAAGCAGAAAATTGGATCGACGAGATGAATAGGATATTTGATGTTATTCAATGCACTGATCAGGAGAAAGTCCGTCTAGCTACGTTCCAATTAAACAAGGATGCTCGCACTTGGTGGAAATCGGTTCCGGCACCTCCAGCCGATGCGCCACATACATGGAATGTTTTTCTCACTTTATTCCGTGCCAAATATTTCTCCGAGCATGTAAAGGAAAGGAAGGCTATGGAGTTTTCCTCCCTTCGTCAAGGGATGATGTCCGTGGTAGAATATGAGTTGAAGTTTTCAAGGCTAGTACCATATGCACCACATTTGATTAGTACAGACTTATTAAAAGTAAACCGATTTATGGACGGGTTACGGCCCGGTTTCATTCAACAACTGGGGACACAGAATATCCGCACTTATGCGGAGATGGTTCAAAGGGCATATTTATGCGAGAGGATCTTAGAGAAGGTCGAAAGGTTGAAAGGAAAGGGAGAAGAATCTAGCCGGCGCTCTGATCGACATTATAAGAAAGAGAAGTTCAGCATCACGGAACCATACAAAAGCCGTGATAATAAGAAAAGATCAAGGAACAGGAACGGTGGAAGTTCTCAAAAGAGTAGTAAAAAGGTGAAGGAAGAAAAGGAGCAAGTCACCTCAGCGTGCACCTTTTGTGATAAATTCGGCCACTCGGCTGAAGAATGCTGGAAGCGCCTAGGTGCTTGTTTGCGTTGTGGGAGTAGGGAGCATCGTGTGCCAGATTGCCCCCTTATGAAAGACCAACCAAATAATGGAGGACGTAGGAGGCAGGCTTGCCTCAATGCAGTTATAGATGAAGAAGAAGCGCCCAGGGATCAAAATGATGGGCTCATGGAAGGTACTCTTCAAATCTGTTCTCATCCTGCATTCGTGCTATTTGATACTGGTGCTTCTCATTCTTTTATCTCCACCACTTTTGCAAAAACCTTACCAACTGCATCAGTTCCCCTACCTTCAGATCTCGCTATTACTACACCTTTAGGATCTGGAACTAAGCTTACCAACTATTATCCTGATTGTGAGGTAGTGGTAGAAGGACACAATCTCCCCGCAAGCTTAGTATGCCTTGATATGAAAGGTTATGATGCCATTTTAGGGGTAGATTGGCTTGTAGACCATGATGCTTACATCAATTGCTGAAATAGAATTATATCTTTCCGAAAGCCCGGTCTTCCAAGATTTTCCTTTCTTGGCATCAAATACAAGAAGCATCCTACCATTATATCTTCTCTACACACTTGCAAACTTATCTCGCAAGGATGTAAAGCTTTTCTTGCTTCAGTCATTGTCACCGAATCTAAGGAAATTATCCTAGCAAACATTCCTATTGCAAATGAATTCCCGGACGTATTCCCATCTGAACTACCTAATTTACCGCCCGAGAGGGAAGTAAACTTTACCATTGAACTCATTCCAGGTGCGGCACATGTTTCTATAGCCCCTTACAGGATGTCCCCCACAGAACTCAAGGAATTAAAGAAGCAATTACAGGAACTTCTAGACAAGGGTTTTATCAGACCTAGCACATCCCCTTGGGGTGCGCTAGTTCTATTTGTCAAGAAGAAGGATGGTTCTCTCAGGTTATGCATTGACTACCGGCGATTGAATCAACTTACAATCAAGAACAAATACCCATTGCCGCGTATTGATGAGCTCTTCGATCAGCTTTCGGGAGCAGAATATTTTTCTAAGATTGACCTACGATCAGGTTATCATCAGCTTAGAATCAAAGAAGAGGACATTTACAAATCGGCTTTTCGAAGTCGTTATGGCCACTATGAATTCATGGTAATGCCGTTTGGGTTAACTATGCCCCAGCAGCATTCATGCAACTTAGGAACAGTGTCTTCCAGCCATATTTAGATCAGTTCATCGTCGTCTTCATCGATGATATCCTGATATACTCCAAGACAAAAGAAGAACATGAAGAACATCTAAGGATAGCTTTGCAAACACTTAGAGAACATAAGCTTTATGCCAAACTCAATAAGTGTGAATTCTGGCTCAAGGAAGTCTCATTCCTGGGCCACATTATTTCAAAAGAAGGTATTGCTGTGGATCCTTCTAAGGTAGAAGCTGTCAGAGATTGGAGCCGACCAATGACTATATCTGAAGTTAGAAGCTTTTTGGGTCTAGCAGGTTATTATAGAAGGTTCATAAAGGACTTTTCAAAGATCGCGGTTCCTTTAACTAGACTTACCAGAAAAGAAATTCTTTTATCTGGTCGAAGGACTGTGAAAAGAGTTTTCAAAATCTTAAGAATCATCTTACAACAGCCCATGTTTTGTCATTACCAATAGAGGGTGCTGGATTTGAAGTATATACAGATGCATCTGGAATTAGCTTAGGATGTGTCCTTATGCAAGATGGAAAGGTGATTTGCTATTCTTCAAGACAATTGAAACGTCACGAAGAAAATTATCATGTACATGATTTGGAATTAGCAGCAGTTATTTTCGCCTTGAAAATTTGGCGTCATTATCTTTATGGAGATAAGTTCACGATCTACACAGACCACAAGAGTTTGAAATATTTATTTTCTCAAAAAGAGCTTAACATGAGGCAGAGGAGATGGTTGGAATATCTTAAAGACTTCGATTTCGCTATTCAATATCACCTTGGCAAGGCAAATGCTGTAGCAGATGCACTTAGCAGAAAACCAATTGGTATGTTATCGAGTCTCATGATTAGTATGACTAACCTTGTTCCTTAATTTGCTCAATTGAATCTAGATGTTGACATTAAGAAAGATAATTGTTTCATGGCAAATATCCGAGCTCAACCAACATTGATTGAGGATTTGGCCAAGTTACAAGAGGATGACCCAATTTTACTGGAAATTAAGGCCAATATTGAACAAAGACCGGATTTTTCTATATCCGAAGATGGAAGAATGCAATTCAAGGGCCGAATGTGTATACCCGATCATGAAGATAAAAAGAAATTGATCTTAGAAGAAGCACATAAATCAATTCATCCAGGAGGTACAAAAATGTATCAGGATCTCAAAAGAAACTTTTGGTGGCCCAAAATGAAGAGGGAAGTAGCTGACTTCGTATCTCGGTGTCTCACATGTCAGCAAGTGAAGGCGGAACATTTCAGACCCGCAGGTAAATTACATCCCTTAAGTATCCCGGAATGGAAATGGGAGAGCATAGGAATGGATTTCATTATGGGACTACCTAAGACAAGAGGTGGACACGATGGAATATGGGTAATTATAGATCGATTGACTAAATATGCACATTTCATACCAATAAAAAGTCGATGGTCTGTAGATATTCTAGCAGCACTATACATAAAAGAAATTGTCAAGTTACATGGAGTCCCTATCGCTATTGTATCAGATAGAGATCCCCGATTCACATCACAATTCTGGAGGAGCCTACAACATTCACTTGGGACTAGATTGAATTTTAGCACCGCTTTCCATCAACAAACTGATGGTCAAACAGAAAGGACAAATCAAGTGGTAGAAGATATGCTCAGGGCTTGTGTCATTGATTTTGGAGGAAGTTGACATGATCACTTGCCTTTGGTAGAATTTGCATATAACAACAGCTATCAAGCAAGCATACCAATGACACCTTTTGAAGCTCTATATGGGAAAAGTTGTCGATCACCAATATGTTGGAATGAAATAGGGGAAAGGCAATTTCTAGGCCCCGATTTGATCAGAGATTCTACAGAGAAAATCAAGCTCATTCAGGAAAGGATGAAAATAGCACAAGATAGGCAGAAATCTTATGCTGACAACCGAAGGCGCAACTTGGAATTTCAAGTAGGAGAACATGTATATCTAAAGGTTTCTCCGGGTCGTGGTATTCGAAAATTTGGCATTAAAGGAAAGCTAACTCCAAGATTTATCGGTCCATTTGAAATCCTCGAAAAGATCGGTGAAGTGGCTTATAAATTGGGTTTGCCACCACAGTTAGCAGGAGTTCATGACGTATTTCACGTCTCGATGCTGAAGAAGTATGTGTATGATCTAGATCACATTATCACTTATGACAATCTGGAGATTCAGAAGGACTTGACATATGAACAAACGCCAATGAAGATTTTGGAACGAGAAGTACATCAACTCAGAAATAAGGTCATTCCTATGGTGAAGATTCAATGAAAGAAAGTATGGCCTTATGAAGCAACATGGGAAACCGAATCAGCTATGAAGAAAAGATTCCCGGAATTATTTAATTGTAAGTACACTCTCCTCATTCCTTGAATTGAATTTGGGGACCAAATTCTTCTAAGTGGGAGAGGGTGTAGAGCCCCAAAATTTATAAAAGTAATTTCTAGTTATTTAAATAATATGATGGCATTAATTGGGCTAAATAATCAATATAAGGCTAAAATTGTGTTAATCAATTAACCCAACCCACTTAATTGAAGTCCAAAAGGGTTTAGGACCTAAACCATTAGGTTTGGCCCATATTCTAGAAGGTATTTAAGCCTATCCACGGATATTAAGGATAAATACTAAAAATATAAGATAATGATTTAGATAATTAACAAAAGAGTTTTTATAAATTGAAACTCTAAGCTACGATGACTGTAACGGTCTATCGTAAGACCGCCACAGCCATGTAACGCATGGGCACTCGACCGTTACATTCCTGTTAGTTCCGTAAGTGAAGGGACTCATGAAAAGATTGGAACTTGATGTTCCTATCCACTATGGATCGAATTGAGAAGGATTGTAAAAAACTCTAAGGACTCTTAGAGATTAGGATTTGATGAAATAAGGACTCTAAACTCGATCTAATCCTCAAACCCTAGCCTAAACTCTATAAATAGGGCATAGTTCTGAACTGTGCGACCCTTACTTTTTGGACGTAAAGAAGCAAGGTAAGGAGTCATTATCTCAGGTAAGTTCTTTAGAATAATTTATTTACAATACTTTAGACTAACTCCCCTCCGAATTTCACATCTTTAGGTCAAGAGGGCGTGGAGTTAGAGCCTAAAGAAGTTGCTGAAAAAGTCACAAGAGAAGGAAGGGAGCTAGGGCAGGGTTCTCAACCAAATTCAGAAACTACAGTCTAAGTAAGAGGTAGGTTATCTCATGAACGGCAAAAACAACATGATAGGACTAAAAGCCCTCTGGTTTGATTGAATTCCATGCATTATAAAGCACTGATTTCATGTTTTATTTATTCTATGCACATCATGCACCTCTTAACCAAATTAAGAAATTAAAACATGACTATTCATCTATTCATGATTACCTATGCATGTAGATGGCCTTACTTCGTTAACATGACTAGAAGCTCATCATGTTTTGATAAAAGACATGATGTGAGGTGATCTCTTAGTTTCTATGATTATTTTCTGTTAGCAGATACTGTAACGCACTAGCATAGGACCGTCACTTTCAAGTAACGGCCCTACGACAGACCGTTACACACTCAGTGATATTTGAATTGCACTATTGTTTCTAACGCGCTTGGACAGACGCGTTACAATCATGTAACGGCTGGGTCCTGACCGTCACTTTCACTGTGATGCCCCATCTCCAGACCGTTATATCCTATGTTCTATCAACCCTATGACTGAATACAACCTGCCAATCTTATTATGGTTAAAACGTAGTTACTTAAGTTTTAAACCTAATCATGTGATTTTAAGGATATTTGATTATTCATGATAGGTATTGCATGTTTTGTCATCACTTCTACTTAAGTTATGTTAAACCAAATTCTATAGTTTTGTACTATAAAGCATGGCTTTTTAACATTGTATTGACGGAGTTTTTATCATGATTTCCATATTGATTATACATATCTCTCTCTATCAATAGAGTCAATTCTATATGTACATGGCACATATTCTGGTATGTTGTCATTAGTTTACACTTTGCACTATAGGAACACAATCTTGGACATGAGGACCTCTCTATTAGATATTCCTTCCAATGGACTAGGAAATCATTGTTTCAAGGCCTCCGTAATTCTCCGCGAGCCTGAGATTCCCACTGGGACGCCGAGTTGGTTGTACCAATGAAAGCCCATTAATTAGAACACTCTATCGTGATTTTGATTCTTGAAA
Source organism: Amorphophallus konjac (assembly GCA_022559845.1). Taxonomy (NCBI): domain Eukaryota; kingdom Viridiplantae; phylum Streptophyta; class Magnoliopsida; order Alismatales; family Araceae; genus Amorphophallus; species Amorphophallus konjac. Next base: position 167,729,627 of record CM040125.1, on the reverse strand, counting down.
TGTAACGGCCTTGAACTGGACCGTCAGGCTCACGTAACGGCCCAGTGCCAGACCGTCACATTCCTCTGAGTCTATTTTTATCTTTCTGGACTCGGATCACTGTAACGGCCCATTACTGGCGCGTTACTTAATGTAACGGCCCAGAAAATGACCGTTACATAGCTTGCTTATGTTAACCCAAGGTTTGACCAAGGGTTGATATTCCAATGATTCTAGACAAACTTTGATGATCTAGAACTTGTCATATTGCTTAAATTGATCTAAAAGATATGGAAGTTAAGAAAAATACCGTTATGCTGTCGATTTATTCTATAAGCAAAACTTAGTTTAAATATCATTCTTGATCTCATATATTCAAAATTGAAGCATTCATTCATTGATTATTGTTATCATGGAATTATTGGAAGTGCTATATTCTTGGCCATACGTTACTGTTATACTGCGTGGAAGTAGCTTAATTTATAACTGAAGATGCGATCGAGCACTGATTGTGTTCAAGGGCTCTATGCTAGTCCCCTCGGCTGATTGTCGGAAACATACTAGTTTATAAACCATGGGGTATGATGCTACTGGTGTCGCATTGCGCTGGGAGTACTATTTCTATAAATTAGTGAAGATCCACGGCACAACATGACATTCTTGCTTGATATTCCACAGAAATTCAGGAAGCACTTGCTCTTAAGCATAAGATGCTAAAGTGAGGAATATGTGGCTTGCTAGTACAATCTCGTTACATTCTTGTTCATGGAAGGCCAATAGCATGTTCTTGTTATATTCTTGCTAGCTCATCATTCTATCTTACATGGTTATCTTGTTTCTATTGATTTGATCGTATGATTGATTCGCATTGCATGATTTTACCTTATTTTTTTAGAGCTAAAATGATAATTACTTAAATAGTGCCTTCATGTTGATGTGAAGATACCTACTGGGCAAGTGTGCTCATGACCTATTTTCCAATATTTTTCAGGAGATGGAAATAGTTCGGATTCGGATTCGGGCTATACTAGTAGCGGGTCCGGAAGCGAGTGAAAGTGTTATAAAGATGAGAGTGAAGACTTAGGAAGTCTATAATGTCTAGATTGAGTCAATGTAATTTTCCTATTTCTTGAGTCTAGTAAAATAGAAATCAAATTAGTGATTGTATCTTGAATATTGATCATTTATGAAATAAAGTTGGAGTTTGAATATTATTGTGCAATTGCATTTATTTATGTGATTGTCTTGCGCTCTGATTGATTCTTGCTTGCAAGAGACTTACCATGCCGGCTGTTCGCGCTCCCCGAGCAAGTCTTCCGTTGTAATAAAGGCTCGGGGCGTGACAGTTTCTCAGTGGACCAATGCCATTGCTCTATCAAATGTTAACCTTTAGGATTTTCAGATTATCCTTTTGTTTCAAAATAATACTCAATTCAGGTATCTCAACCAAAGATGCCATGTTATCAGAATTTGCAGATTTCAACAAAAAATTATCCAGGGACACAACATTGTAAATGATGGTTAAGCTCTATTAACACAAAACACAGATAATTTCAAGATATTTATCTTTAAACCCAATGAGTTCATTAAGCTTGAACCAGCTGATTATTTTGGATGATCATAAGATGATATAATAGATGATTTCGAAGTTAGAGCGCATTATGTTTTATGATGATGGTACCCAGATTGGAATCTTTGAATTTCAGAAAATTCAAGGATGTGGTAGAAGTAATCAGTTTGTTCAACAAGTAGAGGAGAATTGCCTGGAGATGAAGGAGTTACCAGAATGGTTGAAAACAGATGTAGCCCAAACTAACTCCCCCTGAGTGTATGCATGCATTTCAAATAAACTTTTAGAATTTTTTGACTCAATTGATATGCAGCTAATCCTAAAACACATGTATGAATGAACAGTTCAAGGTATGCCATTACTCCCCCTATCTGAATGGCCCTAATATGCAACACTGACCAATGGTACTGGGCGGAGGTATATCCTCACACATAGTGAATGCTTCTCGAATGGCCTAACCTACCTTTCTGTAAATCACCATTTTATATACCATGGTCATGCATGAAAATGCATTAACAAATGCAGTGTAGACTAATATGAACAGTGGCCTCTCAGATTATTCATGATAATGCACGTTGATATATGCAAACAGAAAAAGCATATGCATAAGATTTTCTATTTTTTTTTGAAAATGAACTTTTCAATGCAGTTCAAAAATAATCAAATGTCCCCTGAGGATGATTACAAAAAAATAGATATGATTGCAACCAATGTATTAATCACAAAAGACATAGTTATTAAGAAAGTTATCAATGAGCTCAAACCTGATTGAATTGAGGTCTACACAAACCTAACTCTCTTCTTAGAGTTGAAAACCTATCATTGCACAATGGTTTGGTGAAAATGTCAGCAACCTGATTTTCTGATTCAACGAAGTGCAGCTCAAAGTTTTCTTAATGACTTCATCTCTAATAAAGTGATGCCTTATATCGATGTGCTTTGTCCTAGAGTGTAGGACTGGATTTTTTGCAAGGTTGATTGCACTTGTGTTATCACACAAGATCGGGACACATCCAAGATCCACTAAGTAATCTTGAAGTTGATTTTTAATCCACAACACTTAAGTGTCACAACTCCCTGTAGCGACATATTATGCCTTTACAGTAGAGAGGGAAACCGAGTGTTGTTTCTTGGTTGCCCAAGAGACCAAACACCCGCCCAGAAATTGGCAATATCCACTTGTGCTCTTGTGATCCAGCTTGCATCCACCGTAGTCCGCATCTAAATAAGAAATTAGAGAAAGCTCACAAGATGACAGATACTACAATCCCAACTCTTAAGTCCCGACAAGGTATCTAAAGATACGCTTGACGGCAGTCAAGTGGGATTCTCTAGGACTGGCCTGAAAACGAGCACATAGGCAAACACTAAACCGGATGTCTGGTCTAGATGTTGTTAAATATAGTAATGAACCAATCATACCTATGTAGTTCTTTGCATCCACTAGTTTACCTTTTTCATCCGCATCCAGTGATGTAGTAGTCCCCATAGGAGTTGCAATTATCTTACAGTTTATCATGTCAAACCTTTTCAACAGCTCCTTAATATACTTGGCTTGACTTAGAAAGCATCCTTCATCAGTTTGATTGACCTACTAGCCAAGGACGAATTGAAGCTCACCCATTAGGCTCATTTCAAACTCACTAGTCATAAGGGTGTTAAACAGGAGGACGGTGAGCTAGAAGGGGAGGGGATGAATAGATCACCGTTTAAAAAATATTTGTCCGAGCCGAGGAGATCTTAGAACATGAGATTGGCTAGGAAGACTGACAATATGTAAAATGATCCGGAACCTTAACCGAGATAAAGCAGGTCACGAGCGCAGAACATATATCACTCAGAATTTCATCAGCACATATGCACAAGCACTAAGCGAGCAGTCAGACCAAGGTTTCGATCATCAACAATCACACTTACTTCATGAAGCCAGACAGAAGCATAAGGAAAATAGATGCGCACAACCACACCACGGAGAACAAGAGATTTAGATGGTTCAGTCTGCAACCTGCAGACTTACGTCCATCCCTCACTCAAGGCAGAGTGAGGCTTCCCTTTCATAAGAAAGAACCGCAGACTCAGTCTGCCAACAACACGCTGATCCACAGCTTGGGGATCGAAATCCCTACAGACGCTGAACTCACAGCTTGCACCCAGGTCTCACACCACAAGACCTGACCCGGAGATAACTCTCCCTTCCTCTTAGACAAAAGGGAACCCAGCAATGACCCACCCTCACTGCAATTCAGGGACGCTGTCTCTCTTCCTCCTCAGCCGGAGGGAAGAACCCAGGTAGCCTTCTCACTACCTGAACACAAAAACCCCGGAGAACTCCTCCCTTCCTCTGATCTAAATCAGAGGGAAGCCACACTGCGACCCAGAGGATTCACCTCTCTTCCTCTACACCTAGAGGGAACGAAAACAGAGTATCGGAATTTGAGAACGAACAAACGAAGACATAAAGAAATATTGAAAGACAATCGAACGGAGAAACAATGTAGCTTCTTAAAGGAGCATAGACAAAACGTAGCAGAAAAACATCCTCTCCTTCATCACTCTCTCTCTTCCAGGTACGCTCAACGAATGGATCAGGATGGCTTCTCCTCTCCTTCCTCTCACTCTGGCCTCACCCCTTTTTCTTATGGCTTCGGCAACTTTTCAGCAGCAGAAACCTTCCTATATATCCAGACTCACGAGAGACTGAGGGTGTGGGAGACACGCGCGAAGAAGATGCTTCCAGATGAGCCGAGCCACGTGTTAGATGATTATTCCCTCAAATGACGTGCTCACATGATTGGAATAAGGTTCCAATTTGTCTTTAAGTCCCTGTAAGGTTTCAGAGAACATTCAGTCAATCTCAAAAATATTCAAGTCATACGTTTGTTCACACAGATTGCACGAACTTATCAAAGGACTGAAGAACGCGTCAACGCAGTAAAGCCAAGGCGTTAACGCAATGAGTTTATAATGGAGAGCAGGACCCTTCACAATACACACCAATGCGTCAACGCATTAGTGACAGCGTCGATGCATCGGCTTGGTTGTTGATCAAAAGACCTTTGGACATCAGCCAAAGGCGTCAACGCTTCCATCATGCAGCGTCGCCTCAGCTCCTCAAGCGAGATGCTCACGCACTTGGCAACTGGCCAATGCGTCAACGCATCCAGTGTCAGCGTCGACGCAATGAACAAGACAACAAGTGAAAGACGCATAATTGCATCTACGCAGTCAGCCAAGTGCGTCAACGCACTCAAAAAGCACAGAACCCATATAGATGAAGACAGACAGGTACGAGCTAATGGGTGAACGTGTTAGAGGAGCATTTAATCAGACAAGCATGATGAAGACATTTTAATCAGAAGATGTGCATGCAAACAAGAAATTTCTCAAGGCTCCTTTTAGAACCAAGATCTAGAGATTATCCAGATAATGCAGGATCTTTAACAGTCACCAGGAAGCAACACATAATTTGATTCATAGTGTTAGTCATCATCAAAACTATAGAGATTCAACAATCTCCCCCTTTTTGATGATGGCAACACCATGAGTCAAATTCAGTGAAAAAGGAACACCAACCTAAAGCAGTCTCAATAACAACAACAATAGTTCTCGATAAAACAGCAATGGTGACCTCTCAAAAATTGAACTCACAGCACTCAATATCTTTTACCCAAAACATTCCAAAAACTTCCTTTTCACTAGCTCAACCTCCTCCTTTCAACCTTCTCACTCCCCCTCCTCCTTTCAACCTTCTCCCCCTTTGACATCATCAAAACAAAAGAGAAAGAGAGATGTTGACGCTGGATTGATGAGAAAAGATGGAGAGAGTCCCAACAGTAGAAACTCAGTGTCAAATCTTAGATGCTTAAGTGGGGCTTTAAGGTCAGTGAAGAATCTTGGAGTTCTGGTAAGAGAAAGAGATTCAGAAGATGCTTGAAGTTTATCAACTTACGATGAATGTGAAAGAAGAGCAAGTATCAACAAATATGACTGAGGTAGCTGTTAAGGCTCGTCAAAAGGACAACAAGAATTTGAACCATGAAAACAGCCTGTAGGCGCTGAGGACAAACATTCCAAGGAGAGAAAGCACTGTTGTAGAGTGTATTTGGCCAGTTACACCTTTGACATTAAGTATGCACCTTGGTCCAAGGCCAGCCTCCTCAGTTACTTAGTGTAAGAGCCTCATACCTTCTCAGTTAGAGAACATAGATAGTGACTATTGGTTTTTACATGAGGAGACATCTTGATCAGAGGCCAGAATCCCCAGTTACTCACCACATGGCATCATTGCTCTGCCAACCATAAATTTTGAATTGAATTTCTTTCTTTTATTTTTGTTTATGAGAACTGATACTTCATGACTTAGAAAGTTCCCATTTCATTGATGGGATTCCTAGTTTCTCAGTATACAGTTTTAAACACTGATCAGTTTAACTAGCTCTTCAAGAAGGTTGTTTGAAGACAAAGCCAGGGCAATTACTCGTGGTCTTATCACGAAATCCAATGAAAAGCGTATAACAGAACCCATTTCATATGAGTCTAGCTTGTCCATCAGTCAAGAAACAAAGTAAGAGGATATACTTGTGAAGGTTAATCTTAGCCTCTTAAGACTTACTAGAAGAAGATTCTGGCTGGACTTTAATTGCACAAACTTAAGAATGTAGGAAATGAATGATGTTCTACTAAAAAAGAGATACTCAAGATCAATTCTGACAATTAATCCAGCAACAACAACCATCTTTCAAACGTTTTTAATTAGTCAAGCTCCCCCTCTCTAGTAGCTCTATCTCCCATTCTACCCTGATAACAGTAGAGAAACAGACATGATACCTCTCAAATCTCACACCCGCTCCCCCTCACATAGTGACCCCATCAGAAAAAGTAAGACAGAACTATCACTAAAATCATGGAAAGACATAAAACTGAATTCATTGCCACAGATCAGTCAGAGTTTGTAAATACCAAGTTCTCTTCTCAATGAAGTGAATTTTTCACTATCTAATGGTTTTGTAAAAATATCAGCAGTTTGATTTGCAGTCCCAACATGAATTAGTTCAAATGTTTTATTTGTAATTTCATTTCTAATAAAGTGGTGCCTGATTTCAATGTGTTTTATTCGTGAGTGTAAAACAAGATTCTTTGCAATGTTTATGGCACTCGTGTTGTCACAAAAAATGGGAGTGCATCCTGTCTCTACTTGGTAATCCTGAAGCTGATGCTTAATCTAGATAACTTTAGTGCCACAGCTGCTTGCAGCCACGTATTCAGCCTCAGCAGTGGAAAGGGCCACTGAATGTTGTTTCTTTGAACTCCAAGAAACTAGGCATCCTCCTAAGAATTGGCAGTGGCCACTGGTGCTCTTCCTATCTAATTTGCATCCAGCAAAGTCTGCATCAATGTATGCAACTAAATCTAATGTGCGAGAAGCAGGATACCATAATCCTAATGTGTGTGTGGCAGACAGATATCTAAAGATCCTTTTTATAGTAGACAAATGAAGTTCAGTAGGCCTAGACTGATATCTTGCACATAAGTCAACACTGAATTGTATGTCTGGCCTAGAAGCTGTTAAGTACAAGAGGGATCCAATCATACCTCTGTAGAGTTTTTCATCCACTTGTTTACCTGACTCATCTGCATTAAGGGTCATGCTTGTGCTCATTGGGGTGGATATTTGCTTCAGGTTAGTCATCCCAAACCTTTTTAGGATATCCAGCGTGTACTTGGTTTGGTGGAAGAAGCAGCCACCTGACATTTGATTTATCTGTAAGCCAAGAAAATAAGTCAGTTCTCCAACTAAGCTCATCTCAAATTCAGCTGACATAAGTTGTGAAAATTCATTACATAGTTCAGGATTTGTTGATCCAAAGATGATGTCGTCTACGTATACCTGAACTATGATGAGATCTTGTCTTGAATTCTTAGTGAATAAAGTTTGGTCAACATTACCTCTGTTATATCCTTTATTCAATACGAAACTGGTCAGCCTTTCATACCAGGCCCGAGGAGCCTGCTTTAGTCCATAAAGAGCTTTGTTTAACCTGAAAGCTTGATCAGGTTTAGTCGAAAACTGAAAACCAGGAGGTTGTTCAACATAAACTTCTTCTTTTAGAATTCCATTCAAGAAATCACTCTTAACATCCATTTGTTGAAGTTTTATGTTGTTTGAACAAGCAAATGCTAATAGAATTCTGATAGCCTCCATTCTAGCTACTGGAGCAAAGGATTCATCAAAGTCCACTCCATACTCCTGATTGTAGCCTTTAGCTACAAGTCTAGCTTTATTCCTAGAGATGACACCTTCTTCATTCAGTTTGTTCTTAAAAACCCATTTTGTTCCTATTACATTGAAATTTTCAGGTCTAGGTACAAGTTCCCAGACATTGTTTCTATCAAATTGCCCTAGTTCTTTACACATGGCAGTTACCCAATTCTCATCACTTAAGGCTTCTTCAATGGTCTTAGGCTCAATTTGAGAAACTAAAGCAATTAAGTCCTGATTCTGAACATTTCTGAAATGGGATCTTATCCTAGGGGGATCATGAAGACTACCAATAATATTGGTTACAGGGTGGTCTTTTAAAATTCTAACATTTGTTGAGGACTCACCTTGTTCGGCTGTACTTACTGGGTTCAGATCAGTGGGTTCTTCAGCCGGTTGCAGTTCCTCCTCTTGCATTTGATTCAGGAACTCTCCATCATGACTTGTAGACCTGTTATCATCATTTAGACTATTAGAGATTTTTGTTTCATCAAAAATGACATGAGGGGTTTCCTCTATAGTTCTATCAGTTTTATTAAAGACCCTGAAGGCCCTAGATGTTTCAGAGTATCCTAGGAATATTCCCGGAATACTTCTGGTATCAAATTTATCTAAGTCTCTCTTGTTGTTATTATGAATAAAGCATTTTGAACCAAAAAATTTGAAATATGAGACATTAGGTCTCTTACCTTTCAGGAGTTCATATGGTGTTTTCTTATGTATGGGTCTTACCAAAGCTCTATTTAGTATATAGCAGGCAATGTTTGCCGCTTCTGCCCAAAAACTCTTCGGTAGCTGACTCTCCATTAGTAATGTTCTTGCCATTTCCACTATTGTCCTATTCCTTCTCTCCATAATTCCATTTTGCTCTGGGGTCCTGGGAGAAGAAAATTTGTGAGTCAGTCCCTCCTTGTCACAAAAACTAGAAAATGAGGAGTTCTCAAACTCTCCTCCATGATCTGATTGGATAACAGTGATCTTGTGGCCTACATGTTTCTGCTTATTGAAAAAATGTTCAAATTTTTGAAAAACATCACTCTTATTCGCCAAGAAAAACAACCATGCAAATCTAGAGTAGTCATCGACAATGACAAAACCAAATCTCTTACCATTTAGGCTCTAGGTTCTGGTAGGACCAAAGAGATCCATGTGCAAGTGTTCCATAAGCTTGTTTGACAAGCTCTCAGTCCTTATTTTAAAAGAAGCTCGGGTTTGCTTGCCTAGAGCACAGGCATCGCAAGACTTAGAGAATGATTTGAACTTCAAGCTAGGCATGCCTCTAACTAAGTCAAATTTAGCTAATTTATGCAAGGTGTTAAAGCTAGCATGACCTAGTCGCCTATGCCAGTCAAACATGTTATTCTCTGAATCAGCAGAGAGACACAGATTAGACTCAGACTCAACATCAAGATCCACAATATAGACATTATTGACTCTATTTGCAATGAACTTTATTTTATCGGAGTTTGGTTCTAAAATTTTGCAAGCATGCTCATCAAAGAGGACCTTGTGACCCTTGTCACATAACTGACTAATACTCAATAAATTATGTTGCAGACCTTCGACCAACAAAACTTTTTCAACAGAGTTGGAGGTTTTCTTACCGATGGTTCCGGTCCCAATTATTTGGCCTTTGTTTTTACCTCCAAACTTGACTGTCCCTCCTGCTTTCAATTCAAGCTTGCTGAACTTTCTTTGATCCCCTGTCATGTGCCTCGAGCAGCCACTGTCGAGATACCACTTGTTGTTCTCGGCTGCTAGGCTCACCTGCACAATAACAATTTAAGTAGTGTGCTTTGGAGCCCAAGGTAAGTTGGGTCCAAAAATACCGCTCAAATGATTAAGCACAGTTTTGGGGATCCAGATCTGCTTCACCCCTTTTTTCTTTCTGTGCTGAGAATTCACAGTTTTGCTATTGATGTGCAATTAAGTTGTTTCCTTTTGTTTCTCAAAGTGTGTCCAGTTTCTGTTGATAAAAGCTTGGGTCCCAGCCAGACCATAATTTCTAAACTATCTAGTTGAAGACATTTTATTGACAGTATTCTGTGTGTAGTTAGACCTTCCCATGTTTCTTTTTAAATAGCCCATTTATTTATTAGAGTCATAGTTGCTGAATTGACAGGCACCTTGTTTCTGGTGCGTGGGCTTGTTGAATTTCTTAAAGATATTTTTTCCAAAATCAGGCTGTTGTTTATGGATGTTCTTTTGTTGTTCAGTACTTTTGGAACTGGATGGGATGTCCAGTTTCTCTTTTCCTTTCTCAGTGCAAAATGTGGTGGTTTTTATCCCAAATGCTTCCTTCTTATTTGGGTTGAAACCCAAACCTTCTCTGTTAAAGTTTACTTTGGTGCCTAACAAGGCGTTCAAATTACTTTCTCCCAAAACAAACCTCTCAAGAGTTTTCTTCTTATCTTCCAACTCCTTCCGCAGAGATATGTTGTTTTCCAGCAATTCATCATTGACCTTTATAACAGCTTCATACCCTTCCTTGATTAAGTCAATTTGTCTCAGGTTTTCTTCAGTATGTTGATTGGTTTCATCAAGCTGTTTTCTAAATTTTTTAAGTTCATTCTTAAAAAGATTATTCTCATTTCTTACATTTTCCATCTGAGCTAATTCAGCTACCAGTTTGGAATTTTCTATCTTGACGAGTTCTTGTTCTTCATTAACCATATTGAGTTTGCGTTTGATGACTCTATGTTCTTTAGCTAAGGCATTGTACATATCTAGCAGTTCACCATATTTCTCTTCCCAGTCATCAATAGAGTAAGTTACAAAGGGATTGGTTACCTCATTTTCCTCGTCGGCCATCAGACATACTCCTCCAGTCTCCTTTCCTGAGGAATTAGTCTCTGAGTCTTCTTCTTCATCGCTCCAAGTGCATACCATAACTTTTGGCTTTTTCTTGTACACTTTGGAGCCTTTCTTGTGGTAGTCCGGTGTCTTCTTCTGAAGCTCAGGGCAATCTTGCTTCATGTGCCCAAAGTTCCTGCAATGATAACACATCACACCTTTAGCATTCCTATCCTTGTCATTGCCATTGTTCGGATATTTACCTGATGAGTAGTTTCTTCTTTTCCTATATGAATTTCCCTGCATTTTTAGGAATTTCCTGAACTGACGTGTGAGCAGTGCTTTTTCACTTCTGTCAAGGTCTGGAATTCCATTAGACTCTCCGCTGCTGCTGCTGCTGCTGTGTCGTTCAACTTTAAGAGCGACATTCTTGCCCCTTCTGTCATTTCCTTCTCCTGTTTTCTTGAGATTTATCTCATAGGTCATAAGAGACCCTATGAGTTCAGTGACGGTCATGGTTGTTAAATCCTTTGATTCCTCTATCACTGTAGCAACCCTGAAAAAAAATAAGATTTTTAAATAAATCAAATTAAAATAAAAGATAAGTAAATAGATGACGAAGAGCCTAAATGAGTAAATCATTAATCAAGAGGAAAATAACGCCTTTTATCAAGGCGCTGATTCAAAAGGAAACGCCTCTGTCTAAGGCGTTAATTTAAAAAGGACGCCTACACAAGAGGGCGTCAAATTTCAAACAACGGAAAATAAAATTAAGGAAAGGAAAGGAAACGCCCTCACCTTGGGCGCGTTTTTAATAAGAAACGACTACGACAACGTCGTCAATTAAAACACATGACCTAGCCTAAGGCGTGAATTCAGTTCGAGTTTCGTTCAACCCAGGAGACTATCTAGAGCAAGTTGCTGGATAACTACGAGGAAGATTGAGTAGGGTAATGACTCTATCATGGAAGTATTACTTCCAATACAACTCTAACCCTATTAGGATCCCCAAAATCCAATAAATAACCTTGTCCATCGAACCCTAAAAGATATTTGGTCGAAGGAAGTTTTGCTCTGCTGCTGTGTGTGAAGAACAGGTTTATGTTCTTCTTCCTACCTCTGCTTTCGATCAACTCATGAAGAATGTTAATTTTTCTTCATCTTATTCTCCTGTAGGTTGCCTGCATCGAGAAAGGGCTCTCATATAGATTAAAGGACGTGAAGTTCTTCTTCTTCCGGTGATCAAGAAGACTCTGTTACGAACATAGCATCGTTTTCTCCTCCAAACCTTCATCCGTTCACCAGTTAGTCTTAATCAAGGTAGGTTTTCTCAGGAACGTAGCCCAAACTAGCATAAGATCTTTAATAAATACCATCAGTCATCCATGCATATAGTTTTATTGCGATTTCAAAAGTTTTCTCTAAAAATTAAAAGAAACGCCCTTGACCAGGGCGCTATTTTAAAGAAGCGACCCACACTAGGGCGCTAATTATTATTTTGACGCCCTGCCAGAAGTCGTCAATATCATGTAATTAATAAATACCCACGTTTAAAATTTAAAAGCTATGTAACCATGAATATAATATGTTGCATGAGTATACCTGTGAAATCCTGTTATTTATCTTGTCATGACCATGTACCTCGTTTCCTGAAATTTTATTATCTGAAAATTGGTAAATTCTTGAATTCACGACCTTGTCTAGGTCGTCTCTTATTGAGCTGACGCCCCAGACCAGGGCGCTAATTGAAAAGTAACGCCCCTGTCCAGGACGCGTTTTTGTTAAAATTTCAGAATATTAATTTTCTGCAGAATAGAAATATTGAAGGGACGACTAATGTATAAGTCGTCAAATTTGTAAATAAACGCCCCTCTGTAAGGCGTTAATTGGATAATTAATGACTTGGCTAAAGTCGCTATTTTCTGTATTACTGTTTTCCCTTATTTCTGTTAGCCGAGAGTTTGATATATATACATATCTATATATATATCGGCACTATATTCCAGTCCGTGAATATAGTCCCACGTTTCATGATGTTTTAACGTTACCCCCTTCACTCTCATTGACATACAAGCTCTCCATTGGACATTCCGTTCCTTTGGACTAGCGAGTTAGTCATAGAGACCTCCATAAGACTCCTCGAGCCTTGGTTTCCCTCAAGGCCGACTGAGCAAGTTGTACCATAAAAACCCATTACACAATCTTTGCCATGTCACTCTATAGAAATATGGTATACCGGCCCTCATGTCATGCCATGTGTATGATATGAGAATTATCTTAATGAACGGGGTAAAGCATGACATTGTTATGATGTTCTTGTAAACCCCAGTTCTATATCAACATTGTTATGATGTTCCTGTAGACCCCAATTCTATATTAAACTTGATGTTCTTGCGGATCTCAATTCTATATAAAGAATGTCCATACTTGTTTGTCATGGTACCCAAGTTAGGGAACCAATTCCACCTAGTTTTTATCGATAATCGTGATTGTACCGTTATTATCGCCTACCTATGTCAAGTGTCATATTTTGGACTCTATTCTATCAAAGTCTATCCTACGCGTCTACAAGCTTTATCCTTGAAATTCCATATTGGCTATATACAAAAGTGGATGTTAAAAATACATGATTAATGCCTGCGCATATAGGGCCCGATCTGGTCCTGGGAGGAGCACCCGAAAGTACTTGTGCCCATGGGAGTTGATTGATCACGGTATTGGCATTATATCGAAGTGCATGACTAGCTTGACTGAACATTCCACAAATCTTGTACTTGTACTTGACTTGATATTACGTGACTTGCGTGGCCCGAGAAAGGTTAATTGTATACTCGCTTGCTTGAAACATAATAGCCAAATTCCAACATGACATGATGAATACACTTGCTTGAAAGTCTTGATATCTGCCTGATAAGTTCTTGAAAGGTCATGACTAGTACTTCCTACTATCTTATTGTTATCCACTCTCTCTATCTTGTCGTTTTGCGAGCATGCATAGCTATAGTGAATTCATGGAAAAATGTAATTACTTAAACCCATTGCTAGTTCTTGAGATATAATTTCCTACTGAGCGTTCGCTCACTCAGTGTTTCCATACTTTTCAGGTAAGTCCGATGATGAGGGAACTCAATCTGAAGGGGATGGTCAAGAGTGAAAGAGTTAGAGCTATTCAAGCGTCAATTAGTCTTGTCTTATCTATATTTTCTTGAGTCAGAATTGTACCTTTCTTTTATTTTTTTTGAGTCTAGTATTTGCAAGGGTTTGTAATAGACATATTCTTATTAAAGGAATTAATGGATTGGGTTATATTTATATTTACGCACTCTGTCTTTGTGTCAAATACACTACTACTCTGATTGACATGATTGATATAAACTCGTCGCGCATCTCCGGGTATCTTCCGCGCTCAGGGCGTGACAGTTTTTGTGGTATCAGAGCCTAGGGTACTCAATTCCTTGTAAAAAAAAAAACCCAAGTCCAAGGATAGGTTCAAACCTTTAACCAGTGAGATTGGGTAGAAAAGGGTTGAGTTAACATAAAAACTTAAAAGCCCTTAACGCGAGTATATACTAACATAGTTATTGTAATTGTAGGATAATGGCTGCCGAACGTGCTCAGTGGCGCAACATGCAGCGTACACTCCAAGGCATGACCCAAGTGCTGCAACAAGTAGCACAGGGAGGTGCACAATGAGCCGGAAGTCTCCACCAAGTCTTCAAGAACATGAACCCTCCCAAATTCATGGGTTCTACTGATCCGGATGACGCAGAGCACTGGATCAGGGAGACGGAGCGTATATTCCGTGTTATGCAGTGCATGGATCAAGATAAAGTCTTATTAGCTACTTTCCAACTAGAAAGGGATGCCCGATGCTGGTGGGAGTTAGTCGAAGCTACTATAAATCAAGACCAAATTACTTGGGAAGAATTTGTTGAACATTTCAACAATAAATATTTTTCAGACCGAGTCTAAGAAAAGAAAGCTACCAAATTTGCCGCACTCAAGCAACGGTCATTATCGGTGGCGGAGTACGAGGCACAATTCTCTTGATTGTCTCGGTATGCTAAGCACTTAGTTAGCACCGAGAAGATGAAAGCTAGGAGGTTCCTTAATGGGCTCAGGCCCCAATATATTACCCAGCTGGCGCCAATGGATATTCAGGTCTACTCAGAGATAGTACGCCGAGCTCAATTGTTAGAAGATGCCACGGAGCTATCAGATAGAATCCGTGGGAAGGATAAGAAGGAACAAGTTACAAGTTCGGGTTCCTTTAAACCCAACTTCAAGAAGAGGCCTAGCACTGGAGGTACTTCTTCTCAAGCCCAAAAATTTAAGAAGACCAAGCCCTTCTCTATCACTACTACACCTTCGAATATAATATGCAGGCATTGTGACAAGGCTGGACATAAAGCCGAAGAGTGCTGGAGGAAACTTGGAGCATGTCTCCGTTGCGGGAGCCGTGATCATCGGATTCCCGATTGCCCATTACTTAATGATCAAACCAGCAACGGAAAGCGCCCGATAACCAAGAACACTCGTCTTCACGCAATTAAGGAGACCGAAGAAGAAGAAGGCGGACTAGTAGAAGGTACACTGAAAGTTTGTTCCAAGTATGCACGTGTCTTATTTGATATGGGTGCATCACATTCTTTTATTTCTAAGAAGTTTGCTAACCCACTACCTATGGAACCGGAATGGATGAAAATAATTTTATCTACTCCTCTCGGAAACGAAATCGATATTACTCACCATTATCAAAACTGTGAGGTCTTGGTAAAAGGAAGAAATCTTCCTATCGATCTCATATGTTTAGATCTAAAGGAGTATGATGTCATACTGGGAGCGGATTGGTTATCCAAATACCAGGCAACAATCGATTGCCGCAATAGCAAGGTTACTTTCAAGGACTTTCCAGAACTAGTCTATTCTAGCCTTAAGAGTCGGAGCGAGTCACCTCTTATTTCGGCTCTCCGAGCTAGCAAGCTAATAAGGAAAGGATGTGTATCTTTCCTTGCATTTGTCACGATTAAGGAGGCTAAGGAAACTAAGATAGAAGATATCCTAGTTGTGCAAGAATTTCCGGATGTGTTTCCGGAAGATTTACCTGGATTACCCCCACAAAGAGAAGTGGCCTTCACCATCGACTATTAGGGTGCTTGGCCCGGATACAGAGGGGGGGTGAATGAATCCTTCTACGAATAATGGCCAAATTTAAAAAACGGATGCTAGATAAGGAAACAGAATGGAACCAATTCTATTCAACTCAAATACAATCACATTGAGCGCACCTATTCAAGCATCTAGCGGAAGCAAACCAGACAATCAAGCCACTGCTCAATAGATTTTTAGGTGGTTCGGTCCTTCAGACCTACATCCACCCCTCACTCCCAACCGGAGTGAGGCTTCACTAGCGAACGCTAGAACCAAGCAGACTCAGTCTGCAAACAGTTGCTGCCACACAGCTTGACCAGGGGAACAACCTCCCCTCTTCCTCCCAACCGGAGGGAACGCACAAGTAGCTCCCAGCTACTTGCAACTGGAGATCAGATCTCCCTTCCTCCAAACCGGAGGGAACACGACCTCAGACCAGAGGATCGGAAAGCACAGCAAACCAGAAAATAAAGGAAAAACAATAAACGAAAATAACTTCAGCAAACAGAAGCTGAAACACGAAATGCACAATTTGGCTCCTAACAGAGCTGACTGGCCTGGATCTGATCCACGGTCCAGTGAAGACAGATCTTCAGGTAAACTTCTTTCTTCTTCTCCACGAGCTCTCTCACTCACTCTCTATCTCTCTTTCTTTCTCTTACACTCTCTTCCTCTTTCACACGAGCACTATCTCTCTCTCTCACTTTTTCTTCTTCTGCTGAATCGAGCTCTCTGTAACACTGCCTTTTCTTTTTTGGCTCAGATCAACCTTCATCGGTGGGCGAAGGTTTCTATTTATAGCGGCAGCAGATGGATAGGGCACTAAACGCGTGCGCCTCCCACGCTCGATCCAGAACCTTCCTGCCACGTGCCCTTTTTGTATTTGTTCCTTCAGTATCGGATCATGTGCACCCAGACACTGATGAATGTTCTTCCTCGGACCTGCAACGAGATAAGAACCATTAATATTGAGTGCCATAAGAGCTAGAACTGCATGAGGTTAGTGGACATGACAAAAAGGTACACAAAACAGAGAACGACACGGGATACAGTGGTGACATAATGAACATTACTAAGAGAACGTTACGAGGTAGACAGAAAAACCACGCGAAGACGCGAAGACAAGAACAGAAACCAACACTAAGTATGGTTTCAACACAAGAGAGACACGAGGACTAGGAAGAGTAAAAACGACACGAAGACACAACAAGACAAATGACACAAAAGTGAAACAGGAAGCAACACGAGGTGCTGCGATGTCCTGTACGTAATGGAGCAAAAATGACATGAAGAGATGAAAAACGACACGAGGTGAAGACAACACGAAGACGAAACAGTAATCGACACGGGTTGAAAACAACACGAAGTCGAAACAGTAATCGACACGGGTTGGAAACAACACGAAGTCAAAACAGTAATTGACACAGGTTGAAAACAACACGAAGTCGAAACAGTAATCGACACGGGTTGAAAAACAACACCAAGATGAAGTACAAGAATTGACATGGTGTTGAAAACAACACGAAGATGAAATACAAGAATTGACACGAAGTTGTAAAACAACACGAAGACAGAACAGTGATTTGACACGAACTCAAAATGACAAGAGGTGAAACGACACGAAGTCGAGAACAGAAATCAACACGAAGTGTGATTTCAACATAAGAAAGACACAGACTGACAACGACACGAAGTAAGATTAGAACAGTACGAGGTGAAAAACAATCGCGAGGACAACACGTGCTGAATCAGAAATCGACACGAAGTGGTTGCAAACAAGCAAGACACGAGGTCTTCGTAAAGCAACAGGAAGTGTGGTCAAAGCGAGAACGACACGAGGTCTAATGAGAAAGACCAACACCAAGATGGTGAAAACAGTACGAAGTAAAGATCAATGACACGACGTGTCACTGAATCAAAACAAACACTACAGAGAAAAACGACACGCAATGTAGAGGAGACAACACAGACGCACGACCTGAAGGACAGTAAGCATAAACAACACGCGGTAAGAGAAGACGATACGGCGTGTTGGAAATACAAACAGTACTTAAACTAAAGCGACACGAAGACAAACAGATCAACACGAGGTGTTATACACAAACATGACGAAGTGCCAACCAACACGAAGACAGTCCTTGTAAATACCTGAAGTGAAGACATATTTCTGAACATTACAAAGACTTATAGTGTTGTCATCATCAAAACATGTAAGGATTCAACAATACTCAACAATCTCCCCCTTTTTGATGGATGGCAACACTATGAGTCTTGAGTCTTTGCAGAGAAAGAGAAAACACTAAATAGCCATTCTCAATGAAAGACACATATTAAACATTCTCAACGAGCCTGATTTCTCCCCCTTTGACACCATCAAAAAATGAAACAATAAGAATGCAAATGATATGAGTTTTAATTAATAAGTCCAAGAGTGTGATAGAGAATGCCTCAAAATGGTCACAAAGATACAGAGCATAGTCTGCTCAAGAAAAATATCTGGCTTGTCTGCTAGAAGGGCCACGCGGCCTGCCATGAGGTGGTCTCCCCCTTGGAGAAGCAGAAGTATGTTCTTGAGGTGGAGTTCTGCTGGAAGAAGCTTGACCAGGTGCTGAACCCAAGATAGACTGAAATTCCTTTAGGTCATTTGACAGTTCAGCTAGCCAATATACCACAGAGCTTCTGACCTGTGCCACTTCAGAAATGATGTCTTCTTGGCGAACATTGACAGTTTCATATCTGTCAGTCAGAAGTGTCATTTCTGTTAAGAAGGCGGCCAATTTATCATAGACCTGCTGAATACCTGGACCTAGGACACTGGATGACTTCTTCAAAATTTCTAAAGATGTTCTGATCTCATAGCAGTGATCTATAATGGTGGAAGACATTTTGAAGGAAGAGATTTGAACATCTTGCAACTCACTCAGTGCTTTAGCTATCTTTGAACACACCTCCTGCAACCCTTGCATCAGGGATCTGTTGGCATCATCTGAAGCCTTTTTGTTGAGAAGGAATCGTTTCCATTCAGTGAGGAGGTATATCTCGAGCTTCAGTAGCCTAGAATGTACCTGATTTATGTTGAGGGTGACATATGTGAGCAGGTCATCTAATTTCTTATCTTGCTTATGCATCTGCTGAGTCAGGTTTATGAGAAGCTCTTCAATGTTGGGCGCCCGAGCAGATTCAATGTTGGGCGCCTGTGCAGATAAGAGTCTAGGTGGACCTAGAGGTGTACCAAAAAATTCATTGCCAGGTGCAGTTCTCTCAGCTGCTTCCTCTTGTACTGGCATTTGACTGCTCTCAGCTGGGACCTGAACTTCATCTTCAGCTTGAGTTTCTTTCTGAGGGAATACATCTTCAGGTTCCTCTTCTTCACTTGAAGATTCTATATCTAGTTCTATGACAGGAACCTTTTCTCTATCTTCCATGAGTTCCTGATCTGCAGGGCTGCCAACTAAGGCCTGCTCAAGACTTTCAGATACGACCAAGTTGGTAGCCTCTTCCAAGCTTCGCTCAACAGTTTCTCTTAAAATTTCATTAACAAAAGCAGCAAGATCTTGATCAGTACTGTCTTGCTCTTTAGCTGGCTGTTCTTCAGGCACTATTACCTCTTCAGATATCTTCCCAAAAGAATCAAATAGCCCAGCAATACTTGCATCTAGATCTGTCTGAATGCTTTCGTCAGACAATCTGATGTCCTCAGATGCAGCCTCAACTAGCCTCTGAAAGGAGAAGGATACTTCGGTGGGTGCAACTGGCAAGGTGGACTCTGGTTGTTCAGCTGGTGTTTCCTGATGATCAATCTCAGAAACTAATTGCTCACCAGTTGGGGCTAAGACTTGAAATTCTTCCAAATGCTCCCCCTGAGTTTGTGATTCCCTGGCCTTTTGGACCTTAACTAGTCCCACCATAGAAGAGTCCTCTAAGCCCAAAAACACTGAAACAAAATTCATATTAAAAATGTTTCGGGCCTTAACTTCTGATGCGGCCTCTCCATCCAAGCAAATCTCAGAATGCTTGAAGATGTCTGTCATATGGGCGGCATAGGGAAGATGTCTCTTGGATCCAATGCATCCCTTCATGACATTAAAAATGATCTCTGGCAGACATATCTTCACATTTTGAATCAGACAAAATAGTAGAAATCTCTACGTGTCTGTAATTCTTCCTCTAGCCCCAGTCTATGGGGTGATAATGGAAGCAATGACGTTTTGAAGGAGCTTGTGAAGAGGAGGAAATGACGATGTCTGATAAGCTTTTAGCTTCAACTGCCCCTTATCATGAATGTTACTGGGTTTACCAGTAATGACAGAGAAAGCTTCATGGAGACTGTATCGAAAGCTTCCCTCTACCTCCCCTTTATCTGGAATACCGAGAGCTTTGTGAAGGGAGTCACATGTAACAGTTATCTCGACCCCTTTAACAGATGATAACAAGGTAGACTTGTCTCGGCTCAAGGACAAGTTATTGTAAAATTCCATTACCGGCCTAGGGTAATAGACACGGTGATTTTCTAAGAAATTTCTCCACTCCTGAAACTCAAAGATTTTCAACAATTCTGGAAACTTCGAGACCAAGGTTTCATCTCTGAAATCTATTATTCTAGGAGGAATGATTTTCCCACTTTCTAAGAACATGGTAGACTGAGAAAACCTGGTACCTTGTTCTGAAGAGACTTCCGCAGCAGGTTCTAGCTCAAGACATCTCTGTTGCTTAGATGAAGGCTCTTCAACTATTTCTTTTCCCTTCCTCTTTCTTTCACCCGGAGCTGCTGACCTTTGCTGATCCATCTGTCGGAACTTCCAGAGTATCAACTCTCTCTTGCAGGCTGCTATTGGAAGTGAAGCTAGACTTAAGAAAGGAATAGACCTCTGTGGGGGAAGAAAGTGAGCGGGAAGAGATGGAGATGGGTTTGAAGAAGACGCTCAAGGTAGAGCAGCACGAGGATGAATAGGAAGCGGCAAGGGGAAATAAGGGTTTGAGGTGGAAGGCGTGAGAAACAAGAAGGGTTTTGTCGGGTAGCTTTTTACTCATATCAACTTTTTCTGTAAATACCCAAAATACCCTTAGTCCAGATGTAACGCAGCTACAGCATGTTAAAGTTAGCCCTTCAATATGTGGACGGGTTATATTCTTCCAAAAACCAAGGTCAGTTAACTCAAGATATTAAATCAGCATAATCACAAAATTAGCTGTTAAAGTTGCTTAACCTAGAGAGAGACACGATTAAATTGCTCCTTATGTTTTTCAAGCAACGAAATAACATATCAAAGTCAAGCAGATTTCATTTCTTCATTTAATGGACGAGAAGGCATACAGGGTCAACCAATTTGTTGAACACAAGGTAGAATAGTCCCTTTTTACACAAGGAGACATGTTTATTAGACACCAGAAACCCTGGTTACTCAGGACGGACTACCTTTATGCCAATGATATATTTTTTTCTTTTGACGACTTTCCCCCCCCTTTTTTTTTATTTTAACATTTCTATACAGAGATAGCTAGTTGTATCATGACAGAAACTCTGGACTTCTTTGATCAAGAGTGTCTATTTCTCCACAAAAGCCATTGCTCTGCCACAAAGAATGGCGTATTCCCTGGAGGCACTTCTCATGATTTTAGACAAAAACAGAAATCTTACTTAACACAATTTTATCTCAGAGCTCTCTTTACATAAGTTTCAGTTAAGTCGAGATCCTCAATAAGTTTTTCTCATTTAACAGAAAGTTTTATAATATGTTGACCAACACTTGAGAAGATAACTTAGAAGGATCAAGGACCAAATATAACCCCCAAACATTGAAGTTCTTTATTAACAGGTGTAAATTGTTACACTAGATATTGGGTGGTTTAAGGTATACAGATCATATCTGATAAGAGCAAGAAGACTGCACCCACAATTTCTTCGAGAGAGAATCTGAACCAAGAGTGATAGGTGAGAGATAAGGAGGTGGCTGATCGAATAGAGAGAGATGAGATGAGATGAGCAGCACTCCTATCAGCAAGCCAACAAGTGAGAGATCACTCAAGACATTAGGCACTAAGGACATATCCAAATATAGTATTTTTGAAGTAGTTCTGACTCACATCCATAGAAACTCTTGGGCAACAGACTGCAACCTCTTGGCATGACTGATCTTAAAACCACATTAACTGCATCGGCTGACAAAAATCTTCAGAAACCAAATAGCCTGACAAGCTCCTCTTCAGCCCACTCAAGGACAACTCACACACGACTCTTGGAAGTGTTAATTATTTAATGAATGCAGTGTTTGCCACGAAAATTAAACAAGTGTGTTTATGAGTTATGCATAAACAGACTCCCCTGATCAGCAGAATGACTTATGGTACTAGGCGGAGCATTTGGTCTAAGAGACCACCTCACACATAGTAAGAACCTCCTGACAGATTTCTCTGTCTTTTGGTAGCTTACCATTTGATATACCAAAGAGGTCATGGATAACAGGGTAACCTCAACAGTCCTATAAGCAATTCAGATTTCCAAAGAATTATGCAACATACAGTTTTCAACCAGCATTCGCTTTCAGTTAAAAATTTTAGAAATTTCAGAGTGCATGTTTTAGAAAATAATGCAACTTGCAGATGATGAATGGATATGCAAGACCAGATTCAATATGCATGCACTAGATGAAACTAATAGCAAGATATGCAAGAATGCATCAAACCAGATATGCAGTAAGTTTCAAAATGGGACATGTAGAGAGATTACCTGAGAATTGTGAGAATGGGGTTTTCATTCTTGAGTGCCTTGGATCATTTCCCCTTTTATTCCAGTCCCAAGGCACACCTGCAAAATAAAGTTTATTTTGCACAAACAGGTACCCAGGAAGTCTTGGGTCCTGTCTTGACATTATCACTCCTAGCAGGTTTTCTTAGCACATTTTTAACTTGATAGCAAGGAGCAGTAGTTTTCAGATCTGGGTTATGCACATTATTATGAGCATGAATTGTATGTGCATTAGTATGGAAATTTCTGTTATTTGCATTACCAAACTGTTTTCCATAATCAACACATTCAAAGTTTTTCTTTTTGAAAACCACTTTGTTCTTTCTAAGAGGATTTGTACTAGCAGGAAATCTATACTTTCCAGAACTGAAATTTTTCCTTTGAGCATGCCAACAATCAATGGCCCTGTGGCCATACTTTTCACATTCAAAGCATGAGATAGAATTTCTTTTAAAAGAACCTGACCAGCATTCAGAGACCTTGTGACCAATTTTGTTGCAATTAAAACATATAATGTGCTGGTTCTTGTTATAGACATGCTGATTTGCAGAGTGTTTTGTATGATATGAGCATGATTTTTCCTTACTACTTGCAAACCAACAATGAGCAGTAGTGTGTCCTACTTTATCACAATTAGAACATTTGACATTCCTTTTCTGACCAGACACAGATTTTCTAGCATGCTTGTTGTCATCTTTTTCCATCACAAAACAGTTACTCATAAGATGTCCATACTTACCACAATAATGACATGAGCCACTTGATTTCTTTAAAACATGGCATTTATCTGATGAGTTCTTAGCATGCAGATTGTTCCTTTGAATTTTTGATGTTTTATGATTTTTATTTTGTTTTTCTGTTTTCTTAGCCTTGTACTGAGGTGGAGATGAGATAGAAGGCTTTTCCTGTTCAGAGGATTTGACAAAGACAGTTTTCAGGTTGGCTCCATCAACCTTCCTCATGACTGGACTGTAACTTAGTCCTTCCTTGTTAAAGTTAATCTTTGTTCCCAGTATTTTCTGAACAATGGGCTGTTTGTCTTTTGATGTAGTGGCTACATTTGAAGTATTTACAAAGGATGTCATTACTTTGTTCTGCAAGGCCTTCTTATTGAGATTATTATAGCCCAGCCCTTCCTTTTTGACATTGACTTTTACACCTAGCAGCTTGTCTAGGTTTTTCTGCCCATCAACAAATTTAGACAAGGAAGCTTTCAAATCCTGAATTTCATTTTCAAGAGATGCAATGTGTATTTCATAACTAGTGATCTCTTGTTCACTACAATTGACAGCTTCATTCAAAACCTTGTTAGCTGTTTTGTATTCTTCAATTTCCTTTCTTAGCTCATCTACCTCTTCAGTCTCGTTTGTACAGATAGCTTTTCCTTTTTCCAATGTGAGAAGTCTTTCAGACATGGCACTGTTTAACAGTTTTGATTTTTCAACTTCTTCTTTAAGCTTATCATTTTGAACTAGCTCATTTATTAGAAGCTGATCTTCTGAGTTAACCATGCTTTCTCTCCTAGCCTCAAACTCCCTCAATTCCTTTTGTTGTTTTTCAAAATATTTCTGTAATTCTATGTTTACAGATTTTATGGCGTTAAAATTTTCAATCAGCAACTCATTCTCTCGTTTAAGTTTCTTTAGTTGTTCATCATTTTCTTTAGAGAGCTTTATGAGGAAGTCATCTTCAGATTTTAAATTGTTCAGCTCAGAGTGAACACATTCAAGTTCCTTCTTCAGTTCTGCATTCTGGTTTTTATACATATGATTATCAGACAGACATGCATCATGAGATTTCTTCGTACTTGAACAATTTTTACATGGAGAGCTAGAACTATCTACCCGAATACTCTTTTTCAACTTTTTATACTATTTTCTTAACAGTTCATGAGATTCAAATAATTCAGCATATGCATTCTCCCAATCTTCTAGAGAGAAATTCTCGAAGATATTTACCTCATCATCATCATCTTCTTTAGTTTGATTGCTGCCTTGATCGCTGGCACTTTGATTTCTTCTGTTGGCCATCATGCATCTGTCCACATCTATCTCCTGAGTTCGCTTCAGTGCATCCAAAATATCTTTAGCAGAACTGGGTTCAAAGAAACATGAATGAAAAGCTCTATCAGTAGCTGCCTTCATTAAATTTATTGCTATCTGATTTTCTTCATGCATGGATTTGTGACTGTCAGTCCATTTGGACTTTTTCTTAGGTAGTTCATGAGGACCATGTGAAATTACTTTCCACAGGTCTGGATTCACAGATTTAACATAACTCTTCAAAACAGCGAACCATGCATCAAAATGCGTACCACTGAAGATCGGTGGATGGGCCATGAGAACACACAGATTAACGCACAAGAATATTGAAGCACTAAAAGGAAATAAGCACCTAAGATTGCAAGATCGATCTGCAGGTCGCTGGACCTTGTAAGCAGACACCCGCTCTGATACCAACTGTTAGGGTGCTTGGCCCGGATACAGAGGGGGGGTGAATGAATCCTTCTACGAATAATGGCCAAATTTAAAAAACGGATGCTAGATAAGGAAACAGAATGGAACCAATTCTATTCAACTCAAATACAATCACATTGAGCGCACCTATTCAAGCATCTAGCGGAAGCAAACCAGACAATCAAGCCACTGCTCAATAGATTTTTAGGTGGTTCGGTCCTTCAGACCTACATCCACCCCTCACTCCCAACCGGAGTGAGGCTTCACTAGCGAACGCTAGAACCAAGCAGACTCAGTCTGCAAACAGTTGCTGCCACACAGCTTGACCAGGGGAACAACCTCCCCTCTTCCTCCCAACCGGAGGGAACCCACAAGTAGCTCCCAGCTACTTGCAACTGGAGATCAGATCTCCCTTCCTCCAAACCGGAGGGAACACGACCTCAGACCAGAGGATCGGAAAGCACAGTAAACCAGAAAACAAAGGAAAAACAATAAACGAAAATAACTTCAGCAAACAGAAGCTGAAACACGAAATGCACAATTTGGCTCCTAACAGAGCTGACTGGCCTGGATCTGATCCACGGTCCAGTGAAGACAGATCTTCAGGTAAACTTCTTTCTTCTTCTCCACGAGCTCTCTCACTCACTCTCTATCTCTCTTTCTTTCTCTTACACTCTCTTCCTCTTTCACATGAGCACTATCTCTCTCTCTCACTTTTTCTTCTTCTGCTGGATCGAGCTCTCTGTAACACTGCCTTTTCTTTTTTGGCTCAGATCAACCTTCATCGGTGGGCGAAGGTTTCTATTTATAGAGGCAGCAGATGGATAGGGCACTAAACGCGTGTGCCTCCCACGCTCGATCCAGAACCTTCCTGCCACGTGCCCTTTTTGTATTTGTTCCTTCAGTATCGGATCATGTGCACCCAGACACTGATGAATGTTCTTCCTCGGACTTGCAACGAGATAAGAACCATTAATATTGAGTGCCATAAGAGCTAGAACTGCATGAGGTTAGTGGACACGACAAAAAGGTACACAAAACAGAGAACGACACGGGATACAGTGGTGACACAATGAACATTACTAAGAGAACGTTACGAGGTAGACAGAAAAACCACGCGAAGACGCGAAGACAAGAACAGAAACCAACACTAAGTATGGTTTCAACACAAGAGAGACACGAGGACTAGGAAGAGTAAAAACGACACGAAGACACAACAAGACAAATGACACGAAAGTGAAACAGGAAGCAACATGAGGTGCTGCGATGTCCTGTACGCAATGGAGCAAAAATGACATGAAGAGATGAAAAACGACACGAGGTGAAGACAACACGAAGACGAAACAGTAATCGACACGAGTTGAAAACAACACGAAGTCGAAACAGTAATCGACATGGGTTGGAAACAACACGAAGTCAAAACAGTAATTGACACAGGTTGAAAACAACACGAAGTCGAAACAGTAATCGACACGGGTTGAAAAACAACACCAAGATGAAGTACAAGAATTGACATGGTGTTGAAAACAACACGAAGATGAAATACAAGAATTGACACGAAGTTGTAAAACAACACGAAGACAGAACAGTGATTTGACACGAACTCAAAATGACAAGAGGTGAAACGACACGAAGTCGAGAACATAAATCAACACGAAGTGTGATTTCAACATAAGAAAGACACGGACTGACAACGACACGAAGTAAGATTAGAACAGTACGAGGTGAAAAACAATCGCGAGGACAACACGTGCTGAATCAGAAACCGACACGAAGTGGTTGCAAACAAGCAAGACACGAGGTCTTCGTAAAGCAACAGGAAGTGTGGTCAAAGCGAGAACGACACGAGGTCTAATGAGAAAGACCAACACCAAGATGGTGAAAATAGTACGAAGTAAAGATCAATGACACGACGTGTCACTGAATCAAAACAAACACTACAGAGAAAAACGACACGCAATGTAGAGGAGACAACACAGACGCACGACCTGAAGGACAGTAAGCATAAACAACACGCGGTAAGAGAAGACGATACGGCGTGTTGGAAATACAAACAGTACTTAAACTAAAGCGACACGAAGACAAACAGATCAACACGAGGTGTTATACACAAACATGACGAAGTGCCAACCAACACGAAGACAGTCCTTGTAAATACCTGAAGTGAAGACATATTTCTGAACATTACAAAGACTTATAGTGTTGTCATCATCAAAACATGTAAGGATTCAACAATACTCAACATCGACTTGGTCCCTGGTGCTGGACCTGTTTCTATGGCACCTTATAGAATGTCCCCTGCTGAACTCAAGGAGTTAAAGGAGCAATTAATGGAACTTCTTAAGAAAGGATTCATTAGACCGAGTACTTCCCCGTGGGGAGCGCCTGTGCTATTTGTAAAGAAGAAGGATGGATCCCTGAGACTATGCATCGACTATCGACAGTTGAATCATCTCACTATGAAGAACAAGTATCCACTGCCGAGAATCGATGAGTTATTTGATCAAATATCTGGATCCATGTATTTTTCAAAGATTGATCTCAGATCGGGATATCATCAACTAAAAATCAAGGATGATGTCATTCATAAGACTGCATTCAGAAGCAGGTATGGCCATTATGAATTTGTTGTTATACCTTTCGGACTAACGAATGCCCCTGCTGCCTTTATGCAGTTAATGAATAGTATATTCAGGCCTTATTTGGATCAATTCGTGGTGGTTTTTATTGATGATATATTAATATATTCCAAGACTAAGGAAGAGCATGAGGAGCATTTGAGGATTGCATTACAAATATTAAGGACAAACCGATTATATGCCAAGCTCAGCAAGTGTGAGTTCTGGCTTGAAGAAGTAACTTTTCTCGGACATGTGATATCAAAGGATGGATTATCTGTAGATCCATCAAAGGTTGAAGCTGTGAAGAATTGGGAAAGACCGACCAATGCTAGCGAGATCCGAAGTTTCTTAGGTCTTGCCGGCTATTACAGGCGATTCATCAAGGATTTCTCTAAGATCGCCGTGCCGCTTACAAGGTTAACTCGCAAGGAGATCCGTTATGAATGGAGTGAGGAATGCGAAAGAAGCTTCCAAAATCTCAAGGATCATCTAACTACAGCTCCGGTCTTAGCGTTACCAATGGAAGGAGAGAAATTCGAGGTATACACTGATGCTTCTGGCATTGGCCTCGGATGTGTTCTGATGCAACAAGGAAATGTTATAGCTTATTCTTCTCGTCAATTGAAGAAGCATGAAGAGAACTACCCCATCCATGACTTAGAATTGGCCGCGGTGGTATTTGCACTCAAAATATGGAGACATTATCTTTACGGAGTACAATTTACTGTATACTCTGATCACAAGAGTCTCAAGTATCTCTTTTCACAAAAGGAACTAAATATGAGGCAAAGACGTTGGCTAGAATATCTCAAGGACTTCGACTTCAATATACAATACCATCTCGGAAAGGGTAACCATGTAGCAGATGCCCTTAGTCGAAAGCCGAGAGCACTGTTAGCCAATTATATGATTCAAGAATGGAAATTGCTAGAGCAATTCTCTGAACTCAATATAAGCATGGACACAGACTTTCAATGTGTCACACTATCTCATATAAGCATTCATCCAGACCTATTAGCTGAAATACAAGCACTTCAAGATAATGACCCAATATTAGTAGAGATCAAAGGCAAACTGGAAGGACAATCTGATTTCCAAATAACTTGTGAAGGAAGATTAATGTTCAGGAATAGAACTTGCATACCGGATTGTCCCAAGTTAAAGAAGAAGATCTTAGATGAAGCTCATAGATCAAGGTACACGATTCATCCTGGATCGACCAAAATGTACCAAGATGTGAAGAGGAATTTTTGGTGGCCCAACATGAAAAGGGAAATAGCAGACTATGTATCACGTTGTCTCACTTGCCAACAGGTCAAGGCGGAACACCAAAAGCCTGCTGGAAAATTACATCCTCTAGATATTCCCAAATGGAAGTGGGAGAATATTAGTATGGATTTCATCATGGGTTTATCTAAATCAAAAGGAGGATATGATGGAATATGGGTTATTATTGACCGATTGACTAAATCGGCGCATTTCTTGCCAATAAAGAGTCGATGGTCAGTTGATGTTTTGGCTGCATTATACCTCAAGGAAATAGTCAGATTACATGGTATTCCTGTTTCAATCGTGTCTGACAGAGATCTCCGTTTTACTTCTCATTTTTGGAAGGGACTACAACATTCGTTGGGAACAAGGCTTAACTTTAGTACAGCTTTTCATCCTCAAACGGATGGTCAGACCGAGAGAACTAATCAGGTGGTTGAAGATATGCTCAGAGCTTGCATCATTGATGTCGATGGAAGCTGGCATGATCACTTGTCTCTAGTTGAATTTGCATACAATAATAGCTACCAGGTAAGTATACAAATGGCACCTTTCGAAGCTTTATACGGAAGGAGTTGTCGATCACCCTTATGTTGGGACGAAGTTGGAGAAAAATAACTATTAGGTCCAGATATGGTAAGGGATACCACCGAGAAGATACAGTTGATTAGAGAAAGACTGCAAGTAGCTCAGTCTAGACAAAAGACTTATGCTGACACTAAAAGGAGAGATCTTGAATTCCAAGTCGGAGATCATGTATTTCTCAAGATATCACCTGGACGTGAAATAAGGAGATTTGGTATTAAAGGCAAACTTACACCAAGGTTTATTGGACCTTTTGAGATACTAGAAAGGGTTGGCGAGGTTGCTTATCGCATCGCATTGCCTCCTCAATTGTCTGAAGTGCATAATGTATTCCACATATCTATGTTGAAGAAGTATGTACACGATCCATCACATATTATTGAACATGGAGACTTAGTTATCCAGAAGGATCTCACATATGAACAGAAGCCCATAAAGATACTAGATCGTGAAGTACGTACTCTAAGGAATAAGGTTATTCCCATGCTAAAAGTACAATGGAATAAGAGTTCCGATCATGAAGCCACATGGGAGACCGAGGAATTCATGAGGAAGCAATTTTCAGAATTATTTTAAGGTATATACTCTACATACTATGGAATTTGGGGACCAAATTCTTTTAAGTGGGGGAGGATGTAGAAACCCTGGAAAAAAAATAAGATTTTTAAATAAATCAAATTAAAATAAAAGATAAGTAAATAGATGACGAAGAGCCTAAATGAGTAAATCATTAATCAAGAGGAAAATAACGCCTTTTATCAAGGCGCTGATTCAAAAGGAAACGCCTCTGTCTAAGGCGTTAATTTAAAAAGGACGCCTACACAAGAGGGCGTCAAATTTCAAACAACGGGAAATAAAATTAAGGAAAGGAAACGCCCTCACCTTGGGCGCGTTTTTAATAAGAAACGGCTACGACAACGTCGTCAATTAAAACACACGACCTAGCCTAAGGCGTGAATTCAGTTCGAGTTTCGTTCGACCCAGGAGACTATCCAGAGCAAGTTTCTGGATAACTATGAGGAAGATTGAGTAGGGTAATGACTCTATCATGGAAGTATTACTTCCAATACAACTCTAATCCTATTAGGATCCCCAAAATCCAATAAATAACCTTGTCCATCGAACCCTAAAAGCTATTTGGTCGAAGGAAGTTTTGCTCTGCTGCTGTGCGTGAAGAACAGGTTTATGTTCTTCTTCCTGCCTCTGCTTTCGATCAACTCATGAAGAATGTTAATTCTTCTTCATCTTATTCTCCTGTAGGTTGCCTGCATCGAGAAAGGGCTCTCATATAGATTAAAGGACGTGAAGTTCTTCTTCTTCCGGTGATCAAGAAGACTCTGTTACGAACAGAGCATCGTTTTCTCCTCCAAACCTTCATCCGTTCACCAGTTAGTCTTAATCAAGGTAGGTTTTCTCAGGAACGTAGCCCAAACTAGCATAAGATCTTTAATAAATACCATCAGTCATCCATGCATATAGTTTTATTGCGATTTCAAAAGTTTTCTCTAAAAATTAAAAGAAACGCCCTTGACCAGGGCGCTAATTTAAAGAAGTGACCCACACTAGGGCGCTAATTATTATTTTGACGCCCTGCCAGAAGTCGTCAATATCATGTAATTAATAAATACCCACGTTTAAAATTTAAAAGCTATGTAACCATGAATATAATATGTTGCATGAGTATACCTGTGAAATCCTGTTATTTATCTTGTCATGACCATGTACCTCGTTTCCTGAAATTTTATTATCTGAAAATTGGTAAATTCTTGAATTCACGACCTTGTCTAGGTCGTCTCTTATTGAGCTGACGCCCCAGACCAGGGCGCTAATTGAAAAGTAACGCCCCTGTCCACGGCGCGTTTTTGTTAAAATTTAGAATATTAATTTTCTGCAGAATAGAAATATTGAAGGGACGACTAATGTATAAGTCGTCAAATTTGTAAATAAACGCCCCTCTGTAAGGCGTTAATTGGATAATTAATGACTTGGCTAAAGTCGCTATTTTCCGTATTACTGTTTTCCCTTGTTTCTGTTAACCTAGAGTTTGATATATATACATATCTATATATATCGGCACTATATTCCAGTCTGTGAATATAGTCCCATGTTTCATGATGTTTTAACGTTACCCCCTTAACTCTCATTGACATACAAGCTCTCCATTGGACATTTCGTTCCTTTGGACTATTGAGTTAGTCATAGAGACCTCCATAAGAGTCCTCGAGCCTTGGATTCCCTCAAGGTCGACTGAGCAAGTTGTACCATAAAAACCCATTACACAATCTTTGCCATGTCACTCTATAGAAACATGGTATACCGGCCCTCATGTCATGCCATGTGTATGATATGAGAATTATCTTAATGAACGGGGTAAAGCATGACATTGTTATGATGTTCTTGTAAACCCCAGTTCTATATCAACATTGTTATGATGTTCCTGTAGACCCCAATTCTATATTAAACTTGATGTTCTTGCGGACCTCAATTCTATATAAAGAATGGCCATACTTGTTTGTCATGGTACCCAAGTTAGGGAACCAATTCCACCTAGTTTTTATCGATAATCGTGATTGTACCATTATTATCACCTATCTATGTCAAGTGTCATATTTTGGACTCTATTCTATCAAAGTCTATCCTACGCGTCTACAAGCTTTATCCTTGAAATTCCATATTGGCTATATACAAAAGTGGATGTTAAAAATACATGATTAATGCCTGCGCATATAGGGCCCGATCTGGTCCTGGGAGGAGCACCCGAAAGTACTTGTGCCCATGGGAGTTGATTGATCACGGTATTGGCATTATACCGAAGTGCATGACTAGCTTGATTGAATATTCCATAAATCTTATACTTGTACTTGACTTGATATTACGTGACTTGCATGGCCCGAGAAAGGGTAATTGTATATTCACTTGTTTGAAACATAATAGCCAAATTCCAACATGACATGATGAATACACTTGCTTGAAAGTCTTGATATCTGCCTGATAAGTTCTTGAAAGTTCATGACTAGTACTTCCTGCTATCTTATTGTTATCCACTCTCTCTATCTTGTCGTTTTGCGAGCATGCATAGCTATAGTGCATTCATGGAAAAATGTAATTACTTAAACCCATTGCTAGTTCTTGAGATATAATTTCCTACTGAGCGTTCGCTCACTCAGTGTTTCCATACTTTTCAGGTAAGTCCGATGATGAGGGAACTCAATCTGAAGGGGATGGTCAAGAGTGAAAGAGTTAGAGCTATTCAAGCGTCAATTAGTCCTGTCTTATCTATATTTTCTTGAGTCAGAATTGTACCTTTCTTTTATTTTTATTGAGTCTAGTATTTGCAAGGGTTTGTAATAGACATATTCTTATTAAAGGAATTAATGGATTGGGTTATCTTTATATTTGCGCACTCTGTCTTTGTGTCGAATACACTACTACTCTGATTGACATGATTGATATAAACTCGTCGCGCATCTCCAGGTATCTTCCGCGCTCGGGGTGTGACAATCACAGTAGCTTTTGTGTGCCACGCTGGAGTCAAGGATCTTAAGATCTTCCTGACTATATCCCCTTCAGATATTTCCTTTCCAAATCCCTTGAGGCTGTTTGTGATTAGTGACAGCCTAGCATACATATCAGTCACACTCTCCTCTGACTTCATCTTGAATAATTCATACTCAGAGGTTAGGTAGTTTACCTTTGTAGCTCTGACCTGAGAGGTACCCTCATAAATCAGCGCTAGTTCATCCCACATCTTCTTAGATGTCTTGCACGCCGAAATTTGGGCATATTCTTCAGGGTGAACTGCGCACTGGATGATGTTGAGCGCAGACCAGTTCAGTCCGGATAATTTGACTTGTTCTTCAGACCACATCTCCTCATTCGGAGGTAAATCATAAGGTCCAGTTATAATGACTCTCCACAGCTTGTGGCTCTGAGATCGGATGAAAACCTCCACCCTGTTTTTCCAAAAGAAATAATTAGAACCATCAAAATATGGGGGACGGGAGATTGACTGTCCTTCAGCTATGTAGCTGCGAGGACCACTGGTTCCAGGATTACCCTGGTCGTTGGACCACATCTCGGGTAAACCTGCTCTGATACCAACTGTTAAACAGAAGGACGGTGAGCTAGAAGGGGAGGGATGAATAGATCACCGTTTACAAAATATTTGTCCGAGCCGAGGAGATCTTAGAACATGAGATTGGCTAGGAAGACTGACAATATGTAAAATGATCCGGAACCTTAACCAAGATAAAGCAGGTCACGAGCGTAGAACATATATCACTCAGAATTTCATCAGCACATATGCACAAGCACTAAGCGAGCAGTCAGACCAAGGTTTCGATCATCAACAATCACACTTACTTCATGAAGCCAGACAGAAGCATAAGGAAAATAGATGCGCACAACCACACCACGGAGAACAAGAGATTTAGATGGTTCAGTCTGCAACCTACAGACTTACGTCCATCCCTCACTCAAGGCAGAGTGAGGCTTCCCTTTCACAAGAAAGAACCGTAGACTCAGTCTGCCAACAACACGCTGATCCACAGCTCAGGGATCGAAATCCCTACAGACGCTGAACTCACAGCTAGCACCCAAGTCTCACACCACAAGAGCTGACCCGAAGATGACTCTCCCTTCCTCTTAGACAAGAGGGAACCCAGCAGTGACCCACCCTCACTGCAATTCAGAGACGTTGTCTCTCTTCCTCCTCAGCCAGAGGGAAGAACCCAGGTAGCCTTCTCACTACCTGAACACAAAACCCCAGAGAACTCCTCCCTTCCTCTGATCTAAATCAGAGGGAAGCCACACTGCGACCCAGAGGATTCACCTCTCTTCCTCTACACCTAGAGGTAACGAAAACAGAGTATCGGAATTTGAGAACGAACAAACGAAGACATAAAGAAATATTGAAAGACAATCGAACGGAGAAACAATGTAGCTTCTTAAAGAAGCATAGATAAAACGTAGCAGGAAAACATCCTCTCCTTCATCACTCTCTCTCTTCCAGGTACGCTCAACGAATGGATCAGGATGGCTTCTCCTCTCCTTCCTCTCGCTCTGGCCTCACCCTTTTTTCTTGTGACTTCGGCAGCTTTTCAGGAGCAAAAACCTTCCTATATATCCAGACTCACGAGAGACTGAGGGTGTGGGAGACACGCGCGAAGAAGATGCTTCCAGATGAGCCGAGCCACGTGTTAGACGATTATTCCCTCAAATCACGTGCTCACATGATTGGAATAAGGTTCCAATTTATCTTTAAGTCCCTGTAAGGTTTCAGAGAACATTCAGTCAATCTCAGAAATATTCAAGTCATACGTTTGTTCACACAGATTGCACGGAACTTATCAAAGGACTGAAGAACGCGTCAACGCAGTAAAGCCAAGGCGTTAACGCAATGAGTTTATAATGGAGAGCAGGACCCTTCACAATACACACCAATGCGTCAACGCATTAGTGACAGCGTCGACGCATCGGCTTGGTTGTTGATCAAAAGACCTTTTGACATCAGCCCAAGGCGTCAACGCTTCCATCGTGCAGCGTCGCCTCAGCTCCTCAAGCGAGATGCTCAGTCACTTGGCAACTGGCCAATGCGTCAACGCATCCAGTGTCAGCGTCGACGCAATGAAGAAGACAGCAAGTGAAAGACGCATAATTGCATCTACGTAGTCAGCCAAGTGCGTCAACGCACTCAAAAAGCACAGAACCCATATAGATGAAGACAGACAGGTACGAGCTAATGGGTGAACGTGTTAGAGGAGCATTTAATCAGACAAGCATGATGAAGACATGTTAATCAGAAGATGTGCATGCAAACAAGAAATTTCCCAAGGCTCCTTTCAGAACCAAGATCCAGAGATTATCCAGACAATGCAGGATCTTTAACAGTCACCAGGAAGCAACACATAATTTGATTCATAGTGTTAGTCATCATCAAAACTACAGAGATTCAACAAAGGGCAGCAAAGTCCTCACACATTTCTGATTTAGTAGATCCAAACACAATGTCAAAGAAAATAGATTTGAACTAACAAGATGTCCTTACCTTGCTCTTTAGTGAATAGTGTTTGATCTACTTTACCTCTTGTGTAGCCTTTTTCAGTGAGGAAGGAGCTTAACCTATCATACCAAGCTCTGGGTGCTTGCTTCAAGCCATAAAGTGCCATGTCCAACTTATACACATAATCTTCATGATGAGAACATTCAAAACCAGGTGGTTGTTCTACATAAACCTCTTCTTTTATTAGCCCATTTAAAAATGCACTTTTCACATCCATTTGTTACAATTTTATTTTGTGTGAACATACAAAAGCAAGTAAAATCCTAATGGCTTCTAGCCAGTCTATCGGGGCAAAGGACTCTTCAAAATCTACTCCAAATTCTTGGTTGTAACCTTGAGCCACCAACCTAGCTTTATTCCTTATTATCTTTACATCTTCATTAAGTTTGTTCCTAAATACCCATTTAGTGCCTATGATAGATTTTGATGTGGGTCTAGGAACAAGATGTCAAACATTATTTCTTTCAAACTGGTTTAATTCATCTTGCATGAAATTTATCCAGTTTTCATCTTTTAAAGTTTCTTCAACATTTTTTGGTTCAATTTGTGAGACAAGAGCAAGTTGATCTAATTCATCAACTATTCTAAAATGTGATCTTGTTCTAGGTGGATCATGCAGGCTACCAATGATATTTTCTAAATGATAATCTTTATGAGCTCTTATGTCAGAAGTATTGTTACCTTCACCAGTAGCCATGACCCTTGAATTGCTTGATTCCCCTGGGTCATCATTTCCTCTTGTCTCCTCATGTGGAAGATTAGGTTTTTCATTTGTTTCTAAGAACTCCCCATCATCGTCTTTCCTGCAAGACTTGTCATTATCAGATTTGTCATTGAATTCATCAAATGTGACATGGGGTGATTCTTCCACAATTTGATTTTTAAGATGATAAACTCTATAAGCTCTAGATCTATCAGAATAACCAAGAAAAATACATTCATCGCTTTTGGGCTCAAACTTGTCTAATTCCCTTTAATCATTGTTATGAATAAAGTATTTAGATTCGAATACTTTCATGTGTGATAGAGAGGACTTTTTATCTTTGAGCAACTCATAAGGAGTCTTTTTGGTGAATGGCCTTACCATATAGCGATTGATGATGTAGCATACTATGTTTACCGCTTCTGCCCAAAATCTCTTTGGGAGTTGTCTTTCAGAGAGCATTGTTCGAGCCATCTCTATGAGTGTTCTATTTCTCCTCTCAACCATCCCATTCTACTCAGGGGTCCTTCGTGATGAAAACCTATGAGTTATTCCTTCAGCCCTGCACAAGTTATCAAAATCAGTATTGTCAAATTCACCACCATGGTCGAAAAGAATGTTGGAAGTTTTAAACTCACTCTTTGGCTTTATCTTCATGTAGAGTGCCTGAAACTCATCAAAAGCATCATTCTTACGCGAAAGAAGAAACACCCATGTAAACCTAGAGAAATCATCTACCAGTACATATCCATATCTCTTACCACTTAAGCTAGTAGTTCTTGTCAGTCCAAACAAGTCCATATGAATTAGTTCAAGT
The DNA here is from genome assembly GCA_022559845.1 of Amorphophallus konjac. Lineage (NCBI taxonomy): Eukaryota > Viridiplantae > Streptophyta > Magnoliopsida > Alismatales > Araceae > Amorphophallus > Amorphophallus konjac. The sequence goes on along the minus strand of CM040125.1, from coordinate 167,692,618 downwards.
GGTTTACATGATAGATTTTCCATTCTATTTTTGAATGATTTCCTAGTCTATTTTCCTAGGGTGCATGCATCACAAATCTTATTATTTTGCTTAAAAGAAAGTTCAGGTAAACCTTTCAACATAGAATGTTTCATGAGCTTATGTAAGACATTGTAGCTAGCAAGTCCTAGTCTACGATGCCATAACCATGCTATGTCAGACTTGGGTGCAGCAAGATAAAGATTTAAGTGAGCAGGATCGTCTAAGTCAATCATGTACACATTGTTGACTCTCTTACCAGAAAATTTGATTTTATCAGATTTTGGTTCCAAAATTTTACACTCATAAGAGTCAAAGATTACTTTATGTCCTTTATCACATAATTGACTTGTGCTCAGTAGGTTGTATTCCAAGCCTTCAACCAACAATACATTGTCAATGGAATTGGATGGACTCTTACCTACATTACCTGTAGCAACCCTGGTAAATTGAAGGAATAAAATCCTAAATAGATTAAAAACTAAACCAATGTACAAGGCCAACCCATATATATATTTAAAACATATATATATACCAAATGGGCCTTACACTTAAACCATATGACAAATGGCCCAAAGATGAATAGTGCCTCCTCTTAAGGTGCCATTTCACTAATTGAAGACCCCTCAAGTGGGCGCCAATTGATGAATTAAATACCCCTCATGGGGGCGCCAATTACCTGAAGGGCGCCCCTATCTTGGACGCTAATTACATGAAGGGCGCCCCTCCTCTATGCGCTATTTCCTTGAAGTAGGAAAAATGGTTAGTCAACTGCAGTGTTTTGTTCGAACTAGGAAGCAGTGACCGATCAGGAAAGTATTGATCTGGAAGGATTAATACGTAGGGAAACCTTGCTTCTAATAGGAGTCTTACGTGGGAAGTTTTAAACCTAATCAAACTCTAACCCACGATCGAATTCCTTCTCTATAAATATCAAACCCCCTCCATCCAACCCTCTGTTGACTCTATATTTCAAAGACGTCCTGCTGCTCTTCATTTCCCTACAGTTATTGTTCCTTTCTCTTCGGCTGTACGTGGAGAGGAGGCATTACTTTCTTCTCTACATCTTCCTAGAGGAGGCTTGTGGCTGCTACGCTTCTTCTTCCGTGGTGGTTGCCATAGAAGAAGCCTACTGCTTCTTTCGTTGGTGTTGTCAAGGGATCATTTACCTACGGTTGTAGTTCTTCTACTGCTAATGTGTTCTTCTTCCTTTGAAGCTGCAGTGCTCAGATCATCTTCTTCTTCCTGCTGACGTTGTCTAGTTTCTCTGTTGCAAACATAGTATCGTTTTGTGGTTATTCTTGTGGTTGATTCTTCAATCTCTTCATGATTCTCTCATCCAGATCACTACAAGGTAGGTGTTCTCAAGCACAAGCCCAATCTAATAGTTATCAGATCATGATCATGCATATAGGTCTGATAGATGGTTTCCAGTAGGTTTTTTAAAGTTTTTACTGAGTTTTAGTAGAAGGCACCTCTTGATAGGGCACTATTTGATATAACGACCGTGCAAACAGTCGTCAGTTAGTTGGTTAATTAATAAATACACACGTTCAAAATATAATAACGATGAACCATGACATCTAATCTAATGCATGAGAATACTGCTAGATTTCCGCTAATTTTCTCTACATGTCCATGTATTTGTTCCTACAAAATTATTTCTATTGGAAAAGTGCTACAGTTCATGACCCAATACTGTCAGCCTTCACTATTCTATATAGCGCCCCTGACCTGGGTGCTATATCCCTAAAAGGTCGCGGCAGCTAGGGTGCTATTCAACTGAAACGTGGCAGGAACCAAGGCGCCATTCACTTAAATTCTGGAATTTGATATATGTATAGATCTTAATATGTTTAGAACCTGGATACAACGACTGAATGAATAGTCATTATATAATGAATTAGCAACCCTGCCCAAGGCGCTATTTCATGAAATGAAGACTTGACCTCAGGCGCTAAGTACCTGATTTCTAATTTTTCGTGGTTTTATGTAACCCTTTTCGGTGGGTTATGTATATAGGCACTATATTCCATTCCGTGAGTATAGTCCCACGTTTCACGATGTTTAATCGATTACCCCTTAACTCTTGGTGACATACGCGCCCTCCGTTAGACATTCCGTTCCTTCGGACTGGTAAGTTAGTCATTGGGACCTCCGTAAGACTCCTCGTAGCCTTGGATTCACTCAAGGCCGATTGAGCAGGTTGTATCACAAAAACCTATGACACTTTTTGATTGTCATGTCACTCTAGAGAAACATGGTATACCGGCCCGCATGGTATACTATTTAGCAGCCGTGAGCATAATTCTTGAGCTAGTGGAATGGGAAAACCATACCATTGCTATCAATCTTGGATTGTGTGCCTCTACAAAGACACCAATTCTTTCTACCTATCATGTACAAAGGATGAGCAATCATGAGAATATGAGTGCTTATTCTTTTTTACGTGGCACCCACTAGGGAGTCAAATCCACCCAGTTTCTATAAGTATCGTGATTGTACCGACTTGACCGTAGTATGTCCTTACTCAAAAGTTCTGTCCTGGTGATTCTATTCCACAAGATCTACCTTATATTCCTACAAATGTTTATTCCGTTCAAATTTTATATTGGCTATAACTAAAGTGGATGTCTAAATACATGACTCAATGCTGGCGCATATAAGGGCCCGATCTGGTCCTGAGAGGAGCACCCGAAAGTACTTGTGCCCATGGGAGCTATTATTGATCACGGTGTGGCATTGCTCCGAAGTGCATGATTTGCTTGATTGGACATTTTCACAAACTCTTGTACTTGTACTTGACTAGACATGACGTGTGGCCTGGAAAGGGTATTTTCTTGCTTACTTGATAACATGATAGCCAATTCTTGACATGACTTGATAAACATATATGCTTGCCTATCTTGATATGATTACATGAAATCTTGGGTATCTTGCTAGTTCATTCTAAGTTATCTCTTTCCATACACTCTCTCACTATTGTCAGTTCACGCGAGCATGCATAGCTATACTTGCATTCATGTAACATGTAATTTACTTAAAGCAAGCTAGCACTTGAGATATAATTCCTACTGAGCGTTCGCTCACCTAGTGTTTTCCTCTATTTTTTAGGTAATTCCGATAACGAGACTCATTCGGATGGGGATGAACAAGAGTGAAGAGTTTAGAGCCATTCCAACCGTCAAGCGTTATCTAGTTTTATCTTTTCTATTTTCTTGAGTCATCCATTGTACTTTTTTTTATTGAGTTCTTAGTTCTTTTATCATGAGTTGTAATAGAAGAACCTGAAGGTTTATGATTAATAAAGGACTTGGTTATCATGACTTGTGCGCGCTCTATCTTTGTATGTCGAATACACTTACGCTCTGATTGACATGATTGATATAACTCGTCACGAATCTCCGGGTTCCTTCCGCGCTCGGGGCGTGATAGTTTTTGTGATATCAGAGCCTAGGATATTCAATTCCTTGGAACCCAAGTCCAAGGATAGGTTTAAACCATTACCCGGTGAGATTGGGTAGAGCCAAGGGTTAAGTTAACTTAGAAACTAGAACCTTTGGAAAATTACTTATTAACATTGTTATCTTAATAATTGTAGGATCATGGCTACCGAACGTGCTCAGTGGCGTAACATGCAACGCACTATTCAAGGCATGACACAAGCACTACAGCAAGTGGCGCAAGGCATGGGGAACCGTGGAGCTGGTGATCTCCACCGTAGTTTCAGAAATATGAACCCACCAAGGTTCGTTGGCTCATCAGATCCTGATGATGCCGAGCATTGTCTTCGAGAAGTGGAAATGATATTCCGTGTTATGCAATGCACGGATGAAGAGAAGGTATTGCTAGCTACGTTCCAATTAGAAAGAGACACCCGTTCCTGGTGGGTGTCCATAGAAGCCACCCTAGGTGAAGAACCCATCACATGGGCTGAGTTTACCGAGTTCTTCAATGACAAATACTTTTCCGACCGAGTGCAAGAGAAGAAAGCTACAGAATTTGCCTCACTTAAATAGAGAACTCTGTCAGTGGCCGAATATGAGGCCCAATTCTCTAGGCTGTCAAGGTACGTGAAACATTTAGTAAGTACCGAGAAGATGAAAGCAAGAAGATTTTTCAATGGGCTTCGACCCCAATATACACTACCAGAAAAAGCAGGATTACAGACAGAAATTTGTGACGAAAATTTCCATCTGAAATTTGTGACGGATTAATTTCCATCTGAAATATGAAACTACACACGGAATTTCAGACGGTACTACACACGGAAAACATTCCGTGTGAAATTTCAGACGGAATTTGTGACGGATTAATTAAACTGTTCAAAATTTGTAACCAAGAATATGTGACGGCCGACTCCGTCTGAAATCCGTCTGAAATCTATTACAAAGGTGCTTTCTGACAGATTTGTAGATGAATTTCAGATGGAATATGGCCGTCTGAAATCCCACTTTTTTGGTAGTGTATATATCACACAACTAGCACCGATGGACATTCTGGTCTATTCGGATATGGTTCGAAGAGCTCAACTATTAGAAGATGCCACGGAGTTGTCCGACAAAATCCGTGGGAAGGACAAGGAGGAGCATGTTACTAGCTCAGGTACTTTCAAACCCTCCTTCAATAAAAAGAGAACCAACGATGGAGGTACTCCCTCCCAAGAGAAAAAGTTCGAGAAGACTAAACCTTTTCCATTACTACCACACCTTCTAAAGAGGTGTGTAAACATTGTGACAAGACCGGCCATAGGGCCGAGGAATGCTGGAGAAGACTCGAAGCTTGCCTCAGTTATGGGAGCCGCAAACATCGAATTCTCGATTGTTCGTTACTCAATGATCAAGCCGGAGATGAAAAGTGCCTGGTGAAGAAGAATGCACGTCTGCAAGCTCTTCAAGAGGAAGAACAAGAGGAAGGCGGACTAGTGGAAGGTACACTCAAGGTTTGATCCAAGCATGCTCATGTCTTGTTTGATACTGGTGCATCGCACTCTTTTGTTTCAAAGAAGTTCGCTGATCCATTACCTATGGAACCGGAGTGGATAGATCTAGCAATTGCAACCCCACTCGGAAATGAATCTGAGATCTCACACCACTATTCCAATTGTACAGTTTTTGTAAAAGGGAAAAATCTGCCAGCAGACTTGATATGTCTAGATCTTAAAGGATAAGATGTTATCTTAGGAGCCGATTGGCTATCAACACATAAGGCCATCGTTGATTGCCGTGAAGGCAAGGTAACTTTTAAAGAGTTTCCGAAACTTGTCTACACTAGCCCCAAGAGTCGGAACAAGTCACCTCTTATTTCGGCTCTCCGAGCTAGCAAGCTTATACGGAAATGATGTGCTTTCTTCCTTACTTTTGTCACCATAAAAGAGACTAAGGAGACCAAGATAGAAGACATCTCGGTAGTTCGGGAGTTTCCAGATGTATTTCCAGACGATTTGCCTTGATTACCCCCACAAAGAGAAGTGGCCTTCACCATTGACCTGGTCCCTAGTGCTGGTCTAGTTTCCAAGGCACCTTATAGGATGTCCCCTGTCGAGCTCAAGGAGTTAAAGAAACAATTGATGGAGCTTCTAAATAAGGGATTTATCAGACCAAGCACTTCCCCGTGGGGAGCGCCTATATTATTTGTAAAGAAGAAGGATGGATCCATGAGGTTATGCATCGACTATCGACAGTTGAATCATCTCACTATCAAAAACAAGTATCCACTGTCGAGAATCGATGAATTGTTTGATCAGATATCTGGATCTAAGTATTTCTCAAAAATTGATCTCAGGTCAGGATATCACCAATTGAGAATCAAAGATGAGGACATTCATAAGACCGCGTTCAGGAGCAGGTATGGGCACTATGAATTTGTTGTTATGCCTTTCGGACTAACAAATGCCCATGTCGCTTTTATGCAGTTAATGAATAGAATATTCAGGCCTCATCTAGATCAGTTCTTGGTGGTCTTTATTAATGACATATTAATCTATTCGAAGACCAATGAAGAGCATGAAGAGCATTTGAGGATGGCATTACGGATATTGAGGATAAATTAGTTATATATAAAGCTTAGCAAATGTGAATTCTGGCTAGAAGAAGTATCCTTCCTAGGATATGTAATTTCCAAGGATGGGTTATCAGTAGATCCCTCAAAGGTTAAAGCTGTGAAGAACTGGGAAAGACCAACCAATGCTAGCGAGATCTGAAGTTTCTTGGGTCTTACAGGCTATTACAGGCGATTCATTAAGGATTTCTCAAAAATCGTTGTACCGCTTACTAGGCTAACCCGCAAAGAGATCCATTATGAATGGAGCGAAGATTGTGAAAGAAGCTTCCAGGCTCTAAAGGATCACTTGACTACTGTCCCGATCTTGGCCTTACCAATTGAAGGAGAACAATTCAAGGTGTATACCGATGCATCTGGCATTGGCCTCAGATGTGTATTGATGCAACAAGGAAGAGTCATAGCTTACTCTTCCCGACAACTGAAGAAGCATGAAGAGAAATACCTAGTCCATGACCTAGAATTGGCTACGATAGTGTTTGCATTAAAGATCTGGAGACATTACCTGTACGGAGTGCAATTCATTGTATACTCCGATCATAAGAGTCTCAAGTATCTCTTCTCTCAAAAGGAATTGAATATGAGACAGAGATGTTGGCTGGAATATCTCAAGGACTTCGACTTCACAATCCAATATCATCCTGGAAAGGGTAATCCTATAGCCGATGCCCTCAGTCGAAAGCCAAGAGCGTTATTAGCCAATTGTATGATTCAGGAGTGGAAATTGCTAGAACAATTTTCTAGACTTAGCATAAGTATAGACAAGAAGAACCGATGTATTACTCTATCACATATGAGGATACGACCCAATCTACTCTCTGAAATACAAGGTCTTCAAGATAACGACCCAGTATTAGTGGAAATCAAGGGCAAGATAAAAGAGCAATCTGATTTCAAACTAGCAGCAGATGGAAGACTATTATTCATAGAAAGAACTTGTGTACCAGATTGTGTAGAATTGAAGAGGAAGATATTAGAAGAAGCTCACAGATCAAGGTACACGATTCATCCTGGATCTACCATGATGTACCAAGACTTGAAGCGGACATTTTTGTCTCGTTGTCTCACTTGTCAGCAAGTTAAGGTGGAACACCAAAGACATGCCGGTAAGCTTCATCCTCTTGATATTCCCAAGTGGAAGTGGGAGGATATCGATATGGACTTTATAATGGGACTGTCTAAATCTAAAGGAGGACATGATGGAATTTGGGTCATCACAGATCGATTGACCAAGTCAGCACATTTCTTGCCAATCAAGAGCCGATGGTCAATTGACATTCTTGCTGCACTATACATCAAGGAGATAGTCAGGCTTCATGGAGTTCCTGTTTCAATCGTGTCTAACTGAGACTCTCAATTTACTTCTCATTTTTGGATGGGTCTACAACATTCGTTGGGGACAAGACTCAACTTTAGTACATCCTTTCACCCTCAGACGGATGATCAGACCGAGAGAACAAATCAAGTAGTAGAAGATATGCTCAGAGTTTGCATCATTGATTTTGGTGGAAGCTGGCATGATCACTTGTCTTTGGTCAAGTTTGCATACAACAACAGCTACCAGGCAAGTATATAGATGGCACCTTTCAAAGCCTTATACGGAAGGAGTTACCGATCACCTTTGTGCTGGGATGAAGTTGGCGAGAAACAACTACTAGGCCCAGACATGGTTAGAGATACTTCCGAGAAGATCCAACTGATTAGAGAAAGACTTCAAGTAGCTCAATCTAGACAAAAGGCTTATGCTGATACCCGTAGAAGAAATCTTGAATTCCAAGTCGGAGATCATGTATTTCTTAAAATTTCTCCAGGACGAGAAATTAGGAGATTTGGTGTTAAGGGCAAGCTTACACCAAGGTATATCGGACCTTTTGAGATATTAGAAAGAGCTGACAAGATTGCCTACCGTATTGCCTTACCTCCTCAATTGTCCAACGTTCATAATATTTTCCACATATCTATGTTGAATAAATACGTGCACGATCCAACACATGTCATAAATCATGGAGACCTGTTGATACAAAAGGATCTCACTTCTAAGCAAAAGCCCACGAAGATCCTTGATCGCGAGGTACGTGCATTAAGAAACAAGACAATTCCCATGGTCAAGGTTCAATGGAACAAATGCTCGGAGCAAGAAGCCACGTGGGAGACCGAGGAATCCATGAAAAAGAGATTTCCCAACTTATTTAAGATCGGTATGTACTTTGGACCCTCCACGTCTATATACCATTGAATTTGGGGACCAAATTCTTTTAAGTGGGGGAGGGTATAGCAACCTTGGTAAATTGAAGGAATAAAATCCAAAATAGATTAAAAACTAAGCCAATGTACAAGGCCAACCCATATATATATTTAAAACATATATATATATATATATATAAATACCAAATGGGCCTTACACTTAAACCATATGACAAATGGCCCAAAGATGAATAGTGCCTCCTCTTAAGGTGCCATTTCATTAATTGAAGACCCCTCAAGTGGGCACCAATTACCTGAAGGGCGCCCCTATCTTGGGCGCTAATTACATGAAGGGCGCCCCTCCTCTGGGCGCTATTTCCTTGCAGTAGGAAAATTGGTAAGTCGACTGTAGTGTTTTGTTCGAACAAGGAAGCAGTGATCGATCAGGAAAGTATTGATCTGGAAGGATTAATACGTAGGAAAACCTTGCTTGTAATAGGAGTCTTACGTGAGAAGTTTTAAACCTAATCAAACTCTAACCCACGATCGAATCCCTTCTCTATAAATTTCAAACCCCCTCCATCGAACCCTCTGTTGACTCTATATTTCAAAGACATCCTGCTACTCTTCGTTTCCCTACGGTTACTGTTCCTTTCTCTTCGGCTCTACGTGGAGAGGAGGTTCTACTTTCTTCTCTGCATCTTCCTGGAGGAGGCTTGTGGCTGCTACTCTTCTTCTTCCGTGGTGGTTGCCATAGAAGAAGCATGTTGCTTCTTTCGTTGGTGCTGTCAAAGGATCGTTCACCTACGGTTGCAGTTCTACTACTGCTACCGTGTTCTTCTTTTTCTGAAGCTACAGTTCTCAAATCATCTTCTTCTTCTTGCTGCCGTTGTCTAGTTTCTCGGTTGCAAACAAAGTATCGTTTTGTGGTTATTCTTGTGGTTGATTCTTCAATCTCTTCACGATTCTCTCATCCAGATCACTACAAGGTAGGTGTTCTCAAGCACAAGCCCAATCTAATAGTTATCAGATCATGATCATGCATAGAGGTCTAATAGATGGTTTCCAGTATGTTTTGTAAAGTTTTTACTGAGTTTTAGTAGAAGGCGCCTCTTGATAGGGCGCTATTTGATATAATGACTGTGCAAACAGTCATCAGTTAGTTGGTTCATTAATAAATACACATGTTTAAAATTTAATAATGGTGAACAATGACATCTAATCTAATGCATGAGAATACTACTATATTCCCGCTAATTTTCTCTACATGTCCATGTATTTGTTCCTGGAAAATTATTTCTATTGGAAAAGTGCTATTGTTCATGACCCAATACTGTTAGCCTTCACTATCCTATATAGCGCCCCTGACGTGGGCGCTATATCCCTAAAAGGTCGCGGCAGCTAGGGTGCTATTCAACTAAAACGTGGCAGCAGCCAAGGCGCCATTCACTTAAATTCTGGAATTTGATATATATAATGATCTTAATATATTTAGAACTTGGATAGAACGACTAAATGAACAGTCGCTATATAATGAATTAGTAACCATGCCCAGGGCGCTATTTCATGAAACAAATACTTGACCTCAGGCGCTAATTACCTGATTTTTGATTTTTCGTGGTTTTCTGTAACCCTTTTCAGTGGGTTATGTATATAGGCAATATATTCCATTCCGTGAGTGTAGTCCCACGTTTCACAATGTTTAATCGATTACCCCTTAACTCTTGGTGACATACGAGCCCTCCGTTGGACATTCCGTTCCTTCGGACTGGTAAGTTAGTCATTGGGACCTCCGTAAGACTCCTCGTTGTATTGGATTCCCTCAAGGCCGATTGAGCAAGTTGTACCGCAAAAACCTATGACACTTTTTGATTGCTTTGTCACTCTAGAGAAACATGGTATACCGGCCCTCATGGTATGCTATTTAGCCACCGTGAGAATAATTCTTGAGCTAGTGGAATGGGAAAACCATACCATTGCTATCAATCTTGGATTGTGTGCCTCTACGAAGACACCAATTCTTTCTACCTATCATGTACAAAGGACGAGCAATCATGAGAATATGAGTGCTTATTCTTGTTTACTTGGCACCCACTAGGGAGTCAAATCCACCCAGTTTCTATAAGTATCGTCATTGTACTGACTTGACCGTAGTATGTCCTTACTCAAAAGTTCTATCCTTGTTGTTGAGTTATGATTTTGGTGATTTTTGTGATTATTAAGTTATGGTTTTGATGATAACTAAACTTAATGTGTGATTAAGTGATGATAACTAAACTTGTGGTTGATTGCTCATGCTCTTGTTATTTATGTATGGTTGAGATGGCAAATGGGAACGGTTACATGGTCTTGATCCTTGGTTTGCATATGTTGGTTTTACAAGAGGCAAGAGGTTTCATAACCTCTTCAACGGGAACAAGCATGATATTAACCTTGGCTATCTTGCTTGCAGGATCAAACACATGGCAGTCACCTGGTGAACCAAACGTGTGGATAAGCACCCTGCTCCTCTACAATCCAAAATAGATGGTATATGTCATTTACTGTCAAGAACCATTGGTGAGACTCTTACCTTGTCCTAGCATCGATCTCACCATGTGTATCTCATATACCTCTCCTTCATACACGTCATTCATGTACATTAAAACATGAAACCCTTCTGTCCATCGTGCGCCCTCGCCCGCTGATCGACCTGCGCGGTCAGGGGGGCAGAGCCCCTTGCGGGGGTTTCCGGGGGCTCCGCCCCCGGAACAAAATTTTGATTAATGCTCAAATGGTTTGCATGAACTTCCAGCATTTATCATATGGATGGTTGAGCTATAGTTCTAATCAATTATGTATGCTTTTGTAGGTCAAAACACTCAGTAAAAATCCACAAGGTCAAAGACTCAGTTGACACCTTCTAAACTGTCAAGGGTGATGCCACAGACATGAACGGGATGCTAAAGGACTTAAGCGACGGAGCTGAAGAGGTTAACGGACCGACCCAGGAAAACCCAGGGTCTGCCCAGCTGGCGATCGACCGCCAACACAGGGGCGTTCGACCGCCCCTGCCAGCAACCCCCAGCCTACCGGTCTCTCAGTGGCGGTCGACAGGGATTCCCAGGAACCATATGTCTGTAGATTTCTCAGTAGCGGTCGACCACCAGCCCCTACAAGTCGACCGCCAGCCCCGATAAGCCAAAAATATTGACTTTTGTCCATCTCAAAAGAAGCATCTCCTCTTTCTATTGTTTAATCCCAAAGCCACCAAACCCTCCAGAATTTGTGGATCTGGTCTAGGGCTTGTCCATAACCTTCCAAGGGTTATAAAACATCCTATTAGAGTCATAACCCTAATAATCAAAGAGATCCAAAGGGGAGACTGTCCAAGGAGGAAGAAGAGGTAATGTAGCTCCGTGAATAGTACCTCGTGCAGCAAGCTCTTCATCTATCTCCAACCCATTCAAGGTATTTCTGAAGCCATCTACCTCCAAGAAGGTGTAGAAGCAATCCAGGTTCAAAGCTACATCCATACACATCTTCATCAACTCAAGGTGATCCAAGGGAAGAATAAGAAGGATGCTACAAGGAAGAAGGAGCCATTCAAGCATCATCTGAAGGTACTCTAGCTCCATTTGAAGTCAGTAGTCTCAAAGGAAGAGAACAAGCTCACAAGCATCAAGAAGATACATGGATTTGTCCAAGGAAGAAGGAAGGGTACTGTATCCGTGAACAGCACTCGTGCAAGAAGATCTACATACAAAGCCATTCAAGCCGACTCTCAAGCTATTCAAGTGAAGAAGGAATCAACGCGAACATCTAGAGCACACACTCAGGAGGAGCCTAAATCAGGAGCTTTCTAAACTATGGTTTATTCATGTTTGTGTTTTGTGCTTTATAGTTTCAGATTTGTGTTTCTTATAAACTGCAAACTCATGTGTGTGTGGATCGTTGTTGGATCCGTGGTCGTGTGTGTGTGTGTCGTACTTGATTCGTGTGTGCGTAGGTCTTCTTAGATCTGCGTGTGTGTGTGGATTTATCCAGATCTTAGTGTTTGTGTGTGTGGAGTGCTGCACTTGTCGCAGCGTGTGTGTGTCTTGTTGATCCGCTTGTTGAATCGTGTTGGAGACTTCGTCTCCGTGTGTGTATGTGTTTTGGGGCGCGTCCCCGTGTGTGTGGGCAGGCGTCGTCCTGTGTGTGTGGTTGGAGCGTCGTCTCTATTTGGGGATTTATCCCAGAGTGAAGCCTCACCGGGTTTGGTGAGGGGTGGACGTAGGATTACCGTCGTTGCATCCGAACCACCTTAAAAACCGCTGTGCACTATGGTTTGATTTGTGTGGTTTGGTCCTTCTCTTTTACCTCCGTTCTAAGTGAGTGTATTTGCTAATTATTGTTTATCACATATTTGTTAAAAAGGGTAAAAGTTTTCGTAAAATTTGTTATCACCCAATTCACCCCCCTCTTGGGTGTCATTGATCGTGGGACTTCACTTGTGATTCTATTCCACAAGATCTACCTTATATTCCTACAAAGGTTCATTCCGTTGAAATTCTATATTGGCTATAACTACAGTGGATGTCAAAATACATGACTCAATGCTGGCGCATATAAGGGCCCGATCTGGTCCTGTAAGGAGCACCTGAAAGTACTTGTGCCCATGGGAGCTATTATTGATCACGGTGTGGCATTACACCGAAGTGCATGACTTGCTTGATTGGACATTTTCACAAACTCTTGTACTTGTACATGACTTGACATGACGTGACATGTGTGACCCGGAAAGGGTATTTACTTGCTTACTTGATAACATGATAGCCAATTCTTGACATGACTTGATTAACATACATGCTTACCTATCTTGATATGATTACATGAAATCTTGGGTATCTTGCTAGTTCATTCTAAGTTATCTCTTGCCATACACTCTCTCACTATTGTCGGTTCACGCGAGCATGCATAGCTATCCTATTGAGTGTTCGCTCACCTAGTCTTTTCCCCTATTTTTTAGGTAATTTCGATAACAAGATTCATTCGGATGGGGATGAACAAGAGTGAAGAGTTTAAAGCCATTCCAACCGTCAAGCGTTATCTAGTCCTATCTTTTCTATTTTCTTGAGTCATCCATTGTATTTTTTATTGAGTTCTTAGTTCTTTTATCATGAGTTGTAATAGAAGAACCTGAAGGTTTATGATTAATAAAGGACTTCGTTATCATTACTTGTGCACGCTCTGTCTTTGTATGTCGAATACACTTACGCTCTGATTGACATGATTGATATAACTCGTCTTGCATCTCCGGGTTCCTTCCGTGCTCGGGGCGTGACATTACCTGAACCAATGGTCTTGCCCTTGTTGTTATCTCCAAAGGTAACATGTCCAGCTTCTTTTTCTACCAGGAGACATAATTTAGCTTTGTTCCCCGTCGTGTGTCTTGAACAGCCGCTATCAAGGTACCATCGGTTGTGTACGGCTGCAAGACACTCCAGCATAGCAAATTAAGCAATAATTTTTGGAACCCAAACACAATTAGGTCCCATCAAACCATTCATCTCTACAACATATGATACCATAGACTTAGGAATCCAAATTTTTTTCTCCTTTTTCATTTCCTTTCTTCATGGAGAATTCCTGTTCTTATTTTACATTTTCACATTGGCTTTCTGTTTTGGAATGCTTTTAGCTTTGATTTTTGGTAGAAGTTTGAAAATGGTTTATTTTGGTTCTAATGATTTGTTTTTGATTGATAAAAGGATTTGTAGCTCATAGGGTAATAAGTGTGACCAAGTCTGAAAGTGTAAGAGTTGTAGCTAGGCAAAACTACTAACTGTGTTGACCTATGTGCGAACCTGTGTCGACCTATCCCATGTTCCTCCTAATAATGACCCCTTCCTTGAGGCACATGCATTGGCTCTTTATAGAATGTGCGTTGACCTGTATATGGCTTTTTATCATACTGACTGGGCACTGACCAAGAATATGCTGACCTCACTACAAAATAGTGTCTACCTATACTACCATGTTGACCATTTCTTGCCTTAGTGTGGGTTGACCTCGACTGAGATTTGTGTTGTTTTGGCTGGGATTTCTGAGGAGGTTTCTTAGGAATCCCAAGATTTTTCTTTTGCGGTATCTCATTTTTTTCTTTTCCTTTGGTTTGGATGGGTTTTGAGTTTGAGCTAGATGCACCTGAAGAAGACACAAAAGTGATAGTTTTCATACCAATTTATTTCTTTTTGGTGGGATTGTAACCCAGCCCTTCCTTATTAAAGTTTATTTTGGTTCCCAACAAGGCATTGAGATTCTCACTTCCATCCATAAATTTCTCCAGTGATTTTTGTTTATCTTCCAACTCCTTTTGGAGCTTTTCAACATCTTCTTGTAGTTGAGTGTTAACTTGTTTGACAGCTTCATACTTTTCATTGGACAATTTACTGTCATTTTCAGAACCTTGCATTTTCAACTTTAGATCATCAATCTCATTTCGTAGACTTTCATTTTTAGCTTCCAAGTCAATCATTTCAGTCCTTCCATATTCTAGATTTTCAACCAATTTCTTCGTATTTTCAATTTCAGATTCCAGGGAGGCATTCTTTTCATTCATGCTATGATCATGCACAATGGTGTTGATTTTCTTCTTTAGGGCTTTATTTTCCTTCTTGTATTTATCATGTTTGTCCATGAGTTGAAGATAAGTCTCTTCCCAATCACTAGTAGAGAAATGTTCAAAGGGAGAGTGTACCTCAGACTCTTCATCTCCCTTGGCCATAAGACACCTATCTTCCTTCTCTTCCTCTGTGGAGCTAGTTTCTTACTCATCTTCTTCTTCATCACTCCACGTAGTCACCATAGCTTTGTTCCTTTTCCCTTTCCATTTTGTTGAAATTTTCTTCACTCCTTCGGGTCACTCAGTTTTGACATGCCCTGGTTTCTTGCATGAGTAACAAATAATTCTGTCTGTTTTCTTCAAATTTTTAGATTTTGATATGAAAGATTTCCTTACCTGAGGCCTCCATTTCTTGAAGCCTTTACCTTCTTTTCTTAAGAATTCTTACCGGGAAAGGGTGATCCTCAAAAAAATGAAAAAAAAGGATAGAAAGAGGGATGGATGCATGTAATGAAATGCTGACAGAGATATGGAGTGGGAAAACAATAGAAATAACAGACATATAATAAACAAACAACCAATCAAAACTGACAGTGCTGCCGTGAGCACAACGGGGGCGCGCGCGGGCGCCAAGGTGGAGAGGCACGGATGGTGCCGAACTTGCAAGGGTAGCCGAAAGGAAGCAGTAGAGTCCCACCGTGATCGCCAATCTGTGAGCGACGTCACGCGGTTCGGGGTGTGAAGAGGACGTGGAGCACGCGGGCTCCTTCTTTTTTTTGTTTTGCTGCAACACAGAAATAAGAGAAAAGAGAAGGGGCCACCACGGGAGATTGCTCCGGCGGGGCGAGCGTGATGAATGTGATATAGCAAGATATGGGGGTTAAACGGCCATAGCGGGAAGTGACTCGCCGCGGCCTCGGGGGGACGGGAATGGTGCAGTAATTAAATAGCAAGAATTGAAACGGCCATTGGGGAAGTGACTCGCCGCGGCCTCGAGAATATGAGCAGATAAAAATACAACATAATATAAGAAGAATATAAAGAGCGGGAATTTAAACGGCCATTGGGGAAGTGACTCGCCGCGGCCTCGAGGACATGAATAGATAAGGATATAACATATAAGAACGGAAATTTAAACGGCCATTGGGGAAGTGACTCGCCACGGCCTCGAGAACATGAATAGATAAGAATATAACATATAAGAACGGGAATTTAAACGGCCATTGGGGAAGTGACTCGCCGCGGCCTCGAGAACATGAATAGATAAGAATATAACATATAAGAACGGAAATTTAAACGGCCATTGGGGAAGTGACTCGCCGCGGCCTCGAGAACAATATGTGATCGCCAGGGGCCAAAAGACCCCAAAAATAAGAAGGTGATCGCGCCTACCTCAAGAGCGGGAGATGGCGGGTTGCTTCTTCCTCCCCCTTCGGCCGGCCGACGGAGAGGGCTTTCCTTGGGTACCCTTGCAAAACAACGACAAACAAGTAACAAGTGGATTAGAAAGATGAAGGTGTAGTATTCAAATCCTTGCGATAAAAATAACGAAATGATGGCAAGACACACACCTGGTTGGTGTTATCTTTTAAACCCCTCTCGGACTCGAGTAGGAGGAAAATGAGATGATGGATGCAAGAAGTATGCCAGAGATGGCGCCCTTATGTAGGGGGATAGATGATGCGAGATGATGAATGTAAAAGAACTAAGAAGAAAAGGAAAGGATTGGCTTATTGGATGTGCCGATGGTGAAATCCGGCGGAGCTCCGGCAGCGTAGGGATGGCGTGGAAGCGCGGTGGATGAAGACGACCTTCCTCTCGCGAGCGTGGGCACCCGAGAAGCCGGCAGAACCTCCACCTACAAAAGACCCCACGGGTTAGAAAATGACTCCGGTAGCCTCTGGGCTCCGGCAGCCTATCGGATCTCTTCGAAGCTCTCCCAGAACTGAGGGGGTGGGCCTCTATTTATAGGGCTCCGGAGGGTGGAGGCGTTCAGGACCCTGGACACCTCCATCAGGGCCGAACTAATATTTTATTCTATTTTTATTAATTTTTTTGGAATATTTTTGTGGGGGTGTCCAGGGTCCCGAACGCCTCTAACAGGTCCACCGAATACTGCTGGCGGCCGCACGCGGTTTGGCACAAGGCGTGGTTTTGTGAGACGCGCCTCGTGATTCAGAAATGGGTGCGTCCAGGTGGCTGGACGTCTCTCTAATTTGGATTTTTTCACACACGACAAACCGTCGTTCGGTGGCCGGCACCCGTGAGAGAGTTGATGGAGGCGTCTAGGGGCCTGGACGCCTCCAAAATATATTATTTTTATTTTTGTTTTGTCTTTTTATGCTAGGGCTGGCATTTTGATTTTTTTATATTTGTTTTTATGGAGGCGTCCAGGGTCCTGGACGTCTCTCTAATTTGGATTTTTTCACACACGACAAACCGTCGTTCGGTGGCCGGCACCCGTGAGAGAGTTGATGGAGGCGTCTAGGGGCCTGGACGCCTCCAAAATATATTATTTTTATTTTTGTTTTGTCTTTTTATGCTAGGGCTGGCATTTTGATTTTTTTATATTTGTTTTTATGGAGGCGTCCAGGGTCCTGGACGCCTCCATTAATATATATATATATTTATTTGTTTGTTTGTTTTTTTATGCCAACTGGCATTTTACACACTTTTTTTATTTTTATTTTTATGGAGGCGTCCAGGGCCCTGGATGCCTCCATTAATATATATATTTTTTATTTGGTTTTGGGCCCTGAGAAAATAAAATAAAATAAATTAAAAACATGGGGGCGTCCAGGGGCCTGGACGCCCCCATTAAGACCCACCCGGGTCCTCAGATCAGGCGTCGGCGGCCGCCCGGCAGACACCCTTCTTGATTCCGGAACCTCTTGGTGCGTCTGACTGGTGTTGATGCCGTCCGAATGCCATGACGAGACGATTACGGATGCCGAAAAAGGTTGAAGAAGACCCAAGAAAAGGAAGTACTCAAGTGATTCGAAATGCGTAAGTCGTCGTGGGGCGTCATATAGTAATATGAGACTTTCTCAGGAGATGTCAAGAATGGCGTGTCTACAGCTGCCCCGCCTTGGCGTCTGCTTTGCAAGGGAGCGACACGTAGTGGAATGGTATCGAAGTGGAGTGAAATGAAGTGGGAGCGGACTGATAAGTTGATGCCAAGGTGTGATGAGACACGCTTTTGACGTTACTGTTTGGAATCTTTCCTGAAGTTTCAATGAGGCAACCTTGAAGAAGGTCTTTCAAATATTGACGATTGCTCGGACGGAGATCAAATAAGGGAGGGTGCGATGTGCGCTCAGGCACGAAAAGGAGACCAACTTCTCGGTGTGGAAGTACTTGGGTCATAAACCGGAGGTTTCACCTTTGGGGAGCGGTTACCAGCCAATGTGGAAGTGCTGCGGCCAAGGTGGGTCAAACAAGGTCAAAAGCAAAGGAATATCTGAGGGTCTGTCCAAACAAGGGTCTCATTTGGAAGAGCAACGTAGGGCCGTTTCAAGGAAACTCAGTATTTTATTCGGAGTGGAATATCTCATATTTGTAGGAATTGAAGCACAACGGCCTTCGCAATCGAATCACTTGAATGATCTTCCGCAATAAATCAAAGTCCTATATGAATGCATGCTGGGTTTAAAATAAAAATTTAAAACAAACTAAAATAGAAAATAGCCAAGGATAATATTGTCAACTTGTTAAGAACGGGTCAGGATACCGATCCGGTGAGCCGACATTGGGCTGGGGCCCGTTTATCCGCGCACCAACTCACTGAATGGAACCGTCGTCCCCATGCTACCACAAGTTAACGGCCTATCCGTACAACCCAAATTCTTCCGGGATCATCACTGTTTTTGTTGAAGGGGAACTCAAATCCCAGATTTGTTCGGGTCGCAAGGTCCTTGACATGTTCTAGTAGCGTAGGTATCGTATACTATGATGCATGACATGGTGGGACCAACCATTGAAAGGTGGGACAGGAGATAGGACAAAGATGTCCGTTGGTAAAACCTGCACAGGCCAGCATGGATTAATAACATCAGAAAGTAGCAGAATCATAGCAGAATCGCACCACAATGGGAAGGAGATCTAGTCAAAATCCTGACATTGATCGCTGATGTGACATGTTCTATCCTGTAGCGATCTTCCCTTCCTATAAGAACTCCCCTTAGGCTAGTTCATTCAGATGCACTAAGGTGGGTTTTGGAAGCTCGGGAGAGGAAGGAGAGGAGAATCTAGAGATTTCAGGATGGAAGGAGAGTCTTCCCGCGTTATGAAGAGGAGCAGGCCTAGCAGCGAGATCAGGCGACTCTCCGACCTCGAGGGTCATCTGAGTGGGACGATCATGTCGCATATGGTAAGCTGATTCATTTCAAATTTTTCATCTGAACCTTCTTCTTACTTCCTTCATTTCTTCTTTCTTTCCTCTTCCAGCCATATCCACTCTTCCCAGGCCCGAGGAAGTTTTCCAAACTGCCATGGCTTTCAAAGCTAACTTCCAATATCTCCATTGGCATGAGGGCCATACTCTCGAAGTGGCATCTGCAGGGGCTCCTTATTCACGCCAAACACTATGAGAAGATTCGTATGGACTGGGCGGCTATGGGCGCACTAGTGGAGATCTGGCATCCCCAGACCCACACTTTTATTTTCCCGACCTTCGAGGTGACCATCCTCCTCGAGGAGGTGGAACTCCTGCTCGGATTGAAGAAATTCAAGAGTGACGGGAAGGTGAAGGCTATGCGGATGCTGACACGGGGGACTTCTGAAAGCCTCCTTGGAAGCTTCATGCCGCCCGACGCAGCCCGAAAGGTCCGTACTCAAAAGGGGATCGATCTCCAAAAGCTCGCGGAGTGGGTCATGGACGCCCTGAGAGGGTCACCAGACGATGACTATTTGGAGGGAATCATGAAGGGGTTCACTATCTGTCTGGCGGGTGCTCTCTTGTTTCCTCATACCGACAACATAGTGGAGGAGGATCAACTAAGTGCCATTCGCGGGATCTGGCGTGGAAAGAGAGTGGGACCCGCCGTCCTTGCCTATCTTTACAGCGGCCTTACTGCCTCGAGCATGGGTAAGCCTCCTTTTGGTTGCGCACTTGTCTTGAATTGCTGGCTTGATTTTCACTTCAAATTCGACCACCGCGAGGGAATGCCAACTGCTTCGAAGCTCTTCCAACAAAGCCCGCTTCACCACATAGCCGACGTGTTAGGCTTCGGTGGTACTGTAGTGAACCGCGTTCCGTGGCTGAAGAAACGTGAAGACTGGCGGTCTCACTTCCGCACCGTGACACAAGGCTTCTTTACTTGCGCACCGGCAAGTTTGCTTTCGCTAGATCTCCTAATGAGGCCTTCTGATGTGACATGACCCCTCGGACCTAGATTTGCAAGCAACACAATAATTTGGCAACGTCACACTAGCGGACTCACTCGCGTAAGCACACTCGGGTCCGTAGAAGGACCGGCGATGGCGGTGAGGGTCCGAGGTTGGACCTCAAGGTTCCAAGGGTTTGGCCAGCTAGGAATAGACCCCAATGGGCCAGGGATGCCCAATATCAAGGGCGACCGGCACGCCAAGGGTGTGGGTTGAAATGTCACTCTCACAACTCACCCGCGGTAATCACGTAATTAATTGATAAATCGGGTTCGGGCACTCTCTTACGCCGACGGTACTGAGAGGCACTACTATTTAAGCAAAAGAAATCCAGTAAAGAGAGGTGTGAGTGGCTCACCTGATCGGTGTGAAGACACCGATCCCGTTCGGAGACGATGGGCGAGCGGGGAAGTGTGGGTCCCCGCACACTGCGCCGATGAAGCTTCGGCCGATGACCTGCTAATACATGCACTACGCCCTCACAGAGGGGGTGGACGAGGGGTAGGGATAATTAGTTACAACCAAAACTACCTCCATGCAGGGAGGGGCGGTCAGCCGGCCAGGCGAGATCGAAAGGAGAGCTAAACGAGTTGCCGAATGAAGACTTCGCCGATCCTGCCCGTATCTGGAACTGCTGGATAGGTGGGCGATGTTGACGCTGCCACGGATGCTACCAAACTCAGAAGCTGATGAAGCCAGCGCCAAATCGTCACTGACTGACCCAGGTACGCTGATGAATTTTGGTGGACGGTCCCCACATCGCCACTGGTCGGAGTGGACCCCGGAACAGGTGTTCAGCGTTCTGGTTCAGGCTGGTCCAGAGTGTTGCAGTTGTTAGTTGAAGATGCCACGGTCGCTCCCGAAGTCTGATTGAGGCAGGACCAAGTCGAGGACGTCCGTGGATGAGTCTTCTTTGAGCAGCAACCAAGAACAGCACCAGAGGATTTTTGGGTGGTGAGGAGGAGTCCGTTGAGTGAGGCAGTGTCGGGGCAGGATCCAAACAGACTGTCTGCGCGCCCGGGGGAGAAAAAATGGAAAAGGCACTTCCTGATGCCGAACGGGATGCCGCTTACTGGTGGTTGTGGATGACTCATGGTAGCAGCTCTCGGTCAAGTGGCGCCTCCAGAAGTTAAAGGATGTGGCCGTGGGAGCTTCTGCACTGCAGCTCAGGTCCAGGTTCTGGTTCTTATTGCGCAGTTGGACGATAACGGGCACCACGAACTGTAGCGAAGTCAGAATGAGACGATTCCACCTCTCTTGTGAAGAAGACTCGCAGACCTTTCTGGTGATGTATGGTGTACCTCTAGATGACGTCGGGGCGCTCTGGAGCAGGCTCTGCAAGTCGGGCCTCCACTGCTGCCTACGACCTCCACAGGGTATGGTGGTGGAAGGGGATGATAGTGGGGAGATGAGGAGGGGGAGATGGAGTAGGAAGGGGCTGGGGCGTCCCCTGACTGTTAGGGGGACCAATGGGGGGTCTATCCAAGCTAGGAGAGGGTGAAAATGGGGCTGGGTGATGGAGTTGGCAATGGGTGGGAGGGGGCTGCGAATTTGGGGCTTGGAGGGAGAGGGGGAAGGTGAGGGGGCACAAGTGGGTGGGGGAATGGTTTCTCTCCTTGGGATTTGGAATGGGGTTAATGGAAAGGGATTAATGGTAGCCTAGAGAATGGGAAGGGATGCCTTGGGGAGGGGAAGGGGTGCTTGGGAGAAGGGATTCTCCCTTGGAAAAATGAGAGGTTGTATGGGGAAGGGGAAAGGTTGCTTGGGAGGAGGGAGAGGTGCCTAGGAGAAGAGGATTCCACCGAGGGGTTGGAGGGGACTTAAATGGGAGGTATGGGGAAGGGGGAGGGGTCTTAATTAGAGGTGAATAGGGAGGAGAGAGAGTGAATTTCGAATTTGGGGTGGGGAGGAGAGAGAATGGGGTTTGCCCCCTTTAGAGAGAGAGAGAGAGGTAGAGAGAGAGAGGGAACTAGAGAGAGAGAGAGAGCAAGAGACACAATTCTTGTGGATTTTTAAACTCAATACTTCATTAGCTTCCAAATGAGGGATTGGGGTCCTATTTATAGGAATCCCACATTTTCACATAAGTCCCTGACTTTTGGACTACTAACAATTAACCAAGGGGAAGGGGGCGCCCCTGGGCCTAGCCCATATAATTCGACCCATTAATCAACATAATGACTCTAGACTTAGGTAAATAGCTACTTAACCTAGGTATTGGACTCAAATAAAAGAAAAAGTACATGATAAGAAAATGAAAATTACATCATGTGACTCGAAATATAGTGGCGAACAAGATGTAGCGTAGCTGGCGAGCATATGGATCCTCGAACAAAGGGGATAGCTGGAGATGTCCTCATCATACCCCCGGGGTGCGGAGAACTCGACTCCATCGAGTATGGGCCCGTCGGGGGAGCGGTCCTCCAAAGCAGCTCAGGGCGAATCTCAACCTCCAAACTCAACCCGCATCTGCGACCAGGGGATGGTCCTTCATCCTCTCAAGGTGGCTGGGGCACACCCTCTTGCTGGCGATGGAACCCTGCTTGCATAGTATTCCCCCTATGTGCACACGTCGGGCTCTCAAGGCTATTTTGTGGTGGCTCTCCGTGGTGTCCCTCTTAAAGGAAGGTATAGGCTCAAAGCACTCACTAGGATCCACCGCGGTGCCCATATAGGGTGCCGGATCTGCCACGTGAGAAGTGGGGTATATCCTATAACCCATTGGTGAATTCAATCCACAAGCTGTGTTGCCAAAGCCACTATGAACAGGGAAAGGTCCAAGTCCTCGTGCCCTCGACTGGTGGGTGACCCTAAGGTAGAGCCACTCCGATGCCATCATCACCAAGTCGCCTACTTGAAATTCCAAGTGGCGCTTGCGAGCTCTTATCCGCTCTTTGTGAACCTCACCGCTCAGTGTGAATTGCTTGCGTGTATGCGTATGCCATGCACTATGATGCGGTGTGGGTGTGAAAAGCTTGGTGTGAAAAAGGTGGACCGGGGCAACCGTAAATTGACCTATCATGTTGCGATGCCATGTGGACCTTGATGAACTTAGGTGGACCGGGGCAGCCACAAGTGGCCCTATCATGCGTGGGTTTTATAACAATGGTTGGAGGGCCATGGTATCTGTAGGGGAACCTATCACACAAAGTGGTGATGACTGCCGGGGGACCCGGACACCCGTAGATGCTCTTGACATGCATATGATCAATGATGAATGAGGGAGGGCCGATACACCCGAATATGAACCAATCATGCATCCTACTTGACATGTGGGTGATATGAACGAGTGGACCCGACTTAAGAATCATATCAAGTGGTGTTGTACGCCAAGACTTATGCACTTTTGTACCAAAGATGTCTCCTATGTGTCGGCTTTTGGACCTCCATTGGAATGGGTCAAAGGGGTCTTGGAAGGTCGATATCATGAAGTGGGGCACTTCCTCAATCCCTAAGTGTGTATTGCCCAAAGTCATGGCTCCCATGGTGTAATATGAGTCTTGGGAGAGATGGGCTTGGTCCAACATGGTGGGTGAGGGTAGGAAGGAGTGGGTGATAAGTGATGTGGGTGGACCACATGGGTTCCTGGGTTCCCATTGGGAGGGATCAAAAGGATCAACATAAGTGTATCTGGGGGAAAGGAGCTCTAAGTTTATCTCAACATCCTCAAGGTCCTCACAATATGGTGGTGAGTCATCCTCCTCCAAAGTAATTGGTCCAAGATCTCTAGTGAGTTGACCATTTAAGGCATTTGGGGTCTCAATGGGTGGGGAGTAGACCGGAGTGGGTTCTTCCTCCAAGGGGAGAAATAGAAGAATCTCAATAGTGCAATGCCCACTCATGCAAATGGAAGTGATGGAGCCAATGGTGGGGTGGGCAAAGTTAATGGTGCTAGGCTCCGAACGTCCCATGGCAAGCAAGCTGGTCAAGTGGACTTGCCAATATAGGCAATCCACTAGGTCTCCCAAGTCTCCCGCGAAGTAGAAGGTTTGTAAAGTGACATGGGGAGATTGGGTGGGAACAATTAGGGATTGATATCCCAATGGTGGTGATCTCAGGAGGGTGGGACTTTGCTTGAGCCATTGGAGTATGGACACATCTATGGTGACGGTGTGCGGCTCATGAAGACCCGAACTAGGAGGGGTGGGTGAGTTTTGTGGCTCCTCCTCCTCAACGGTGTGGGCTTGGGTTTCCTCGAGGGTCGGGAGGGGGTCTAGGTCGATCTTACTTCCAAGGGAAGAGGTGTTTACTTCCAAGGGATCAGGTGTTTGGATCATGGGCTCCTCTTCTAAGGGGAGGAATGGGTCTTTTTGTGGAGGAGTGGAGATAGGCGGCTCATGGTACCCCCGGGGTGGTGAACATGGATGGGCTTGGGTTGGGCTTGATAGGGGAAGTATTTGGGTTGGAGTTGGGGGTGGAAAAGTGGTTGGTTGAGGAGGTCCGGATTGGGGTGCGTAGATCTTTCTAAGATCGGCCCTCATTTCAACCCAAGATTTAATGGGTGCTTCCCCATTGGCTTCTCTCAAACCTACAATGTACTCCCATTCTTTCCTAGCTTGGCGCCAGAGCAAACTCTTGGCATAGTTGACTTGGATAGGCCCTGACAGGGTGAACCTCCCAAAGTGTCGGTCTATGGACTTCTCCCATTCTAGATATATGCTAGGGCGAGATCCATCAAACACAAAAGCAGCTAACGGGTCTAAGGATGGTGAATAGGCTAAGTAGGAAGTGGTCATGATGAACGGGTGACGAATGCAATGGCCCTAGGACAAGACTTAGTAGAGACAAGTCTAAAACTTGCTCTGATATCAAATTGATGTGACACGACCCCTCGGACCTAGATTTGCAAGCAACACAATAATTTGGCAACGTCACACTAGCGGACTCACTCGCGTAAGCACACTCGGGTCCGTAGAAGGACCGGCGATGGCGGTGAGGGTCCGAGGTTGGACCTCAAGGTTCCAAGGGTTTGGCCAGCTAGGAATAGACCCCAATGGGCCAGGGATGCCCAATATCAAGGGCGACCGGCACGCCAAGGGCGTGGGTTGAAATGTCACTCTCACAACTCACCCGCGGTAATCACGTAATTAATTGATAAATCGGGTTCGGGCACTCTCTTACGCCGACGGTACTGAGAGGCAATACTATTTAAGCAAAAGAAATCCAGCAAAGAGAGGTGTGAGTGGCTCACCTGATCGGTGTGAAGACACCGATCCCGTTCGGAGACGATGGGCGAGCGGGGAAGTGTGGGTCCCCGCACACTGCGCTGATGAAGCTTCCGCCGATGACCTGCTAATACATGCACTACGCCCTCACAGAGGGGGTGGACGAGGGGTAGGGATAATTAGTTACAACCAAAACTACCTCCATGCAGCGAGGGGCGGTCAGCCGGCCAGGCGAGATCGAAAGGAGAGCTAAACGAGTTGCCGAATGAAGACTTCGCCGATCCTGCCCGTATCTGGAACTGCTGGATAGGTGGGCGATGTTGACGCTGCCACGGATGCTACCGAACTCGGAAGCTGATGAAGCCAGCGCCAAATCGTCACTGACTGACCCAGGTACGCTGATGAATTTTGGTGGACGGTCCCCACATCGCCACTGGTCGGAGTGGACCCCGGAACAGGTGTTCAGCGTTCTGGTTCAGGCTGGTCCAGAGTGTTGCAGTTGTTAGTTGAAGATGCCACGGTCGCTCCCGAAGTCTGATTGAGGCGGGACTAAGTCGAGGACGTCTGTGGATGAGTCTTCTTTGAGCAGCAACCAAGAACAGCACCAGAGGATTTTTGGGTGGTGAGGAGGAGTCCGTTGAGTGAGGCAGTGTCGGGGCAGGATCCAAACAGACTGTCTGCGCGCCCGGGGGAGAAAAAATGGAAAAGGCACTTCCTGATGCCGAACGGGATGCCGCTTACTGGTGGTGGTGGATGACTCGTGGTAGCAGCTCTCGGTCAAGTGGCGCCTCCAGAAGTTAAAGGATATGGCCGTGGGAGCTTCTGCACTGCAGCTCAGGTCCAAGTTCTGGTTCTTATTGCGCAGTTGGACGATAACGGGCACCACGAACTGTAGCGAAGTCAGAATGAGACGATTCCACCTCTCTTGTGAAGAAGACTCGCAGAACTTTCCGGTGATGTATGGTGCACCTCTAGATGACGTCGGGGCGCTCCGGAGCAGGCTCTGCAAGTCGGGCCTCCACTGCTGCCTGCGACCTCCACAGGGTATGGTGGTGGAAGGGGATGATACTGGGGAGATGAGGAGGGGGAGATGGAGTAGGAAGGGGCTGGGGCGTCCCCTGACTGTTAGGGGGACCAATGGGGGGTCTATCCAAGCTAGGAGAGGGTGAAAATGGGGCTGGGTGATGGAGTTGGCAGTGGGTGGGAGGGGGCTGCGAATTTGGGGCTTGGAGGGAGAGGGGGAAGGTGAGGGGGCACAAGTGGGTGGGGGAATGGTTTCTCTCCTTGGGATTTGGAATGGGGTTAATGGAAAGGGATTAATGGTAGCCTAGAGAATGGGAAGGGATGCCTTGGGGAGGGGAAGGGGTGCTTGGGAGAAGGGGTTCTCCCTTGGAAAAATGAGAGGTTGTATGGGGAAGGGGAAAGGTTGCTTGGGAGGAGGGAGAGGTGCCTAGGAGAAGAGGATTCCACCTAGGGGTTGGAGGGGACTTAAATGGGAGGTATGGGGAAGGGGGAGGGGTCTTAATTAGAGGTGAATAGGGAGGAGAGAGAGTGAATTTCGAATTTGGGGTGGGGAGGAGAGAGAATGGGGTTTGCCCCCTTTAGAGAGAGAGAGAGAGGTAGAGAGAGAGAGGGAACTAGAGAGAGAGAGAGAGAGAGCAAGAGACACAATTCTTGTAGATTTTTAAACTCAATACTTCATTAGCTTCCAAATGAGGGATTGGGGTCCTATTTATAGGAATCCCACATTTTCACATAAGTCCCTGACTTTTGGACTACTAACAATTAACCAAGGGGAAGGGGGCGCCCCTGGGCCTAGCCCATATAATTCGGCCCATTAATCAACATAATGACTCTAGACTTAGGTAAATAGCTACTTAACCTAGGTATTGGACTCAAATAAAAGAAAAAGTACATGATAAGAAAATGAAAATTACATCATGTGACTCGAAATATAGTGGCGAACAAGATGTAGCGTAGCTGGCGAGCAACTGGATCCTCGAACAAAGGGGATAGCTGGAGATGTCCTCATCACCTTCTCCCGAAGTTGATCTTCAACTGATCGGCGCGACCGAGTTCGTCCATTATAATGCGCATCGGTGCTGCCTCCAGATTGGCATCCCACGCCATTCGTTCCTGGCACCGACTAGCATCGTTCCTTTGAAGAAAAGGGAGTTGGGCACTGAAGCGGACGCGAAGGAAGCGAAGGCCATTAAAGCTCCCTGGAAGACAAGTGTTGCGGGAAAGGCCTTAGCGCACGTGGTGGAAGAATGCGAGCCGTGGAGGGCTTATGTAACCGAACTGGGGAAGTTAAGGCCTAAGGCGCCTAAGCCCCTGATGTAGTTCACTCTGCTTTTCTGACGGAATAAAATCTGGTATATGGCAGTTTTGGACCAGTTCCGTTAATTATTATTGTCTTTTTTGTGGTTTTTCTTTTTCTTTGTATTTTTATTTTTTTTGTTTGAATTATATACATACTCTTATCTTTTTTATTATATATATATACTTTTTTTGAAAAAAAAAATTATTATGGGAGCGTCCTGGGGCCTGGACGTCCCTAATTTTTTATTTTTGAGTTTTTAAGTTTTTTTGTCTTGGGGGCGTCTAGTGGCCGGGACGCCCCTATTTTTTATTTTTGATTTTTTTTAATTTTTTGATTTGGGGGCGTCCAGGGTCCTAGACGCCCCAACTTTTTATTTATTATTTTTTTGGTTTTTTTTGTTTTGGGGGTGTCCAGGCGTCTGGACGCCCCTAAATTTTTGAATTTTGAAAAAAATAAAAAAATAAAAAAGGTGGGGGCGTCCAGGCGCCTGGACGCCCCAATAACAGTGGATCTTATATATATTGGGGGGGCCTCACCCCCTGCTCATTTGTACTGTTCATTCTGACGACCCAGTCACCCCAGACGACCCATTCTTAGTCCCAATGGAGCGAGGAGGATCGAGCCAGGGTCCAGAGAAGTGGAAACGACGGGCTCGTCGTCCGAGGAGGCTGAGGGATGATGCCGAGGAGGCTACTGCGGCGGAGGAGATTGCCGCGGGTGAGGAGGCCCTTCCTTTGGCCTTGGAGGCTGCAGTGGATGCTGGAGACGCGGCAGAGGACGAGCACGATCCGGTAAGCCCCTTAGACTTCCATTCTATTGGTTCACTGGGTTAAAAGGGCGGACGAGAGGCTGTGTGAAGAACGCCGGGTGTGAGGGAAGGAGGCGTCCAGATGCCTGGATGCCTCCACATTTTCTTTTTTGTTCTCTTTTTTTTTAATTTATTTATTTTTTGTAAATAATAAAAAAAGAAAAAAAAGGAGGCGTCCAGGGCAGGGGACGCCTCCATGATAATATATATATATATTTTATTTATTTTTGTTTTTGTTTCTTTGGTTTTTCTAAAATTAAAATAAAGAAAATGAAATGGAGGCGTCCAAGGTGTTGGACGCCTCCAAAAAAAACATAAATATTTTTAAAAATAAAAATAAAATAAGATGAATAAGTAGTATATACAGTGTTATTGTTTAATATTATTCATGATGCTGATGTATTTTTTTATTGGTTTTGTGGTGTGCAAGGTGTGATGAAAGGACGGATCAGCTGGTCCCTAGTGGTGGCAGCATACCGTGGGCTGCCGGACTTCCAGAGGGCGCGTGTGGACGCCATGGGCTTTGGAGCTTTCCTTAGGATCGAGCCCTTCCGGCTCGACCTTCCTCTTATCCAGGCATTGAGGGAGCGGTGGCACTCGCCGAGCCGGGCGTTTCTGATGCCCTGGGGGCACATGGTGCCGACACTCGAGGACGTGGCTCGGATCACCGGGCTACAGGTTGACGGAGAGGCGGTGAGCGGGGTCACCTACCCCGACTACCGAGAGAGTGCCCTGGACCTGCTGTGGTTAGAGACGAGTGTGACTGACAGGGACAGCAGGGTAGTCGGCCGAGTGGAGATCATGGAGGCGCTCGGATTCGTCGACCCGCGCCAGCGGGTCAGCGAGACTGGAGCGGAGTTTCTGGCACGACTGGAGGGAGATGCCCGTGCAGCTTTCACCCAGGACCCGAGCGAGCGGGAGCTGGTGGATCTAGACCTTCGGAGGTTTCTTTTCTTCTTCCTGGGCCGCCTTCTGCTGGGGACGAAGGGGGACGGCATCCACTGCCACTTCCTCGGGATTCTGGCGGATCTTGACAGAGTGGGGCACTACGCGTGGAGAGCGGCTCTGCTTGCCCATTTGATTGTTGATCTCTCCCAGACTTCGGAGAAGGAGACGACAGTCAGTGGCTTCGCACCTTTTCTCCAGGTACACAATTTATTTATGCATTTTCACAGTTAAATATATAATTATTGTACTAATGATGTATGATGAATACAGGTGTGGAGCTATTACTATTTCCCGATGGGGAGGGCTAGGCATGGGAACAGGAGGGCCGTGCCTCTGGCGCGACGGTGGAGGCCGGTCGTGGTTGCAGCACCCCACGGCTACCAGCTGGCATCACTTCGTCGGGAGCTGAGCGAGTATCCCGAGGCCATGGTATGATGCGTATGATTTTTTGTGTTTTCTTATGCATGTGACTGAATGGTAACTAACATGATGTATGTATGGTGATGCAGGTGGTGTGGAGACCCTACCTGGGCATGGGCGACGCTGGCCAGGCTTGGGTTGTAGCGGGTCTTTCTCGTTTCAGGCGGGACGTGTGGGTCCATTGCCTGAACGAGATCGAGCCACTTCGGCTGAGGCTGGTTATGAGGACGTTGGGGCTTGCCCAGGAGTGGGTTGATGTAGAAGAGCCGGCTCGCATCGGGCAGAAGACCAAGGGGAAGGCGAAGATTGTGGACTGGCGTACGCGCTTCCCAGCACAGTACCAGGACTGGCAGCAGGGCGGGGTCCCAGTGGTGTCCCATGTACAGGATAGTACTGATTACCTGAGACGGTACCGGGCTATGTATGGGGACCGCCTCTTCCTTTGTGGTATGGCAGGGGTAAGTGAAATGAGAATGCTTCACTCTTCTATATGTATATGCATGTAACACTAACTTATGTACAATGCAGGATGCTCATGATAACATGATCACCGACCTGCGGGCCCAGTTGGCGGACACCAGGCGGCAGTTGGTGGCCATCCGATAGGAGTTGGAGATCCTGGTGAGTTTATGCGATGCATTTTTTGTGACCTGGATTTTTTGATACTTGGCCTCTAACTGTCGTTCGCTCTGTGTTTCAGCGGGCCCACCAGACAGCGGCAGCCGGGATGGCTGGTGGAGCGGGTTCCAGTTCGCGGGGCCCTCCTCCGGAGGTTTCTTCCCTCCAGGAGCAGCTGGCGTATGCGGTGGCTCGGGCTGAGGAGGCCGCGCATGACCGCGAGGCTCGAGTGAGGGTTTGCCTGACCTCGACTCTCCTTCTGACTGCCCTCCTTCTATCACTGTTCTCTTACGGTGCATGCGTGCTTTGACAGGTGGCCGAGATTCGGGAGGCCCTGGCGCGTGTTGTTCGTGCCGAGCAGGAGCGCGACGCTCAGGTAGCGGAGCGTGACGCCCGGATTGCAGAGCTGGAGGAGGAGCGTCGATGGGAGGCTGAGGAGCTCCCTCGCGACGTAGTGGATCTGCGGATCGCCCTCGAGCTGTCGAGGAGAGAGGCGATGAGGGAGAGAGAGGAGAGGGAGAGGGATAGGGAGAGCGTGGAGAGAGAGAGGGAGAGGGATAGGGAGAGAGAGAGGGAGGAGCGACAGCGGGATCAGACAGAGAGGAGGGCTCTAGAGGCCCAGCTGCTGGAGCTCCGATTGAGTCTCGGCACGGCGGAGGGGAGGCTTCGGGAGAGCGAGGAGCGGTACCAGAGGGCGAAGGAACGCGGGGCGCGACTTCGTCAGTCTGGTTCTTTTTCCATGGGCAGCTATCTGGTTTCTTCGGCCGAGGAGCGTCGTCGCGCCTTCGAGGCTGGAGTGCCACCGCAGGGCGAGGCGAGCACGGCTTCTCAGGGTTCGCAGAGGCCCCCTAGGGATCCTCGGCAGAGGAGGGAGGAGAGAGATGACCAGGAGGGTGATGGTGAGAGTTAGAGAGTTGCTTGTACACGTCACCCTTCTCACTGTATGATGTACTTTCTGCTATTATATGAAATGAAAATGGCTTTCTTGTGTTGTGTGTACTTTTCTCTCTCCCACACTTTCTTATTTACACTGAGTTGTCCTTCGAGGCACGCTCCACGAGACCTTGCCCTGAACAGCGGGGAACTATGCTTTGCACGGGGGGGATTCTATTTCCTTTCTCCCCCTTTTGGGCGCGTCCAGGCGCGAGGACGCGTCTTAATCCTTGAATTCAAATTTAAAGCGTCGGGTGGCCTTTCTTCTCCTGTGCCTTACCTGCAAACGAGCCCGCCTTCCGCCAAAACTCGCTTGCCCCTTTTTCATCTTCCTCCTCTTTTGATTGATGGAGTTCGGTGGGCCCGACCATGGTGAAGGTGGAGAGAGACAAGGAACTCCTCGCCCGAGGAGGGACGCGCAAGAACATGGAACGACGTCCATGGAGGAGGAAGGGCCGCTTCGGGCCCCCGAGGGGCCCGATGTCGCGGAGGGAGGTGAACACGGTCTGGTAGGTGCTTGGTTTTCCCTCTCCTTGATCCATTTTGAGTTTTGAAGCAAGCCGTGCGAGGGGGGAAAGCGTTCGGCGAGTGTTGCACTTAAATGATGGATGTGTCCTAGACAGGGGACGCGTTCTTTTTGACTGATGTGGGACCCTTTTCTTGGTGCAGGACATGGCGAGGACCCTGGGCCTGGCCGATGAGTGGGCGAGTGCAGACGAGCCGAGCCGCGTCAGGAGGGAGAGTCGCGGCAATGCGAGGCTCGAGGACTGGCACGTACGTCTCCCTGGACAGCAAGGGAGTGTATTGGTGCAGGACAGCGCCGACTTCCTGTGGCGGCAGAGAGAGAGTTATGCGGGGCTTCCCCAAGCTGGGGACATGCGTGGGGTCGGCGGCTCGCGCGCCCAACTATCAGAGGCTAGGCGGCAGCTGGCCGTCGCTCAGCATGAGCTGTCGCTCCTGGTAAGTTACGTGCCGCACTTTTATCTTCAAATTTGGAGTTTCACTGACGGCCGCTGTTTATTTTGTTCCAGCGTGCCCAGCAGACAGCGACGGCGGGGATGATTAGTGGCGCATCTTCCAGCTCCTCGGCCCCTTTTCTCGAGATTGCCTCCCTCCGAGAGCAACTTGCCGGTGCGGTGGCTCGGGCGACCCGGGCGGAAGAGGAGCGTGACGCCTGGGTGGCGACTGTAGCGGAGCTGCGGCATCGCGGTGAGGAGAGACCTTCTCCAGACATCCTGGAGTTAAGGGTTCTTCTGCAGATGATGAGCAGAGAGACAGAGAGAGAGAAAGCCGAGAGAAGGTTCGAGCGACAGCGGGATCAGACCGAGAGGAGGGCCTTGGAGGCCCAAGTGAGGGAGCTCCAGCTGGGCCTTCAGGCCGTCGTGCAGAGGCTAGGAGGGATGGAGACGTGCTACGAGAGAGCGCGAGAGTTCGGGGAGCCACTCCGCCAGTCCGGTTGCTTTACCACTAGTGGCTACTTCGCCACGCCAGGGGAGAAGCAGCGAGTCACTGCTGCGGAGCAGGCACCAAGAGGTGAGGCAGGTGCTACTGCACGGGGATCCCGGAGGCTTCTGAGGGACCCGCACCTCAGGGGAGAGGAGGGGAGCGCCCAGAGAGATGAGTGATGGTGAGGATCGGCGAGCTGGTGGACTCGCCTCCTTTCTATGATTGTAGTGTTTATGACAGCTTATTATGAATGGAGTGATTTGATTTTCTGCTGCTCGTTTGTTCTCTTGTGCATTCCTTCTTCCCTACACTTCCTCTCCTTTGCACTGTTCCCATGTGACGGGTCTGCCGAGACTCAACGCCGAGCGGAGAATCGCGTCTTGTTGTGACCATTTTCCACGCGAATCTGCCGTTGAAGTCAATAATGACGGCCCTAGCCCCTTTTCCCAGATGTTGTGTCAAATTTTGCGGACGTCCTCCAAAATATGATAGGGTATCCCTAGACAACATAGGGTGCTAGTCGTCATATTCTTCGTCCAATCAATCACCCTGTGCGAGCGGTGAAGTGACACACGGGACCGCATGGTAGGTGCCTCATCGCGAGGGCTACCATTAACAGGTGATGGAGGCAATCTTGGCCCGTACTCCTTCCATTTCTATAAATTCTTGTCCCTTTTATCCTCCCAGGTATATCGAGAGCTAACTCGAGGAGCATAAGTTCTCACGGGAGA
Organism: Amorphophallus konjac; assembly: GCA_022559845.1. Lineage (NCBI taxonomy): Eukaryota > Viridiplantae > Streptophyta > Magnoliopsida > Alismatales > Araceae > Amorphophallus > Amorphophallus konjac. The sequence continues at coordinate 167,658,993 of CM040125.1, read as the reverse complement.
GGAGGAATTCAAAATTCCGAGAGTTGGATGGAGGGTGAATCTTTCCACTCCTCGAAGAGAAGCAGATCCAGTGGTAGTAGTTCTAGGAGGCTTTCGGACCTCGAAGGGCACTTCAGTGAAAGGGCTCAATCACAACTCGTAAGCCAAGTTTTCCTGCCCCTCTTCTCATTCTTTCTTCCTTTCTTCTGACCAAACCTCACCTCCATTCCTTGTATGTGTAGGTTGTAATGAAATCACAAATCTTATGGGAGTTGGTAGTAGCAGCGTACAGGGGCCTCCCCGATTTTCAGAAGGCGAGGCTAGACGTGATGGGATTTGGTACCTTCCTTCGGATCGAGCCGATCAAGCCCGACCTGGTTCTGATCCAAGCCTTGTGTGAGAGATGGGACCCAGTGAGTCGGGCATTCCTGATGCCCTGGGGGCACATGGTGCCCAGCTTGGAGGATGTGATCCGAATTACGAGTCTCAAGGTGGATGGCGAGGCAATGACCGGAGTCACTTACACGGACTACCGAGAAGGTGCCCAGAAGTTACTGGGTTTAGACCTAGATGGTCGGAAAAACAGGTCGGTAGCTAGGGAGTCCCTTATGGATGCATTAGGGCTCACCGGCACTCGTCAGCGGGACGATGAATCCTCAGAAGAGTTCATGGAAAGGATGGAAATAGGATGCCGTGCCGTGTACTGCACAGATTTCGGCGACTAGGAAAGATGCAACATAGATTTGAGGAGATTTCTCCTCTTCCTTTTGGGGAGATTGGTACTGAGCTCGAAAGGGGACGGTATCCAATGTTACTTCCTGGAGCTACTGTCAGACCTTGAAAGAGTAGGGTATTATGCCTGGGGAGCCGCCATGCTGGCACACTTGTTTGCAGGCCTATTCCAAGAAACGGATCGTGAGATGACTGTGAGTGGTTTCACAACATTCATCCAGGTATTTTTTTGGTTTTACTTGTTTTGTATTTTTTTGTGTTTTTGCAAAGTACTGATGACCTGTGCCGAGCAGCTATGGAGCTATTATTACCTCCCTATGGGGAGAGCTCGGCATTGGCGACCCGTGGTGGTGCCGTTAGCCAGGCGGTGGGAACCCATCATGAGTGCGGCACCCCTAACCTACCAGCTGATGGTGCTAAGGCGGGAGCTACAGGAGTTCCCTGCAGCGATGGTAAACTGGAGGCCCTACTCAGACATGGTCGATGCCGACCAGCCGTGGGTTCTAGCAAGTCATGCCCGGTTCGGACGGGAACTGTGGATGCACTGCCTGAATGAAATCGAGCCGCTTCGGCTACGATTAGTTATGAGGACTTTAGGACTGGCTCAAGAATGGGTGGATTCAGCTGTGCCACCTCGTGTCGGGAGAAAGACGTGGGGACCGGCGACCTGCATTGACTGGCGCGTGCGATTCCCCGAACAGTATGAGGACTGGCAACGGGGTGGCACGATTGTAGAATCACAGGCGCGGGATAGCGAGGACTACTTGCGTCTATATAGGACAAAGTACGTAGAACGGTTCCAACACCGGGGACTTGTGGAGGTAGGTTTCCCCTTTTCTCTTCTCTTCTTTCTCCTTTTCTTGGTTTTCTGGTGAAAATGCTGACTTGTAAGGCTGCAGGATGTCCGGGATGCCATGATAGCGAATTTACGAACTCGCTTGGCGGAGATGGAACAACAGTCGGGCGATGCCCACGGAGCTACGAGCGCCTTGGTAGGTGTACAGTACGTTCCTAATTAAAACCCCATATTCCAGATGTTGGCTGCTAATTCACGAGGTCGTAGCATGCCCAGATTGGCCGGCTTCCCCAGCGATGGGAGTGGGTGGTGCCTCTTCCAGCTTGTGGATTCCCACCTCAGAACTTGACTTGCTTCATGAGTAACTTGCTCACGCCACGCAGTGTGCTGCAGAGGCAGAAGGGATGCTCTCTATACAGGTAAAGTTTCAGTGTTGAGTTCTCTTGGTTTAGGCCTTATCACGTATCTGAGATGGTACACTCGGCAGGAAAAGGAGACGGAAGAGGCGCTTGCCCAAGCTGCGTAGAAGGAGGCTAGGATAGCAAAACTGGAGAGGGAACTGCGGCGTCATCCTGATGACGACTCCTCTAGGGATGCCGTGGAACTGAGGATCACTCTCCAGTTGGAGAGGGAAGACCGCGAGAGAGAACGTGCAGAGAGAGAAAGAGACGCAGAGAGAGAAAGGGCCAACATATTGACTGAAAGGGAGGAACGAAGGGCCATGGAAGCCCAACTATTCGAACTCCGAAGCAGCCTTGGCCTTGCTGAATAGTGGCTGAGAGATGGTGAGGAGCGTTACCAAAGAGCACGAGAGCGCAGCTTTCGTGTTGGTAGCTTCTCTGCTGTTTCCGTGGATCAAAGTCGGGGTGTGGGAATAGGAAGGGGAGTACAGAGCGGTAGGAGTACCGCTTTTCGTAGTTGGGTAGCACCTTTGAGAGCGTTTTGCCCGGAGAGTAGTGGGATGAGTAATGCAGAGAGAGAGGGCGGAACTTGATGTAATTTTTTGGTTTTTTAGAATAAAACATAAGGTTTGGTTTGTTTGGTTTTCACCTTTGCTTCTGTTGCCTGAATCCCTGCACACATCACTGAAACAAACAAATCAGAATTTCTGTTCTGACTTGGCCCCTTGCTCAATAAGCAAATGGTCACTGTGACTGTCCTTGATAACTGGTCAAGGGGCCAAGCCTTTATTTTAACGAAGGCAAGGGAAAGAAGTGGTGATGATAAATGCGACAGGCAAGCACACGAATGCAAGCGGTATTAAAGTGAGATGCTGCACGCAAATATAATCATGCAAAATTGATTTGTTTTCTTTTTTATATTTGATATTTTTTTTATTTTATCATAAAAAAGTTTTTTTTTGTTTTTGTTTGCAAATATGTACATTTTTTTCTTTTCCATTTTTTTTACTTTTACTATAAAAAATTTTTTTTTGTTGCTAACGCCTGGCCAGCACCCAAATGGCACCTAACCTACGTGAGAATAGGGGTTTCTTACTAACCTCCCAAGTATCCTAAGTGCACATCTAGGTTGATTTGGGCCGCTAGACCCCTCGAATGATGATCCCGCCGGCTAAGACTTACCCTGATGACAATACCGTCATGCCATGCTTAGGCTCCCAGTCGCTTCCGACCACAGGGATTCACCCAAAAGGTGTTCGAGGTAAGAGATTTGCCCGACCCGGGTCTATTTCCTCACAACTCTAGATGGTATATGATGGAACACCCTGGAACCCTAACGACCAACCGCGCGACGCTGACCCGGAATCAGACGCCATCGCACCCATAGGTGACGCACTTGCATTGGCCTAAGCCCAAGGTTAAGCAAGAAGACATCAAGGTGGTAAACAAGGGTCTTGACCAGCCAGAAACACGGAGACTCCTTCGCAGCGATAGCTTTTGCTTTTCAAAGTAGGCAACCATATGTGTATATTAAAATAAGGTCGCAGACCCTGGGCAGTTTTCACCTTTCAGAAACTCCATCGAACCTTCATCTTTAGAGGAAGAAGGAAGAGCGTGGGGGATAAACCTCTTGAGAGGATCAGCAAAACCGTTAACCCGACGAGCGAATAAGGGCCCATTAACTCTTTCCTTTCGGACAACTTTGGACCGAATCTCGAGCATTTACATTCCACGGCCCCTTTTGTGGATTCAGACTTTTGCTTTGAGGGGTTCCGTTTATCGCAACAGGCACAGTCACGACCAGGCTTTTCTCTTGATTTTGATTTTGTATTTCTTTTAGTGAGGGAGATAAAGTCGTTTGACGTTTGTGGGCTCCCTTTTCGTATGCCTGCGGGGACACTGCCCTCTTCTCGTGCTCTGATCGATGCTCGAGGAAATGGATCCTACTCTTGCCTTTGGGGTTTGAGTTTCGGTTTCTCATGCTCAGCGTTTTAAGGGCGCCGACTGTCTCATTTGGTCGAAGGGAAAAGAATAAAGATTACAGCTTCCGGAGATCTTCTGGGTGGGGCCCCACCGTAGGTGATGCTACCGACTTTTTTGAATAAAATGCATAAGTGAGCACATGTTAGCTTCCTTCGAGCGAGCATAGGCTGACGTGGCCGGACAGGGATCTCCACGGTTCTGGCAAACCAAGACCCGGTGCCTACCAAGCCTCAATGGGCCCTATCCTAACATGAAGGTTAAATGCAGGGACTTAACTATATGGTGACTGCCAGGCATCGGCATTTTGAATTTTCTATATTTTTAGTGGTTTTCAATATTTCTTTGTTTTTGATGTTTTTATCTTTTCATCATTTTTTTGTTTGAGCTAAGGGTAGTATTTCTTAAGATAAAGCCCATTCCAAGGGTGGGATAACTCGGTCCCTTCGGCGTTGACTAGCTTGTAGGCGTTGCCAGGGTACAGGGCTTGAATTACAAATGGTCCTTCCCAATTGGGTTGGAGCTTAGAACGCGGACCTCCAGGTTTGACAAAAATTCTTTTACGACAATCTCACCGACTTTGAATTTTCTCTCAATGACTTTCTTTTGGTAAAAGCGAGCGAGTCTATTTTGATACACACGCGCATGTTCGGCAGCGGCCAGCCGTTTCTCATCCAAGAGTTCCAACTGGGCGAGGAGTGAATTACGACGATCGTCGAGGGGAAATTCCTCGTCCAATTGTACCCTGAGAGAAGGGATCAGAGTCTCGTACGGGACTACCGCTTCCATACCATAAGTAAGGGCAAATGGAGTCTGCCCGGTGGGGGTACGGATTGAAGTGCGATAGGCCCATAGAGCTTCGATAAGCTTTTCTGGCCAGTCTGAAAACTTACTAGACTCGCATGTTTTTTTGATGATTTTGAGTAATGTTTTATTGGTGGCCTCCGCTTGGCCGTTACCTTGTGGGTAATAAGGCGATGAATGATGCAATGCAATTGCGTACCTTTTGCAGAGGTCCTGTAGGTCCTGAGAAATGAACTGTGGCCCATTGTCGGTGACGATCGTGCTTGGGACGTCGAATCTGGCGAGGATGTTCTTTATGATGAACTTGCAGACTGTTGACGCCTTGATTTCCGCGTAAGCTTCAGCTTCGGCACATTTGGTGAAGTATTCCGTCGCAGTAAGGATGAAAGATTTCTGCTTGGTGAGGGAATTGGGATCACCTAGGGGACCAATGATGTCGAATGCCCACATGGAGAAAGGCCACGGGGAAGATATTGGATGAAGTGAGGAAGATGGTGAATAGATTTTATCGGCGTGAAGTTGACACTTGACACACCTACGGACATAGACAGCACAATCTTCTTCCATGGTGGGCCAATAAAAGCCTTGGCGAATGATCTTCTTGGCGAGCATCTGACTATTCACGTGGCCACCGCACACGCCCGAGTGCGTCTCCTCTACACATTTCCAAACCTCATCGTCACCAAGACATCTTAACAGAATACCAGTAAGGCTCCTCCTATAGAGTAGACCTTCAACCAATGTATATTTCTGAGCCACCCTTTTTATGGCTTTCTTGTCCTCTGTGGTGGCCCCTTCAGGATAAGACTGATCTTGGCAGTATTTGACAATTTCATAGAACCATGCTTTCTCTTCATCAGCCAGTTCTTCTTCAACCTCTGCCAACATGATCTCCCTCTTCTCAAGGATATCTTCCTGCAGGATCTTTCTTGCTATCCTGTCTTTGATATTTACGTAGGAAGCATCATCGATTGCAGGGGCGTGAAGTTTGTAGATGGAAATGGACTTAAACCATCTTCCTAGAGGGAACCTTAAGGATGATGCCAATGAGGCGAGGGCATCGGCGAGAATATTCTGATGACGAGGGACATGAGCAAAGATCAGTTTGGTGAATAGTTTGGCAAAGGCAGCAGTGAGTTCTTGGTATGGCTTGAGTTTGGGATCGCGAGTGCGATACTTAGTGAGCACCTGGCGAAGGATGAGTTGACTATCACCTACGACTCGCAACTCAGTGATACGAAAAGAATGAGCGAGTTCTAGGCCAGCTAGAAGGGCTTCATATTCAGGTATATTGTTGGTGACTAAAAATTTGAGCTGATATGACAACGGGAATGTGAGACCTTCAGGCGACAGGAGGGCGACGCCGATTCCTCTCCCTTGAGAATTCAGAGCTCCATCAAAATATAGTGTCCACATTGGCTCATCCGATTGGTTGACGGACATTAGTTCCTCATCTGGAAACTTTGATTGGACGGGATCGAACTTGGGAAGAGGATGGTGAGCGAGATGCTCGGCTATGGCATAACCTTTAATCGCCTTTTACTGGATGTAGGTGATGTCAAACTGAGAGAGAAAACTTTGCCAGCGTGCTAGCCTATCCGTAAGGACGGCTTTCTCCAGAAGGAATTTGATAGGATTCATTCGAGCAATCAAGTGGACCTCATGAGCCAAGAAGTAGTGTTTCAATTTCTGCACTACCCAAACGAGGGCAGCACAGGTTTTCTCCATGACGGTGTACTTCTGCTCACAGGGATTGAGAAGTTTAGACAAGTAATAGGTTGCTCGTTCCTTGCCTTCTTCATCAGCTTGTGCAAGGACGGCTCCCACGGAGTCATCCAAGACTGAGACGTAAAGGATCAGAGGTTTTTCTGGTTTGGGTGGAATGAGAACGGGTGGACTAGCCAGATATTCCTTCAACCCTTCAAAAGCTTTCTGACATTTAGAATTCCAGTGGAATTCTACTCCTGGCTTGGTCAACTCGTAGAGAGTTCTACACCTTTGTGAATGTTGGGACACAAACCGATGAATAAACTGCAACCTCCCGATTAAACCTCGGACTTCCCTCAAATTCTTGGGAGGCGGCATATCCCTGATAGCCTTAGCTTTGTCGGGATCTATCTCGATCCCTCTTTTACTCACAATGAACCCCAGCAATTTACCCGACGACACACCAAACACACACTTCTTTGGGTTCATTTTCAATTGGAACTCCCTTGACCTCTGCAAGACCTTAGCCAAAACTTCTGGATGTTCCATCCTGGTCCTTGATTTTACCAATAAGTCATCCACATACACTTCCAGATATACGTGCATCATGTCATGAAATATGGCCATCATCGCTCTTTGGTAAGTAGCTCCAGCATTCTTTAATCCGAACGGCATGACCACGTAACAATATGTTCCCCAAGGGGTAGTGAATGACGTCTTTTCCTGATCCTCTTCTGCCAAATGAATTTGATTGTATCCTGAAAATCCATCCATGAATGAGAGGGTTTCGTAGCCTGCCGTGTTATCAATCAACACATCAATGTGAGGTAAGGGAAAATCATCCTTTGGACACGCGCGGTTAAGGTCCCGGAAGTCGATGCAAATCCTGACTTTCCCATCTTTCTTCATGACCGGGACAATGTTCGCCACCCATTGAGGATAAAGAATGACTCTAATGAACCTGGCTTTGTGGAGCTTATCGACATCTTCTTTCATTTTCAAAGCCATTTGAGGGTGGAAACGCCTTAACCTTTGTTTTACCGAGACGGACCCTGGTTTTAGGGTTAAACGGTGTTCGACCAAGGTTGAATCCAGACCCGGCATATCCTCGTAGCTCCATGCGAACGTGTCCTTATATTCCTTGAGAACCTCAATTAATGCCTCTTCTTCAGAGGGTGGTAGGTTGTCACTTATGAGGACGATCCTAGGGTCTTCCTCAGTTCCCAAGTTGACTTCTTTGGTGGATTCTTCTACGGCGGTTGACGGCTCGTCGAATCTCCTTATTCCACTAGCGTATGCGCCCGCCGCATCCTTATATTCTTCACCCTCATCTTCAGTGGGGCATTCTTCATCCGTGATCTCATAGACTCCATACCCTTCATCAAATGCACAGTCGCCCTCACATTCTATTTCCGGTAGCTGGATGGGGTTTTCTAACAACTGGGGGATGGCGAGAAGGGCCTGACACCTGGCGGCTAAATCCAGAAGGAATCGACGAGGGATCTGCCTACCCTTGGATTTCTTCCTAGGTAATACCCTTGGCCTATCATTCCTAGATTGACTGACAATATTTACAGAAGAAGAGGAAGACGAAGAGGATGGTGTAGAATGTACAGGAGAAGACCCCTCAGAGGAGTGGTAGAAAAGGTCGCTCATCGGACCATGGACGGGTGGTCCGCAAGGCGGTAAGCACCCGTGGGAGATGTAGGAGGTTTCCTCAACGAAGATGTGTTGTTGGGGAGTTTAAAAATTGACGTTTTTTTTGTTTTCATTTTTAATGATAAAGCAGTGAAAAGAGATTGGAGGAGAGAGAAAAGTGGTTATGGCTAGAGGATTGTGAGGCTCATAGAGCAGATCGTGGTTGAAGACCTGGCGCGGGTTGAAAAGCCCGTGCAGGTATGTAAGCAAAGAAGGGGTCCTGGGAAGATCATCAGACAATTGTCTGGCCCAGAAAGACGATATCAGCAAAGGCTGAGACGAGTGGATGGAGAAGATGGCGGCTAATGAGTCGTCGACGGCAATGTTGAGGACGGATGAAGATTCGTCGATGACAGAGTCCTTCTGGCGAGGACAAGGATAGTTTGGAACCTTGGCAAGAGTGATAATATTCTCTGGTATTCCGGTGATCAATGGTGGTCCTTCAAGTTGCAGAGACGAGAACATCCTTTCCAGTGCAACGGAAATGTCCCGTATGTCGAACCATTTGTTCCACTCGCATTCCGGATCTTTGATCTTGCCTCTTTTGGTGATCCTCGGACATTTTTCAGCCAAATATACAGCATGTGATCACCCATATGCTTATCGTGGGTAATCTCCCATCTGAACAACGGGCCCTCTGTTGAAGTGGTTTGATAGAGTCCATGTGAGGGGCTTCCAATCCGCCCTGAACGGTCCTTTGAAGCCTAGGCCAAACCTACGGTTCGGCCTAATTTCCTTTGGCGGTTTGAGCATACCCTGTAATTGTGGGCCTAGACATTTACCCTGTTGATAGCTGATGTTCCTCATAATCTCCCAACCTTTGGAGTGAAAAGGGAGACATGATGTTGCGGTTGTCCTGACCGGCTCCTTTGGTGCTAGTGGAACGTGAGATAGATCACGCACGTCCAGCAATGACAATATGGGCCGATGAGACGGCCAAACAGAAGGCAGAGAGGTGTTGATAGCATCCACTGTGTGAAGGACAGGTGTACTGACCACTTTAATAATTCTCCCATTGTAAGGAAACTTCAGGCACTGATGGTTGGTGGAAGGCACAGCGTCCCTGGCTTCGATGTAAGGCGACCCAGTATAGCCTTGAATGTGGGGTCCATGTCGAGGACATGGAATTCCGTGGGAATTGACATGGGGCCTAGTTCTGCCTTCAGAATAATCATCCCCTACGGCGGCCTTTTGCTATTGTCATAAGCCGTGACCGTGATCGAGGAAGGTCTTATTTGTTCCTCGTTGACCCCACACAACTGAAGAGTGCTCATGGAGATCACATTTATGGATGCACCCGTGTCCACAAGACACGGGTTTATGGATACCCCATTAATTTTTATTGAAATGCACAATGCATATTTCCGAGCTTCCTTGGGAGCGAGCTCGTAGTTGTGAAACATGATGGCTGGTTGTGTGTCTGTTGGGGTCAGGACGGTCGAAATCTTCTCCACGGGGAGGTCTTCATTAACCATGACCTTTTGAAGATATTCCATCAAGGCCGCCTGGTGGGATGTGGATCTTTGAAGTAGCTCCAGGATGGAGATCCGGGCAGGTGTCTTGTCCAAGTGTTTCAATAGATCATACTGTGTTCCAGGGATAGCTCTTTCTAGTTGTTCTGCATCATTCTTCTCTGGTTGAGATTGCTCAGGATTCTGACTGTTGTGGGGGAAAACCCTGTGGAAAATCCTTCCACTCCGGAGCACCATTGCCTGCGGCTTTTGTACCTCTGTGGGGGTAGCAGTGGGTTTTAACATGGGTTTGAGGGGTAGTAGTGGAGGAATGGTTGATGAAGCAGGGGTGATGACAGGAGCAGGGATTCTGATGAGGGGTTTGTTAGGTGGCGGCATGGTGGAGGTAGAGAGGATATTGCGCGGATTATGAAGGATAAGGGGTCTAGAAGGTGGCGGTGGAGACGAAGTAGGAGTGGGTAGGGCTTGAAGTGAGCAATGATTTTGAGGTGGGTGATGGTTAATGAGTGGTTTTGAAGGCATTAGTGGTGATACGGTGGAGAAAGACGGGGTTATGTATGGTTGACGGATGATAAGGGGTTTAGAAGGCGTAGGGGTAAATGTGGTAGAGGTGGATGGTAAAGTGGGGGAGTGAGAGAAGATGAGAGGGTGTGAAGGCGTAGTGGAGAGTGTCGGTTGATAGGAGGTCGGGGTGCGGATGAGAGGGCGTAATTGATGTGACACTAAATGCAGCAAGATGAAATGAGACCCTTGGACTAAATTCGCAAGAACACACAAATAAGAGATCAAGCATAAAACGCCGAACACCGCGCGCACCCGAGTCCCTAGGTGACTCGGTGATGCCGAGTAGAATAGTGGGTCTAGCCCCTAGCCGGTTAGAGGACCAGCACTTGCTAAGTTGTCCCTCCCAAAGGTTGAAGGCCCACAATCACGGGCGGCCGGGGTGCCTTGGAGCACTAGGACACTCACTCACTAGCCACGGTGACCACACGGCAAAGGTGGATCCGGGATCGAGCTCTCTTCCTCACCGACCAGCGGACTAATGATACGGATATGAAATGAACAGAAATGACGGAGCAAGGTTTTAGAGGCTCACCTAGCCGGCTTGAGGAAGCCGACTTCGCTCGAAGACGAGGGCGAGCGGGGAAGTGTGTTCCCCGCACACTGCGTCGGTGAGGCTTCACCTGCGAGAATTTGATTACACAACTACACCTCACGCAGGAGGGGGGGTTCTCGGGGTGGGGGTTAATGATTTTACATTCCAAACACTACCACCTCACAGGGTGGGGCTTTCAGCCAGCCAAGCGGGGAGGGGAGGATGGGCCAAAGCGGGTAGAAGAGAACTAAGGAAGTTGATGCAGCCGGTTGGACTTCTGGAAGGGAAGCCGCTGTTGCCGCCGTCCCGAGCTAGCCCGGACTCCGATTACGACGATTCCACCTCCTGGAGTTCCCTGACTTGATGCTGGTGATGTATGAATTTTTTGACGGCCTCTGGAGTCGGAGACTGGCGACACCTGTGACTGGACCGAGGCAGCAATTGTGGTCTCTGGCCGGACCTGTTCTGTAGCAGTAGGTTGCAGACACTGTGGTGAGCTCTCCCGAACTCCGAATGGCACCAAACCAGCGGCGTTGTCTTCGTGGTTGAAGTAGCTAACAGCAGGAAGTGGTGGGGCGACGATCCCAGTTCGGTGGTGACGTGGGTCCTGGGAAGAGTGAACTCTGGTCGATGCAGCCAGAGAAAACTGACCTGGACAGTGTGAGGGAGAAAATTTGTAACTCTGTCCCACGGAGTCCAAATGGCGAACCGCTTCCTGATCCTGAAAGGAGACGGAGAGGAGCAGAACTTTGATGAAGAAACCCGAGCCTGGTTCAGCCTTGGTTGATCGTGGCACCCTGTTCTTGTCGGTTCTGGTGTGGGATGGAGTCCTCCCTGCGCGACTGTGGGAGAATCGCCCTAGCCAGCAGCTCCGATCTCAGAACGAGGTGAAACCACCTCGCCTTCGAAGCTGACTTGGAGCTCTTTCCAGGGATGTAGGATACGCCCTCAGCAGCACCAGGATGGAGCTGTGGTCGTCGCTGCAACTGGAGGTTGATCTGCAAGTCGGCCTGCACACGAAGCTGAAACTAGGAGGACGGGGAAGAAGACTTCTTGGGTGATTGAAAGTGGGTGAGGTGCGGCCAAGGGGAGTGGTGGGGCTCTTGTGTGGTGTGTAGAGGGATGAGGAGGGGAGGAGTGGTCGAAATCTGCAGGGGGGGGGGTGAAGAAGGTGGATGCAGCAAGGGTGTGTGTGTGGGTGGAGGGTGCGGCCTAAGCAATGGATGGGGGTGGATGGATGGTGGACGAATTTGGGAGGAAGGGGGGAGTGGGGTGGTCGACCTAGGGAGGTGAAGGGGCTTCTTGGGGAGGGGAAAGAGTCCTTGGGAGGTGGAAGGTTGCTTAGGGAAGGGGGAGGGCTGCCTTGGGAAGGTGAAAGGGTGCTTGGGGAGGAGGGATTGTTAATGGTGAAGTAATGGGGGGTCTTGGGAGGTGAAGAGGCTTGCTGAGGTGGCAAATGAGGTGGCAAGGGTAAGGAGAGAGATGGGATTCGAACTAGAGAGAGAGAGAGAGAAAGAGAGAGAGAGGGGAGAGAGGGGGTTCGCCCCTTGGAGAGGGAGAGAGAGAGAATTAGAGTGAGAGAGAGAGATAGACTCAAGTGGATGCAAACTTTCAATAATTTTTTCATTAACCATAAGGGGAGGGGTTGGGGCCCTATTTATAGGGAAATCCCTTTTACAAATAGGTCCTCAACACTTCACATACTAACACAAAAGCCAAGGGGAAGGGGGGGTGCGCCCATGGGCCTAGCCCAGTGGTAAAGGCCCATTAACAAGCACAAAGACTCATATGACTCAACTAAGGACAATTAATTAAAAACCTAGGTACAAGACTCAAATAAAAGATAAAAGTACATGGTAATGAAAGGGGAAAATCACATAGTGACCTAGGAAAAGATTCTGAGATCCACTCTAGAACAGAGACGGCCTCCTAGCTGCTCCCGGGTGGGAGGGAAGTGCCAAGCCATAGGGAATCGCGAGTGATGTCCTCATCAATTCCCCCGGGCTGGGAAAAGCTCGACTCTGTCGAGTAGAGGCTCTCCCTGCTGCGGTACCGCTCCAACAGATCAGGATCTAGCTGCTGGAGATCTTCCCTGCTCACCCAGGCATCGTCCGAGGGTGGTCGTCCCTTCCACCGGACTAGATAGCGCTCATAAGCCTTGCTCCTTGTGTTGGTGATCTGTTCATCTAATATCCGCTCCACTTTATCACGCTGGTTCCTCAAGTCGGGTGGTTCTCTCTGTGGTGTGGGGTTACTCTCAAAGGATGGGTCTGGCTGGATATCCTCACTAGGTGTCACCGCGGGGCCCCTGTAGGGCACCAGGTCCGCCACATTGAATGTGGGGCTTACTCCATATTTTTCGGGAAGGTCCAATACATAAGCATTGGTGCCAAGTCGTCTCAGCACCTGGAAGGGGCCAGCCCCACGTGGTCTCAACTTTGAGGCATTCCCAGGGAACAACCTCTCCGTTCTCACCATCACAAAATCACCTATCTGGAATTCCTGGTGGCGACGGTGGGAATCAGCTGATCTTTTGTAGATCTCATTACTCTTGTTGATGTTCTTGCGAATTTCCTCATGCAACTCTCTAAGGTGTTGGGCAAATGACTCAGCAGTGATAGACACCCTAGCATGAGGGGGTAGGGGAATGAGATCAGTAGGCTTCCTAGGCTTGTAACCATGCACAGCTTCAAAGGGACTCATGCCTATGGACCTACTGGTGGAATTATTATATGCAAACTCGGCTTGGGGCAGAATGAGATCCCAATTTCCAGGACGGTCCTCAACAAGACATCGAAGAAGATTCCCCAGACTCCGATTGACGACCTCCGTTTGGCCATCAGTTTGGGGGTGATAGGCTGTGGAAAAATTAAGTAAGGTCCCCATTAGGTGCCAAAGGGTTTTCCAGAAATAACTAGTGAATTTGACGTCCCTGTCAGAGATGATGGTCTTGGGTAGGCCATGGAGACGAACCACCTCATCAAAGAATAGACGGGCCACGTGGGAAGCATCAGAGGTCTTTGAACAGGGGATGAAATGGGCCATTTTTGAGAATCTGTCCACGACCACAAAGATGGAGTCATGCTTTCTCCGGGTTCGGGGTAGCCCTAACACGAAGTCCATACTTAGGTCCTGCCATGGCCGATCGGGAACGGGTAGAGGGGTGTATAGGCCAGTGTTTTGTTTGACTTGCTTGGCAGTCGCACATGTGCGGCATTGCCCCACAATTTTGGCCACATCCCTCTTGAGGCTGGGCCAATAGAACTGCCCCTCAACCAAGCCAATAGTTTTGTGTACCCCAAAATGTCCAGCTAAGCCCCCAGCATGTAACTCCCAAACCAATAAATCCCTTAGCGAAGTCCTAGGGATGCAAAGCCGATGCCCTTTGAAGAGGAACCCATCCTCTAAAATAAAGCCATGGTGTTCTTGGGAGGAGTGGGTGGTCAGGTGGGTGTGGATGGGCCCAAATTCGGGACAAGTCGGGTATTCTTCCCTCATTCGGTCGAAGCCTATGACTTCTACCCGGACGGTGGCTAATAGGGAGACCCTCCTGCTAAGAGCATCCGCAGCGCGATTCTCACTCCCGGCCTTATGTTTGATCACAAATGTGTAGGCCTAGATGTACTCGACCCATCTAGCATGCCGAGCATTCAATTTCTGTTGCGAGTTGAGGTATTTTAGAGCCTCATGATCGGAGAATATGACAAATTCTTTGGGTAGGAGGTAGTGCCTCCAATGGCGGAGGGATTGCACCACCGCATAGAATTCTTTGTCATAGGTTGTATATTTGAGCCTGGCATCACACAACTTCTCGCTAAAGTAAGCCACGGGATGTCCCTCTTGGCTGAGGATCCCACCAATTCCTACCCCAGAAGCATCACAAGTTACTTCAAAGACTTTGGAGAAGTCCGGGAGGCATAAAACCGGGGCTTGGGTCATCCTATTCTTGAGTTCCTGGAAGGCCTTAGTAGCTGATTTAGTCCATACAAAGGTTCCCTTTTTGAGGCAATCTGTGATTGGGGCTGTGATGGTGCTAAACCCACGGATGAACCTTCGGTAGAAAGTGGCTAAGCCATGGAAGCTTCGGACTTCATGGAGAGTGCGGGGCTCCGGCCAGTCAATGATGGCTTGGACTTTTTCGGGGTCCATAGATACACCTTTGGTGGAGACAACATACCCAAGGAAGGTAATGGAATCTGTCATGAAATGACATTTTCCTAGATTGGCAAAGAGGCTTTCCTTCCTAAGGGTGGTGCAGACCTGCCTGACGTGGTTGAGGTGGGCTTCCTTGGACTGGCTGTAGATGAGGATGTCATCGAAATAGACTACAAGGAAAACCCCAATGTAGGGCCTGAGGGCCTCGGTCATGAGGCGCATAAATGTGCTTGGGGCATTGGAAAGCCCAAAAGGCATCACCAGCCATTCATAGAGTCCATCTTTGGTCTTAAAGGCTGTTTTCCATTCATCCCCGGGCCTTATCCTCACTTGGTGGTAGCCACTTTTGAGATCTATCTTGGAAAAAATGGTGGCTCCCGCAAGCATGTCAAGCATATCGTCAAGTCTAGGTATAGGGAACCTATATTTGACGGTGATCTTGTTGATGGCCCTACTATCGACACACATTCGCCATGTCCCATCTTTCTTTGGTGTGAGAAGAGCGGGGACGGCGCAGGGGCTTTTGCTAAGCCTGAGAAAGCCTTTTCTAACAAGCTCTTCTACTTGCCTCCTTAACTCAGCATGTTCGGTGGGGTTGAGGCGATAGTGTGGTAGATTTGGAAGGGAGGCTCCCGGGACAAAATCTATGGCATGCTGAACATCCCTCATGGGAGGTAGTTGGTCCGGTAGTTCATCGGGAAACACATCCTTGAACTCTTCAAGGAGTGGGTATACTTCCACGGGATGGGGGTTGGATGGTGTTGACTCTCCTAAACAAAGGACAACAGCGCACACGGGGGTTCCTTGGGCAACTTCCTCTTCTAACTCCTTTCTAGTGATGAGGTGGAGGCCTTTGATCGGCCCAGTGGGAACTTCGGGGATGGACTTTTGGGAGGTTGATTGTGTGGGTGTAGGCGGGCCCTTGGAGCTTGGTGAGGGCATGGGAGGAATCCCCTTAGTGGGTGGTTCCTTTCGGGGTGGGGATGGGTTGAGGCGGATGACCTTCCCCTCGTGCACAAAGGTGCATGTGTTCGTCTTCCCATAGATAGTAGCATCTACATCGTATATCCAAGGTCTCCCAAGTAGGATGCTTCCTACGGCCATAGGTATGATATCACACCAAATTTGCCCTTGGTAGGATGAGAAGGTGATGGGAATAAGACAACATGTGCTGACGGGGAGGGAGTGGTTGTTGATCCATGACACACGGTAGGGTTTGGGGTGGGGTGTTGGGGTAAGCCCAAGGAGTTTGACGGTGTCCGGGGACACGGCATTTACACAACTCCCATTGTCTAAGATGATCTTCCTAACATGATTCCCAATTTTTATGAAAGTATGGAAGATGGAGGTCCTACGCCAATCCTCCTCTTGGGGTTGGGTAAGAGTGCATCTTATTACCCCAAGGTGGGCTGTTTGGTGGTCATCTTCTACACCCTCTTCAATGAATTGCTCCTCGTACTCATCTTCCCACCCTATGGCAGCCTCGTACTCCTCCACATTCTCATGAGATTCTTGGGAGGTAGTGGGTATGCTCTCCATGACAAGATTGGACATCCCCTTGGAGGGGCATTGGGTGGCTATATGGCCATAACCATGACACCGAAAACACTTAATCGAACTATTCTCTGGGGCCTTCCCTTTGGAGATTTCCTCTCTTCGGGGATAGGGATTGGGTGGAGTGGTTTTAGTAGGGGGAGGGTTGGTTGGTTGTGGGTTGGTCCGGGTGGGGGTATTCCCACTAGGAGTAGGAGTCTTCAACAATGGTGGAAGATTGGGTCGTGGACCCGTGTTCCTAGGCTCAAACGGACGGGAAGGTGTGAACCTTGAATTCCTAAAGAACCTCTCCGTATCCCGAGCTATTTGGTAAGCCATTTCAAGGGAATCCACATCCCTCATAATTAACTCCCTTTTTATGTTTGGATGGAGGCCATTTCTAAATCGTGATAGGGTGACGGCTAACTCCTCATGTACTCCACATTTAAGAAGATAGGAGTCAAACAATTCTATATACTCTACCACGGACTTTCCTTCTTGGGTGAGGCATTGCCATTCATCTAAGAGTGTTTGGGTGTAGGAGTGGGGAAGGTATTTGAACCTTAATTGGGCTTTCATGTCCTCCCATGTTTGAATGGGTTCCTCCCTCCTAATTCTCTTCCTAGTTTCAACACTCATCCAATAGGTCTTGGCCAATTTAGTAAGGTGCATTTTGGCTAGCCTAACCTTTCTTTCCTCGGTCATGTGGTACCACTCGAAGTATTGATCCATAGCACTCTCCCATTCTAGGTACACATGTGGGTTATGTGACCCATCAAAATTAGGGGCATCCACTTTGATCATCCTAAGTAGGTAATCATCCGGGTCATCCCTTAGTCGCCTCTCCAAAGCTCTATGTGGACGGGGCCTCTCATTCTCGGGGTAGTAGTCATTCTCAAGGTCCTCCCTTTCATGCTCCACCCGGGGTGGTGGGGCCCTATGGGGAATGTTTCTAGGGGGGGTCCTAGCTTCCTCAATCCTATCCAATCGAGTGACTACCCCATTCATTTGCTCCGTGAGGGCTAGAATGGCAGCCTCTATCCGTTCCATAGGATTTTGGGGAGTTCCTCTAGGGTCATTTTGGTTGCCTTGGAGATTGGGATCCATGGGTGGGTTGGAATTAGAAGGATCAGCCCGGTATATGGTACCTCTACGGGTGGACA
The DNA here is from genome assembly GCA_022559845.1 of Amorphophallus konjac. Lineage (NCBI taxonomy): Eukaryota > Viridiplantae > Streptophyta > Magnoliopsida > Alismatales > Araceae > Amorphophallus > Amorphophallus konjac. The sequence goes on along the minus strand of CM040125.1, from coordinate 167,641,477 downwards.
TGCAAAATTAAGACAAGGCGGGATGCAATGGCCCTTGGACCTAGGCTTGTAGAGACAAGTCTAAAACTTGCTCTGATACCAATTGATGTGACACTAAATGCAGCAAGATGAAATGAGACCCTTGGACTAAATTCGCAAGAACACACAAATAAGAGATCAAGCATAAAACGCCGAACACCGCGCGCACCCGAGTCCCTAGGTGACTCGGTGATGCCGAGTAGAATAGTGGGTCTAGCCCCTAGCCGGTTAGAGGACCAGCACTTGCTAAGTTGTCCCTCCCAAAGGTTGAAGGCCCACAATCACGGGCGGCCGGGGTGCCTTGGAGCACTAGGACACTCACTCACTAGCCACGGTGACCACACGGCAAAGGTGGATCCGGGATCGAGCTCTCTTCCTCACCGACCAGCGGACTAATGATACGGATATGAAATGAACAGAAATGACGGAGCAAGGTTTTAGAGGCTCACCTAGCCGGCTTGAGGAAGCCGACTTCGCTCGAAGACGAGGGCGAGCGGGGAAGTGTGTTCCCCGCACACTGCGTCGGTGAGGCTTCACCTGCGAGAATTTGATTACACAACTACACCTCACGCAGGAGGGGGGGTTCTCGGGGTGGGGGTTAATGATTTTACATTCCAAACACTACCACCTCACAGGGTGGGGCTTTCAGCCAGCCAAGCGGGGAGGGGAGGATGGGCCAAAGCGGGTAGAAGAGAACTAAGGAAGTTGATGCAGCCGGTTGGACTTCTGGAAGGGAAGCCGCTGTTGCCGCCGTCCCGAGCTAGCCCGGACTCCGATTACGACGATTCCACCTCCTGGAGTTCCCTGACTTGATGCTGGTGATGTATGAATTTTTTGACGGCCTCTGGAGTCGGAGACTGGCGACACCTGTGACTGGACCGAGGCAGCAATTGTGGTCTCTGGCCGGACCTGTTCTGTAGCAGTAGGTTGCAGACACTGTGGTGAGCTCTCCCGAACTCCGAATGGCACCAAACCAGCGGCGTTGTCTTCGTGGTTGAAGTAGCTAACAGCAGGAAGTGGTGGGGCGACGATCCCAGTTCGGTGGTGACGTGGGTCCTGGGAAGAGTGAACTCTGGTCGATGCAGCCAGAGAAAACTGACCTGGACAGTGTGAGGGATAAAATTTGTAACTCTGTCCCACGGAGTCCAAATGGCGAACCGCTTCCTGATCCTGAAAGGGGACGGAGAGGAGCAGAACTTTGATGAAGAAACCCGAGCCTGGTTCAGCCTTGGTTGATCGTGGCACCCTGTTCTTGTCGGTTCTGGTGTGGGATGGAGTCCTCCCTGCGCGACTGTGGGAGAATCGCCCTAGCCAGCAGCTCCGATCTCAGAACGAGGTGAAACCACCTCGCCTTCGAAGCTGACTTGGAGCTCTTTCCAGGGATGTAGGATACGCCCTCAGCAGCACCAGGATGGAGCTGTGGTCGTCGCTGCAACTGGAGGTTGATCTGCAAGTCGGCCTGCACACGAAGCTGAAACTAGGAGGACGGGGAAGAAGACTTCTTGGGTGATTGAAAGTGGGTGAGGTGCGGCCAAGGGGAGTGGTGGGGCTCTTGTGTGGTGTGTAGAGGGATGAGGAGGGGAGGAGTGGTCGAAATCTGCAGGGGGGGGGGGTGAAGAAGGTGGATGCAGCAAGGGTGTGTGTGTGGGTGGAGGGTGCGGCCTAAGCAATGGATGGGGGTGGATGGATGGTGGACGAATTTGGGAGGAAGGGGGGAGTGGGGTGGTCGACCTAGGGAGGTGAAGGGGCTTCTTGGGGAGGGGAAAGAGTCCTTGGGAGGTGGAAGGTTGCTTAGGGAAGGGGGAGGGCTGCCTTGGGAAGGTGAAAGGGTGCTTGGGGAGGAGGGATTGTTAATGGTGAAGTAATGGGGGGTCTTGGGAGGTGAAGAGGCTTGCTGAGGTGGCAAATGAGGTGGCAAGGGTAAGGAGAGAGATGGGATTCGAACTAGAGAGAGAGAGAGAAAGAGAGAGAGAGGGGAGAGAGGGGGTTCGCCCCTTGGAGAGGGAGAGAGAGAGAATTAGAGTGAGAGAGAGAGATAGACTCAAGTGGATGCAAACTTTCAATAATTTTTTCATTAACCATAAGGGGAGGGGTTGGGGCCCTATTTATAGGGAAATCCCTTTTACAAATAGGTCCTCAACACTTCACATACTAACACAAAAGCCAAGGGGAAGGGGGGGTGCGCCCATGGGCCTAGCCCAGTGGTAAAGGCCCATTAACAAGCACAAAGACTCATATGACTCAACTAAGGACAATTAATTAAAAACCTAGGTACAAGACTCAAATAAAAGATAAAAGTACATGGTAATGAAAGGGGAAAATCACATAGTGACCTAGGAAAAGATTCTGAGATCCACTCTAGAACAGAGACGGCCTCCTAGCTGCTCCCGGGTGGGAGGGAAGTGCCAAGCCATAGGGAATCGCGAGTGATGTCCTCATCAGTAATGGTAGTGGAAATGGTGAAGGTGATACTGACGCGGGTTGATGAGAGAGAGGTGCTACCCGGGCAAGGTGAGGGGGTTGCATGACGATAGGGTTGGAGGAAGAAAGAATAGAGGTACTTTCCTGGTGCCACACCTGCTCTCTCCCGACTTCCTGGAAGGAGGAGATGGGGTTAACCTGATGATTGGGCTGTTGGTGCTCCGGTAATGGATTCTGGATTATGCCCATGTCGGGCTGTTGTTGTGGGGCCTGCTGAGGCTGTTGTTGTTGTTGTTGTGGTTGCTGCTGCTGCTGCTATTGTAACTGCTGCTGTGGCCTATGAGGAGGTCTCCTAGCCTTAAGAGCGGCGACGTATCGTCTCATTTCATCCCAGTCTATTTGATGTTCATCATTCATATCGTGGATGTAATCTTTGAAATGGAAGCAGTAATCTACTGTGTGTCCTGGCTGCCTGTGGTAGACGCAGTATTTGGAGGTATCAACATTTGGGGGCCACACGGGCCTTTCTCTGGGTAGGGCGAGTTGGCTTGATGCCATGAGGGCATTAAAAATGTCTACTAAGGTTTCTGGCAATGGTGGATAGTAGGCTCTCTTGGGACCGAGCGGCCTCCTTTGTTGCTGTTGGGGACCATAGTTCCCCGGGGGTGGAACTTGGTTGTACTGAAGTGGTGGTTGTTGTTGCTGAGGTTGTGGTTGTTGTTGCTGGGGTTGACGTAATGGAGGCATATTATCCTGGGGTGGATTATTTTGGGGTGGAGGACGAAGAGGGAAAGGACCTGGTTGGAGGGGAAGTCGGGGCATTTGTGGAGGCCTTGGGTTGACCACATAGTTGGCATTGTTGACCGCACCCACTTGCTCATTTGTCACGACCCCTTCTGTGGCTCCGCCCGGGACACCAGCGCCTGTCTTTCTGACCACTTTGGGCTTCGACGACTCAAACATGTTCATAATGGCGGAGTCTTTTAACTGGGTTTGGATGTATGGGCCCTTTCATAGAGTTCCTCCATTATAGTAAGTTTATTCATGGCCAGGACGTGTCTGAACTGTGGGGTTGCATTAGACACAATCATCTTTACTTGTTCGGGCTCAGAGAGGGTATCCCTTATTCTTTCCATCAGAGACCTCCATCTATCAGCGTAGCGGACAAAATCCTCATCGGGTTTCATCTTTTCGGCCACTAGGTCGGTAATGGAGAGTGAGGGACCGACCCTATCCCTATATTTCTGCAAGAACCTTCTCTGGACTATTTCAAAATTCTCGGCCTCGCGGGGCTCCAAGGAATAGAACAACTTAAGCGCGGGACCATCCAATGATCTCCGAAAGAGGTATGCCAGGGACCTCTGATCGTTTTGCCAATAGGAGGATTCATACATGAAATCCTTGAGGTGAATGAAGGGGTTGCCGGTACCATTGTATCTGCGGTACGTGGGCATTTCGGAGGGAGGAAGATGAATGACGGGAAGGATTGGCAAAGCAACCTCCGGGGTGGCTTTCACGTCCACCATCCTTCTCAGATTTTGAAACTGCTCGTCCATGCGATTGAACCTATTGAGGAGTGATTGGACGAGCTCCTCTGGAGGTGAAGGTGGCACTTGTCACTGGGGGAGAAACTGTCTCCCGGAGACTTGAGGGGGGAATCCGGAATGAGAGGGAGATGTCGGACCGCCGACAGTTGGCCCTGGCTGAAGCAGTGTGTGGGGAACAACGGGAGTTTGAGATTGTGACGGGAACTGGAATGAGGGTGGTTGTTGGCTCGCTTGTCCTTGAAGCAAGGGAGACTGGATGGCTTGTGCCAACGAAGGAGATGGAATGGCCTGCACGGACTCTTGGAGAGGTGCGATGGCCGGAGTTGATTCCTGGGGTGTGGGGGAAACAGATTTCCCCTTCAGAATGGCCTGGAAGGCCCGGAGCTGTTCAGAGGTAAGCTCCGTGTTGGCGAGGACGCCCAGTAAGGAAGAGATATCCTGTGGTGGGGATGTGTCCCCGGCAATAACCTGCACCTCATGCGAGAGCTCATGAGAAGGACCCGAGTCCATAGCATAGACTCGCGGGTCGGCTGACAAACCACGACTAGGGTGGTTTTCCTCAAAAGACTCGTGAGCCATGCTCACAGTTTTCCCAGAACGCATGAACATACACTAGCAAGCAGGTAGCACATATTATCAAACAAGTGGATGCCTTTACGCCTTTTTTGTGTTTCGATTTTGATGATTTTTTTTGTGTTTTTAGCGAGATCCGAAGTTCACACAAAATGGGGACCCTAGTTTATTTTTGTTTCACCGCCGTGTCAGCTAGGGTCTCTCGTCTCACCACGAATGAAATGGCTAACTCCGGGGAACTTCAATGGTACAACCAGCCCAGTGAACGAAGAGGAGATTCTTCGATGTCGGGGACTTACGGAGGTCCCAGTGTAGGAGATTCTAGTCCGTTGAGAGGAATTCCCAAACGGAGAGTCCTTCCTTCACCGGGAAAGGGTGATCCTCAAAAAAATGAAAAAAAAGGATAGAAAAGAGGGATGGATGCATGTAATGAAATGCTGACAGAGATATGGAGTGGGAAAACAACAGAAATAACAGACATATAATAAACAAACAACCAATCAAAACTGACAGTGCTTCCGTGAGCACAACGGGGGCGCGCGCGGGCGCCAAGGTGGAGAGGCACGGATGGTGCCGAACTTGCAAGGGTAGCCGAAAGGAAGTAGTAGAGTCCCACCGTGATCGCCAATCTGTGAGCGACGTCACGCGGTTCGGGGTGTGAAGAGGACGCGGAGCGCGCGGGCTCCTTCTGTAACGACCCGAGAATCTGATTACCGGGAAGGTCCGATAACCCGAGACTCGCACCGCCGCCCACGAGCCGGGAGGGCTCGGAAGGGCTAAAAGGAGTGTGGAGGCACAAAGAAATAGGAAATAAAGCAGGACAACTCAACAATTAACAGAAATAAATAAACAACTACAACAGAGTCCAGTCCAACAGAAAGTACAGTCTAAAGCAGTAAAACGTACCACATGCCAAGTGAACACTCGGCCCGGTAAGCTGGCAACTGAGAACCTCCGCTCTGCACCCTTGAACCGCGAGGAAGAACCGCCACACCTGAAAAGCAGGGAATGAGTCTCCAAAATAGAGACTCAACAGGGATCCCGAGGAACCCCAACCGGAAACAACGGCGGTAGCAGAAAGAAGCTACAACTACAGTAGGAACAGCAAACCGGTGGCCGGTCAAAACTCGGCACTACAGCTACTCCTACTGCCAGAAGGCAGACCTCGATCACGCAGTCGAAGCTACCAAACCACGCTAGTACCAGCTACCGAAGTAAGAACACACGGCAACCACGCCGTAGAGGCCCGTCCCCCGGACACAGCCGACCTGGACACGCTGTCGAAAGTGCAACCCCGACCATCCGATCGCGGGTACCGCACCACAAGACGGAACCTCGGTAAAGCCACTAGCGCTAGACTCACGACGCGAAGACCAACACACGCGCCACGGTGAGACGACCGTGCTCAACGGTCAACACGACCGAAAACCCGAAGGTCAAAAGCCACGAAAACTGGTAGTCTGTCACTCCGTACTCGACAGGAGTACCACCCACTAGAAGCACAGCCGGTAGCGTCCCCTGACGTCTTACACCGCACCGCAGGTGAACCGCCTGACGTGGTAGGTCCTACCCGAGGCGCGACACCGTACAAGTAACCACAAACAAGTAACTAGCTAGGGTCACGCCCGTCGACGTGGGTCCAACCACCCCCAACCACGTGTGCACACACAGACCTTGCGTCACTAGGTCTGGTCCTCTGACCGGTTTTCCCCCGTAGCCGGACTCTGGCTACCGACGAGGGGCCTACGGTAACCGGTCCACAAACCGTCTCGAAAGGTGGGTGCACGTACACCACTCCCAGGTGAGACCAGCACCTCGTACTGGTTGGCTACGACTAGTGGAGGGTCACTGAAGGAGTAGACTCTCAACTCAACGAAAAACAACGTCCGAATCTGACGACGTACGGGGACCACCCCACGTACCGGCCCCGTCGCACGGTGACCACAGTCGGAGAAGAAACGGGACTCACAGTCCACGGCCACGCACGCACCGTGCGCGAGAGTCGAGAAAACCTAAGTGACGCTAAGTCACTAGACTCTGGACAGTCCTCTAGACACACTACACCCAACGGTCCTTGAGTCAGAAGACTCGGGGTCAAGACCGTTGTACGCGACAGCACAAGGCCGTCAATCTAGTCCAATCTCTAGGTCTAAAACCACGGTAGCATGAGTACCGAGACCATTCCCTTGGGAAGGAAACGCAAGGGACAAAGGCCACTCACACGAGCCACACGGAAAACACAGAAGCACGATTCCCAAGGCAGCACGCAAGCCGCCACGATGATTTCCCATCTTGAAGCAAGCGGGAAACCTCCAGCCCTAGGCCGGACAACTGGACTCACTGTCCAAGGCCAAACACATGGCCCACACGGGAATCGCCTTCCAAAGGAACCCACGATATGCGGGGGAGACCCCACCGCACACACACCGACACACGGTGACTCGATCAAGCGTAACACGAAAGCCCGGAATACATGGGGTCACCCGAACCCACCACACTGATGGGCACGCGGATCGAGGTAACACGGTCCCTCCCGACACCCCAAAAACAAGGACACGGAACCCATGGGGTGTCCAGGATACTCACAAGGCCGGAGGTCGACCACTGGGTCCCAACCGGGTCGACCGGAGACCAACACAATGCGAACGGAGGCTAAAAGGTCACCCGGACCCTTAAGCGCACGGGCACGTAAAATGAGGTAAATGGAACCTCCAGACACCCCAAAACACGGCCACGTAACTCCACTGGGTGTCCAAGGCACACACGGCCCAAGGGGAGCACGATCAGCCGCAGACCGCCCGCCCCGGGCAGCCCGGCTGGTCCCTCCAAGAACGCGCTACACGTGCATAGCGCGTTCAGCCAGAACGCGCTATATGTTCTTAGCGCGTTCAACACGAACGCGCTACATGACCATAGCGCGACCAGGCCAGGTCGCGCTATGATCCTATAGCACGACAACCAGAACGCGCTGGGGCCATAAGGCGCGACCCAAACTGCCTTACTGTTCATCTTCTCCGATGAACGCGCCCCGTCGGGGCAGCGCGACCTTCAAGAATGCGCTACCCAAGGCTAGCGCGTTCTCAGTCCGTGCCCAAAAACGGTGGAAACCGCGGGAAAAACCATGTCACGCCCCGTTCACCCCCAGGTGAAGGGGAAACAAAAGGGGAAACCTTCCCCAAGCCCCTAGGCATGCATCTAAACCCCTGGATCGCCCAAAAACACCATAAAACGGGAGATCCGGCTCACACCCCAAAAACATGCATTTTGCCCAAAACGCCCCGTTTAGCCCGCTCGGCTCACCACGGCCTACGAAACTCGCGAGAAAGGAAGTACACTGGCTGAGGGTCCATCACCCTACCTCCACCGAATATTTCGCGCACCGTGGACGCCGATCCACGAAGAAAACGCCGTTGAAGCCTCGCCGTTCCACGAACTCACGGCCGAGCTTCCACGCACCTCCACCGCCTCAATCCTCATCCATCCTCGCCCGTGCCTCACCCGCGCCGTCCCCACCTCGCCCGTACTCCGCCCCGTCGGCCGCCGGAGAGAGAGGGAGAGAGGATAGAGCGTGAGAAGAGAGAGGGAGAGAAATGAGAAATGAGAGGGGGGAGAGAGAAAAGGTTTATATATAGGAAAATCCGGAAAATAAAAAAAATCCAAAAAAATAGAAAATTACACCCTCGCGATCCTCGGAGCGCACCGATCGCAACGGTACTACTCGCGCCCAGGTGAACGGCCCGGTTCACCCGTAACGAGGTTCCGAAGGGAAAGCCGAAACCCACGTCGGAAATCGGAAAACACACGAGGAAAAAAGCCGCGGAACGCCTCCGGGCCTCCGAAACGACTCCGGATCGCGCCGATCCGAAAACGAAAGATGTCCGAAACGAAATTTCGGACACAACGGAGCTGGACACTCTGAGAAACCAGATCCGGGACCCACGAACGAGGATCCGAAAAATCCGGGGCATTACACCTTCTTTTTTTTGTTTTGCTGCAACACAGAAATAAGAGAAAGAGAAGGGGCCACCACGGGAGATTGCTCCGGCGGGGCGAGCGTGATGAATGTGATATAGCAAGATATGGGGGTTAAACGGCCATAGCGGGAAGTGACTCGCCACGGCCTCGGGGGGACGGGAATGGTGCAGTAATTAAATAGCAAGAATTGAAACGGCCATTGGGGAAGTGACTCGCCGCGGCCTCGAGAATATGAGCAGATAAAAATACAACATAATATAAGAAGAATATAAAGAGCGGGAATTTAAACGGTCATTGGGGAAGTGACTCGCCGCGGCCTCGAGGACATGAATAGATAATGATATAACATATAAGAACGGAAATTTAAACGGCCATTGGGGAAGTGACTCGCCGCGGCCTCGAGAACATGAATAGATAAGAATATAACATATAAGAACGGGAATTTAAATGGCCATTGGGGAAGTGACTCGCCGCAGCCTCGAGAACATGAATAGATAAGAATATAACATATAAGAACTGAAATTTAAACGGCCATTGGGGAAGTGACTCGCCGCGGCCTCGAGAACAATATGTGATCGTCAGGGGCCAAAAGACCCCAAAAATAAGAAGGTGATCGCGCCTACCTCAAGAGCGGGAGATGGCGGGTTGCTTCTTCCTCCCCCTTCGGCCGACCGACGGAGAGGGCTTTCCTTGGGTACCCTTGCAAAACAACGACAAACAAGTAACAAGTGGATTAGAAAGATGAAGGTGTAGTATTCAAATCCTTGCGATAAAAATAACGAAATGATGGCAAGACACACACCTGGTTGGTGTTATCTTTTAAGACCCTCTCGGACTCGAGTAGGAGGAAAATGAGATGATGGATGCAAGAAGTATGCCAGAGACGGCGCCCTTATGTAGGGGGATAGATGATGCGAGATGATGAATGCAAAAGAACTAAGAAGAAAAGGAAAGGATTAGCTTATTGGATGTGCCGATGGTGAAATCCGGCGGAGCTCCGGCAGCGTAGGGATGGCGTGGAAGCGCGGTGGATGAAGACGACCTTCCTCTCGCGAGCGTGGGCACCCGAGAAGCCGGCAGAACCTCCACCTACAAAAGACCCCACGGGTTAGAAAATGACTCCGGTAGCCTCTGGGCTCCGGCAGCCTATCGGATCTCTTCGAAGCTCTCCCAGAACTGAGGGGGTGGGCCTCTATTTATAGGGCTCCGGAGGGTGGAGGCGTCCAGGACCCTGGACACCTCCATCAGGGCCGAACTAATATTTTATTCTATTTTTATTAATTTTTTCGGAATATTTTTGTGGGGGCATCCAGGGTCCCGGACGCCTCTAACAGGTCCACCGAATACTGCTGGCGGCCGCACGCGGTTTGGCACAACGCGTGGTTTTGTGAGCGGCGCCTCGTGATTCAGAAATGGGCGCATCCAGGTGGCTGGACGTCTCTCTAATTTGGATTTTTTCACACACGACAAACCGTCGTTCGGTGGCCGGCGCCCCTGGACGCCTCCAAAATATATTATTTTTATTTTTTTTTTGTCTTTTTATGCTAGGGCTGGCATTTTGATTTTTTTATATTTATTTTTATGGAGACGTCCAGGGTCCTGGACGCCTCCATTAATATATATATATTTTTTTATTTATTTATTTGTTTTTTTATGCCAACTGGCATTTTACACACTTTTTTTATTTTTGTTTTTATGGAGGCGTCCAGGGCCCTGGACGCCTCCATTAATATATATATTTTTTATTTGGTTTTGGGCCCTGAGAAAATAAATTAAATTAAATTAAAAACATGGGGGCGTCCAGGGGCCTGGACGCCCCCATTAAGACCCACCCGGGTCCTCAGATCAGGAGTCGGCGGCCGCCCGGCAGACACCCTTCTTGATTCCGGAACCTCTTGGTGCGTCTGACTGGTGTTGATGCCGTCCGAATGCCGTGACGAGACGATTACGGATGCCGAAAAAGGCAGAAGAAGACCCAAGAAAAGGACTCAAGTGATTCGAAATGTGTAAGCCGTCGTGGGGCGTCGTATAGTAATATGAGACTTTCTCAGGAGACGTCAAGAATGGCGTGTCTACACACATCATGAGAGATTGGCTCTGATACCACGTGTTGTGTAGGAATGACTGATCTAGAGAGGACGGGTGATTAGATCTACCCCCTTTTATGATATAAAAACTACGGAATATAAACACCCTCACACAAAGTAAGAACCTCACACGGTAGATGCAATCAAGAATATGTAAGCCAGCCTAAGCAAGCATCTAGCGAACAACAGTCACACATGCAAACCACATACACAAAGGTTTTAAGGTGGTTCAGACTCTACCTAGAGTCCTACGTCCACCCCTCACTCAACTAAGTGAGGCTTCCCTAGTGCAACTGAACTAAACCGCTGAAACATAGCTTAAAGGCAAACAACGCCAGACCACAGATCAGATCACACCAGCTCAGTCTGTCTTCCTACTACAACTGGTAGGGACAGATCACCACTGATCAGAGCACAACCTCTGTCTGTCTTCCTACTTCAACGGGTAGCGATGGTTCACCACAGATCAGAGCACAAGCTTAGTTTATCTTCCTACTATCGCCGGTAGGGACGGTTCATAGTGTCAGCAAAAAGATGTTAAAAATGAAAAGATAACAAAACACAAAACTCAGACAAGATATGGGAAACTCAAACAAGATGAAAAATGTCCCTGTTTGAAATCTGTAAGGGGCTCTTGGCCGCTCCTAGATTAGCTGCTTCCTTGGAGAGTAGCTTCTCCTTTGCCGCAAGAAGCTGGAGACGGAGCTTCTTCACCTTCTAGAATGAAGAAGAGTGAAGGTGCCGATGTCCTCCTACTTCAGGTCTTCACAGGGATGGCCGTGCTCTTCTTCTCTTCTGTCTCCTTCTCTTGGACGAGCTGGGCTTCTATTCAAACCTCCTATGCCCGAGCGTGCCCTCCACACTTCTCCTTTTTCAGCTCTCTATCTCTTTTTCCTCTTCAGCTCATGCTCCCTTGTATATCATATCCTATGTGCAGAAAACTTCCTTTTCTGCATGCAGGGTACAAAGCATGTAGCTCTTGATCTGGTAGCGGGAAATCTTGACTGTCCAGATCCATAGGAACTTTTAGATCCTTAGAAGAATGGCCACTGATTGGCTCGAAAGTGATAAGCTATGGTGCCATCCCATTGGCCTGCCAATCCTCTTCATGCATTACACGATGGCTTGAAGTTTTTCCCAAAATGCAAGGTGCATGTTCAGACAATAATCCTTTCCAGGAGTTCTTTGATTGGTCCAGTTGAAATCAGGAAATATTCTGCAAAAGGGGTCTTTTATAAGGTTGTCATGGTCTAGGTTTATGTGCCAAATGACTTGGCCTTCGAACAGAACCATGAAGCTTCCATTTCTCACGAGCCTGTCCATTTTTCCGCCTTACCTTGTCATTTTTCACCCTTAGCGGCCATTAGTCTGCCTTACAGCATATTTGTCACCCTTATCCTTCATTTGTCACCCCTGAGGGCTATTTTTCACCCTTACCACTCAAGAGTTCTCGTCGTTGCTATTTTTCTTCTTGCCTTGAGCCGTCGCCTTTGGTCATTTGTCACCGTTCCTCAACTTGTCTGCCTTAAGTATCCCAACTTCACTGCGTTGATGCACAAGGATGCTACGTCAACCTAACTGCATTGGAGTTGTTAACTTCAGCCTCTTCTGCCATTTATCAGCTTCCTTGAAGTTGGCCATTGGCTGCGTTAATGCCATTAGAGCATTGCATCAACGCTGCTTCTGTTGTTCTTCTTCTAAGCTCCTTTTCTTCTCCCGTGCCAACTTCAAGGCTTGTCCAGGCTTGGTTGCGTTGACGCTATGAAGCACTACGTCGACGCTGCTTTCATTGTTCTTCCTCTAAACTCCTTTTCTCTTCTTAGCAGGTGCTGGCAAGAACTCAAGAAATCTTCCACTGATCATCTCTTGATCTTCGATGATGTTTATCAACGTTGTCCAATGCTCAAAACAGCTCCAAAATCGAGGTGATGAGGTTTAGAAACCCCTACACAGTTAAATTCTTCGAACATGCTTGATCACCCTTCATGTTTCACTGCTAGGAGACATTTGTCATCGTTAACAGGCTATTTTTGACTGCAATCGGCTATTTTTCACCTTTAGTGATCTATTTGTCACCCATAAACCGTCGCCATTGCTCCGTTTTCACCTTTGCAACCTTCATAGAGTCTGCGTCGATGCTAAGGCCTTATGGCGTCAATGCAGGTTCATAACTTCACATCTATCACTACAAGAAAACTGGCCATTACCTATGTTTTTAAAACGTAGCTATAGGTCCAAAAAACATAGGTAAATCCTTTACCTACGTTTGCTTACCACGCTTTCAAAGCGTGGCGCTTGCCTGCGTGACTATAAGTTATACCTGCGTTTCTATGAAACGTAGTTATAGGCCGACCTATACCTACGCTTTAGAAGCGTAGGAATAGTCCAACAGAAGTGTAGGTAAAAGACACCTACAAACACATATATAAAAGGATATACCTATGTTTTTGAAAACGTAAGTATTACCTTTTGTCACACAGTAAAAGAAACGTATGCATAAGGATTAACATCACCTTTTTAAAAAATGTAGGAAAATGGTTTAACATCGGTTAATAAGAAACGTAGGTATAGGTTATATTTAAAAAAAAATCCTATTAATATATGTTCTCCCATCACCTATAATAGTGCATCCATTCATATCTTCACATTCATGCTATTATAGCATTCTATGTTATGAAGAACATACCATGACCCAATCATCATTATCATGGAGACTTTAAGCCGAAGATGGACTCCTCAACCTTGACAACACAGATGGTGCTAAACAATGCCAAATAAGTAGTAAGAAACTAGTATTGTGCAACTTTTTTGACTTTTAATACTTAAATTGACCAACAACCACGAAAAGCACCCCTATGATTTCTCAGGCAAGCGAATGGAGACGTGCCCAGAAGAGGCTGCATTAATTACTACCAACTTAAAATTTAACTATAGGATAAGTATAGCTAAGCAAACGGGGAAAGACAACTTATACGTTCAATGGCTTCACGTTCCGCCGAAGTAACTGTTATTGCCTGTTGCGCTGTCGATGCTAGCTGCCCCAGTAAGTTCCTAATCCACTAAAGAAAGTCATTTACATAATACATGAAACATCAATCTGACTATCCTTACTTACCCCTCCCCTTCAACAGGTTCATTGATCAACTGAAGAAAGTCAGCCTGATGCTCTAGGATCATTCTCACAAGCTGAGGATTTTGCCTCCCGAGCTCTTGGAGGAGCGGCTGCAAAGATGAAAAAAAGAATAATGCAATATGATAAAGGAAAATTAGAAAACCAAGATTGAAAATTCATGAGGGTAGGAATGAAAGGAGACATGTCTGAGGGTTTCCTTGGACCATTGCTCGAAAAGCTTGGAACTTCAACAGAGGAAAAGGACAAAAATGTTACTAAAAATAAAGATGGAATAAAGCCATTATCATCAGTCACCAAACTTAAGGTACCTGTGGGCTGTTTCTCAGAAAATCAAGGGTGTTGTTAGCTGTAATGCCCTGGGTTTTTCATATCTGGATCCATGGGTTTCGGATCATCTTTCCGTAGATTGCGAATTATGTCCGAGTGGGTTTTGGATTTTAAGACCGGATTGTCGAACCCATTGGTGGTGTGCCCGGGAATTTCCTTGGGTCCGTGGTGTTGTGAAAAGCACGCCGGTATTTTTCTGGATTTTTCGGAGCGCCTTTGTGGGTCCCGGGTTGCGTTGTGGGTTTTACGCGTATTTTCGTCTGTCGGACCGTCAGAACCCCGTACAGGGTGAACCATTGCGTTCTCCGACACCAGGATGTTACCACGGCGATCAGCGTGTTCCGAGGATCGCGGGGGTATATTTTTCTATTTTTGTGTATTTCCCAGAATTTTTGGATTTTCTATATAAACCCCCCTTTTCTCTCTCTCCCCATCTATCATTTCTCACTCTCTCCCTCTCTCTTCTCACGCTCTATCCTCTCTCCCTCTCTCTTCTCACGCTCTCTCCTCTCTCCCTCTCTCTCTCTGGCGGCCGACGCAGCGGAGCGCGGGCGACGCACGGGCGAGGATGGGTGAGGATCGAGGCGGTGGAGGCGCAGTGAAACTCGACCGCAGGTTCATGGAATGGCGAGGGTTTCGGAGGCGTTTCTTCATGGATCGGCGTCCACGGCGCGTCGTTTCTTCGGTGGAGGTAGGGAGATGGACCGCCAGCTCGTGCACTTCCTTTCTCGCGAGTTTTGTAGGCCGTGGCGAGCCGAGCGGGTTCATTTTCACATTTTGGGTAAAATGCATGTTTTTGGGGTGTGAGCCCGATCTAGTGTTTTAATGCGTTAATCGGTTGTTTGTGGGCATCGTTGAATGCCTAGGGGCTTGGGGAAGGATTCCCCTTTTGTTTTCCCATCACCTGGGGGTGATTGGGGAGTGGAATGGATTTCTTCGCATTTTCTGCCATTTTTGGGTGCGGACTGAGAACACGCTAGCCAAGGTGGGTGCATTCTTGGAGGTCACGCCGCCCAGATAGGGCGCGTTCATCAGAGAAGATGAATAGTAAGGCGGTTCTTGTCGCGTTGTAGGTGGGTAGCGCGTTCCATCTTATCACCCTATACGGGCATAGCGCGTTCATACTTGTGGCGCTATGGGTTGCCAGCGCGTTCTGGCCTGTCGCGCTGTGTGTCTATAGCGCGTTTTTCTTTGTCGCGCTACATGGATATAGCGCGTTCTGACTGAACGCGCTATATAAGGGTAGCGCGTTCCTAAGGGCGACCAGTCGGGCTGCCCAGGACGGGTAGTCTACGGATGATCGTGCCTCCCTTGACCGTGTGTGTCTCGAACACCCCGTGGAGTTCTGTGACCGTGTCTTTGGGTGTTCGGAGGTTTTGTTTCTCTCGATTAGTATGCCCGTAGGTGTGGTGGGTCCGGGTGACCCCATGTGTTCCGGGCTTTCGTGTTACGCTCGATCGAGTCAACGTGCATCGGTGTGCGTACGGTGGGGTCTCCCCCGCATGTCGTGAGTTTTCCCTGGAAGATGATTCCCGAGTGGGCCATGTGTTTGGCCTTGGACTGCGAGTCCGGTCATTCTGCCTGGGGCTGGAGACTTCCCGCTTCCCCTGGGTTGGGAATCGGTGTGGCGGCCTATGAGCTGCCTTGGGAATCATGCTTCTATGTTTTCCGCGTGGGCCATATGTGTGGCCTCGGACTGTGAGTCCAGCTGTCTAGCCTGGGGATGGAAGGCTTCTCAGTTCTCTTCCCGAGGGAATGGTCTCGGCGACTCGTAAGATACATTAGTATTCGTGCTATCGTGGTTTTAGACCTAGGGATTAGGCTAGATTGACGGCCTTGTGCTGTTGTGTACGACGGTCTTGACCCCGAGTCTGGTGACTCAAGGACCATTGGATTTAGTGAGTCTAGAGGATTGTCCAGAGTCCAGTGGTTCGATGCCACTTAGTTCTTCTCGACTTTCGTACAGGGTGCGTGCGTGTTTCTCGGAGTTTCTGCTTGGAGAGTGGTCACATCGGTGACTCCCCACTAGTCAAAGCCTTCTGACACGTGAGTGGTCCAACTAGGGAATGGTGGCGAGGCTACCCCAAGAGACGGTTTTTTAGACTGGTTTTCATTGGGCCCCACGTCTTGCAGCCAGAGTCCGACTGAGGGGAAAACCAGTCAGAGGGCCAAACCAGGGACCCGCGGTCTGTGTGTGCACACGTGGTTGGAGGTGGTTGGACTCTTGCTGACGAGCGTGACCCCAACTAGTCACTTGTTCTGTGGTTACTAGTACGGTGTCCCCGTTCCACCAGGGGTCGAGGGGGACACCTGAGAAGCAGTCTAAGACGTCAATGGACGCATCCGGCCTTTCTTCTGGTGGGTAGGTACTCATGTCACGTGAGATGTGACTCTCCTGTTTCCGGGTTCCGTTTCCCGTCTGCGAGACGTGGTTTTCTGGACCGGCTAGTGTTTCCGAGTTAGTGGCTAGGGTGCTAGTAGCTTTACCGAGGTTGCGTCTTGTTGGTGCGGTGTCCGCGACCGGGTGGTCGGGGTTGTACCTTGGACAGCGTGTCCAGGTTGGCCGTGTCCTTGGAGTTAGGCCTCTACGGTGGGGTTGCCGTGGGTTTTTACTTCGGTAAGTGGTACTAGTGTGGTTCGGTAGTCCCGACCGTGAGATCGGGGTGTGTTTTTCTTGTACAGTAGGAGTAGTTGTAGTGTCGAGTTTCGACCGGCCACCGGTCACTGTTCCTGCTGTAGTTGTAGCTTTCCTTTCTGCTACCGCCGTTGTTTCTGGTTGGGGTTCCGCGGGACCCCTGCTGAGTCTATGTTTGGAGACTTATCCTTGCTTTTCAGGTGCGACGGTTCTTCCTCGAGGTTCGAGAGTGCTGTTCGGAGGTTCTCAGTTGCCAGCTCGTCGGGCCGAGTGTTCACTTAGCATGTGATATGTTTTACTACTTTAGATTGTACTTTCTATAAGACTGGACTCTGTTGTAGTAGTTGTTTATTTATTTCTATTAATTGTTGAATTGTCCTACTTTATTTCCTATTTCTTTGTACCTCCACACTCCTTTTAGCCCTTCCGAGCCCTCCCGGTTCGTGGGCGGCGAGCCAGGATTCAAATGGTATCGGGTTCTTCCCAGTATCCGGATCTTGGGTCGTCACAGCTGGTATCAGAGCGGTGGTTGCGGACGTACATAAGAATTTGAGATATTACAGTGATCAGAGTCCATAAGGTCCAGTACAGTCGGCAGTTGGCATAGGGTTTCGTGCAAGTTTTTCGCTTGATTTCTCACTTGAGAGCTTGAGTGCGCTGTGCGGTGCTGTGAAGGTGGTTGCTGTTCATGGCTTTTGTGCCGGTATGGGGTCTAAGGATCGAGGTAGAGAGCTTCTACTTCATCGGTGGTGATCTCGGTTGTGCTGTGTCGGGCAGCGGTTGTCGGCTGGTGCGTTGCTGTGATGCTGCGTTTGAGGTGTCTGCCATGAGGTCAGGTGGCTGGCGAGTATTGTTCATGGCTAAGTGGCTGTGAGCGTGCTCTGAGGGAGCCGTTATTGAGTTTGGCCACTCCAGCTTGAGGTTTATCCAGCCCCTGATATTTTAAGGTCATTGTTTAAGGTGGCAGAGCGGGTGTTCTGATCGAGAGGTACGCTCAGGTGAGTGGAGGATCTTCTCGGTGAGTTGCTGATTTTTGAGCCTGGTGTTCTTGTCATGCTCTGTGGCATCAGGAATGACGTGTTGGTCCTGGTTATTCTTACAGATTTCAAGGAAGGATTGGGCTGTGGTGTCCCAGTAAGTCTTGCTCCTGCTCTCTTGTGTGCGAATGGATTATGTTCGCCTTGGATTTGGTTTGAGTGGTGGAGGTTCCGCAGTGAGTTTCGGGACTCGAGGATGAGCATTGGCGATTGTCAATTATGGCTCGTGTTGCGGCTCTTGGCGTGGTGTGTTGCAGTTTGAGGAATTGCAGCGGTGGTGCATCGAGAGATGTTGTTATTGTGGTCTGACGTGACACTTACTGAGTATGTCGGAGGTGCTGACCTGATGGAAGTGATGGTTTTCTCGGTGCTGGAAGGTGTTGTTCCCAGCATGTGCGAGGTTTGAAGTCAGGATGGGTGTGGAGTTTTTCTGTTGGTCGGAGGTATGTTGGTTTCTCCTTTGGTTGGAGAGATTGTGTTTGGCTAAGGTTCATCGTCTTGCATTGTGTGTTCGGATTGGTTGGCCTCGTGTGCCATGAAGTCCGCGCGAGACGAGTTCCGCGTTTTGGCAAGGTGGTTGCCTGTGAGAGTTGTGCCCATTTCCCATGGCGTGTAAGGGTGCTAGTGCTGTTCTGGAAGGATGAGTGTTGGTTGGGCGGTGTTCGCATTCTTGGCTGTACGCGCGTGGATTAGAGTGCGCAGCGGAAGCCTGGTGGGCTTGTGACCCACTGGTTCAGGGTCGTAGCGTTGGTTGCTATGGGTTGATTTCTTGAGGTTGCATTGAGCATCGGCGGATTGGTTCCACAGTGTGAGACGTGTTGTTGCCATGCCGTTGCTTGAGATATCGTGGTTCTTGGCACTGGCAAGAGGGAGTGTTGGGGAAAAATGCTGGCAAGTGTGCCGCATGAGTACCATGTTCCTATGATAGAAGCCGTGTCAGGCGTTGGTGTTAGACCCGGATGGGGTTGTTGAGGATGTCGCCTGACGAAGGTCGAGGACGTGTTGGTCAGATTCGGTGGCTTGGTGCCCGACATATGTTGCCAGTCATGTCCTCAGATGAGATCGTGTTTTGAGGAAGTGATCCCTGACAGGTTTTGGGTTCCGGTTGGTAGCTGCGA
This sequence comes from Amorphophallus konjac, assembly GCA_022559845.1. Lineage (NCBI taxonomy): Eukaryota > Viridiplantae > Streptophyta > Magnoliopsida > Alismatales > Araceae > Amorphophallus > Amorphophallus konjac. Next base: position 167,622,606 of record CM040125.1, on the reverse strand, counting down.
GTGACTGGTAAGGCTAGTCTCGCAGTCGACCACGGTAAGATGTGTATCGTTGGGGACCCATTGTGCACTGGTCGTCGTGCTGGCGACTAGGTTGCCGTAATTTTGGTTGGCACTTTCTCCCTTAGAGATGTGTGTCATAAGTTGTTCAAGTGGTGTCCCGTGGCTCTATGGTAAGGGCGGAATCGGGATTGGCAAGTGTCCACTTGGATTAATTGAGCCGAGGGATGTTATGAGACAAGACGGAAGAGTGACGCCTGTGGGCGGAGGCCTTTCAGTGAGATTAGCATCGAAATAGTGGTCCTTGATGGGACGTTGGTGTTGCAATGGTTATCCCTGGTTGGTGACAAGCACGGGATGATTCCCTGTAAGTCCAAGTCGGGTGAGGTGATGACCGAAGACACCAGGATCTTGCAATTTGCTTTCATCGTGCTCCTCAAGAGGGTTGAGTTGGCGTGATGCTCGAGATCGGATGCGGTGTCCAAGAGGAGTGCAGCTTGAGATGTGGTAATTGTCTGTGTGGGTCAGCGGATGGCATGTCGTGAGTTGGATCATGCCTGTTGGGCCGATGGAGGTTTCCCATTGACGAGCAGTTGGTGACCGGCGTGTGGTCTTTCACAGACAGAAGATGTTGTTGTGAGCTGATGGAGGCTCTATATTGGTTGTTTCCTTGACAAGGGTGTGCGACCGATCAGCTAGTTGTGAAGCTGACGTGTGATTTGTCCGCCGACCATAGGATGGATCGGTAGTTGTTTCTCGCGGCGAGGACTGTGTCTCCTCGGTGGGCGAGATGGAGGCAGCAGTGCCATGATTGGTTCTCGCGTTGTGACTGAGGTGATGTCGGATTGTGTCCTTTGGTGTATGCCTGCTCTGAGGGCCTGTGTGCGCGGCATGTGGAGTGAGGTGTCGTTTGTGGTGTTAGTCTGGATGTGTCCCTCAGGATCGGTGTTTTCATGAGAATTGAGGTTTTCTGTGCTGGGGCTCTGACAGCGTTGTTAGTCGATTAAGGTGTTCTTCCCCTGTGTCTTGGTGCTAGTCCTGAATTTTGAGGATGAAATTCCTTTAAGGGGGGAGGGCTCTAATGCCCCTAGTTTTTCGGATCTAGATCCGTGGGTTTCGGATCATCTTTTCGCGGATTGCGGATTATGTCCGAGTGGGTTTTAGATTTTTATACCAGATTGTCAGACCTGTTGGTGGTGTGCCCATCAATTTCCTTGGGTCCGTGGTGTTGTGAGGAGGACGCCGATATTTTTCTGGATTTTTCGGAGCGCCTTTGTGGGTCCCGGGTTGTGTTGTGGGTTTTACACGTGTTTTCGTCTGTCAGACCTTCGGAACCCCATACAGGGTGAACCGTTACGTTCTCCGACACCAGGACGTTACCACGGTGATCGGCGTGTTCCGAGGATCGCGTGGATATATTTTTCTATTTTTTCATATTTTCCAGAATTCCCAGATTTTTTATATAAACCCCCCTTTTCTCTCTCTCCACATCTCTCTCTTCTCACGCTCTCTCCTCCCTCTTCTCACGCTCTCTCCTCTCTCTCTGACAGCCGACGAAGCGGAGCGCGGGTGAGGCGGGGACGACGCGAGCGAGGCATGGGCGAGGATGGGTGAGGATCGAGGTGGTGGAGGCGCGGTGAAGCTTGGCCGCGGGTTCGTGGAATGGCGAGGGTTTCAGAGGCATTTCTTCGTCGATCGGCGTCCATGGCGCGTCATTTCTTCAATGGAGGTAAGGAGATGGACCCCCAGCTCGTGCACTTCCTTTCCTACGCGTTTTGTAGGCCGTAGCGAGCCGAGCGGGTTTGTTTTTACATTTTGGGCAAAATGCATGTTTTTGGGGTGTGAGCCCGATCTAGTGTTTTAATGCGTTAATCGGTGGTTTGTGGGCATAGTTGAATGCCTAGGGGCTTGGGGAAGGATTCCCCTTCTATTTCCCCATCACCCGGGTGTGATTGGGGCGTGGAATGGATTTCTTCCCATTTTTCGTCATTTTCGAGCACGGACTGAGAACACGCTAGCCAAGGTGGGCGGGTTCTTGGAGGTCGCGTCGCCCCGATAGGGCTCGTTCATCGGAGAAGATGAACAGTATGGAGATTCTTGTTACGCTGTAGGTGGGTAGCGCGTTCCGTCTTATCGCATTATAGGGGCATAACGCGTTCAAGCTTGTCGCGCTACGGGTAGCCAGCGCGTTCTGGTCTGTCGCGTTGTATGTCTATAGCGCGTTCTTCTTTGTCGCGCTACATGGATATAGCGCGTTCTGACTGAACGTGCTATATAAGGGTAGCGCGTTCTTAAGGGCGACCAGCCGGGCTGCCCAGGATGCGTAGTCTACGGATGATCATGCCACCCTTGACCGTGTGTGTCTTGGACACCCCATGGAGTTTCGTGACCGTGTCTTTGGGTGTCTCGAGATTTTATTTCTCTCGATTAGCGTGCCCGTAGGTGTGGTGGGTTCGGGTGACCCCACGTGTTCCGGGCTTTCATGTTACGCTCGATCGAGTCAACGTGTATCGGTGTGCATACGGTGGGGTCTCCCCCGCATGTCATGAGTTTTCCCTAGAAGATGATTCCCGAGTGGGTCATGTGTTGGGCCTTGGACTACGAGTCCAGTCATTCAGCCTGGGGCTGGAGACTTCCCGCTTCCCCTGGGTTGCTAATCGGCGTGCCGGCCTGTGAGTTGCCTTGGGAATCACGCTACTGTGTTTTTCACATGGGCCATATGTGTGGCCTCGGAGTGTGAGTCCAGCTGTCCAGCCTAGGGCTGGAAGGCTTCTCAGTTCCCTTCCCGAGGGAATGGTCTCTGCCGCTCTTAAGTTGCCTCGGTATTTGTGCTACCGTGGTTTAGACCTAGGGATTAGGCTAGATTGACGGCCTTGTGCTATTGCATACGACGGTCTTGACCCCGAGTCTGGTGACTCAAGGACCGTTGGATTTAGTGAGTCTACAGGACTATCCAGAGTCCAATGGTTCGATGCCACTTGGTTCTTCTCGACTTTTGCGTAGGGTGCGTGCGTGCTTCTTAGAGTTTCTCCTTGGAGAGTGGTCACATCGGTGACTCCCCACTAGTCATAGCCTTCCGACATGCGAGTGGTCCCACCAGGGAGTGGTGGCGAGGCTACCCCAAGAGATGGTTTTTTAGAATGGTTTTCATTGCGCCCCACATCTTGCAGCCAGAGTCCGGCTGAGGGGAAAACCAGTCAGAGGGCCAGACCAGGGACCCGCGGTCTGTGTGTGCACACGTGGTTGGGGGTGGTTGGACCCGCGCTGACGAGCGTGACCCCAACTAGTCACTTGTTCTGTGGTTACTAGTATCGTGTCCCCGTTCCACCAGGGGTCGAGGGGGACACCTAAGGAGCAGTCTAAGACGTCAGTGGACGCATCCGGCCTTGCTTATGGTGGGCAGGTACTCCTGTCACGTGAGACGTGACTCTCCTGTTTCCGGGTTCTGTTTCCCGTCTGCTAGACGTGGTTTTCTAGATTGGCTGGTGTTTCTGAGTTAGCGGCTAGGGTGCTAGTAGCTTAACGAGGTTACGTCTTGTTGGTGCGGTGTTCGCGACCTTGTGGTCAGGGTTGCACCTTGGACAGCGTGTCCAGGTTGGCCGTGTCCTGGGAGACAGGCCTCTACGGTGGGGTCGCCGTGGGTTTTTACTTCGGTAAGTGGTACTAGTGTGGTTCGGTAGTCTCGACCGTGAGATCGGGGTGTATTTTTCTGGTACAGTAGGAGTAGCTGTAGTGCCAAGTTTTGACTGGCCACCGGTTCGCTGTTCCTGCTGTAGTTGTAGCTTTCATTTCTGCTACCGCCGTTGTTTCCGGTTGGGGTTCTGCGGGACCCTTGCTGAGTGTCTATTTGGAGACTCATCCCTGCTTTTCAGATGCGACGGTTCTTCCTCGAGGTTCAAGGGTGCTATTCGGAGGTTCTCAATTGCCAGCTCGCCTGGCCGAGTGTTCACTTGACATGTGGTACGTTTTACTGCTTTAGGCTATACTTTCTATTGGACTGGACTCTGTTATAGTAGTTGTTTATTTATTTCTGTTAATTGTTGAACTATCCTGCTTTATTTCCTATTTCTTTGTACCTCCACACACCTTTTAGCCCTTCCGATCCCTCCCAGTTCGTGGGTAGTGGGCCAGGATTCGAATGGTATCAGGTTCTTCCCGGTATCCGGATCTTGGGTCGTCACATTACCAGAACCAGAAGCCATGCTTGGAAGACGCTATTGGAGGTAGATATAATCATATAAGTAATATGCTCGCAGTTGAATAGAACTAACTTGTTCGAAAACTACGCTACTTGCTTGGGGAACAGGTCCATAGCATTTGCATTAGGTCCACTAGAAGGAACTATTGGTTGCACTGGTTGTGCTGGTTGTGCTGATTGTGGGGCCTGACCCACAGGAGTAGCTGCAGGTGATGCTTTTGGTGCCCGAGTGATGTGACATGACCTACGATGTTTGATGAAGCCATTGGAATGCAACAACTAATCTATCAATCCCTCGGACCTAGTAAGCAAACAAGATTCACGGACCAGCAACTTCACTCGAGCGGACTCTCCCGCTAAGCGCACATTAGTGCCCTTAGGCAACTTGGTGATGGTGGTGAGGGTCAGAGACGAGACCTCGCGGCTCCCGGGATTGGCTAGCTTAAGGTTGAACCCCGAAGGGTCCTAGGATGCCCACTCTCAGGGGCTGCCAGCACGCCGAGGGCGTGGGAGGTAATGGCTCTCTCACAACTCGCCCACTGTAGTCACTCACACAATAGTAATTCGGGATCGGGCACTTACTTACCGTCCGACGGCACTAGCGGCAATACTAAACCAGCAATCGAAAGAAACCAGCAAAGGGGTAACCGAAGCTTACCTGACCGGTGTGAAGACACCGATCTCGGCCGGAGATGAGGGCGAGCGAGGAAGCGTGGGCTTACCCGCACGCTGCGTCGATGAAGCTTCAACCTGAAATTACAGTTTACATGCACTACGCCCCTTGCAAGGGGGGAGTATTAGGGGTGGGGATTAGTTTTTACAACCAAAATGTACCCTCACGCAGGGAGGGGCGGTCAGCTGTTGATGCATGGAAAATGAGCAATGGCGAAGACAAGAAATTGAAAAGAGGTCAGACTAACAGTGAAAGACCATTGATGAAGCTCGTCAACCATTCACCCAGCTAAAACCCTTGTTGGCCAAGCTGATGTCCGGTGCCAATGTCACTCAGACGGCAACACTGATAAAGCAGCAGTCACTCGACTGATGAGACCTTCCAGCCCTTTAATGAGAGTTGTACTACCGTTTCGCCCAAGAATCCACGGATGATATGTCAAGATGAGTCAGATGTCGGCTTGCTGACAGATGTAATATGAGATGAAGATGAAGACGGTACCGGCAGATGAAGATGGCAAACGCTTTGCAAAGTCAGAACAGAAGAAGAATGGTCTCCACATATTACACACCCGGCTGAGGTCTTCCTAGACTAAAGCTGATGTCCGATCTCGTCACCATTCAAGTGACGATATCGATAAAATGATACCCGGCATTGTCACCATTCAAGTGGCAATACCGATGAAACCCCTGTCTACGGACAATGAAATCCCGGTCTACAGACTGATGAAAACCGTAATGATGATCTCGATACAAGATATGTCATGAATGAAAGGCCCTTTCGGGTGATGATGTCCTTGAAAGACCCAAATGGGTCTGTGAAAGTGGCCACAAAAAGGCTCTAATTGGGCCTCAAAAGATGGCGCCGAGAGCCATTTGCCGAAGCCCAAGAGGGCGCCGAGAGCCTGGTCAAATGCGCGCCGGGAAGCTCAAGCCGAAACCCAGCCGTGATGCTACTGCCGAGAGGGAGAAAAGGGTTATAAAAACCCCCTTCCTTTGAACAAAAAGGGGATCGATCGGAAGAAAAAAAGAAGAAAAAGATAGAGCAATAGAAAGATAGAGAGGGAGTCCTGCTCAGAGAGCAAGAGCCCCCCTCAACCAAAAGAGAAGAGAAGAAATAGAAGAGAAGAAGAAGGAAGGTTCCAGGTGGGCACTGGGGAGGGAGAGGAGTCAATGCTCCGCCCTCCCCCATGCTTTCTTTTCTCTTTTTCTTCATGTAATCTTTAGAGTTTCATCTCGATTGATAGAGTGTAACCGGACAATCCCGGCCTCGATTTGTATCTCCCTGTGCCTCATTCCCTCTCTATGAGCAATGTAAGTCTGGGAAATGCATCGAAATAGAATATTACAGTGGCCTGTTTGGGTACTGATGGATTGAAATTGCTGTTATCCTCTTCCGTTATTTCTTTTGCATCCGCTTGTCCATTGCTTAGATGCTTTTGATTTTCGGCCGGTGCTTCATATCCCGGAGTCGATCCTCCTGTGAAGAATGAAGGTGGAACCCCAACCCTTATTCAATGGGTTATTGGGCTCCGTCCCTCTCCTTTCTTCCATGGTACGATAGACCCTCCGGAGCATCGTGGATTTCTGTCGAGTTCACAGTTAGTTCAGGGTCAGAGACAGCAATCTCTTGACCGGCTGAACATCAGATGATCAGAGAAAATCCTCTGCATAACCCTACGAGGCGACGGAGCCATGCCACTGCATAAGCTTCATGGACCTCTAAAGGAACATCAAAATGGTGCTGCAGGCATGTATATGGCCAGGGGTCCAGTACCCTTCTGTTTGGCTTTTACCCCGGCACTCCGTGGGTGATTGCCCATCATCTCCTGGCAAATGCTGACCGCAGGGGAAATGCTGCCAAAATTCTCAAAGTTCATTGAAGCCCCCCCCCCCCCCCCCCGACCGGCAACAGGAAGAAATGCATCCTTCAGAAGGCTATACGACGGCCTCATTTCCCCATCAATTCCACCCCAAGATTTCCTTGGTATCCTCCTAACAGAAGCATCCATGAAATCCCCTTGTTCGCATCCCAAGTTCAGCTTCAATCGCATCCAGAAACTCAAAAATCCCTGAAACAGAGCATCGTTCGAGCTCTGGAAAACGATGAAACCCTGCAGCAAATCTACCTTCTCGGTGCACAAATTGCCCGCCGAAAACCCCTCTGCCGAGAGGTCTGTCCCCTTAGCTAAACGACAAACCAATCTGTTTTAACCCTTTTCACGTGAGTCTATGTGCAAGGCTCCCGGCGGCAGACTCCCGGCGTGGCCAGAAGCGCGCCGGGAAACCCTACGCCGAGAGCCCCTCCTCCTTGTCAGCCATTCACCCCCGGCGCCACCCTCCCGGCGCCACCTTCCCGGCGCTCCCAGGAGCGCGCCGGGAAGCCCTACGCCGAGAGCCTTCCCCCTTTCATCTGGCCGCGCCGAGACCCTCCTTCGGCCTACTAAACCCATGCCGAGAGCTCCCTCTCCGGCCAATTGAAGCCACACTGAGAACCTCCTTTTGGCCAATCAAAACCGTGCCGAGAGCCCCTCCTCCTTCAGCTGATAAAACCCAGTCAGAGGCCCTCTTCTACACTGATATCCTTCAATTTTGGTCTCCATACACACATGCCCTGGGGATGTTCATAGATCGTCATGAGTGCCCTGAGAAGATATAGTAATGGGGAAGTCCTCCCCTACAGTATTCATTCCCGATCCGGATTTCACCCTTATGAACCCAAAGGGCCATGTCATTACATGAGTTCCGAGGGATTTCAAGGGGATATTAAACGATGGAATAAAGATAAGCAATGTCCCGGGGCCCGACGCCCATCCCCGTTCGGTTGTCATCCCGGCACTCCGTGGATGATAACCTATCCTCCCTTGGCATAATCCAAGTTGAGGGGACATGCTGCCAAAATTTACACATACCTTGCCAGGTAGCTGTAATGTCCTACCTATCAACCCCGTAGGCCCACGGAGCCATGTCCCTACATGCTCTCCGATGGTCCTTTGAAGGGGAGGATATAGATGCAACATCGCGTACGCACAGGGCGCGTCATGTCATGCCGGTGCTTACTCGGATTCTGGGTCAGTTATGCCCGATCTCTTACGGATCCCACCCTGCCACTGGATGGGTGGTTCCCTATTCCCCACTTGGCATGGTCCAAGATGGTGAGAATTTGCCGTCGGTTTTATCCCGAAAATAACCAACCCCGGCTCCGTCTAATCCATTTAACATTTGCAAATGAACGACTTCCATCTCTCTTGAGCATGTGGCTTTACCGCTGTCATCCTCCTACTTTTAGCGTTTAATCAAGGGTTGTCCTTCCTTAGAAGGACGTAATTAACGTTATAACGTTCATGGTATGACGGACTTCTGGTCCAGACACGATCACTCACAATCGACTGACCATGTCAGATCGAGCGCACAATAAAATTGTCACTTCGGTGACTGGCACGCCAATGAACCAATAAATAAATAAATCAATAAATAAATAAATAATAAAAAAATAAATAAAGATAAGATAAAAATCCCGCGTCCACAAGTCTGGCACGCCCGGTGGGACCGAGTCTCCCTTCATCTTTACGCTAAAGTAGGAGGCCCGGCGGGCCCCCATGAAACTTCTGATTCTATGTACTTTCCTTATTTTCAGGAATCTACAATGACAGCTGGAATCATGTCCGTTTGCTTCGACCAACAGCCGATTGACATGCATGTGCGCGAAGGCTACCTGGCGGTACCCCTCGCGTTCGGATCACTGCCGCCTGCCATTGGGCTGCCCAACTGCTTGGGCGTCGTCTTCACTGACCTTCTACAGGTCGATGACAATGAGCAAGGCGCTACTGCAAGTGTCCCGGTGAAGATCACCGACCAGAAGAACATTTTACCGGAGAACACGGCCCTCACGGCCGTCGCCTGCTACGTCCATCATGTCCAGAAAAGGGACATGGTCCCCGCTGCTGCTCAGAAGGGGAGGAGGACCAACCGGAGGAGCCGGTATGTTACTGCTGACCGTCGTCTTTCCAACTCCGGAAAGACCATGATAATCGGAGGGATCCGGACGAACCTCAACGGCCGCCCGAGGGAGGTCAACCCAGATGTGGTCGTACCAGGGGTACCCACCACCAACAGATTCCACACCTTGGCCACCAGGCAGGCCAATTGGGAGGCTAATGAAAAGAAGTCGCTGGCGCCCAAGCCAGCAAAATACAAACAGGTCTGGCGGCCGCAAAAGATCCAAAGCTGGGCCCCAGCTCAGGACAGGGAGAACCTTACTGATATCACTATTGCCCGCCTCGGAGCAGAGGGTAGAAGGGAAGTGAAGAAAGATGAAAGAAATGCTACTACCATCTACCCCAAGACCCGGGGGAGGAGAGATGAGGTTGAGGGTCAGGAAAGAAATTTGGCTGCTGTTCGCCCCATGATGAGGGGCAGAAAATACCATACAAGGGAAAGCTTCGCTACTACCCATCCCATGGCTAGGGGCAGAAGATGGGAAAGGAAGATCTATGATGCTGCTGCCGACTGCTACCAAGTTGGCGATGTGAGCGAACCAGTCGCTGGGGTCACTGCAAGGAGACCAAGAGCCTGTGCCAGACAGGCTGATATCTGCAGATACTCCAAAGCCGAGCATTTGAATGCTCGGGTGGCAAGACTGGCTTATCAGCAAAAGAGCCAGGACAGATTGATACTCCAACCTGAGCCACAGAGGCACAACTCTGAAGAGATGAAGCAGATAGTCCAAGACTACTTCCACTACCTAGGGAGCTCTGCCCTCGGTCAACAAAGACTATCCCGTGCCTTGGGCACCAGAGGTGAAGAAAAAGAAGAAACACTGTAAGAAATGATGATCGGGGCCTCTTCCTCCGATTCAAATCACTATGAAGAAGGCCTCGAGCCCGGATATGATAAAGAAGACCTGTACCGGGAGGAAGCCAAAGAAAGAATATCGGTCTTCGACCGGCTCAGATATCCTGACCAGGTGAAAAGAAAGGTCTACAGGCGGAAGGGAAAAATGCAAATCTTCGCCTGCAACATGGCTGGACTCGCCAGGGGGCAAGATATACTACCAGCTCAGCCAAATGAACTGCTCAGGTTGGCTACTAGACCTGGTCCTGTCACAAGAAGAAGCCAGGCCGCAAAAGATAAAATGAAGAAATATGATGAAGCCCGCAAGGTCACCACTATGACAGTCAATGTGGTGACGGCACAGGATGAAGACAATCCCTTTGTTGAAGATGCTGAAGGGACTTCTGAAGATATGCAAATCCCATCAACCTTGGATCCCATGATCCAGATGATGTTCAGGAGATATCAACAGGAGATCAGTGCTCTCCGAAGACAGCTCAATGAGAGACATGAAGCTACATCAGTCTCAAAGCAAGCTGAACCTGCGGGGCAAACATCCAGCTCAGCAGAGACGGCTATCCCAGCTAACCCTCTCCTAGCTAATAAGGGCAAGACACCGAGCCAACCTGTTCCACAGCAAATAGCAGCTCAGCCCTCTGTGTCTCAGACACAGCCTACCGCGCCCATCTTGCGCGCCACTGTGATGACAACTCCTCACAGCCAGCAACAAGCTCACTTCTTCCCAGAAGAGATAGATCCAGCTGTAGCCCACAAACAGATGATTGAAAGAATTATGGAAATGAAGCTGTCAGAAAAGACTGGTGGTGATGCGGGTACTTATGATGTGTACAGGGTACCCTATCCTCCCCAGTATGCTGCCAAGAAACTACCCCCAGGCGTCAGTAAGCCGCCGAAGTTTGAGAAATTTAATGGCCAAGGCTCCCCTAGGGAGCATATAGCCTACTACACTACAATCATGGGCGACCTAGCAGTCGATGAAGCTTATCTGCTCAAGTTCTTTGGCTCATCCCTCACTGGGTTGGCTTTTGAATGGTACTCAAGCTTGCCAGCTGGGTCAGTGGTTGATTGGCCTGATATGCAGAGGAAATTCCGCGACAGATTCCATGTCACGGAAAGGGAAATCACGATAGCAGAGCTATATGCAACCAAGCAGAAATAAGATGAAACTGCACTGGACTACATCAAAAGGTGGAGGAACTTGGCCATGAGATGCCGAAGACCTCCTCATCAGGAAGATGCAGTGCAGATATGCAAGCAGAGCCTCAGGAGGGAGGTGCTAGAAAAGATGATCGGTGCAGATGTCAGAACATTTGACCGACTAAACAATATAGTGGCGGAAGTTGAGACGTTCTTGTCCAAGCGTCCGACCGCCAATATCCTCACTATGCCGAAGGGAAAATCCAATGAACGACGGCCATCACACTCTGAGGCCAACACCGTCGATTTCAGAACCTTCGAGCAATAGAAGGGGAAGAAAGGGGCAGATGAAGCTCCCCCGCTGGCAGATACAGCAGAAAGAAAAGATAAAGTCTCTCTGAGAGACAAGATGAGAAAAGCATATTCCTTCCCAAAAGATAAGACGGCCGCACTGTTCAACTGGGCATACAAGTTCAATAAGGTAACATTGCCTGAACCCAAAAGACCAGCAGATGCAGCAAAGAAAGATGATCCGCTGTTCTGTCCATTTCACCGTGCGCTGGGGCACGCAATTGAAGATTGTTATGTCTTCAAAGATATCATGGAAGGAATGGTCAAGAAAGGTGAGCTGCAGCTGGGAGATTATCAGGTAAAACCGCCCCATCCACATGAGCCTCCACCCTGGAGAGTGGTTGCTAATATGATCTCAGTCTACCAACAGCTGCCCAAGGAAGCCGTCGAAGAATGCACCAGGCATACCTATGAAGCTTGCTTCCTCACCCCACAGAAGGATCAGGAAGGATGGCAGATGATACCCATAAAAAGTAGAAAGAAGACTCCTGCAGCCAGTATCAGCGGAGCAGTCATCCGGGGTGTTATCCCAAGGCCCGAGCCGCCTCCAATGAAGCCAATATGGCATACAGCTGAGACCGGACCAGTCATCCGGATCCCTACTCACAACCGGAGGAGACAAACTCCCCTCCCTACACATAAAGAAGTGAGCCCCGCAGCGAGGCGTCTGCAGCAATACATTAATGAGCTTGATGAGTATGAGCAGAAGAAGCCCAAGCATCTGCTGATGAAAGACTGTATACTCTGGGAACAGCTCGAAGAATTGAAAATTAAAGAGCAGCCAGAGGCAGAACAAGAAAAAGCTAAAAATGAGCCCTTCTGGGGGCAGGAGCCAGCAAAGCCAAATTCCCAAAAGAAGAAGAAACGGCCCAAATCCAAGAAAGGAAAGAAGGTCACGACAGTACAATGTAACACTCTGTCAGTACTCTTTTCCTTGCCCGGGGAGGACGATGAGCCGGAAGCATCCAACGCTCCGCTAGAAGCTAACCATGCCGAAGCCTCTACCTCGGCCCATGCAACACGTTCTGGGAGAAGATGGGGGCGCCCACCACCAGCCAACCATAATATCATGTTCAGAGGGGAGCAACCCTATCAAATCCCGGAACCAGAGATACGAGGTGTCCAGGTTCCTCCCCCTGCCAGTCTATACCAAGACAAAAAGAAGGCAGATGAAGCCCCTTCATTCCTGGAGTTCCTGTCCAGCTTAGAAAATGAGCAACCGGCTCATACTGCTCCAGATAAAAGCAATAAATGCCAGCAGACAGCGGCTGGAAAGCAGAAACAGCATGAAGAAAATGAAGAAGGTAACCCTCTAGCAAAACCAGGGGCAGTCGCTACAGAAGAAGCCTTCCGGGAGACCGATGAAGAAGATAAAATTGAAAATGGGCAGCAAAGGCCACAGGCACCACATGAACCTCCAAGACCCCGATGGGCAGAGGAGATGAGACTGTCTAATGTCCGGGTGGGCAGTCGAGTCATGAAAATGCTGAAGAAGCTCCCTACCAGATTCTCCATCTGGGAAATTCTCTCTCTGAGTGAAGAAGCTCGCCAAGCAATTGTGGATGCCTTGCAGTCCCCGGCACAATGTGAAGCACTCTTGGCAGAAGTGAACACTGCACCGTCAGTCACATTCACGGAGGATGATATGCTAATCCCAAATTCTGGCCATAATAGACCGCTGTATATGAGGGGCTCCCTGAACTGTCAGCCGATAAGCAGAATACTGATAGATCCCGGGGCTGATGTAAATATTCTCCCGTATCGCATCTATCAGAAATACTACTTTGATCTTCAGCTCACCAAGGTCAGAGACATGAAGATTGCAGGATTCAACCAGAAATGTGAAACACCTCTCGGGATGGCTGATTTCAATCTCACACTGGGCGACCTCACTACAGTGGTACGATTCTATGTAATCGACTCCAACACCACGTATAAGGCCCTGCTGGGAAGACCGTGGCTGCACGAATATCAGATAGTGCCATCCACACTACACCAATGCATAAAATATTGCCATGAAGGAAAAGAAGAAAGGGTGTTTGCAGACCTACATCCCTTCGAAGTGTTCGAGTGCCATATGCTCGATGCATCCTACTACACCGAGGTGTCACAAAGAGATAAAGGAAAAGAAGCTGTGGTCAGCCAGGAAAAGCCGGCGACGAAAACAAGAAATTGGTCTCCGCCGCCGCCAAAGGGCTACATTAAAAAGCATGGGGTATCTCACATCTCTTATGCTGATGATTTTGCTCGGATCACTCCTCCTGGCATACACCCAGGTGATACTGAAGAAAAGATGAAAGAAAAATACACGCTGGTGGAAGTTCCTCAGGGTCTAGTCAAGCCCATAGCCAGCATAGAATACCAGACGGTGCTGGCATTGAAGACTATGAAAATCCCTCGCTTCTGCGAGCCTCCTATCATATTCTACACCGGGGGGGCAGTCGAAGAAGATGATCAAGACTGCATGGTCCCTGAAGAAACCGCAAACCGGATGGTGCCAATTGCAGGCCTAGAGTACACTACCCAACGGGTTTCGCAAATGTTCTCCAAGATGCAAATGCCTTCAATACAATCTGCAGCCCAGAAGAAAGCATTTAAGGAGCTATGGGACCCACCTCGAGATAATAAAGAACTGAGGAAGATCACACAGCACCCGGGACTGGGTTACACCCTGCAAGAACACTATGAAGCTGAGGTAGATGTCATCTCTGCCTTCTACCAGCATGAAGATTCCCCTGGGATGGACTATGATCAATACCCTTCGGAAGATGAAGAAATCATTTATCAGTCTGTAGTGGACAATGAAATCCCAGACAATCAGTCAGGGATAGGGGTACCTGACGATACAAGGAGAGATTGGTACTGGGAAGATCTATCTTGCAAGGAGGATCTGTTCCAGGATGAAGCGAAATTTGATACGGGAAACCCGGATGAAGATCAAGTAGCCAGAGAGCTGCAAGAGTGCCTGGAGTTTGGGCGCATTCTAGAAGAATTCCGAGCTCTACATAATGATGACCTCTCAGGGGAGCCCACATCAGAAGAGCCTCTAAACACGGAAGACTCCACTTCGAAGTTTTTCGCTGAGCCAATCACGTCCTCGGGGCAGACTGAACAGAATCCGGCCGTATTGGCCTTATACGATGCACCAGCATCCGCTGATGACCAATCTAATGAAACAGAAAATCATGAAAATGAAGAAGATTGTATCCCAGGAGCCTTTATTGATTTGCAAGAAGCCCCACCCGAAGTAGAAGATGGAGGCCAAGCCACCGTCGATGAGCTGATAGAAGTGAATCTGGGGTCAGCAGATGAGCAAAGGCCTACATTCCTCAGCGCACTGTTGGAGCCAGCTGTCAAAGAACAGTATATTCAGTTTTTGAAAGAATTCCGAGACTGCTTCGCATGGACATATGATGAAATGCCAGGACTGAGTTCTGATGTGGCACAGCACCGCTTGGCGATAAACCCAGAGGCAAGTCCTGTGAAGCAGCCTTCCAGGAGAATGCGTCCCGAACTGATAAATCAGATCAACAAAGAGGTCGACAAGCTGATCGATGTGGGCTTTGTTGAAGAGAACCAGTATACTACATGGCTGGCCAATATAGTGCCCGTGAAGAAGAAAAATGGGCAGATCAGAATATGTGTGGATTTCAGGGACCTGAATAAGGCTTGCCCGAAAGATGATTTCCCAGTGCCAATCACTGAAGTAATGATCGATGCAACCACTGGCCATGAAGCCCTGTCATTCATGGATGGGTCATCCGGATATAACCAGATCTGGATTGCTGAAGAAGACAGAGTGCACACTGCATTCCGCACCCCGAAGGGGATATTTCACTACAAAAGGATGCCATTCGGCCTCAAGAATGCTGGCGCTACTTACCAAAGAGCTATGATAAAGATCTTTGATGATTTGCTCTTCAAGAAGGTAGAGTGCTACATTGATGACCTGGTGGTGAAAACCAGCAGAAAAGAAGACCATTTGCAGGATCTGAGAGTAGTGTTCCAGAGGCTGCGCAAATATGAGCTCAAAATGAACCCTATGAAATGTGCCTTCGGCGTGTCCAATGGAAAATTTCTTGGGTTCATCGTCCATCATAGGGGCATTGAGATCGACCCATCCAAGATTAAAGCTATCCAGGAGCTCCCTCCACCAAGGAATCTCCACGAGCTGAGATCTCTACAAGGGCGTTTGGCCTACATCCGACGATTCATATCAAATCTGTCAGGGAGATGCCACCCTTTTCACAAGCTCATGATGAAAGATGTACCGTTCCTCTGGGACGATGGCTGTCAGGAAGCCTTTGAGAAGCTGAAAGAATATCTCAAGACCCCTCCAGTGCTGGGGGCACCTATTAAGGGCAAGCCCCTGATACTATACATTGCAGCCACACACTGTTCCCTGGGGGCAATGCTAGCACAAATAAATGAAGAATGCAAAGAGCAGGCTCTATACTACCTGAGTCGGAGGCTGATTAGAACTGAAGAAAGCTACAGCTACATAGAAAAGACATGCTTGGCACTAGTCTTTGCCGTTAAGAAGCTCCGGCACTATATGCTGTCACATGAAATCAGATTGATATCTGCAGCAGATCCACTCAAATACATACTGACTCAGCCAGTACTGAAAGGCCGGTTGGGCAAATGGGCAGTAATTCTGATGGAATTCGATATCACATATATACCCCAGAGGTCAATAAAAGGACAGGTCGTGGCCGATTTCTTCGCGAGCATCCTGTGCCAGAGAATGATATATTGGGGACTGAGTTACCCGATGATGAAACACTAGAAGCCTGTCAGGCTCAGTCAACTATGTGGCAGCTATTCTTTGATGGAGCGTCTAGAACAGAGACGGACTCCGATGGAAAGACCAGAATATGGGTCGGAGCCGGTATTGTGCTAAGATCGCCAGAGAGGGAGGTTGTGCATACTTCCTGTTCTATAAACAAGCCCTGCACTAATAATGAAGTCGAGTATGAAGCTCTGATAATCGGACTGCATATAAGCCTCAACATGGGTATCCAGATGCTTTAGGTATTCGGGGATTCAATGTTGATAATAAAGCAAATCCAAGGGGAGTTCGAAGTGCGAAAGCCGGAGTTGAACCCCTACCACCAAAAAGCTGTGCGCCTCATGGCGAGATTCTATCATATTGAGATCAAGCATGTGGGCCGTGCACATAATGCCCAGGCTGATGCATTGGCAAAGCTAGCCAGCTCAATAGCAATCCCACCAGATGAGACACTGAACATTGTTGTTATAAACCGGCGGCAAGTCCCCAGCATGCTAGAAGGCTACCCCGAAGAAAATGAAGTCGCCATGATCAGTACAGAACAGGCATCTGATTGGAGACATTACCTGCTACAATGGTTTTCACACCAACAGTTGCCGCAGAAAAGAGAAGAAAAGATGAAACTTCTAAGGATCAAAGATTCTTATGAATTCAGAAATGGAACTCTGTTCCGAATAATGGCAGATGCACGCAAGAAGATTTTGCTCCGCTGTCTGTCTACTAAGGAAGCTTGGCAAGCAATGAAAGAAATACATGCTGGGACGGCAGGTGCTCATCAAGCTGGCCCTGAGATGAAGATAGAAATCAAGAAGCTGGGCTACTATTGGCCCACTATGTTTGAAGATTGCTGCAAGTTTGCAAAGTCATGTCAGAAATGTCAGGAGCATGCTGTTGTGCCTAGAAGGCCACCTGCCGTTCTGCACCCTACAGTCCCTAGCTGGCCGTTTGCACAATGGAGAACTGATGTAGTCGGCCCACTACCGACCTCATCGGCCGGACATAAGTACATACTGGCAATAACAGATTACTTCTCCCGATGGGCGGAAGCTATAGCATTACGAGAAGTGACTGGTGAGCTGGTTGCCAGATTCATCAAGCAAAACATCATCTTCCGGTTTGGGATCCCCAGCCGAATAATATCTGACAATGGGAGTCATTTCAGAAATCAGAAAATCTATCGGCTTGCCGAGAAATATAAGATCGAATGGAGGACTTCCACCCCTTACAATCCACAAGCAAATGGATTGGCAGAAGCTTTCAATAAGACTTTGTGCACCCTGCTGGCCAAAGTCGTCAGTGCCAATAAGAAGGACTGGGAAGAAAAGATGTATGAAGCTCTGTGGGCATATCGCACTGTCTTCAAGACACCTACAGGGTGCTCGCCATACTCACTGGTATACGGCTCAGAGACAGTAGTTCCATTAGAACTGGAAGTCCCGTCACTCAGAGTGGCAGTCCAATATGACCTGGCCCATGGCGAACAAACCAATGCAGAAAGAAGATTACAAGAATTGGCTGAATAGGAAGGAAAGCGCCTCCAAGCTCAGAAGAATATCCAGATGTATCAGGCCCGCATGGCCACTGCGTTCAACAAACTCGTAAAAGGACGAGAATTTAAGAAAGGTGACCTTGTCATGGTCAAGAAAAGAGAAGTCATGGCGTCCAACCCAAAAGGAAAGCTAAATCCCAATTGGGAAGGTCCATATGTGATACAAAGGGTCTACAAAGGAGGGGCCTACATAGTTGTTAATCATCGAGGGGAAATTCAATTTTCACCACTCAACGGTAGACACCTAAAGCTGTATCATGCTGCCCAACCAATATTCCCCGAGTAATCAGCGGGCTAAAAGCTACCCTTCCTCCTTGGTCTAGCGGCACTCTGCTCTAACCGAGCTACCCTTTTCCTTGGTCTAGCGGCACTCCGCCCTAACCGAGCTACCCTTTTTCTTGGTCTAGAGGCACTCCGCCCTAACCGAGCTACCCTTCCTCCTTGGTCTAGCGGCACTCTGCCCTAACCGAGCTACCCTTTTCCTTGGTCTAGCGGCACTCCGCCCTAACCGAGCTGTCCTTCCTCCTTGGTCCAGCGGCACTCTACCCTAACCGAGCTACCGTGCTCCCTTGGTCTAGCGGCACTCCGCCCTAGCCGAGCCATCCCTTATCATGATCTAATGACAGTCCGACTTGTTACCCTCCCAAAAAAGAGGGGAAGAGAGAATAAAAGAATGAAAATAAATAAAAATGGGGTTAAAAATAGAGATACCCTGCCGGTCTTGTTCAGGTTTTCCGAGCAAGGGCAAAAATGGCTAAAACCCAGCTGTGGTGAAAACCCGAAAGGGCACTGCAGGCAAAATCGGGTACCCCGCCACGTGAAAACTCGGAAGGGCGCGTGGGAAAAAGCAAGAGGGGGCTGGCTCCGGTGAAAACCCGAAAGGGCGCTTGGGCCAGTAATATGGTGATCCTAAATAAACCTCACCTCCCGTCATAAACTTCTCGTCGATCGGCCGGCACCTTGTCCGATCAACGATCAAATCCATCCAGTACGGACCCTACGTCTGTCCTGATAAAAGCCCTCGTACCTTGTCCCAGGTCCCACCGTGATGAAACCTGCTGCTGATCAATGGGCACACTCACCCGATCAGCAATGAAACCTGTCCGGTTTAGGCCTTACGTCTATGCCGATGAAACCTATGAAACCCTTGCATTGGTGTATACCCTATACCGTGATGAAACCTGCTGTTGATTGATTGGCACACTGCCCGATCAGCGATGAAACCTATCCAGTTTAGACCCTACGTCTATCCTGATGAAACCTATGAAACCTTTGCATTGGTATAAACCCAATACCGATGATGAAACCTGCTGTTGATTGATTGGCACACTGCCCGATCAGCGATGAAACCTATCCAGTTTAGACCCTACGTCTATCCTGATGAAACCTATGAAACCTTTGCATTGGTATAAACCCAATACCGATGATGAAACCTGCTGTTGATTGATTGGCACACTGCCCGGTAAATGATGAAACCTATCCGGCTTAGACCTTACGTCTATCCCGATGAAACCTATGAAATCTTTGCGTCGGTATAAACCCAATACCGATGATGAAACCAACTGTTGATCGATTGGCGCACTGCCCGGTCAATGATGAAACCTATCTGGCTTAGACCTTACGTCTATCCCGATGAAACCTATGAAATCTTTGCATTGGTATAAACCCAATACCGATGATGAAACCAGCTGTTGACCGATTAGGCGCACTGCCCGGTCAATGATGAAACCTATCCGGCTTAGACCTTACGTCTGTCCCGATGAAACCTATGAAATCTTTGCATTGGTATAAACCCAATACCGATGATGAAACCTGCTGTTGGTCGATTGGCACCCTGCCCGATCAACAATAAAACCAGCCCAGGGTAGACCTTACGTCTATTCTGATGAGATTCATAAGATCCTTGCATTGGTATAAACTCAATACCGATGATGAAACCCACATTTGATCAATGGGCATCCTGCCCGATCGACAAAGAAACCCGTCCTATCAAATCTGCATACCCCTTTACGTCCCGCAGTGAAGAAACCTACCATTGGTCGATCGGCACCTTGCCCGATCAATGATAAAACCAGCCCAGTGTAGACCTTACGTCTACCCTGATGAAACCTATAAAATCCTTGCGTCGGTATATACCCAATACCGATGATAAGAGCATGCACTAATGAAGCAGCACATCGCCTGATCCGTGCTGAAGTCCCAATTCAGAAAACATATGTATATATATAAAAAAAATGGGGTTAAAAATAGAGATATCCCGCCAGACTTGTTCGGACATCCCGGATAAGGGCAAAAATGGCCAAAAACCCAGCTGTGGTGAAAACCCGAAAGGGCACCGCAGGCAAAATCGGGTACCCCGCCACATGAAAACCCGAAAGGGCGCGTGGGCAAAAGTGAGAGGGGGCTGGCTCCGGTGAAAACCTGAAAGGGCACTTGGGTCAGTAATGTGGTAATTTAAAAGTTCCATGCCAACCGACACGCTACCTTTACCTCCCTTCTATTGATGAAGCCTTCCGTCGGTCAACTGGTTCCACGCCCCACCGATGATAAAACCTTTCCAGGATAGACCTTACGTCTGTCCTGATGAAATCTACGCACCCTCTTTCAAACGTCCCACCGACGATGAAACCCATCAACATTTTTACTAAGGCCTATCCAGTTCAGACCTTACGTCTGTCCTGATAAAACATACGCATTTCTTGGCAAAGTCCCACCTGCGATAAAACCTATTGGAATAGACCTTACGTCTGTCCTGATGAGACCTACACCTTCACACACTTCCCACCGTTGGTCGATTGGCACCTCGCCCGATCAATGATGAGACCCTATCCAGTCTAGACCTTTCGTCTATTCTGATGAAACTTATAAAATCTTTGCATTGGTATAAACCCAATACCGATGATGAAACCAGCTGTTGATCGATGGGCACCCTGCCCAATCAATGATGAAACCATGCAGTTTGGACCTTTCGTCTATTCTGATGAAAATTATGAAATCTCCTTGCATCGATATAAACCCAATATCGATGATGAAATCAATTGTTGATCGACCGGTACCTCGCCCGATCAATGATGAAACCCTACCCAGTTTAGACCTTTCGTCTATTCTGATGAAACTTATAAATCCCTTTGCATCGATATAAACCCAATATCGGTGATGAAACCAACTATTGATCGACTGGCATTTCGCCCGATCAAGGATGAAACCCTACCCAGTTTAGACATTTCGTCTATTCTGATGAAACTTATAAATCCCTTTGCATCGATATAAACCCAATATCGATGATGAAACCAACTATTGATCGACTGGCATTTCGCCCGATCAAGGATGAAACCCTATCCAGTTCAGCCTTCCGTCTGTCCTGATGAAAACTACATATCATTTCATGCCCCACCTGCAATGAACCTACCCAGTTTAGACCTTTCGTCTATTCTGATGAAGCTTAAACTCCTTTGCATCGACATGAGCCTAATGTCGACGATGGAACCACGCACTGGACGATCGGCAAATCGCCACAGTCAGCTTTGAGGAACAGACCTCTCATCTGTTCCAGATGCATGTCTTCCGCTAGCCAACAGGCCCAGCAAAGGCAATCCCATCAGATACCGATACGTGGTGGAGCGAGCCCCCATTCTTTCCCTGAGAGGATGGACGCTCTCCTGCTGCACACAGGTCGTCAGTATAAAGGCTGCTGAGACCATTACTCTTCATACGAAGGAAATAACAACACATGAAGAAGATGTTCAGCCACCCGGAGCTTCAATCCGGCAAATGTTCAGCCACCCGGAGCTTCAATCCGACAGATGTTCAGCCACCCGGAGCTTCAATCCGGCAGATGTTCAGCCACCCGGAGCTTCAATCCGGCAGATGTTCAGCCACCCGGAGCTTCAATCCGGCAAATGTCCAGCTAGCCAGAGCTTCAATCCGGCAGATGTTCAGCCACCCGAAGCTTCAATCCAGCAGATGTTCAGCCACCCGGAGCTTCAATCCGGCAGATGTTCAGCCACCCGGAGCTTCAATCCGGCAGATGTTCAGCCACCCGGAGCTTCAATCCGGCAGATGGTCAGCCACCCGGAGCTTCAATCCGGCAGATGTTCAGCCACCCAGAGCTTCAATCCAGCAGATGTTCAGCCACCAGGAGCTTCAATCCGGCAGATGTTCAGTCGGCAGATGTCAGCACCGGAGCTTCAATCCGGCAGATGTTCAGCCACCCGGAGGTACAATCCGTGAGATGTTCAGCCAACCAGGGCTTAAAACTGACAGATGTCAAATGAATAGCCAATCGGGGCTCAAAGCCGATAGATGCAAGATATACAGCCGATCGGGGCTCAAAACTGATAGATGCAAGATATACAGCCGATCGGGGCTCAAAACCGATAGATGCAAGATGTGCAGTCGATCGGGGCTCAGAACCGATAGATGCAAGATATATATAGCCAATCGGGGTTCAAAACTGACAGATGCAAGATGTGCAGCCGATCGGGGCTCAGAACCGATAGATGCAAGATATACAGCCGATCGGGGCTCAGAACCGATAGATGTAAGATGTACAGCCGAACGGGGCTCAAAACTGACAGGTGCCAGATGGTCAGCCAATCAGGGTTTAAAACTAACAAATGTCAAGATGTACAGCCAATCGGGGTTCAGAACCGATAGATGCAAGATATGCAGCCGATCGGGGCTCCAAACCGATAGATGCAAGATGTACAGCCGATCGGGGCTTCAAGCTGACAGATACAAGATGTTCAGCCAATCGGAGCTTCAAGCTGACAGATGCCAGATGTTCAGCCAATCGGGGCTTAAAGCAGATAGAAGTCAAGTATGCCGTTGATCGGGGCCTAAAACCGACAGATGTCAGATGTGCCAATTGATCAGGGTTCAAGCCAATAGATGCTCAACTGATCGAGGCTCAAGTCAAGAAGATCGTGTCAGGATGAAATCCCAGTATGGGGATACTGCCAAGCTATAACTGAAGGAATGAGTCAATAGCATTGAGCTAAAGATGCACCGACGGACACCGTGCCGCTTATTCTGCGCTTACGCCATCCGCAGGTGGGGGGCATTTGTTGACGCCTGGAAAATGAGCAATGGCGAAGACAAGAAATTGAAAAGAGGTCAGACTAACAGTGAAAGACCATTGATGAAGCTCGTCAACCATTCACCCAGCTAAAACCCTTGTTGGCCAAGCTGATGTCCGGTGCCAATGTCACTCAGACGGCAACACTGATAAAGCAGCAGTCACTCGACTGATGAGACCTTCCAGCCCTTAAATGAGAGCTGTACTACCGTTTCGCCCAAGAATCCATGGATGATATGTCAAGATGAGTCAGATGTCGGCTTGCTGACAGATGTAATATGAGATGAAGATGAAGCCGGTACCGGCAGATGAAGATGGCAAACGCTTTGCAAAGTCAGAACAGAAGAAGAATGGTCTCCACAGATTACACACCCGACTGAGGTCTTCCTAGACTAAAGCTGATGTCCGATCTCGTCACCATTCAAGTGACGATATTGATAAAATGATACCCGGCATTGTCACCATTCAAGTGGCAATACCGATGAAACCCCTGTCTACGGACAATGAAATCCCGGTCTACAGACTGATGAAAACCGTAATGATGATCTCGATACAAGATATGTCATGAATGAAAGGCCCTTTCGGGTGATGATGTCCTTGAAAGACCCAAATGGGTCTGTGAAAGTGGCCACAAAAAGGCTCTAATTGGGCCTCAAAAGATGGCGCCGAGAGCCATTTGCCGAAGCCCAAGAGGGCGCCGAGAGCCTGGTCAAATGCGCGCCGGTAAGCTCAAGCCGAAACCCAGCCGTGATGCTGCTGCCGAGAGGGAGAAAAGGATTATAAAAACCCCCTTCCTTTGAACAAAAAGGGGATCGATTGGAAAAGGGGATCGATCGGAAGAAAAAAAGAAGAAAAAGATAGAGCAATAGAAAGATAGAGAGGGAGTCCTGCTCAGAGAGCGAGAGCCCCCCTCAACCAAAAGAGAAGAGAAGAAATAGAAGAGAAGAAGAAGGAAGGTTCCAGGTGGGCACTGGGGAGGGAGAGGAGTCAATGCTCCGCCCTCCCCCATGCTTTCTTTTCTCTTTTTCTTCATGTAATCTTTAGAGTTTCATCTCGATTGATAGAGTGTAACCGGACAATCCCGGCCTCGATTTGTATCTCCCTGTGCCTCATTCCCTCTCTATGAGCAATGTAAGTCTGGGAAATGCATCGAAATAGAATATTACAGTGGCCTGTTTGGGTACTGATGGATTGAAATTGCTGTTATCCTCTTCCGTTATTTCTTTTGCATCCGCTTGTCCATTGCTTAGATGCTTTTGATTTTCGGCCGGTGCTTCATATCCCGGAGTCGGTCCTCCTGTGAAGAATGAAGGTGGAACCCCAACCCTTGTTCAATGGGTTATTGGGCTCCGTCCCTCTCCTTTCTTCCATGGTACGATAGACCCTCCGGAGCATCGTGGATTTCTGTCGAGTTCACAGTTAGTTCAGGGTCAGAGACAGCAATCTCTTGACCGGCTGAAGATCAGATGATCAGAGAAAATCCTCTGCATAACCCTACGAGGCGACGGAGCCATGCCACTGCATAAGCTTCATGGACCTCTAAAGGAACATCAAAATGGTGCTGCAGGCATGTATATGGCCAGGGGTCCAGTACCCTTCTGTTTGGCTTTTACCCCGGCACTCCGTGGGTGATTGCCCATCATCTCCTGGCAAATGCTGACCGCAGGGGAAATGCTGCCAAAATTCTCAAAGTTCATTGAAGCCCCCCCCGACCGACAACAGGAAGAAATGCATCCTTCAGAAGGCTATACGACGGCCTCATTTCCCCATCAATTCCACCCCCAGATTTCCTTGGTATCCTCCTAACAGAAGCATCCATGAAATCCCCTTGTTCGCATCCCAAGTTCAGCTTCAATCGCATCCAGAAACTCAAAAATCCCTGAAACAGAGCATCGTTCGAGCTCTGGAAAATGATGAAACCCTGCAGCAAATCTACCTTCTCGGCGCACAAATTGCCCGCCGAAAACCCCTCTGTCGAGAGGTCTGTCCCCTTAGCTAAATGACAAACCAATCTGTTTTAACCCTTTTCACGTGAGTCTATGTGCAAGGCTCCCGGCGGCAGACTCCCGGCGTGGCCAGAAGCGCGCCGGGAAACCCTACGCCGAGAGGCCCTCCTCCTTGTCAGCCATTCACCCCCGGCGCCACCCTCCCGGCGCCACCTTCCCGGCGCGCCCAGGAGCGCGCCGGGAAGCCCTACGCCGAGAGCCTTCCCCCTTTCATCTGGCCGCGACGAGACCCTCCTTCGGCCTACTAAACCCATGCCGAGAGCTCCCTCTCCGGCCAATTGAAGCCACGCCGAGAACCTCCTTTTGGCCAATCAAAACCGTGCCGAGAGCCCCTCCTCCTTCAGCCGATAAAACCCAGTCAGAGGCCCTCTTCTACACTGATATCCTTCAATTTTGGTCTCCATACACACATGCCCTGGGGATGTTCATAGATCGTCATGAGTGCCCTGAGAAGATATAGTAATGGGGAAGTCCTCCCCTACAGTATTCATTCCCGATCCGGATTTCACCCTTATGAACCCAAAGGGCCATGTCATTACATGAGTTCCGAGGGATTTCAAGGGGATATTAAACGATGGAATAAAGATAAGCAATGTCCCGGGGCCCGACGCCCATCCCCGTTCGGTTGTCATCCCGGCACTCCGTGGATGATAACCTATCCTCTCTTGGCATAATCCAAGTTGAGGGGACATGCTGCCAAAATTTACACATACCTTGCCAGGTAGCTGTAATGTCCTACCTCTCAACCCCGTTGGCCCACGGAGCCATGTCCCTACATGCTCTCCGATGGTCCTTTGAAGGGGAGGATATAGATGCAACATCGCGTACGCACAGGGCGCGTCATGTCATGCCGGTGCTTACTCGGATTCTGGGTCAGTTATGCCCGATCTCTTACGGATCCCACCCTGCCACTGCATGGGTGGTTCCCTATTCCCCACTTGGCATGGTCCAAGATGGTGGGAATTTGCCGTCGCTTTTATCTCAAAAATAACCAACCCCGGCTCCGTCTAATCCATTTAACGTTTGCAAATGAACGACTTCCGTCTCTCTTGAGCATGTGGCTTTACCGCTGTCATCCTCCTACTTTTAGCGTTTAATCAAGGGTTGTCCTTCCTTAGAAGGACGTAATTAACGTTATAACGTTCATGGTATGACGGACTTCTGGTCCAGACACGATCACTCACAATCGACTGACCATGTCAGATCGAGCGCACAATAAAATTGTCACTTCGGTGACTGGCACGCCAATGAACCAATAAATAAATAAATCAATAAATAAATAAATAATAATAAAAAATAAATAAATAAAGATAAGATAAAAATCCCGCGTCCACATCAGCCGACCAGGCGGGGTGCGGAAAACTACGCTAGAAGCCGAAGTAGACGAAGATCATCGGTTCTTCTAGCCCGCTGCAACAACAGATAGACAGTCGGTGTTGACGCGGCTGCGGGCTTCCCCGAGCTCCATTTGTAAAGAAACCAGCGGCAAAACCTCCGTGGTTGACCCAGGATGTCGTCAGAATTTTTAGGGATTTTCTTGTTGGCGATGACGATCGGGGCAGAGGCGTGAATAGGGTTGCAGGCTTCTGATTCTGGCAGCTTCTGTGTCACTACAGCAGGAATGTGAGGACACCACAGTTGCTCCCGAGCTCTGATTTAGGAAAGGCTGGAGTCATTGGATTCGTGGTCGAACCCTCTTCGAACGGAGACTCACGGGGATGCCGTCGGAGGTTGGAGCTGACCGCGAGAGCCTGAGAAGTGGGAGGGGTTCAGATCTATTCTCAGTCACACCGACCTGCGCACTAATGGTAGGAAATTAAGAACTTTGTGCTTCGGGCTTCAAAAGATGCTCCGCTTCATGGCGATGCTAAGGGACTTGGAGGAGAACGTTTCAGCCAAGACCTGCTCCAATAAGCTTAGAACTTTGGTCTTGGTAGCCTCTACAATCTACTTTTGGATGACTGTTAGGAGGATGATGCGCAGTCCGGTAATGTCGGCTCTCCTGGGCACCCACAAACTCAAACTAGAACAAGACCACCACCATTCCTAAGAGGACGTGATAGCCTCAGAAAATCGCTGGTACTCTGATGCTTGCGAGCTGGGAATAGGATGAAGGTGTAGGGTTGTGTGTATGAGGGTGGGATGGCCAGGGGAAGCAAGGGGAAATGGGGAGGGCGACCAGGGTAGGAAGGGGGTGTTGGGGAGGGGTGTAAGGAAGCTAGCAAGGGAGGGAGATTCAAATTTGGCCTAGGGTTTGAACCCCTTCAGCCTTGGGGAGATGGAAGGGTGCTTGGAAAAGGTTAGTGGGTGGTTGGGGGTTGGAGGGTGGCTTGGAGATTGGTGGATTCTTGCTTGGGACTAGGGGTGGAGTAAAGAGGTGTTGTGGGAAGTTGTGGTGACTATTGAATGAGGGGAGGAGAGAGAGAAATTAGGTGGGAGGGGGAGGAGAGACAAAGGGGCACCCCCTCTTGGAGAGAGAGAGAGAGAGAGGATAGGGGAGGGGAGTTTCTCACTCCTCTCTAATGGCTTCTCACCAAATAAGCTCAATTTTCCGGACTCACAATAATAGATCTTCATTCATTCATTCATTAACTAAAAATGGAGAGAATGGGGTCCTATTTATAGAGAATCCAAATTTTACAATAAGTCCTTGACTTTAGGACTAATGACAATTAACCAAGGGGGAAGGGGGCGCCCCTGGGCCTAGCCCAATGAATTGGGCCCAATAACTAATCTAATCAACCCTATGACACTTAAATTAGATAGATGAATCATTAACCTAGGCACTGGACTTAAATAAAAGAAAAATTACAATGATATGACTCAAATAAAAAAAGAAAATTACTTGCCAAGACTCAGAAAATGTGACGGACACAATGGAGTATTGCTAGTGAGCAATCGGAGTTGTGGAAAAATGTGAAGGGCGAGAGACGCCCCCATCATACCCCCGGGGTGCGAAGAACTCAACTCCGTTGAGTATGGGTCCACCGGGGAAGTGGTCCTTCAAAGCAGCTCCGGGCGAGCCACGACCTCCAAACTCAACCCTGCGTCCGCAACCAGGGGATTGTCCTTCATCCTCTCAAGGTGGCTCGGGCACACCCTCTTGCTGGTGATGGAACCATGCTTGCCTAGTATTGCCTCCATGTGCACACGTCGAGCTCTCAGGCTGATATGTGGTGGCTCTCCGAGTGTGTCTCTAACAAGGGTAGGGGTAGGCCCGAAACTCTCACTAGGATCCACCGCGGTGCCCATATTGGGTGCCGAACCCGCCACGTGGAAAATGGGGTGAATCCCAAAAACCCATTAGAAAGCCCAACCCAGAAGCAGGGTTGCCAAGGCCACTCAGAACTAAGCAAGGTCCAAGTCCTCGTGCCCTCAAGTTGAAGGTGACCCTAGGGTAGAGCCACTCCAAAGTCACCATTGCCAAGTTGCCAACTTGGAATTCAAAGTGGCGTTCGCAAGGTTTTGCCCGCTTCTTGTGATTCTCACTGCTCGTTGTTTGTTGCTTGCTTAAATGCTCATGCCAAGTACCACGATGCAGTGTGATTGGGAGATGCATGATATGCAAAGGGGGGCCAGGACAACCATATTTAGACCAATCATGTAGTGATGCCATGGAAACTTTGAAGGGTGTGGGAGGGCCGGGCATCCATAGGTGTCCCTCTCATGCGTGGGTGTGATGAGTGCCGGAGGACCCGAACATCGATGAATGCCCCTAACAAGCTTAAGACTCATGATGAATGAAGGTGGACCATTACATCCAAATATGGACCACTAATGTTTTCTACTTGACATGTGGGTGATATGAATGAATGTACCCGACTTATGAATCATGCCAAGTGGTTCAAGGTGCCAAGACATATGTTTTCCTAACCCAAAAATTACTTTGATGTGTTGGGGTATGGTTTGGCATTGGAGTTTACATTCAAAAGGGTCGAAGGGGTCAAGGAAGGTGGACATCATGGGGAGAGGCACCTCCTTGTTCCTTAGGTGTAGATCTTCCTTGGTCATAACTACCCTTGTGTTGCCTGGGGCTTGGGAGAGGTGGGCTTGGCCCAACATGGTGGGTGAGGGTAGGAAGGAGTGGGTGATAAGTGATGTGGGTGGATCACATGGGTTCCCGGGTTCCCATTGGGAGGGGTCAAAAGGATCAACATAAGTGTACCCGGGGGAAAGGAGCTCTAAGTTCATCTCAACATCCTCAAGGTCCACACAATATGGTGGTGGATCATCCTCCTCAAATGAAATGATCGGGCCGAAGTTCTTAGTGTGTGGGTTGGCCATGAGAGGAAGGCTTGGCTTTCTGCCCGACATGAGGGACTCCAATTTGAGGATAAGGTCGGGCTCATCGGGTGTGAGGAGGAATATAAGGAGGTCACTAGTGTAGCAACCAACGGTGCAAATCGAGGTGATAGATCCGGCACATAGGTGTAAGAGGTCAAGGCTCCTAGGTTGGTTGGCCACTGTGGTCAACATGCTGGTCAACTTCATTTGCCATGCTAAGCCCTTAAGAAGATCCCCTAATGTGTCCACTTGGTAAGATGATTGGATGGTGGTGTGATAGAAGAGGGGCACTATAGGGAGGTTTAGCTCCATGGGAGGGTAGACATAGGACGTGATGAGGTGAATTGGTCTCTCTTTTAGCCATCTAGCTAGGGACCCATCTATGATTATGGCGCCATTTGTGAAGGTTTGTGGCTCTTGAAGACCCGGACTATTTGAAATGGTAAAGGGTTGAGGCTCTTCCTTACCATTGGTGTGAACTTGGGTTTCCCCGTGGGTGGGGAGAGGGTCCGGGCTAGCAACTACCCCTATGTGAGTGGGTGTGACCTCCTTTCTCAAGGGAATGGGAAGGTCTTTTGGGGATGGGGTGATGATGGTTGGGGCATGGTGCACCCAGGGTGGTGAGCGAGGTCGAACTTGGGTTGGGTTTGGGAGTGGAAGTAGCGGAGGCCTATGTTGGGGTAGGATTGGAGTTGGAAGTCGAAGATGAGGTTTGGGTTGATTGGTTTTGGGGGGGCATTTCTTTTAGGGGACGATGGAGGGGTAGTGGTGGGGACCAAGGGGGCCTGTGGGGTATGGGTTTGGTGAGGGATTGTGAGTTGGGGGGTGGCGGCCGTCATGGGTCTAGATGGAGGGGTGGACATGGGGTCCACTTGGGTTTGAATGGTGAGGGTTGGGTCAGTGGTGGTCATCATTGGGGAAATCGGGTCAGTGAGGGGTCTCTTCCCCTTGGGATCGGCCGATTGTGGAGGGGTGGGAGTGGGGGCCAATTTGGTTTGGATATTGAGGGTTGTGGAAGGGGATTTTTGTTGGGGTGTGGGGGCACTCATGGGGTTAGGTGGAGAGGTGGATGTGGGGATCATTTGGGTCTTAATGGAGAGGACTTGGTGGTGAAGTGTAGTGATGATGGTTGAGAGGGGATTTGTTGGGAGTGGTGGGGGTGGAGACCTAAGGGTGGTCTCAAGTTGGCCAGGTGGGGATGGAGGAGTGGTAGTGCTCCTCGGATAGGAAGCGGAATGTCGGGGAGTATAGATCTTTCTAAGTTCCTCCTTCATATGATCCCATGAGTGAATGGGCTCTTGCCTCCTAACCCTTTTTAATCCCTCTATGTGCTCCCACTTACTCTTGGTTTGACCCCGAAGTTGTCCCTTGGCAATGCGGACTCTCGTGGGTCCATATGCCATAATCCTTTCAAAGTGCATTTCCATGGTAGCCTCCCACTTTAGATAGGCACTAGGGCTCGATCCGTCAAAGCGAAGGTCTTCATCTAGAATGATGCCCAAGAGGGGTGGACCGCTAGGACCCTTGTGGAGGGCCGAATTGTATGGAATTGAACATAGAGGAATAGCCATGATGATGCACCGGAGACTCTAAATGCATATGCACCCTAGGACCAACTTGATAGAGACAAGTTTTGAACTTGCTCTGATACCAATTGATGTGACACAACCAAGGATCTTTGATGAAGCCTTAGGAATGCAGCAACTAATCTATCAATCTCTCGGACCTACCAAGCAAACAAGATTCACGGACCGGTAACTTCACTCGAGCGGACTCTCCCGTTAAGCACACATTAGTGCCCGTAGGCGACTTGGTGATGGTGGTGAGGGTCCGAGACGGGACCTCACAGCTCTGAGGATTGGCTAGGTTAAGGTTGAACCCCAAAGGGTCCTAGGATGCCCACTCTCGAGGGTGGCCAGCACACCGAGGGCTTGGGAGGTAATGGCTCTCTCACAACTCGCCCGCAGTAGTCACTCACACAATAGTAATTCGGGATCGGGCACTCACTTACCGTCTGACGGTACTAGCGGCAATACTAAACTAGCAATGGAAAGAAACCAGCAAAGGGGTAACCGAAGCTCACCTGACCGGTGTGAAGACACCGATCCCGGCCGGAGACGAGGGTGAGCAAGGAAGCATGGGCTTACCCGCATGCCGCGCCGATGAAGCTTCAACCTAAAATTACAGTTTACATGCACTACGCCCCTTGCAAGGGGGTTGGACTAGTGGTGGGGATTAGTTTTTACAACCAAAATGTACCTCCATGCAAGGAGGGGTGGTCAGCCGGCCAGACGGGGTGGGGAAAACTACGCTAGAAGCCGAAGTGGACGAAGATCGTCAGTTCTGCCAGCCCTCTGGAACAACGGATAGATAGTCGGTGTTGACGCCGCTGCGGGCTGCCCCGAACTCCGTTTGCAACGAAACCAATGGCAAAACCTTCGTGGTTGACCCAGGATGTTGTCAAAATTTTTGGGGATTTTCTTGTTGGCGACGACGGTCGGGGCAGAGGCGTGAATAGGGTTATAGGCTTCTGATTCTGGTAGCTTCTGTGTCACTACAGCAGGAAGGCGAGGACACCACAGTTGTTCCCGAGCTCTGATTTAGGCGAGGCCGGAGTCGTTGGATTCGTGGTCAAACCTCTTCAAACAGAGACTAGCGGGGATGCCGTCGGAGGTCGGAGCTGACTGTGAGAGCCTGAGAAGTGGGAGGGGGTCGGATCTATCTTCAGTCAGACTGACCTGCCCACTAATGGTAGGAAATTCGAAACTTTATGCTTCGGGCTTCAAACGACTCTCCGCTTCTTGGCGATGCTAGGGGACATGGAGAGAATGTTTCAAATAAGCGCCGCTCCAAAAAGCTCATAACTCTGGTTATGGTAGCCTCTACAATCTGTTTTTGAATGACTGTTAGGAGGATGATGCGCAGTCCTTTGATGTCGGCTCTCCTGCGTAGCCACGAACTCAGACTGGGACGAGATCACCACCGTTACGAAGAGGACTAGGAGACGCTTCCAACGGTATATGGTATGCCTTCTGAAGCTTCTTGGTGATAATGTGGCAGCCTCAGAAAGTCACTGGTACTCTGTTGCCTATGAGCTGGGAATAGGATGAAGGTGTAGGGTTGTGTGTATGAGGTTGGGATGGCCAAGGGAAGCAAGGGGAAATGGGGAGGGCGACCAGGAAAGGAAGGGGGTGTTGGGGAGGGGTGAGGTGCAGCCAGCAAGGGAGAGATATTCAAATTTGGCCTATGGTTTGAACCCCTTCAGCCTTGGGGAGATGGAAGGGTGCTTGGGAAAGGGTAGTGGGTGGTTGGGGGTTGGAGGGTGGCTCGGAGATTGGTGGGTTCTCCCTTGGGACTAGGGGTGGAGTAAAGAGGTGTTGTGGGAAGTTGTGGTGACTATTGAATAAGGGGAGGAGAGAGACAAAGTAGGTGGGAGGGGGAGGAGAGACAAAGGGGCACCCCCTCTTGGAGAGAGAGAGAGAGGGGATAGGGGAGGGGAGCTTTCTCACTCCTCTCTAATGGCTTCTCACCAAATGAACTCAATTTTCTAGACTCACAATAATAGTTCTTCATTCATTCATTCATTAACTAAAAATGGAGAGAATGGGGTCCTATTTATAGGGAACCCATATTTTACAATAAGTCCCTGACTTTAGGACTAATGACAATTAACCAAGGGGGAAGGGGGTGCCCCTGGGCCTAGTCCAATGAATTGGGCCCAATAACTAATCTAATCAACCCTATGACACTTAACTTAGGTAGATGACTCATTAACCTAGGTACTGGACTCAAATAAAAAGAAAATTGCAATGATATGACTCAAATAAAATAAGAAAACTACATGCCAAGACTCAGAAAATGTGACGGACACAATGGAGTATTGCCAGTGAGCAATCGGAGCTGTGAAAAAATGTGAAGGGCGAGAGATACCCCCATCACCGAGCCACAGGAGGGGTTTCTGCTTGCTTTGGAATTCCCTGATATTTGAATCCCAAAATCTTACGTGCTTGTAGAAATCTAAACTGGAAAGAGCAGAATCAACTCATAAAAGTGTGTGAAAAGCCATGTAAATTAGTCAACATTC
This sequence comes from Amorphophallus konjac, assembly GCA_022559845.1. Lineage (NCBI taxonomy): Eukaryota > Viridiplantae > Streptophyta > Magnoliopsida > Alismatales > Araceae > Amorphophallus > Amorphophallus konjac. The sequence continues at coordinate 167,589,605 of CM040125.1, read as the reverse complement.
AGATTGCTCAGTGAGACAGCTGCAGATATATTTATTTTGAAAAGAAAAGAAACTTTGTTTCCCCATCTTGTTCCAAGGGTATATGACTCATTCACTAATATAGTAAGCTTACTGGCACAAATCCCTAACCTTCATAACAGATTATCCAGCATATGGCTTGGAATGGTGAGGACAGTTTACAGGAGGAACCTACATGCATTAATGAAATATGTCATGTAGACTACAATATAAAGGTAAAGATTAGTTCCCAGCTAGTAGCATCATATAGTTTCTCAAAAAAAAGATGGATCAAGAAATATATGCATGGGCTTCACCATGGAATGCAAAAGAAATGATTATAAAATGAGCACTACAATGTTAAAGAAGCTCTCATGAAATTAAAAGCTACTTGAACTTGGTAGATCATTAATTAATACCCTAGAAAGAAATGATTATGTTTGTCACGCCCCGAACCGATAGCAGTGGAACGTGTCGTTTGCTCGGAACGTAGCAGTTAAACAGTCATGTCAATCAGAGCATAGTCATTTCCACAAAATATAATTTGGACAAATAATAAATTTCATTTCAAATATAAGTTCTTTACATATTCGGGCCCATAATAAATGAAAAGACTCAATAAAGAAAAACTACAATGAGACATACGACGTAAGATAACCAGACTAGACGATTCATCTAGATGTCAGAGTTCTCTTCACTCTTTCCCTTGCCCATCATGTTCGGTCTCGTCGTCACTAAGGTCATTACCTGAAAAATATTGGAAAACACAGGGTGAGCGAACGCTCAGTAGGACTTAATATCTCATGCTCCAAGCTAGCTTTAAGTCAATTACAGTTTAACATGCTCATGCAGGTCATGTAAGATATGGAAATCGAGAACTATAATGACACGAGTAATAAAGCGATGATCAATTAAAATCATAAAAGCGAGTAAGCAAGATGCTAGATATATTCATGAAGAGTAAGGACAATGACAATCAAGAGAGCATAACAAGATCTTAACAAGTACTTTCTCAAGCTAGGTCAAGGGCATTCATAAGGAAATATAACATTCATCTCTCTATGACGAACACTATCACGAGAGCTTCAATGTATCCAGTATTATGAAGGATCTTCATGACAAGATAACGAGTACTGTCAATGGGATAATTCAAGAACATTTATGATGATCGATATAGAAGTAGAATAATTACTTCTACAAGCACTATATAACATTTGCCAAGACACTAAGGGAATATCACGACAATATGATAACCCCTCCAATAAGGCAAATTCAATATCTTTTCATGACGAACAATTAGTTGTAGAAAGGTGTACTATGATGGCAATTACTCACGATCATCACTATCACGAGAGCGTTTGCACACCTAGCACTATATAGGATTGTGTACTATGATGGTAATTACTCCCGATCATCACTATCACGAGAGCGTTTGCACATCTAGCACTACATAGGATTGGCCAATGCACTAAGCGGAAAATCATGACGATATGACCACCCCTCATGGAAATAAGTTATAGACGACTATAGGTGGTGAATGCCAACACCCGATCATCGTATACCGGTAACGTTTAGACTTTGCATCGCCCAATAGGGTCAGATCAGGACCCGTAGCATTTAAAATATCATTTTAGTGGGACCCATAGCCCCTGACATTTAGTCAAGACTAATTCCATATTAATGGCCAAGAATTTCAAGGATCAAGCATGTAAGAACATTAAGATAGATTTCATAGAACATAGAGTTCAAGGATAGAACTTGTAATAAGGATGATATATCAATAAACCATATGAAAACCATGACATTCTGGAAATCTGGGTGATTAGGTACAACCAGCTCAGTCGGCCTTGAGGGAATCCAAGGCTGTGAGGAGACTTACGGAGGTCCCAATGACTAACTTGCCAGTTCGAAGGAACGGAATGTCTAACAGATGGCTCGTATGTCACCGAGAGTTGAGGTATATAACGTGGACCAATCATGAAACAGGGACTCCATCTACGGACGTGAGATGAGAGTGTCAAAAGACCCAAGGTATGGGTCATAACCGGAAGAAAACGGCGAGAACATGAATGCGTTAATTATAGAATGTATGTCCATCCAATTCTATAATTAAATAAATTTATATTAATTAATATCTATGAGTAGTGTCATTTATTAATTAGCATCCACCTGGAGGGACGTTAATTCTATGATTTTGAACTTAATTTATTTAATAAGAATTCACGTCAATATCTATTTAATTGAATAATTTTAAAACATACATTCAAAGACACATTTATTTATATAAAATAATTTAGAGAAATAGAATATATGATAATTAGGAGAAAATTCAAGGATTCCAAATATATAATTTTTATAATTTTCTGTTACATATCTTAATAGATATGAATTTTCAAAGATATAGTTACAAATATATACATATATATATATTTATATATATATATATATATATTAAAGATATGATGACATTGCAAAATATCATCAAAATGAATCAACGACATTCTCAATGTCGTCATTTCAAAAATATAAATTCTAACTTCTTCAAATCTCCGGTTCTCGACGTACACACGTCGGAATCACGCGTTCTATATATCGAAATGACGGGTTCGAAAAACTCTACCTAACCGGGTGTTCAAAATAATTTTTCATTGAGAGATGAGAGATCTTGAGATAGGAGACACGAAAAATGGTGTAACCACTCTCACTATCTCGGTCACCTCCCTAATAACACACCCATAAAATTTTATGGCCAAAAGATATTACGGTGCCTACGAACAATACTATTAAGGCAAAAACTCTATAACTAACTGTTAGTGTTAAATCAAAACAACGTAATATCACGTAGGTGATGCTTAATATCGAGACAGAACTAACGAGATCTTGCTAGTTTTAATCGCTTAATAGTTTGGCTTGGGAGATTGCCTACCTTTACATCGCTTTAACCGGAACAAAGGAAGGAGAAGTAGCAGAGGAAGAAGATGGCAGGGAAGATGCTAACAGCAGCAGCTGCAACACAGCAACTGCAACAGGAGGAAAAAGGAGGTCGACGCAGCGGCTTCTCTTGCAGGAAATCGGTAGGAGGATAGCGGCTCTTCCAGTTCACGGTGAGCAACTCCTTTGAACGTGGTGGCTGCAATAGCTTTAACCTGGTCATGGGGGTGTTGGTTTTATAGAGTCGAGGGTATACCCACGAGAGTTAAGAGTCCTAAAAGGGTAGGTTACCTGACGTAGTACTTACCCTAAGTTTATCATTCCCCTCCATGCAACTCTTTCCCAAATAACAACCGTCTCCATATTTTGGCTTTTAAAAACCCTAAACCTAGCACCTCGAACATGCATATGGGTTGGCTGTTGTACTCTCTCGTTTACGTTAAATCCCATGTAAGATATATATATATTCCCTCAGCCCATTAGTTTAGGGACATACAGGGCGGTTAACATTTAGGTATTTTATATACTCTTTTAAAAGCCCTAAACATATCTTCAAGACCCATGTTATTCAAGCCTCTTCTTATAAAGCCCATACTCATGCACTTCTGGCGTCGGGAATCTATGGGTTTAGGCCCATTTTGTGTATGTGCATGGGTTGGTATTCAACGCGCATACACATGCTTAGCTAGATGCCCAACCATTGTATTATGTTAACCGCCATGCATGTTTATATATATATCTTAGCCCATTAACCTATTTGGTGTACATTTATAACTCAAGTCCATCAAAGATCCTAATGCTCTATATGTGTAGTTGGGATTTTTTTTGTTGTCTTTTAAGAATTTTATGGGTTTTCAAAGCCCACTAATTATTATTAAGGCCCATTATTCCTTTTAAAGCTCATTGAGCATAATGTATATACATATGTTCAATTTTTATTTCTAAATTATTTATTTATACCTTTATTGATGTCCATTAATTAACATTTAGTCCCATTAACTATTTTAACTAATTATCACTTTTTTTAATCAAAAATTTAATTTTTCATAATTTTTCTATGACCAATATTTATAATCATTTTTATTTATTCTATATTTAAATTTTCGGGGTGCTACAATGTTAAAGATGCCTTTAAAGGGTGATTTGCAAATTGCAAGAAATGCAGGATCATAATAGATTAGGTATGTCTAATTCCAGTTTGCATTAGACTGGATTGGCTAGATCAGCTAATCCAATGGAAGTGATCTTATGAAAGATATTGGCAACCAGAGCAAACAAAAAAGGGGACAAGGATTACCTTGCTGCAAACCTGGAGAACTGAAAAAATTCACACTCATTTTTTTTCTCTCAAGAATGCGGAAGCAAGAATCAAGGATAATTACCCAGGCATGTCAAGATATAAGATTAACCAAAAAAAGATTAATTTATCCATCTTGCTAGTTAGCAAGTTAATAGGACAACAGGGATGACTCTTAGCATCAAATTTTTATAACAGAATAGGATAGAGTGATATACACATGTATTTAATTGTCTAGACATGCATTTAGTTATCACTATGAGGTGAGAGACAATTATATAGTGGGATTTCTGAGGGCATATTGATCCACAATTATACATTCCCTTATTTTGTTATAATAAACTTGTGGTGCTTTCCACAAAAATTTCTCATCTTCAAGCATATCTACACTATTATTTGAATTCAATTAGTTTCAAGAGTTAAACTTATCCAATTTGAATCCCTGGTAAAACTCGAGAAAATCTGGCACTCTGTCATAGATATGCCTCCATAAATTATAATAACTTTAAAGCATGCACCTTACCAATTCATAATAGAGTAGTTTAGGGCCACTTTCTGTGTAAATAAATTACCATAGAAACCCAGCAATTGTAGCAAGACCAACATAAGCTACAACAAAATACAATTGAAGTTAAAATCACAGAAGAACATAAGAAAGGATACTTGTAATGGGAATAATTTAAGCAGAAGAAATAAATGTGCATAATAATCTAATTACATGCATAATTTCTGATAGTATGATCTTTCTACAAACAAATAACATAAGTTTCAGATGCAACTTAGGCACCACAGATCATGCTAAAGAATAACCACTATAACTGAATTGCTAATAAGAATGGCCTAACAAAAGTGGGAGAAAAAGCAAGATCTGTGGAAAATATCTGTATATGCCTATACAGCATGATCACAGAATGTTTGATGGTTGAGTTCTAAGTTTGAAGGGACATAATTACAACATGCAAGAGTTGGTTGGTTATGGATCTTGTTTTTTTTTTCTTTTTTTGGAAGGTGACCAACGGGCCACATTTCATTGAAGTATAAGAATAAGGCTAGTGTAGCCATGGGGGGATGGGATCTGGTCTCTACCATGTTGGTTGAGCCTCCTTTTTTTTTTGGTCATGGATCTTGTGATCTGGTAATTTCACCATGGGTTGGTTGGGATATGATGGGAGATGCCAACAGGAGAAGGGTGGAGGGAGGGGGCACATGAAAGCCTTCTTTATCCTTCTCCGTTCAGAGAATATGTCTTCCCAGATTGGGGGTTTCAAGGTTGTCTCACCCGATAGAATAAACAAAATATAAGTTATAAAGGGGAAAGATATAGGTAAAGAACATACCTCTAATAACCAGATAGCGAAAAAATAGTCATCCACTGACTACTGCAGAAGTGGAAAAGGTAATGGGTATGTGGATAATGAGATATATCCACCGTAAGAATTATCTGAACCTATTTGAACCATCCACATATCGGACAGAAAGCATCTGGAGATCAACCATCGCTATCATACAACCACGCATTGAAAAACAACTAGCTGAAGTAGATCCCAGGTTGATCAGACATGGGCAGCTTAACAAACAAGAGAGTAAAAATGTAAAAACTTATGCAACTCTACATGTTTGCTATAGTTTCTTGAAAAAGAATCCCAATCCACAAGAACTAATCGTGGCATTTCAAAGAAGAAAAAACAAGGAATTGTTTAAGAGATTTTTGAAATAATCAGAAACTCGGAACAATTTAAAATCCTCATGCCCGGTACCTAACGTATTCATTTTGCCCGGGCAGCCCCCTCCAAGCAAAGCTCTGCAATAAAAAGCAGCAACCAAAGGAGGTAGCCTTGCGGGAAAAAATGATAACATTCAAACACAATTTAATTTCCACAAGAAATAAGACAACCACATCATTTTTTTTCAAGAGGTGACATAAGCTCACAATTCATTGGAGGTAAGAGAAAGATACAACGGTCAGGACACAATAGCCAAAAAAGGATACACAAGACAACATAGAAAAGACTCAAAAAAGCCAAGGATACAAAGCAAAATCACCCCACTACAGGGTCACCGGATACATAAAATACTATAGTCAAATGATGAAATTGCTCCACTTAGCCCTCTGGAGACAATCACAACATTGTATTAGTAAGATCAAACCCTCACCCTATTAAACCTCTTCCATTAGATTTTGAAATACACCGTATCCATATTTTCTTGCCCATTGTTTCATCGAATGTACAGCACCCTAACCCAGAGGGGTCATTCTTGCACTTGAATTGTAACATATTTGCTATGATGAACACAAAGAGCAACAATGTTAATCACAAAGGAAGCCGCTAAGAAAGAAGCATCCTTCAAAATCAAAATTAAAATTATCATGTCCTTACCATGAATAATAGAGCTATTAATTTAAAATGAAAATGTGAAGTAGGCATTTGGAATTTTGCACATATCAGAAGAACTAGAGTGCACAAAACATGTCAAATGAGATTTTAACTAGAATACCATAAAATATGCATAACCTTGAAAGAAACAATTACAAGAGAACTGTGCTACTATAGGGAGTGGGGATAAGCTTCATACTATTAGGTTATATTAACATGGCTCAATAACTGACTACATTATAAACTTTGATACAAAACCCACACATATTTTCTACAATTTCTTTTTTGACTACATTATTACATTCTTTTGTGTAGTAAGATTCTAATTTCTTTTCTTTATATTGTCTGCAATTTATTGTGTTTCTTTGGTGCATATCCATGCACCGGTCCATGAAAAGAATGTGCCACATATTTTAGTACTAGTATACAAGTTATGTCGATCTAGAAACAAATAAAAATGTATTCCTCAGGTGGCTTCAATGTTTCATGCCCTCAGACCACTATTGATTAAGATAAAACTAAACACAAGCAAGCAGTATGTTTCCTCACACTCACCTACTTGTGATTTCAGACTTCATTGTAGTTAGATTCTATTTTTCCTTTTACTAGGGCTACCCTTAGATACACTGAAGGAGTAATTCCTAGAGGCAAATTTAGAGAAAATGTCCATTAAATCTTTCTGGCACTTGATCATTGAACAAGAATATGTGTATCTTTTAAAAGCAAGACATTATTTCTGAAACACTTCCAAGGTATCATATTTTCAGATCATCCCAATTTGTGACTCTGACAGAACAAAGCAAAGTCAGCAAAGTCAACAAATACAAGAAAACAACAAAAAGATGCAAAACTAATCACACAGCACCTCTGGCAAACAAAGAACTGCCTTCTTCAAAGAAAATAATGTGTTTTCTCATACTACAAATGAAGAACTGCCATATGATAACATATATGTCCCAAAGCTATAGCCATTAGAAATCACTTACTAAATAACCCAAAATAATCAACAACTCCCAAAGGTTTGTCACATAGATCTTCTGGAGAGGGGAAATCTAACCACTCGTACGGAGAGGTCAAACGAGGTCCGACCCGACCCAATGAGCCCCAGCTCCATAAAGTGGTAGCCCCCGGGCCCACTAAAGATAAGCCTAATGACTCACTCGGAACAAGCACTACCTAGGCGGCCTTCGGGTTGGGAAGTCCGAGCATCAGTTTGATCGAGAAAGCTCCATCAGAGCCCCGTATTCTCTGTCCAGACCACGCACTCATCGCTCGAGAAGATATCTCCTAAGTCAGTGCCTCATGCTCGGGGCCAACTGATGGAACCTTATATGTACGGCCGTTACATGTCCCTTAAAAGCTGGGAGCTCAAGGGGATAGGGGAGATCAGGAGTCTGCGTGCTATAAAGAGCCCGCAAGGAGGACATAACCCCCCCCCCCCCCCCGAAACTCCTCAACTTACTGGGATCATTCACTCAACGAGCCATTATTCAAACTGAAAGAACCCTCCTGTGAGAAGGTAAGCCAATAATTCTGAGTAGGAACCACTTCACCTTTTGGTGGAGAGGGATCTCACGCTCCCATATTCCTCCTAACTCCTCCTTTCGCAAAAGTGCTCTACTACAGTCGCTGACTTAAGCATCGGAGGGTCTTCCCCGGGGATTCATCCCTGGGCACCTCTGACTTGTTTCCCTTCTTACAGTTCATACTTCAAGGATACGTGGTTATATTCCTCCCCGCTCAGGAGTAGCGCGAGATCGCCCCTCTTCATCTGGCACCGTCTGCGGGAAACGAACAAAGAGCCATCATGGTGCGAAGGAGTTCTGGCAAGAGGACTGTCAGCGACAAGGGAAAATCCCTGGCGATGGAAGAAGGCACACCTTCCCTCCCCACGGAGAATTCCCCGTCAGGAAACCATGCCAATGAGATACCTCCGTTGGTGGCGGGGGAACAGCTTCCCGGCGGGAGTACCGACGCCCTCCAAACCCTCAACACAAAACTGGATAATCACGTGGATTCCATGAGGGCCCAGGCGGACAGGGAGGAGAAGTCGCATCTCCCCCGGAAGAGCCCTCCCCGTGGAGACGCCTCCCAGTAAACCGCTGGAGACCGTTTTACCCTCCGAGGGCGGCGGCTCATCCACAACCTGTCAAGAGAACCATCGCATGCCCCTCCCCCCGAGTAGGAAGCCTCCTCTACCCCGAGGAGGGAGAAGTCTGGAGCACACCGACAGTTCCCAGAGATCGAGGTCTCTGAGGAGCGACGGGACAGCATGCAAGTGCGCCCCCCCAGCCCTTCGGGCCAGTGACAATCGGAACTATCCCTCCGGCTACGAGACTTTGAGAGGCGTTTCGCAGAACAAGAGTGCGCCCTCCGCGCCTTGCAAAAGACCTCTCCTGCAGAGGACGAGGAGCGATCCCCATTCTCCGACTATATTCTGAAGGCCGAGATCTTTCCCAGGATCTCACTTCCGACCTTCAAGTCGTATGACGGCCAGGGAGACCCGGCCGATCATTACGACAGCTTCGACGCCCTGATGACTTTGCATGGGGTGTCAGATGTGATCAAGTGCTGAGCGTTCATGACCACTCTGGTACAGGGTGCTCAGGCATGGTTCAGGGCCCTCGCCCCCTGCAGCATTCACAACTTAAAGCAGTTTAGGTGAGTGTTCAAAGAAAGGTTCGCCGGCAGCGGTCTACCCCGGTCAGTAGCGGGATTACTGGCCCTCAGGCAGGAACAGGGGGAGAAGTTGCAGGCTTATATCAACCGATTTAAATCGGAAGCCCTATGCATCCCCCGCCTGGATGTTGCCTCGGCCATCACCGCATTGATCGGGGGTACCCGTGACGAGAACCTGCGGCGTGAGCTAGTGCTTCATCTTCCCACCTCTCTCGTTGAGCTAGTGACCCTGGCACTACACCACACAGAGTGCGAGAAAGTCCTCAACACCTGCCAAAGCACGACAGGCTCGGGTCGGGAGGGGGACAAGAAGCGACCATCCGAGGAAGGGACGGGCCAACGAAAAATGTGGAACCAGGACGGAGACCGAAAAGAGCAGTCCCAGAAGTATGAGCGGTATACCCCTCTTACCGCTCCTATCTACGAAGTCTACGAAGACATCAAAGGCTCGGATCTCCTCCACCAGCCCGAGCCTATGAACGCCAAGCACCGCAATCGCCGCAAGCATTGCCTGTTCAAGAGCGATCACGGGCATCACACCAGTGATTGCCATCAATTTCAAGATGAGATCGAGTGCCTCATCCGCCAGGGACACCTATCCTGATACGTGGCCGGACAGAAAGAAGACCGAGGCACCCCCGAAGAAATCGACAATGCCCCCCGCGGAGTCCACATCAACGTCATCGCGGGCGGCGCGGCATCAGGCGGAGATAGCAGCCGAGGAAGAAAGCGTCACGCCGAGGGGGTGAGCTGAGCCTCTGTAGAGAACCCTACGGCCCCGCAGGCGAGCGAACTGCAAGCCCTGGTATTCTCTGACCAGGACCTGGAAGGGTTAACCACCCCGTATAATTACGCTCTCGTTGTATCGGCTACAATAAACCATTGTAACGTAGAGAGGATCTTAGTTGACAATGATAGTGCCCCTGATGTATTATCCTATGAATGTTTTCTCAAGATGGGAGAGAATCCATCTAAATTCCGCCCGATCCAAACCACCCTCTGTGGGTTCAACGGCAGGTAACTTATCCCGAGGGAGCCCTGAGCCTGCCAGTTACTATCGGCACCCCACCCAAAACCGTTACGGTTATAGTGGACTTCAACGTGATTAAGGAGATGACGGCATATAACGCCATCTTCGGCCAAGGTATCCTCAACCGAATGAAAGCGGTGCCCTCTACCTTTCATCAAAAAATGAAGTTCCCTACAAAGTATGGCGTGGGTAGGTCTGGGGTAACCAAGCGTTGGCTAGACAGTGCTATATAATCTCGGTTGAAGCCACTAGGCCAGAAGGAAAAAACAAAGGAGTAAAGGGAGCCGAGGAGGGACCAGCAACATCTGAGCCCGGCGGCGAGTTGTGAACAGTCTTCCTCAACGGCGACCTGACTCTAGGAGTCAAGATCGGAGCCGATCTACCACTTGAGGAACAAGAAAAATATAAAGATTTCCTTGCCCAGTACATCCAAGTCTTTGCATGGTCGGACGAGTACCTTCCCGGGATCTCGGGAGATGTGGTGACACACAAGTTCAACCTCGACCCAACGGTGAAGCCTGTCCAGCAACGCAGGAGAAGGCACACCCCGGAGAAGCAAGCGGTCATCAAAGGGCAAGTCATCAAGGGACAGAAGACTGGCCTCTTTCGTCTGATCATGTACCCTACATGACTCGCCAACGTCGTCCTGGTACCGAAGGCTTCGGGGAAATGGCGAATGTGCGTGGATTTCACCGACCTCAACCAGGCTACCCCAAAAGATTGCTACCCGCTGTCGAGCATCGATCAACTGGTCGATTCAACCTCTGGGAATGAGTTGCTCAGTGTAATACCCTGGATTCTTATTGGGTCTTTCGAATCCTTTTCGGAGAGTTTCGGATCGCTTTTGTGGGTCCTGAGTTGAATTTTACGATCCACATGAGTTTTTCTCTCGTACTAGTTACGGAACCCTGTGGTGAGTTTATTACTCAATTCATCAACTCGTGGACGCTGCGGTTGCGTTGTACTCTTCTCGATGATCGTTTCAACTATTTTTTCATATTTTTTTGAATTAGTGTATTTTCGGCACAAAAATCATATTTTCAAAAAATGAGAAAAATCCTAATTTTCTTTTCTATTTATTCCCTCAACCCCCTCTCTCCTCCCACATTTCTCTCATCTCTTTCTCTCTATCGTTCTCTCTCGTCTCTGGGTCTCTCGACGTGGGGTGCACATCGTTGCGGAGTTGGCCGAGGCGAGGACGCGATGGAGTGATCGGGAGGCGGAATGGGGCGACGATTTGAGCGTGGCGAGACGCGATCCCTCGGTGGATTTCGAGAAGGCGCGGTTCGTTGATTTGGCATTTTCGGTGCGGTTTAGTCATTTCGGCGCACGATTTCTTCGGTGGAGGTAGGGAGATGGAAGCTCTACTTCTCCTCTACATTTTCCCTGTAATTTCATGTTGTTTGGTGCAAGTTTGAGCGGGTTTCACACAGTTTTGGTAAAATCATGGTTTTGGGGTGTTCGTAGGGTTCACCGGAAAATGGCGACGGTTTTTAGATCAGTTAGTATCAATCGAACCCCTGGAATGCTAGCGTTCCAGATCCGCTGATTTCGTGTCGTTCGGTTGTCATTTGGGGCCCGTACGAGCCTGGGAACCCCAGTGACCCAAATAGGGTTAATTCAGTGGAATTGCTCATTTCAATCTATTTGTGCGTTGTTTTGACCCCTTCCGGACTGTGGAAGGTCGGTAGTCTCATTATGGATGTTTCCCCCTTCGATCGGAATCGAACGGGGCGTGGAATCGGGCCCGGAGGTTAGGGTTCTACCAATTTTTCACCGTGACCGGTCAACCAGACCGGTTGGGTCGGTCGATCGACACATGGCCGCGGACCGTGTCGGGTCCAGTCGCTGGTACGGTCGACCAGACCACCTGGGCCGATCGACTGACCCTGTCAGGTCGACCGACCCTAGTGGCCAGGTCGATCGAAATTCCCTGTTTTTGTCCATTTTGAGTCTTAGTCGGTCCGGTTGAGACCCAATGACCGACCTATGGCCTCGCGAGTGTCCCGAACACCCTGTGGGTTTTGTGTCTATGTTTCTGGGGTGTTGGGAAGTACTGAGTTACTTTGATTAACGCGCTCGCAGGTGTGTGTCTCTCGACGGTTTCGTCCAGTCCGAGACATGGTTCTGGATGCCTCGGGGTATCGTCTTACCTCGATTTGTGTGTCCAGATGTGCTGAGGGTTCTCGGTGTTCCCTCAGGTCTTCGTGAGTCATTTCCTTCGATTGTGTCGTTTCGTCTGGCTTAGGAATAGACCGATTGGTGGCTTGTTCTGCTTTGTACGATGATCTTGACTCCGAGTCGTGAGACTCAAGGATCGTTGTGTCTGCAGGTCTAGTTGCCTTGTCCTGAGTCTTTCGACTGTGGTGTACTGCCTTTGTGCTTTATAGTACGTGCGACAGTGCTTCCTTGCTTGTCTGTACTACAGCACTCTTGTTTCAAAGTTCTGTGTCTAGTGAGCCTCCACTAGTCGTAGCATGGCGACACGCTACGGCGTGTCGACCCACCTGAAAGTGGTGGCGTGACAGTTCCCGAGATACGGTTCGTAGGCTAGTTTCCATGGGCCCCCGCTGTACAGTGGCGTCCTGCTCGGTGGGGAAAACTAGCCAGAGGTCTGGCTCTCCAGCAAGTGTCGGTGTGTGCACACGTGGTCAGGGGCTTGGACTGACGCCGAAGGGCGTTACCCTGTCTAGTCACTCGTTACTGTAGTTCCTGTTCTGTTCAGACAGTGTCCTCGTCTTTGTCGTCTTCTAGGTAGCATAGACAGACACTTGTAGGCGCAGCATAGGACGTCAATGAACGCAGCTGGCTGTTCTTCTAGTGAGAAGGTGCTTCTATCATGTGACACGTGACTCTCACGTTTCTCATACGTCGTGACCTTTCCGGGTTAGCCCTCTCGTGGTCTTGCCCGAGGTCAGTGTTGTGTCGTGTGCATGACGTTCTAGTCGTGTGTGTGTGCAGTCGTGTCTAGAAGAGCATGCATGGCAATTGAGTCGTGTATGCTTTAGGGCGTCTTTGTCTGTGTAGGTCTTTTCTAGGCTTCTCGCCTGTCTTCGTAGGCATTCGTCTTGGGCCTTGTGTTGTGTTACCAGATCGGTAACCCCTGACTTCTAAGATCAAGGTTCACCTTCCTGTTGCTGCCCGAAGTAGTTCAGGGAGCCGAGGCTAGTTTGGCAGCCGCGCTTGTTCGGTACGGCTTTTCCCTTTTCTTTTAGTTGTTCCTACTCATTCCATTCCGATTTTCTTTTACAGCTTTGTCATTTAGTTTTCCTACTGTGTACCTGCTGTTTTAGCGTGTTACTACATTAATTTTTAGTGGGGATCCACGTGACCCTTACTGGGCCAGTGACACGAGGCTCACCCCTGCTTTTCAGGCGGGTGGTGTCGTTCTGCTTCTGCGGTTCCTGCTGTGGCGTGTCCGTAGTGGCCAGCTAGACCTGCATCGGGCTTCCCCCGATCTCAGTGTACGTCCTTCTTTTCTGTTGACTGTACTGCTTGTCTTTCCTTTGGACTGGACTCTGGTATAATTGTTAATTTGGAACTTTTAATTAAAAATGTAATTTTATTTCTACTACTTAAGCAAACCTGATTAATGAAATTTAATTGCTTTTTGTTATATCTATATGGCTTCAATGTACTATACGACATTCCTTTTTGCCTTCGGAGCTTTACAGCTCTTGGGAGGCTTCACGGCTTCCAAGCAGTATCGGGTCTACTCGGTAGTCCTATCGGGTATATCCGGTATCCTGAGTCCGGGTCGTCACAGCTGGTATCAGAGCATTGTTGTGTAAAAGTACATGTGGTGCGGACACCTGAACTATTGAGAAGCACGATACGTCGAGCCACCGGTACCGTACGTGGAGCAGCACCCGAGCCACTTCGGCGTCCATCTGGCTCGGAGACAGTGTGGAGACTCCCCCTTGAGTCTCGGCATTTATCACATTTATTTGGACTTTATTTGTGTGTCATGTGTGTTTATTTAGTTTTGTTCGGTTTGTAATTTGGATTGTAAGAGGGGTTTATTTGAAATTTGGACTCCCTGGGCCCCACGGGCCCCCCATACCTACTCCCATTGATCCACCTCATCTCTAGAGCCCATGTGGGGTCAGTCAACATTCCAATGGTGGGCTTCTAGAACGGTGAGCCAAGTGGGGGACAAAGGACTTAAAAAGTCCAAAATGAAAGCAATTTAGTCCAAGGGGCGCCCCCCCCCCCCCCTTTAGAACAAATTATGTATTTTCTTTATTTTGGTCCACAACACATGGGGAAATTAAAATGTGGACTCCCTAGTCTACCCCTCCCAATTCTAGATCTAGGGTTATTTTATGTCTTTTGGCAATTCATACAAATACCATGTATTAACATTTTAGTGAAATTAATGCATACGAAATTTGAGAATTTGGTTGGAGCAGCAAGGGCCGCCCCCTTCTCCCTCTCCCCTATCTTCTTCTTCCAGCTGGGAAGGCTATATTCTGAGGTGGGAAGCCTCACATATCAGTTCCGGTGATCGTCGCCGCCGCCATCGTGCCGCCATCACACCACCACGGTTGTCGTCGGAGTTCTGTCCACTCAGGACAGCAGGCCCTTCCACGATTTTTAGCTCTCATCCACAAGCTCATCTGGAGTCTGAACTTTTATGGTGTGTTCCCGAGGTTCCCTCCATCTCTCAGAAAAAGAGGTTTGGCTTCCAGAGTTAGTTTGATATTTTCCCATTTTCACTCTTCATCTTCTCCCAGATGTGTCAGCTTTCTGTTCACTGTGACAGCAAGCCTGAGTTTCCCATCTTCGGACATTTCTTTGATTTTTCATGGAGCTCCAAAATTTCCTGGAATTTCTATCCACCAATCCCTCCCTCCAAGAATTTTCGTGGAATTTTTAAAGGCCATCTCATATTTTCTAAAAATCTTTTTCAGATCCCATTCAATCCTGTCTGCCCCAGTCCAGATCCGACCGCCCGCCAGTCTAAAATACTTTTCCCCACCCAAATCTCAACAAAACCTTTCACAAAAATTAATTCTATCTTCCTCTCTCTTCTCTCTACAACTTTCATGAAGAGCCCGAGGTCTGAATCTGAGATCTACCCCATAGTCAAAGGCAGTTCTCAGGAAACTTTCCTGCAGCCCTGAGGTTTCGGGCCCTGTCCAGTAGCAACTTCAAAAATCGACTAAGGCCAGATCCGTGCAGATCCAGTTAATCTCTCTGGCCCTAGATCGAATTACTTCGAAAGAGCTTTCCAACGATACCTTCTGTGTCTCAATCCGACGTCAGGATTGATCGCAGCAGCCGATCTCGCCGGATCGCGCGCTGCAAAATAGAAGCACAAGTCCGTGGGTAGCAATTCCAAAGTTTGGAGATCGGAGCCGACCGGCCTCCGACCGGTGTTTTCGGCCGACCGCCATCCCGGGGGACGCGCCACCAGGGGTCTCCACCACAGCGGGACCTACCCCATCAGACCCGGAGGACAGAGCGGCTTGTGGGCCCCACGGACCCGTAGATCGCGCCGTCCGGACAGCACCAAAATGCGGGTTCGGCACCGCCGGGACGACGTCAAGATGCTGCCCGTCAACCCAATTGTCGCGACTCTCGGGCCCCACATATGACCTGTTACCTCCCTGCGTGGAGTGGGTCAAAATTATTGTACTGCTGTAAAAGTGTTTAACCGGGAGTATGTGATTGGCCGGGGTTGTCTTCCCCACGCCGGGAGCGTGGAGGTAACGATCGTAACTTCTTGGCATTCATTTGCTAGTTTAGTATATGATCTTAGGCCGCTGCAGAGTGCGATAGGAACTAGCCCGTGAGTCCATGTCACCGCTGTGAGTGTGAGAGTGACCCGTCCCGTGGCTCGATCCTAGCACAGAAGTTGAGTTGGACTACCCTTAACTCTGCCGGTTCTTCAACCGCGCACGATCCGCGTTTCCCTCGCTTGAGACGACGAGTGAGCTTACGTTTCTGTTAGCGACGTATAGCCCATAGGAACTCCTAGTGTCGGGCCAAAGTCTCTCCAATTTGTGTGTTGCTGGTCGCATCCGCATTTAGAGTCCCTGGTCAGCATCACTTAGAGTCGGCCCCCATGTCCGTCCCGCATCAGTTTGGTATCAGAGCAGTCAAGTCTAGGGGTGTCTTTGCATAAGTCTTGCTTGCATCATGGTCTAAGTCGAGTCTAGGATCATCATTATTTTCAAAATAAAAAAAGTGTTTTAAAATTACATTTCATCCCGATAATTCGGTATCTTAAAAGGTGTTGTCCGAACGTTAGGCTACGCCTATCGGGAAGGCCGCACACTTGCGGGAGTGATCTTCGGATCGATTAACTCTGCCACATACCGGATATTGGTTTAGGTCTAGGTGCATTGGTCCGTGTTTGCATCAGTTTGTGTCTCCTAATTCGTGTGTCTTTGCATGCCCACCCATCGAGGTACCCAATACTCGCCACCACCACCTATGGCGGATTCCCGAGCCCGTAGCTCCGATGAGTCCTCGATGGCCGAGATGTTCTGAAGCATTATGGATCGTCTCGATATGCGTATGGATGGCCTTAGTACGCGTCTAGATGGCATAGGAACGCGTCTAGAAGAGAGAATGAAAGCCCTTGAGGATCAGGCTGAATCTTCAGACCAGTCCATCCAGGGTCTTGTAGGGAGGATTGCCGTCCTCGAGAGGGCCCCAGCGGTGGCGCAACCTGCGCCGACCAATGGTCAACAAGAGCCGGCTCAGCAACCTGCTGCGCCAAGAGCTCAGGCAGTAGATGTTGGGAGGCAACAGGTGCATGAGGTGGCTGACTATGCATCTAATAATGAGCAAGGGGGAAATGGTCGTCGTAATCAACGATGAAATCGTGATGACGATGATGATGACCGCATTCTTAGGGGCGTGCATGCGGACCCTCCCACGTTTAGCGGGCCCTTGGACACGAAGGTGTATTTAGATTGGGAGGCCGGGATGGATCGGTACTTCGAGTGGTTTGAGATGACGGACCATCGGAGAGTTCGATACGCAAAGATGAAGCTGCATGGGCAGGCCCAAACTTATTGGACCAATGTGGAGAGCCTGCTAAATTAGCGACGTCAACCCCTGATTGGCACTTGGGATGACATGAAAATGAAATTGAGGGAGAAGTACCTTCCTGCCTCATATCACCAACATCTCATAGATAAATGGCAAAGTCTCTCCGAAGGGAACCGATCCGTGATCGAGTACACCGCCAAGTTTGATGAGTATTATTTGCGGTGTGGAGTTACAGAAGAGAGCACCATGACCATATCACGCTTTCGGAGAGGTCTGCGGCCAAACCATCAATATGAACTTTTTCGCCGCAATGCGGCCACTTTGGAACAAGCGTATAAGGTTGCTCTCGAATTGGAGCAATTCGAGGCCGAGTTCGAGTCTCCCCATCGGTTGGGCTCCTTTCCCCTTCGTAGTGTCGAGCCCCGTGGATCTTCTGGCACGTATCCGAGGGCCCCCATGGCCCGACCTCAGGAGCCCACTCATCCTGAGCCTTTCACTCCTAGGCCTCGCCCTCCACCCCCGAGGGACCTTCCCCGTCCCCAACATCTTACGGCACCCACAGCCCGTCCACCGGCACCCGCACCTCCTGCCCGTCCTTTGTTGCCTTCACCTCCTATCCGTTGGGAGGATAAAGGGAAAGGACCCATGATTAGGGAGCCTAGTGGATCACGACAGTAGTGTTATCGCTGCAATGGGTTTGGCCATTTTACCAACCAATGTCCCACCCGCCAAGCTCTTGTCATTGGGGACACACAGGCCGAGGATACCACCCCTACGGACCTCGAGTTAGTCAGCTATGAAGCAGATCTGGAGCTAGCTGATGAGTACTATGAGGCCGAAGGTAATGGTCAGGATGCCCAGCATCCGGATGATACCCACTTGGAGGTCGTCAGGTGTATTCTCACCCAGGCACAGGCCAGTGATGACTGGCGACGGACCACTATCTTTCATACATTCTGTCGGCTGGGTAAGCAAGTTTGTAAAGTGATCATCGATAGTGGGAGTTGCATCAATGCAATCTCCACGGGCACTATCTCCAGTCTTGGTCTTACACATGTGGATCATCCTTGCCCCTATCGAGTATCATGGGTGGATTCCACCTCCATTCCGATCAGGCTGCGGTGTCTGGTCCCACTGCAGTTCTGTGCCTACCGTGACGATATCTGGTGTGATGTCCTCCCCATGGAGGTGGGTAGCATTATTCTTGGTAGGCCGTGGTTATTTGATCGGGATGCCACACTCCATGGCCGGTCGAACACCTGTACCTTCGACCATGCTGGCCAACGGATTACTCTCCACCCCCATCAGCCCAAGAAGCCTTCGGTTAGGGGTCCTACTGGTCCTAGTACTCCGGAGCCTTCCATTCCCGGGCCCAGTACCCCATCCCCAGCTCGGGCTATGACCGTTACATCTCACCCAGGCGAGCCCTCGACTAGGAGGTTGATGTTGATTAGCTCCCTGGAAATGGAGCGGGAGGCTAGTCGGGGTTGCCCTGTATTTGCTATTACGGTCCGAGAGGTGGAGCCGAAGTCCGAGGGTGAACTCCCACCCGATGTCATTCCTATTCTGCAAGAGTTCGCTGATATCTTTCCCGAGGAGCTTCCCGAGGGACTCCCACCCATGTGGGATATTCAGCATGCTATCGACCTGATTCTGGGTTCCTCATTGCCCAACCTTTCCCATTATCGCATGAGCCCCACGGAACATGCCGAGCTAAAATGGCAGGTCGATGAGTTGATGCAGAGAGGGTCTGTTCGGGACAGCTTGAGTCCTTGTGTTGTTCCTGCATTACTCGCCCCAAAGAAAGATGGCACGTGGAGAATGTGCATTGATAGCCGTGCCATCAACAAAATCACCGTGAAGTACAGGTTCCCTATTCCCCGCTTGGATGACATGCTAGACATGATGGCTGGTGCCACTATCTTCTCGAAGATTGATCTTAAGAGTGGCTACCATCTGTAGACACGCTATTCCTGACGTCCCCCGAGAAAATCTCATATTACTATGCGACGCCCCGCAGCGGCTTTCGCATTTTGAATCGCTTGAGTGCTTCCACTTCTTGAGTCTTCTTCCTCCTTTTCGGCATCTGAAAATCGTCTCGTTGCAGAAATCAGATGGCATTCGGACGGCATCGACACCAATCGGACGCTTCGGAAGTTTCTGGAACCAGGAGAATCTCTGGCGGACGGCTACCGACGCATTTTCAGGGGATCCAGGGGGGTCTTTATGGAGGCGTCCAGGCCACTGGATGCCTCCACTATTTTCAAAATTACAAAAATACAAAAATATATTAAAAAATCATAAAATCATGGAGGCGTCCACTTGCTGGACGCCTCCATCAATGCCAGAATAATAAAAATAAATAATATTAATAATGGTGTAAAAAAAATAAAAAAATAATAATTTCATGGAGGCGTCCAGGCCCCTGGACGCCTCCATTAACTTACCCACGGGCGCCCCCCGACCGCCGGTCAGTTTGTCGTTTGAGAAAAGATCCAAATTGTGAAGACGTCCTGCCAACTAGACGCGCCCATTCATGAATCACGGGCGCCGATCAAAACCACGCGTTGTGCCAAACCGCGTGCGGCTTTCGACGGGGGTTCGGTGGGCTTCTATGGAGGCGTCCAGTTTCTTGGACGCCTCCTTGAAAATATTCGAAATAAAAAAATAAAAATAACATAAAATATTATTTTTGCCCTGATGAAGGCGTCCAGGGTCCTGGACGCCTCCATCCTCCGGAGCCCTATAAATAGAGCCCCCCCCCTTAGTCCGGAGGGAGCTTCGAAGAGGTCCGATAGGCTGCCGGAGCCCAGAGGCTGCCGGAGTCATTTATAATCCGTGGGGTCTTTTGTAGGGAGAGGTTCTGCCGACTTCTCGGGTGCCCACGCTCGTGAGAGGAAGGTCGTCTTCGTCCACCGCGCTTCCACGTCGTCCCTACGCTGCCGAAGCTCCGCCGGATCTCGCCATCGGCACATCCAATAAGCCAATTCTCTCCCCCTTCTTCTCCGTAGTTCTTTGCATTCATCATTTCGCATCCTCTATCTCCCTTCATAAGGGCACCTTCTCTTATATACTTCTTGCATTCATCATCACACTTTTCTCCTACTTGAGTCCGAGAGGGGTTTAAAACCACACCAACCAGGTGTGTGTTCTGTCACGATTTCGTTATTTTCTTCGCAAGGGATTGATACTACACCGCCATTTTCTAATTTTGTTTACCTACTGTCTGTTATTTTGCAAGGGTAACTAAGGAAAGCCCACTCCGTCGGCCGGCCGAAGGGGGAGGAAGAAGCAACCCGCCACTTCCTGCTAGTGAGGTAGGCGCGATCATTTTCATATTTTGGGGTCTTTGGCCCCTGGCGATCACATCATAATCTCGAGGCCGCGGCGAGTCATTTCCCGCAATGGCCGTTTGAATTTCTGTCTTTATATTTTTATGCTACTTTTATATCTGCCATACTCTCAAGGCCGCAGCGAGTTACTTCCCGCAATGGCTGTTTAAATTTTATCATTTATATCTTGTCATATTCTCATATGCTTATATTCTCAAGGCCGTGGCGAGTCACTTCCCCAATGGCCGTTTAAATTCCCGTTCTTTATATTCTCTCTATATTCTGTTATATTCTTATCTGCTCATATTCTCGAGGCCGCGGCGAGTCACTTCCTGCAATGGCCGTTTGAATTATGTCCTTTAGTTTGTATATCTTGAATTACTTCTATATCTGCTGCTATATTCTCGAGGCCGCGGCGAGTCACTTCCCTCAATGGCCGTTTCAATTCCTGTTATTTAATTCTCGCACCATTCTCATCCCCCGAGGCCGCGGCGAGTCACTTTCCGCTATGGCCGTTTAACCCCCATATCTTGCTATATTGCATTTGTCCCGCTCGCCCCGTCGGAACAATCTCCCGTGGTGGCCCCTTCTCTTTTCTCTTATTTTTGCGTTACAGCAAACAAAACGAGCCCGCGCGCTCCGCATTTCATTCCTCGACCGCGTGACGTCGCTCACACCATCAGGTGAGGATTAGGCCAGGTGATGAGTGGAAGACCGCATTTAAGACCAAGGATGGTCTATATGAGTGGTTGGTTATGCCCTTTGGGTTGACCAATGCCCCTAGCACTTTCATGCGACTCATGACTCAGGTCCTTCGACCTTTCATTAGAGTCTTTGTGGTAGTGTACTTTGATGATATTCTTATCTATAGTCACACCACGGGGGACCACTTAGACCACCTTCGGCAGGTCTGTCTACTTCTTAGGCGAGAGCAGTTGTTTGCGAACCCACAGAAGTGTGCCTTCATGACACCTTAGCTTACCTTCTTGGGTTTTATTGTGTCTAGTACTGGGGTCTCCACCGATCCGAGAAGGTCCGGGCCATTGTTGAGTGGCCAGAACCCCGTACGGTCCATGATGTCCGCAGCTTCCATGGCCTTGCGATGTTCTATCGTCGTTTCATCCGCGGATTTAGCTCCGTCACCGCCCCGATCACGGATTGTATCCGGAAGGGCACATTTGTATGGCGGAAGGCCGCAGCTGCTGTCTTCAAGGACATCAAGGAGCGCATGACCCAGACACCTATTCTTCGATTGACAGATATCTCGAAGGTGTTTGAGGTCTCTTGTGATGCATCGGGTGTGGGGATTGGAGGAGTCTTGAGTCAGGAGACCCACCCGGTCGCATATTTAAGTGAGAAGCTGAATGACGCGAAACTGCGATACTCCACTTATGATAAGGAATTCTACGCAGTTGTTCAGGCTCTTAGGCATTGGAGGCACTATCTATTACATCAGGAGTTTGTCTTATACTCCGATCATGAGGCGTTGAGGTACCTCCATTCCCAAAAGAAGCTTAATACGCGTCACAGCCATTGGGTTAAGTATCTCCAGCAGTTCACCTTTGTGCTAAAACATAAGGCTGGAGTGGAGAACAAGGTGGCCGATGCCTTGAGTCGACGAGCGTGTTTGCTTACCACCATGAGTGCCGCTGTCATAGGGTTAGAGAAGATGAGAGAGGCCTATGTTGACTGTCCTGACTTCGGGCAGATTTATACCACTCTCCAGGCCGGACCCTCGAGAGACCTTGATGATTATGTGCTTCAGGAGGGTTACCTCTTTCATGGAGGCAGGCTTTGTGTTCCCCGAACTTCGGTTCGAGACTTCTTAGTCTGGGAGCTACATGCGGGAGGTCTAGCTGACCACTTTCGTCGGAACAAGACTATCGAGGCTGTTGAACATAGATTTTATTGGCCGAGCTTGAAGCGTGATGTTGCTCATATTGTGGCTCAGTGACGTACATGTGCTACGGCCAAAATGAAGAAGCAAAGCTTGGGCTTTTATACACCTCTTCCCGTGCCTGATGCCCCGTGGCAGGATGTTAGCATGGATTTTGTTTTGAGATTGCCACGTACCTCCAGGAAGCATGATTCAGTCTATGTGGTTGTTGACCGCTTCTCGAAGATGGCCCTTTTTATTCCCTCCTCAAAGACTTCGGATGCTTCGAGGGTAGCCCGCCTATTCCTTACTCATGTGGTGTGCAAGTTCGGGTTGCCTCGTACCATTGTGTCTGACCGTGATGTTAGATTCACCAGTTATTTTTGGAAGATGTTGTGGCATATGTTGGGTACTCACCTCGAGTTTTCCACTGCATATCACCCCCAGACAGACGGTCAAACCGAGGTGGTCAATAGGAGTCTGGGTGACCTTTTGAGGTGTCTTGTTATGGACCGTGTAGGGGATTGGGATCTCATACTATCACTGGCTGAATTTGCATATAATGATTTAGTTAATAGGTCTACCGGCATGAGTCCATTCGAGATTGTCACATGTCGTAGGCCTAGGAAGCTAATGGATCTTGTTCCCATGCCCATCCATGTACGAGTGTCAGAGTCTGTCGAGTCGTTTGCTAGGCATGTTAGGAGTTTGCATGACGACATCTCTCGTCACATTGAGGCCAGCAATGCACGGTATAAGGAGTTAGCCGATGCCCATCGACACCACCGTGAGTTCCAAGAGGGTGAATATGTCATGATCAGGGTAAGACCTGAACGGTTTCCCTCTGGAATCGTAAAGAAATTGCAAGCTCGCGGAGTCGGTCCATTTAGAGTGTTGAAACGCGTTGGATCCAATGCGTATGTTGTGGACCTACCCGAGGAATATGGTATAAGCTCTACTTTCAATGTAACAGATCTAGTTGCATATAGGGACCCAGCAGTGATCCCTAGCGAGCCTTTCGAGCCATCCCCTCCCATTGAGAGTGATCCCACACCTGAGTGTCCACCTCCTGCCCCTTTTCCATGGCAGCGAGAACATAAAGATCATATACTGGATGAGCAGGTGACAGTTACCAGGAGTGGATTCTACCCGCGCTACCTAGTGCGATGGAGAGGGCAGCCCGCCACCGAGGATACATGGATCACCCATGGAGAGTTGCGGCAGATTGATCCGGACCTATTGGAGCGGTACCACAGTGATGCAGACCCTTACTCGACAGGGTCGAGTTTCTCCCACCCGCGGAGAATTGGTGCGGACACCCGACCGATTGACAAGCACGATACGCCGAGCCACCGGTACTGTACGCGGAGCACCACCCGAGCCACTTCGGCGTCCATCTAGCTCGGAGACAGTCTGGAGACTCCCCCTTGAGTCTCGGCATTTATCACATTTATTTGGACTTTATTTGTGTGTCATGTATGTTTATTTAGTTTTTTTCGGTTTGTAATTTGGATTGTAAGAGGGGTTTATTTGCAATTTAGACTCCCTGGGCCCCACGGGCCCCCCATCCCTACTCCCATTGATCCACCTCATCCCTAGGGCCCATGTGGGGTCAGTCAACATTCCAATGGTGGGCTTCTAGAAGGGTGGGCCAAGTGGGGGACAAAGGACTTAAAAAGTCCAAAATGGAAGCCATTTAGTCCAAGGGTCGCCCCCCCCCCCCCCCTTTAGAACAAATTATGTATTTTCTTTATTTTGGTCCACAATACATGGGGAAATTAAAATGTGGACTCCCTAGTTTACCCCTCCCAATTCTAGATCTAGGGTTATTTTATGTCTTTTGGCCATTCATACAAATACCATGTATTAACATTTTAGTGGAATTAATGCATACAAAATTTGAGAATTTGGTTGGAGCAGCAAGGGCCGCCCCCTTCTCCCTCTCCCCTCTCTTATTCTTCCAGCTGGGAAGGCTATATTCTGAGGTGGGAAGCCTCACATATCAGTTCCGGTGATCGCCGCCATCGTGCCGCCATCGCACCACCACGGTTCTCGTCGGAGTTCTGTCCACTCAGGATAGTAGGCCCTTCCACGATTTTTAGCTCTCAGCCACGAGCTCATCTGGAATCCTAAATTTTATGGTGTGTTCCCGATGTTCCCTCCATCTCTCAGAAAAATAGGTTTGTCTTCCAGAGTTCGTTTGATATTTTCCCATTTTCGCTCTTCATTTTCTCCCAGATCTGCAAGCTTTCTGTTCACTGTGACAGCAAGCCTGAGTTTCCCATCTTCGGACCATTCTTTGATTTTTCATGAGCTCCCAAATTTACTGAAAGTTTTATCCAGCAATCCCTCAAACCAAGAATTTTCGTGGAATTTCTAAAGGCCATCTGATATTTTCTAAAAATCCTTTTTAGATCCCATTCAATCTTGTCTGCCCCAGTTCAGATCCGACCACCCACCAGTCTAAAATGCTTTTCCCCACCCAAATCTCAACAAAACCTTTCAAAAAAATTATTTCTGTCTTCCTCTCTCTCCCCTCTACAACTTTCATGAAGGACCCGAGATCTGAATCTGAGGTCTACCCCACGGTCAAAGGTAGTTCTCAAGAAACTTCCAGAGCAACTTCAAAATTCGGGCCCTGTCCAAGAGCAACTTCAAAAATCGACCAAGGCCAGATCCGTGCAGATCAAGTTAATATCTCTGGCCCTAGATCGAAGTACTTCGAAAGAGCTTTCCATCGATACCTTCTGTGCTTCAATCCGACGTCAGGATTGATCACAGCAGCCGATCTCGCCGGATCGCGCGCTGTAAAACAGAAGCACAAGTCCGTGGGCAGCAATTCCAAAGTTTGGAGATCGGAGCCGACCGGCCTCCGACCGCTGTTTTCGTCCGACCGCCATCCCGGGGGACGTGCCACCAGGGGTCTCCACCACAGTGGGGCCCACCCCATCAGACCTGGAGGACAGAGCGGCTCGTGGGCCCCACGGACCCATAGATCGCGCCGTCCGGACAGCACCAAAACGTGGGTTCGGCACCGCCGGGACGACGTCAAGATGCTGCCCGTCAACCCAATTGTCGCGACTCCAGGGCCCCACATGTGACCTGTTACCTCCCTGCGTGGAGTGGGTCAAAATTATTGTACTGCTGTAAAAGTGTTTAACCGGGAGTCCGTGATTGGCCAGGGTTATCTTCCCCACGCCGGGAGCGTGGAGGTAACGATCGTAACTTCTTGGCATTCATTTTCTAGTTTAGTATATGATCTTAGGCCGCTGCCGAGTGCGATAGGAACTAGCCCGTGAGTCCATGTCACCGTTGTGAGTGTGAGAGTGACCCGCCCCGTGGCTCGATCCGAGCACAGAAGTTGAGTCGGACTACCCTTAACTCTGCCGGTTCTTCAACCGCGCACGATCCGCGTTTCCCTCGCTTGGGACGATGAGTGAGCTTGCGTTTCTGTTAGCGACGTATAGCCCATAGGAACTCCTAGTGTCGTACCGAAGTCTCTCCAATTTGTGTGTTGCTAGTCGCATCCGCATTTAGAGTCCCAGATCCGCATCACTTAGAGTCGGTCCCCGTGTCCGTCCCGCATCAACATGGGAATCCGAGATATACAGTATCCAGAGTCCTGTAAGTCCAGTACAATCTTCAGCTGGCATTAGGTTTGCGATTCTTTGTCGCTTCATTTTCCGTGTGTTGTCTTGTGCGTGCCATGTTGGCACTGTATGAGATGGTTTTGCTCTCATCAGGATGCAACGGGATGCTATTTTTCGTCATGGTGTTTGTTTTGATCGTGTTGTACTTGGCAGAGTTCGTCGGTAGACTTGAATCTGCAGTACATTGTTCGAGATTTTTCATGGTTTGTTCAGGTTGCAGTTTACTTTTAGCATTGGTCTGATGGCCGTACACGTTCTTACGTTGTTCTGGTCGTCCTAGCTTAAGTCCATGCAGCTCCTGATGTGTCTCGCTTCTGTCAAAGTGCTCGATTAGATTCCCTTGATTGAGAAGATGCTCAGGCGACCTAGGATTTTCCTTCCTGGTGAGCTTCTGTTAGTTGAGCTTGATTCTTCTCATCTTGTTTGGTGGAGTCTTTTCGAGGTAAGCCTTAGAATTGGTGTCTTGATTCTTATGCTCTCGGGACGTGGTCGTAATCCTTGAGATGCATTCCCCGATATTATCGTTCTCATTGTCATGGGTCTGTTCTTGGTAAGCTGCTCGATGCGCGACTCGTACCTTGTGGTCGTGCGTTCAACTGTTGTTGTGCCTTGATGATGTGACACAACCCCTTGGACCTGAATTGCAAGCAACTGGACTGAACGGCGGACTCTCACATGCGGGTTCACCCGCGTCGCGCGCACCTGGATCCGTAGTTGGACCGGCGATGATGGTGAGGGTCCGAGGTTGGACCTTGGAGTTCCCGGGGTATGGCTAGCTTGGGGAGGGCCCCAATGGACCAGGGATGCCCAATTCACGGGCGGCCAGCACGCCGAAGGCGTGGGATGTAGGGTCTCTCTCGGCTCACTTCCACGGTGGACACACAATTTGATGAAATTTGAGATCGGACACTCGCCTCACCACCGATAGGCAACGTCGATGCAATAATATTCAAGCAAATAGTTGAAACCAGCAGAGGATGGGGGCTCAAAGCTCACCTGATCGGTGTGAAGACACCGATCCCGGTCGGAGACGAGGGCGAGCGGGGAAGCGTGGGCTACCCGCACGCCGCGCCGATGACGCTTCGGCCGGAGACCTGCTAGTACAAAACTACTCCTCGCGTAGGAGGGTGATCGTGGGGTGGGGAAAATAGAGGTTACATTCAAACACTACCTCCACGCAGGGAGGGGCGCTAAGCCGGCCAGGCGGGGAAGGGAAAATAGCTAAGGCGGTAGCCGATTGATCCCACCGTCGGTTCTGCCCGCCTATCTGCCAGTCTGACAGGTGCTCGCTATTGACGCTGCTGAGGACGCTCCCGAACTCAGAAGTCGACGAAACTAGTGCCAAATTGTCACTGACTGGTCCGGGATAACTCCTGAATTTTCTCGGGATGTCGGGGTGTCGCTGGTGGCTGAGGTGGAGGCTGGTCCGGTGCTGCTCGATTCTGGTTCGGATTTACTCCAGAACTCTGTAGCACGATGAAGAAGCCGCCACGAACATTCCTGATCTTCAAAGGTGATGTAGCTTATATTAACACGACCGTGGGAGCATCCTCTTCGAGCAGCAACCAAGGAGCCCACCAGAGAAGGTCGGAGCAGGGAGATAGGGCCCGTAGAGTGAAGGTGGGTCAGTTCAGGCCCTGACTGGACTGACCTGCACACCTGGGGTAGAAAAATCAGAACATTGTGCTTCGGGCTTCAAACGGCGCTCTGTTTCTTGTCAATGCTAGGGGACTTGTAGGAGGAGACATCAGCCAAATAATCACGTCCAAACGCCCAAGGGAGCGGCCGTGGTCACACTTTAGCTGGGCCTCTGATCCCTGCTTGGATGCCAGCTGCGTGATCGGACGAGAATGACCCTCTTGGACAGCTCCGAACTCGGAATGAGGCGAGATCACCTCGCCTGCGAAGCTGACTGGAAGGGCTTTCCAGAAATATATGATACGCCTCCAGAAGATCCTCGGAAAAGACGTGCCAGCCTCTGCAACTAGCAGCTATCCTGCTGCCTGCGACCTGGACAAGGTATTATGGTGGAAGGGGATGATAGTGCAATGGGGGTCGAACCAAGGGGTTGGGGCGTCCCCTGATTGATGGGGGGGTCAATGGGGGTCGAACCAAGGGGTGAGAGGGGGGGAATGGGGGCTGGAAGGGGGTCTAGCAGGTGGGGGAATGGGGAGCTGCGAATTTGGGGCTTGGAGGGAGAGGGGGAAGGTGAGGGGGCACAAGTGGATGGAGGGAATGTGAGTTTGAAATTCCCTTAATGGGGTGTGATCAATGGTGGCCTTGGAGATGGGAGGGGTTGCCTTGGGGAGGGGAAGGGGTGCTTGGGAGAAGGGATTCTCCCTTGGGAATGTGAAAGGTTGTATGGGGAAGGGGAAAGGTTGCTTGGGAAGTGGTGGGAGTAAAGGGGAGTTAATGGGTCTTGGGAAGATGAAAGGTTGGGAGGGCTGATGTGGAGGATGAGGTGGAGGAGAGAGAGGGCTGGTTGACCTAGAGAAAGAGAGGGGAGAGGAGAGAGAAAGGGTCGCCCCTTTTAGAGAGAGAGGGAGAAGAGAGAGAGAGGGAGAGGAGATTCACTCAGGAGAGAGAGAGAGAGACACAATTCTTGTGTGAAAATTTTCATTCAATATTTCATTAGCTTCAAATGGTGGGATTGGGGTCCTATTTAAAGGAATCTCACAATTTAACATAAGTCCCTGACTTTTGGACTAATAACAAGAAACCAAGGGAAGGGGGGCGCCCATGGGCCTAGCCCATTGAATTGGGCCCACTAGCCTACTTAATTGACCCTATGACTCAATACTTAAATAAATGACCCATATACCTAGGTACTAAAGTCAAATAAAAGAAAAATTACCTGATAAGAAAATGAAAAATACATCATATGACTCGGAATAAAGTGACGAACAAGATGTAGCACTGCTGGCGATCATCAGGAGCCCAAAAAATGTGGAGTGGTCGGAGATGTCCCCATCATACCCCTGGGGTGCGGAGAACTCGACTCCGTCGAGTATGGGTCCACGGGAGAAATGGTCCTCTAAAGCAGCTCGGGGTGAACCTCAACCTCCAAACTCAACCCTGCGTCCGTGACCAGGGGACGGTCCTTCATCCTCTCAAGGTGGCTCGAGCGCACCCTCTTGCTGGTGATGGAACCCTGCTTGCCTACTATTGCCTCCGTGTGCACACGTCGGGCTCTCAGGCTGATTTTTGGTGGCTCTCGAGGGTATCACTCACAAGGGAAGATATAGGCTCAAGGTACTCACTAGGATCCACCGCGGTGCCCATATAGGGTGCCGGATCAGCCACGTGGGAAATGGGGTGAATCCCAAAATCCATTAGTAAGTCTAACCCGTAAGTCGGGTTGCCATAGCCACTCGGAACTTGGCAAGGTCCAAGTCCTCGTGCCTTCAAGGTGACTCTAGGGTAGAGCCACTCCAATGCCACCATCGATAGGTTGCCTACTAGGAATTCCAAATGGCACTCGCGAGCCTTTTCCCGCTCTTTATGAACCTCACCGCTCGTTGCAATTTGCTTGCGTGTATGCTCATGCCATGCATTATGATGCGGTGAGTGGTTGTGAAAGTGGGTAGTGTGCAAAGGTGGACCGGGGCAACCATAAATTGACCTATCATGCATTGATGCCATGTGGACCTTGATGAACTTAGGTGGACCGGGGCAGATACAAGTGGCCCTATCATGCATGGACTTCATAACAATGGTTGGAGGGCCGGGGCATCCGTAGGGGAATCTATCGCGCATGGGTATAGCAAATGCCGGGGGTCCCAGACATCCGTGAATGCTCGTAACATGCTTAAGACCAATGATGAATGTGGGAGGACCTTTGGACCAGTCATGCATCCGACTTGACATGTGGGTGTCATGTATGAAAGGACCCGACTTTCTATTCATGCCAAGTGGTGTGATGTGCCAAGACATAAGAATTCCTTTCCCATAGGTGACTTCCTTGTGTGGGGTGGTGGGGTGGCCTTCGAGCTTCCACTCAAAAGGGTCGTAGGGGTCAAAGAAGGTATGTGTCATGGAGTGGGGCACTTCATTATTTCCTAGGTGTATTTCGCCCATGGTCATGATACCCTTGGTGTGGGCCGGGTTTTGAGAGAGGTGGGCTTGGTTTAACATGGTTGGTTGGGGTAGGAAAAGGTTGGTGGTGAGTAAGGTGGGTGGGTATAGGAAGGGATCGAAGGGGTCATGGTAAGGGTCACCTAGGGAGAGGAACTCTAGGTCCTCATGGTCCTCACATAGTGGTGAGTCATCCTCCCCTAATGGAACAATTGGGCCGAAGTTCTTGGTGGGATGGTCGGCCATGAATGGAGGGCTTGATGTTCTACCCGAGATAAGCAACTCTAGTTTGTGGATAGCATCGGGCTCATCGGGTGTAGGGAGGAATAGAAGAAGGTTGCTTGTGTAGCAACCCACAGCGTCAATCGAGGAGATGGACCCAACACATAGGTGTAGGAGGTCAAGGCTCCTAGGTCGGTCGGCCACTGTGGTCAACATGCCAGTTAACTCCATTTGCCAAGATAGACCCTTAAGGAGATTCCCTAATGTCTCCACTTGGTAAGATGATTGGATGGTGGTGTGATAGGAGAGGGGCACTATAGGAAGGTTTTGTTCCATAGGAGGGCAAACATGGGCCATGATATCTCTAATTGGGTTCTCCTTTAGCCAACGTAAAAGGGGTTCTCCTAAGATGAGCTCGGCTCCAACTAGGGAGGGGGCTGTAGGGTGAAGACCACCGTGCGAGGTTTCTTCTTCAACTTGGACATGTGTTTCCCCCACGGTTGGGATAGTGACCATGGTGTTCTCTTCCTCTAGGTGGTCGGGTGTGTGAGCCATGATGCTTTCTACACATGGGATGGGAACTTCCCGGCCTAACTCATGACATTGTGACTCGTATTCTACTTCCCAATCAGGGGAGGCCTCATGTACCTCAACCACATTCTCATCCCTTTGGGGTGTGGGGGTTTTACTCTCCAAGGGAATGGGAAGGTCTTTTGGGGATGGGGTGATGAAGGTTGGGGCATGGTGCACCCGGGGTGGTGAGGGTGTTCGAACTTGGGTTGGGTTTAAGAGTGGAAGAAGTGGAGACCTAAGTTGGGGTAGGATTGGGGTTGGTAGTGGAAGATGGGTGGGTTGAGGAGGATTGGGTTGATTGGTTTTGGGAGGTGTGTCCCTTTTAGGGGAAGATGGAGGGGTAGTGGTGGGGACCGTGGAGGCTTGTAGGGTGTGGGTTTGATGGAGAATTTTGGGTTGGGTGGTGGCCGTCATGGGCCTAGGTGGAGGGGTGGACACGCTTTTCACTTGGGTTTGAATGGTGAGGGTTGGTTGAGTGGCTTTGGGTTGGGGAGTGGTGGCCCTCATGGGGGGAACCAGGTCAATTAGGGGTCTTTTGCCCTTGGGATCGGCCGGTTGTGGAGGAGTGAGGGTGGGGGCCAATTTGGTTTGAATG
This sequence comes from Amorphophallus konjac, assembly GCA_022559845.1. NCBI lineage: Eukaryota > Viridiplantae > Streptophyta > Magnoliopsida > Alismatales > Araceae > Amorphophallus > Amorphophallus konjac. Next base: position 167,557,969 of record CM040125.1, on the reverse strand, counting down.
GTGGTGGTGATCGGGATTGGAATCATTTGGGGTGGTGGAGTTTGGGCCTTAAGGGAGGTCTTGGGTTGACTGGGAGAGAAAGGAGGAGTGGGAGTGCTCCTCGGGTTATGGTTCTCAAGGTAGGAGTGGGAAGGTCGGGGAGCGTAGATCTTCCTAAGCTCAATCTTCATCTCTTCCCATGAGCCTATGGGTTCTTGCCTCCAAACCGTTCTTAAGCCCACTATGCGTTCCCACTCCTCCTTGCCTTGTCCCTGAAGCCGCCCCGTGGCCATGCGGACTCTAGCGTGTCCATAGACCATAGTCCTATCAAGGTTTTTATCCATGGTAGCCCCCCACTTTAGGTAGGCATTAGGACTAGATCCGTCAAAACTAAGGTCCCCTTCTAGGATGATGTCCATGAGGAGGGGGTCAATCGGACTCTTGTGAAAGGCCGTGTTGAGGGGACTTAACCAATGTGGAGTATACATGATGATGCACTGGGTGGCCCGATGATGACTCAAAATGCGAATGCGCCCTAGGACCAACTTGTAGAGAGACAAGTTATGAACTTGCTCTGATACCAAACTGATGTGACACAACCCCTTGGACCTGAATTACAAGCAACTGGACTGAACGGCGGACTCTCACAAGCGGGTTCACCCGCGTCGCATGCACCCGGATCCGTAGTTGGTCCGGCGATGATGGTGAGGGTCCGAGGTTGGACCTTGGAGTTCCCGGGGTATGGCTAGCTTGGGGAGGGCCCCAATGGACCAGGGATGCCCAATTCATGGGCGGCCGGCACGCCGAAGGCGTGGGATGTAGGGTCTCTCTCGGCTCACTTCCACGGTGGACACATAATTTGATGAAATTTGAGATCGGACACTCGCCTCACCACCGACAGGCAACGTCGATGCAATAATATTCAAGCAAATAGTTGAAACCAGCAGAGGATGGGGGCTCAAAGCTCACCTGATCGGTGTGAAGACACCGATCCCGGTCGGAGACGAGGGCGAGCGGGGAAGCGTGGGATACCTGCACGTCGCGCCGATGACGCTTCGGCCGGAGACCTACTAGTACAAAACTACTCCTCGCCCAGGAGGGTGATCGTGGGGTGGTGAAAATAGAGGTTACATTCAAACACTACCTCCACGTAGGGAGGGGTGTGGATGCACTTTTCGATCGTGTATTATGCTCGTCTCTTCGAGAATGGTTGATTCGTCTATTAAGTGCGTGGGCGTGCCAGTCACAAAGTGACAATTTATTCGGGCTCCGAAGAGCCCACGGTGCGCTCGATCTGACTCGGTCAGACGATTATGTGGTTCGTGTCGGGACCAAAACCCACCGCGCCATAAAGGTCACGGCGTCATTTACATCCCCCATAAGAGGGAACACCCTTAATTAATCACCAGGATTCAGGGCCTCATGGCCAAGAAATCAATTGCATGGAAGGTCCATTACTGTGTATTGAAATCCTCGCACGAGGGCGAGAAGAAAACCCTTCACGGTCATGTCAGTCGTGTACTAACCATTTAATGTTCGGACGAATGTCCGGCTCGAGAAGATCGCGGTTGTCGCGAAAAAATTGGAACGCATGTATGCCGTGGTAGGGCAAATCTATTGTTCGAAAGAGCAAAGAATGTTCGGCTAAACCTCGGTCAGAGCGGTCAGAAACTAGTAAATATGTTGGCCCGGTGCAAGAGCAAGCTGTGACCATACTGCGGTGGGCCCCCCGCGGTCGAACCAAGACTTGCATGAGCATCATTAATATTTCCGGTGCCAAGGGGCAATGAGGGAATATCCCTTGAATCGGCTGAAAAGCCCTGTGTCTAGGGAAGCGGACGTTCGAAACGTGTCGGTCATTCGGGAGACAGTTTAATATTCAGACGGGAGTCCGGCTTGAGAATATTATAATCATCGCGGGAGGACTTAGGACATATGCACGCCTGGATACGGCAAGTTTATGATTCTGAGACACCGAAAACATTCGGTCAAATCTCGGTTAGTGTAGCAGGAAACCGGTAAATCTATTGGCCCAGTGTGAGATCGAGTCAAGACCATACCGGTGGCGCCTCCCGTGGTCCGAACGAGGCTTGCGCATCATTAATATTTTCGGTGCCGGAGGGCAACGGGGGAGAGTCCCAGGACTAGACTCCAAAACCGAAAACATGTTCGAAGGGAGCGGGCTGTAGACCAAGGATATGAGCCGAACGGTGACCACAATTGGGACGGACCCGCGGTCTAAGTGTGGCTCACGGAGGTCTTATTGATATTCCCATGGAAGGGGTCCAGGGGTGGCGAGGACCGTCTCGTTCTATTCCGATTTTATCGGTCACTCACGGACCTTTTCATGTTCGGGCAAGGGCTCATGTTGAAAGTACGACGTGGATGGAAACGACCCCATACAAATGTATGCCGAGTTTACGGCAGTTTCAATGAAAGAACGGGAACGAATCTCATTAGAATGAATCCGATTTAACGGGCTATCGGCCCGGAGCAATGCCGGCTCACGACCATGTCGGGGAGGGAGCCGTCGGCCATATTGGTTGCTCAAGGGTCTTTTCATGTCAGACACAGGTCCGTAATAGAAACGCGGCAAAAACCGAGGTGAACCCGTTCAAATGTCTACCGAGCGTGCGGCAATTTTAGTAGTGGCTCGAAAGGGATTTGGCCTGAGAAACGAGTCCGGCTTAATCGGAATGTCAGCCCGAGGTGAGGTCAGGCCATGGCCATTTCGGGATAATTCCCAAGACTCAGGCCCAACCTGGAAGGGCGACATTGTTGTTCCTTCAGCACCGGGCCACGAGAGAGACATGGCTGCAAAGTGGATTTTACCTTTTTTTTTATCTGGGTTTTAAAATATATATATATATATATATATATATTTATTGCTTATTTCCCTCTCACGTATTTATTCTGGATGATTTATCCGTTTTGTTTATTATTATTACTATTATATTTTCTCTCCTTTTTGTTTATTATTATTTTACATTTTTTGTTTATTTCATATATATATTCAGATTTATTTATTCATCATAGTTTTTATTAATTTTATTATTACTATTATTATTATTATTATTATACATATTCTTCTGGAGAGAGAGTGGGCCGCTGGAGGGCCAAACGGGGGTTGAAGGAGCGTGCCGCTGAAGGTGGAAGGGTGCACCGCTGAGGGGGCGGAGGGAGTGCGCCGCTGAAGGTTCGCGGGAGGTATATCAGGGAAGGGCTTGGCCAAGGGTGCCGGCGAAGGGGCAGGTGTGGTGGCTATGGGAGGCGTACCGATGAAGGAGCCTTAGGTGTGCCGGCAAAGGGCCTGGCCGAGCTTGCCGGCGAAGGGTTGAACAGGGGAGAGCGTGCCGACGAAGGGGTCACGGGAGCGTGCTGTCAAAGGAGCTTTAGGGCGTACCGCCGAAGGGTTGGAGCAGGCGTGCCGCTGAGCGTAGGGGGAGCGTGTCGGCGAAAGGCCAAACGAGGCATGCCGGGGGAAGCTGGGCTGGGGCGTGCCGGCGAAGGGCGCTGCAGGGTGTACCGGCGAAGGGCGTGTGTCTGCACATTGGCCGGTCGCTGCAACATAAAGTCCGTACATTCATCAGCCCAAAGTCTATACGTTGTCTATTCAACTAGAACACAAAGTCTATAAGTTCTTCAGCTCAAAGTCTGTACATCGGCTGTATTCATCAGCTCAAAGTCTATGTGTTGGCCAGCTTAAAGTCTGTACATTGCCAGCTCAAAGTCGATACATTGGCTGGGTTCATCAGCTCAAAGTCTACACATTGGCCAGCCCAAAGTCTATACATTGGCCAGCCCAAAGTCTGTACGTTGGCCAGCTCAAAGTCTATACATCGTAGTTCAAAGTCTGTACATTGCAGCTCAAAGTCGGTACATTGCCCAGCCCAAAGTCTGTACATTCAAAGTCTATACATTGCAGTTCAAAGTCTATACATTGGAGCTCAAAGTCCATACATTGGCCAGCAAGTCTATACATTGTAGTTCAAAGTCTATACATTGGAGCTCAAAGTCCATACATTGGCCAGCCCAAAGTCTATACATTGGCCAGCTTAAAGTCTATACATTACAGTTCAAAGTCTATACATTGGAGCTCAAAGTCCATACATTATCCAGCCCAAAGTCTGTACGTTGGCCAGCTCCAAGTCTGTACATTACAGTTCAAAGTCTGTACATTGCAGCTCAAAGTCCACATATTGGCCAGCCTAAAGTCTGTACATTGTCCATTGGAGTCTATACATTGGCCGGCCCAAAGTATGTACATTGTCCAGCTCAAAGTCTATACATTGTTCAGCTTAAAGCCTATACACTGTGTTGAGGGTGAGAAGAGTGTGCCGCTGAAGGGCCGAGAAGGTGTGTTGTTGAAGGGTTGATAGGGTGTGCCGCTGGAGGGCTGATAGGGTGTGCCGCTGGAGGGCTGATAGGGTGTGCCGCTGGAGGGCTGATAGGGTGTACCGGCGAGGGGAAGAATGAGACGGTGGAGGAGTGTGCCGGTGAGGAGCCAAGAAGGTGTGCCGTTGAAGGGTTGATAGGGTGTGCCACTGGAGGGCTGATAGGGTGTGCCGCTGGAGGGCTGATAGGGTGTACTGGCGAAGGTTGGAACGGACGTGTCGATGAAGGTCCACTCCTCTGTTACTTATTTTTAAGGCTTTTCTTTTCTTCTTCTCTTTGATTTTTGCGTAGTTTTATACAAATCTTTTCTCCTTCTTCTTGCAATCTGTTGTTGCTCTATTTATTTGTTGCTTTTGTTATTTTTTGATGTGTATTTATTATCCCATTTGTTTGTTGCATCATTTGCCTTTTAACGTCTTGTTATTTTCTAACAAAAATTCGGCAGCATCTCCCCTTGACCCGAGCGTAAGGGAGATACAAAGAACGCGCCCACATGGAGTGGCGGAACCCGACAACTGGAGGTGCGTGCCGATGGCGACAACACCTTTTATAAAACTTCGGGAAGCCCGGAAGAAACGCTGAATGGAAGACACCTCTGAGGCTGGATAGGGTCTACTGGGGGTTTAGTCAGGGTTAAGCGGCAGGTGTGCCGTTGAGGGGAGGCTAGGGGTGTGCCGCTGAAACCCCAAATGGGTGTGCCGTTGAGGGAGGGTGCAGGTGCACTGGGGCTACTAGGTCGATCAAACCCACAGAAAACCTCGGCAGAAGGGGGTAATGGCCCGAGGGGGCTAGCACGGATGAAGGGATTGGGCCTTGCAGGGAGAGATTCGTGGCCCCATACCACTCAAGCTGGTGTGGCGTCCGGGAGAAACCATCGACACGAAGACTCAAAGCAAACGCCGGAGAAGGGAAAAGAAATGGACAGCCAAGAACACGGTGGCACATACCAACGGAAGCAATAGAGAGCCCAAGGAGGGCGACTTTCATTCATAAAAGAAAGGGAATGACCGTGGCTAGTCAAATACATTGCAAAGCATGCTCGACCTAAGACTACGAGCAAGAGAGAAACAAAAGAACAAAAGAAAAGGGGGACAACAACAAAAAAAAAGGGAGAAGAAATGAAAATACAAGGTGGGAAGGGGAACGGAGCGTGGGCTCCTCCCCTCCCAGACTTCACTCCTCTCTTCTTCTCTTCTCTCTTTTCCTTCTCTTCTTCCTTGCGTGGACGGCGGTGGAGGGAGCAGCGGGAGGGCAGGCGCCTCCCTCCTCTTCTTCTCTTCTTCTTCCCCTTCTTCTTTTTTCTCTGTGTGTCTGTGTGTGTGTGTCCGTCCCCCTCTGTGTGTGTATCCTTCCGTCTCTCTGCCCCCCCTTTTTCGTCGGAGCGAGGGGTTCTTATACCCCTGGTCAGGCCGACGAATGCCGAGGATGGGAGTAGGTGGGGCGAGGACAGCCCAGCAAGGTGCAGGCATGGGCCTGCCATGCTTTCTCTACGCGCCGAGGGCTACGAGCGTTGACTGGCGGGGATGTGCTGAACGTTGTGCCGCTGGGGGCTGAGGAAGGCGTGCCGCTGGGGAGCATCGCAGGTGTGCCACTGAAGGCCTTCACAAGTGTGCTGCTGGAACACCCAAGAAGTGTGCCGCTGAAGGCTTGAAATAGTGTGCTATTGAAGGCTTGAAATAGTGTGCCGTTGAAGGCTTAAAATAGTGTGCCGTTGAAGGCCCAAAATAGTGTGCCGTTGAAGGCTTAAAATAGTGTGCCGTTGAAAGCTTAAAATAGTGTGTCGTTGAAGGCACATGGGGCGTTCCGTTGAAGGTTTGTAGGGCATGCCGCTGAAGGCCATTGGGGCGTGCCGTTGAAGGCTTGCAGGGCGTGCCGCTAATGGCCATTGGGGCGTGCCGTTGAAGGCCTGGAGGGCATGCCGCTGAAGGGCGTTAGGGGTGTGCCGCTGAAGGCCAAGGGCGTGCCGCTGAGAGGGGCCAGTGGCGTGCCGCTGAAGGGCCTTGGGCGTGCCGTTGAATGGCTAAATGGGCAGTTTTGAGCCCGTTGTGAGCACGAGTTGTGGCCCGTTTGATTTTATTCGAGGCCCATGGATTGTGGGGCTCTTGGTGGTTGATTTCTCTTTACTGTCGTGACTCCGGAGATGGCTTCACGGCAGTGTGCATATTTGGAGAGTCTGGGTGACTAGTCTCTCCGGGGTTTCTTCACTCGGTGCCGTTGTTGATGCTGGGCCGAGCAGGATATCTGTGAGTGCAATTTTTGGTGTCCATAAATGCCCCCCACCTTCGGGTAGCGCAGGCGAAGGATGAGCCGGGCAGTGCCAGTGGGTGTACTGGTCTCTTTTTTCTCTTCGTCGGTGTCGACAGGGTGTCGCGTGCTGACATGGTTTGTTTGTCTCTTCTTCTCTTCATCAGTGCCGACAGGGTGTCGGGAACTGACATGGTTTGTCTGTCTCTTCTTCTCTTCGTCAGTGCCGACAGGGTGTCGGGAGCTGACATGGTTTGTCTGTCTCTTCTTCTCTTCGTTAGTCCCGATAGGGTGTCGGGAGCTGACATGGTTTATTTGTCTCTTCTTCCCTTCATCAGTGTCGACCGGAGACGAAGAATGATGTGGTATGTTGGTCTCTTCTTCTCTTCATTAGTGCCGACAGGTTGCCGGGCGCTGACGTGGTATGTTGGTCTCTTCTTCTCTTCGTTAGTGCTGACGGGGTGTCGGGGACTGACATGACATGTTGGTCTCTTTGTCTCTTCATCAGTGCCGGTGGGGTGCCGGGAACTGAAGCAGTATGTTGGTCTCTTCATCAGTGCCGACAGGGTGTTGGGAACTGAAGCAGCATATTGGCCTCTTCATCAGTACCGACGGGATGCCGGGAACTGAAGCAGCATGTTGGTCTCTTCATCAGTGCCGACGGGATGCCAGGAACTGAAGCAGCATGTTGGTCTCTTCATCAGTGCCGACGGGGTGTCGGGAACTGAAGCAGCATATTGGTCTCTTTATCAGTGTCGACGGGATGCCGGGAACTAAAGCAGCATGTTAGTCTCTTCATCAGTGCCGACGGTGTGTCGGGAATTGAAGCAGCATATTGGTCTCTTCATCAGTGCCGACGGGATGTCGGGAACTGAAGCAGCATGTTGGTCTCTTCATCAGTGCCGACGGGGTGTCGGGAACTGAAGCAGTGTATTGGTCTCTTCATCAATGCCGACGGGATGTCGGGAATTGAAGCAGTATATTGGTCTCTTCATCAGTGTCGACGGGATGCCGAGAACTGAAGCAGCATATTGGTCTCTTTATCAGTGCCGACGGGATGCCGGGAACTGAAGCAGCATGTTGGTCTCTTCATCAGTGCCGACGGGATGCCGGGAACTGAAGCAGCATGTTAGTCTCTTCATCAGTGCCGACGGTGTGTCGGGAATTGAAGCAGCATATTGGTCTCTTCATCAGTGCCGACGGGATGCCGGGAACTGAAGCATCATGTTGGTCTCTTCATCAGTGCCGATGGGGTGTCGGGAACTGAAGCAGTGTATTGGTCTCTTCATCAGTGCCGACAGGATGTCGGGAACTGAAGCAGTATATTGGTCTCTTCATCAGTGCCGACGGGATGCCGGGAACTGAAGTAGCATGTTGGTCTCTTCATCAGTGCCGACGGGGTGTCGGGAACTGAAGCAGTGTATTGGTCTCTTCATCAGTGCCGACGGGGTGCCGGGAACTGAAGCAGCACGATGTTCTCTTCACCAGCGCCGACGGGGTGCCGGGAACTGAAGCAGTGTGTCGGTCTCTTTGTCTCTTCATCAGTGCCGACGGGGCGTCGGGAGCTGACATGCTCTATTGGTCTCTTTGTCTCTTCGTCAGTGCCGACAGGGTGCCGGGAGCTGACATGATGTGTTGGTCTCTTTGTCTCTTCGTCAGTGCCGATAGGGTGCCGGGAGCTGACATGGTTTGTTGGTCTCTTTGTCTCTTCGTCAACGCCGACAGGGTGCCGAGAGCTAACATGGTTTGTTGGTCTCTTTGTCTCTTCATCAGTGCCGACGGGGTACCGGGAACTGACGTGCTTTGTTCGTCTCTTCTTCTCTTATTTTTCTTCTCTTCTCTTTTCTCCTCTTCTATATTCCCTTGCACGTAAACATGGGGTGAGAATTTATTTAGTGTCCTCAAATCAGGGAAGCGGGCTGCGAAAGCCAAAATTTGGGGAGCAGGCTGCCAGAGCCAGACTTGGGAAAGCAGGCCATGGGGGCCGAGGTAAGCAAGCTATAAGAGCCAAAGTTGGGAAGCATGCTATAAAAGCCAAAGGGAAGCAGGCCAGAAGAGCTAAAGTCGGGAAGCGGGCCGTGGAGGCCGAATTGGGGGAGCAGCTTGTAAAGCCAAGGATATTGGGAAGCGGGCTACAAGAGCCGAAATTATGGGAAGTGAGTCGCGAAGGCCGAATTCTGGGAAGCAGGCTATGAGAGCCGAATTTTGGGAAGCAGGCTGTAAGAGCCAAAGATGTTGGGAAGCGGGCTGTAAGAGCCAAAATTATGGGAAGCGGACCGTGAAGGCCGAATTCTGGGAAGCAGGCTATGAGAGCCGAATTTTGAGAAGCAGGCTGCAAGAGCCAAAGATATTGGGAAGCGGGTTGCTAGAGCCGAAATTATGGGAAGCGGGCGTGAAGACCGAATCGGGGAAGCGGATTACAGAAGCCGGAGTTGGGAGATTAACGAGCCGCGAGGGCAAGAGGTAGGCCATGGGGGGCCAAGATTGGGCTCTACGAGCCAGTGCTGGGAAAATAGGCTGCGATAGCCGAAATTGATTTTACTGTATACACACATTATTTTTTTTATTTATTTTTTTGTTATTATTTTTTTATTCAAGCATGCAGGCATTCATTAGCAGACATAACATAAATATACGTATGTGATAGCTCCCTCTATAGGGGATGGGATAGGGACATCGTCCATAATTCGCAGACACGGTGCGGGTCATGAGGCACAATTGAGGGGTGGTGCACCCGTCAAGAGGATATCGCACGTCTTGCATGCATAGCCTTAATTCCCGCATTTCACCCGAGGTAATTCTCTGTGGCGTGGCAGTACAAATGTGTGAACAAAGAGCCCTAACCATAGGGATATGCAGGTTTTCCTGGTGACACTCGAGGATCACTCTAGCGCCTACACATTAGTTCCAGGCTTTCGACTTTCCGTAGCTTCACACAGCCCCCATTTGTTTATTTTGGTAGCGGATTTCACGGTTCGGCACGAGTCTCCTCATGTGTCTCAATGGGGATTCCCGGCTACTAAGATTCGTCCTTATTGTGATTTTATTGCGGATTCCACCGTTTGACGCGAGGTTCCTCATATGTCTCAATGGGGATTCTCAGCTAATAGGTTTCATCCTTATTGTAATTTGCTTCACCATTTCGCGCAAGCCTCCTCATGTGTCTCAATGGGGATTCCCGGCTACTCGGATTCACGTTTCTCTCTCTTTTTTTTGTATCATTTTTTTTATTTCTCTCTCTTTTTATTTTTTTTTGGTTTTACAGTGGGGGTAGGCAGCTTTTTCCTCACGATTACCTTTCACGCGAGTGCAGGAATTCAAGTCTCCGTAGAGTGCTAAGAAGGAATTCGGGCAATCCCTATGGTTGAAATCTATTGAACACATTAAGTGCTAAGTGTGGGAGCGTTGCCTCAGGTTTATTTTGTGAGTTGGGCTTAGCGATTCAGCCATGCCTCTTCCCCTTGACGTGTGCACCTGCCATAATTGGGTTCCCTTCGAGTGCGTGCCGTGACGCCCGTGCATCCGGAATCGGGGCAGCATTATTTAGCAAGGAAATGTGGTCCTAGAAAATTCCAAGGAGGTGTATTATTCTATATTAAGCAAACATGCAAGCAGGGCAATCATGCATTCTCTTTTTTTCTTTTTTTCTTTTTGTGTGTCTGTTTTATTGTTTTTTTTGTTATTTTTTTTTGTGTTTGTTTTTGCATAAGAAAATATTATTGTTACGTATAAGTGTAGTGGTAGTAAGGGTATTAGAGAAGCAGACCACGAATGGCTGAAAGGGTATTACGGCAGCAGGCTATAGAACCCAAGGGACATTAGGGGAGCGGGCCATAAGGGCCGAAATTGGGAAGCGGGCTGCAAGAGCCGAAGTTATGGGAAGCGGGCCGCGAAGGCCGAATTCTGGGAAGTAGGCTACGGGAGCCGGACTTGGGAAGCAGGCCACGAAGGCCAAAGGGAAGCATGCTACGAGAGCCAGAGTTGGCGAGCAGGCCATAAAAGCCAAGGGAAAGCAGGCTACGAGAGCCAGAATTGGGAAGCAGGCTATAAAAGCTAAAGGGTAGCAGGCTGCAAGAGCCAAGGTTGGGAAGCAGGCCACGAGGGCCAAAGGTAAGCAGGCTGTGAGAGCCAAAGTTGGGGATCAGGCCACAAAAGCCAAGGGCAAGCAGGCTACGAGAGCCAGAAGTGGGAAGCAGGCTATAAAAGCCAAAGGGAAGCAGGATGCAAGAGCCAAGGTTGGGAAGCAGGCCACGAGGGCCAAAGGTAAGCAGGCTGCAAGAGCCAAAGTTGGGGAGCATGCCATAAAAGCCAAGGGGAAGCAGGCTACGAGAGCCAGAATTGGGAAGCATGCTATAAAAGCCAAAGGGAAGCAGGCTGCAAGAGCCAAGGTTGGGGAAGCAGGCCACGAGGGCTAAAGGTAAGCATGCTGTGAGAGCAAAAGTTGGGAAGCGGGCTGTAAGAGCCGAGGTTAGGGAAGCAGGCCACGAGGGCCAAAGATAAGCAGGCTGCGAGAGCCAAAGTTGGGAAGCGGGCTGCAAGAGCCAAATTCTGGGAAGCAGGCCGTAAAGGCCGAATTCTGAGAAGCAGGCTATAAGAGCCAAAGATATTGGGAAGCGGGCTGCAAGAGCCGAGATTATGGGCAGCAGGCTACGGAAGCCAAATTAGGGGAGCATGCTACAATAGCCAAAATTGGGGAGCGGGCTGCAGGAGCCGCAATTATGGGAAGCGGGCCGCGAAGGCCGAATTCTGCGAAGCAGGCTGCAAGAGCCAAAGATATCGGGAAGCGGGATGCAAGAGCCGAAATTGTGGGAAGTAGGCTACGAAAGCCAAATCGGGGGAGCAGGCTACAAGAGCCAAAATTGGGGAGCGGGCTGCAGGAGTCGCAATTATGGGAAGCGGGCCGTGAAGGCCGAATTCTGGGAAGCGGGCCGTAAAGGCCGAATTCTGAGAAGTAGGCTGCAAGAGCCAAAGATATTGGGAAGCGGGCTGCAAGAGCCGAAAAGATATTGGAGAGCGCGGTGGGACAGGTGGATCAATCCTGATAGTGGGCCTTGGCCGACACGGCTGAGCCGAAGGGCGTCGGGTAGCAGGGTACGAGAGCCGAGGAGAAGGATTCGTGAAGCGGCGGGTTCGAAGACCACGTCTGTCTCATGTCCCTTTTTTTTCTTCTTCTTTTGTGTGAGGTGACAGGTTCGAAGACCACGTCTGCCTCATGTCTCTTTTTTTTCTCTTCTTCTTTTGTGGAGAGGCAGGCGCGAAGACCATGTTTGCCTTGTGTCTCTTTTTTTTTCTTCTCTTCTTCTTTTGTAGAGAGGCAGGTGCAGAGCCCCGTGACTATTCTTTCTCTTCTTCTCTTCTTCTTTTATGGAGAGGCCGGTGCAAAGACCATGTTTGCCTCATGATCACTTCTTTCTTTTCTTCTCTTCTTCTTTTATGGAGAGGCAGGTGCAAGGACCATGTTCGCCTCGTGACTGTTCTTTCTCTTCTTCTCTTCTTCTTTTATGGAGAGGTCGGTGCAAAGACCATGTTTGCCTCGTGATCACTTCTTTCTTTCCTTCTCTTCTTCTTTTATGGAGAGGCAGGTGCAAGGACCATGTTCACCTCGTGACTGTTCTTTCTCTTCTTCTCTTCTTCTTTTATGGAGAGGCCGATGGAAAGACCATGTTTGCCTCGTGATCACTTCTTTCTTTTCTTCTCTTCTTCTTTTATGGAGAGGCAGGTGCAAGGACCATGTTCGCCTCGTGACTATTCTTTCTCTTCTTCTCTTCTTCTTTTATGGGGAGGCAGGTACAAGGACCATGTTCGCCTCAGGACTCTTCTTTTTTTTTTCTTCTCTTCTTCTTTTGTGTGAAGAGGTAGGTTCAAGGACCACGTCTGCCTCGGGACTCTTTCTTTCTTGCCTTCTCTTTTTTTGTGGAGAGGCAGGCTCGAAGACCACGTCTACCTCGTGTGTCCTTCTCTTTTTTATGGAGAGGCAGGTGCAAAGACCATGTTCGCCTCATGACTGCTCTTTCTTTTCTTCTTTACTTTTGTGTGATGAGGTGGGCTCGAAGACCACGTCTGTCTCATGCGTGTCTTTTTCTTTATTCTGCTCTTCTTTTCTCGTTAATGCTTCCACACTGGAGTGTATTTCTCTTAATGTGCCCCCAGGTTGGGGTGTAGCTTCATTTGGTATGCATCCCCCTGAGGAATGTGTTTTGCCTCTTTGTCTCTGTGCCCCCAGGTGGGGCGTATTTTTCAAGGCTTCTATGTCCCCAGACCAGGGTGTGTTTTTTTTAATGCCCCCCGAGGCGGGGTGTAGCTCTCTTCAAAGGCCCCCATGGTGGGGTATACTCTTCGTGGCTTCTATGCCCCCAGGTGGGGTATGTTTCTTCTTCATATGCCCCTGGTACGGGGTGTAGCTCTCTTCAAATGCCCTCGGGACGGGGGTGTATCTTTTGCTTCTTATGCCCCCCTAAGGCCGGGGTGTATCTTTTGCTTCTTACGCCCTCCTGAGGTGGGGGTGTATCTCTTTACGGCTTCTGTGCCCCCCGAAGCAGGGTATGTTGTTTCTTCAAATGCCGCTTGGGCGGAGTATATCTTTCTTCTTATGCTCCCAGATCGAGATGTATGTCTCTTTGTTTCTGTGCCCCGGGTCGGGGTAGAATCTTCTGCTTCTTATGCGCCAAGGGCGGAGTGTATTTTTGTGCCCCCAGGTTGGGGTAGGTGCTTCTGCTTCTTATGCGCCAAGGGCGCAGTGTATCTCTTTCTATGCCCCTGGGCTGGGGTACATTCTTCATGTTTCTCATACCCTTTTCGCAGGGCGTATTCTCTTGCTTCTCTTGTCCCTGGATCGGGGCGTATGTTTCTTCTTCTGACCCCCCTAGGTCGGGGTATATTCTTTCTTCATGTGCTCCCAGGTCGGGATGTATGCCTCTTTGCTTCGGTGCCCCCGGGTGGGGGTGTACTCTGTCTCTTTGCTTCTGCGTCCCCCAGGCGGGGTATGTTTCTTCTTCAAATGCCCCTGAGCCGGCGCATATTCTTTATGGCTTCTATGCCCCCTAGTGGGGTATGTTTCTTCTTCAAATGCCCCTGAGCCGGCGCATATTCTTTATGGCTTCTATGCCCCCTAGCGGGGTATATTTCTTCTTCAAACATCCCTAAGACGGGATGTATTCTTCTCTTTCTTATGCTCCCGAGGTGGGATGTATCTTCTTCAAATACCCCTAAGCCGGGGGGTGTTCTTTATGGCTTATATGCCCCCTGGCGGGGTATGTTTCTTCTTCAAATACCCCTAAGCCAGGATGTATTCTTCTCTTTCTTATGCTCCCGAGGCGGGATGTATCTTTTTCAAATACCCCTAAGCCGGGGGGTGTTCTTTATGGCTTCTATGCCCCCTGGCGGGGTATGTTTCTTCTTCAAATATCCCTAAGCCAGGATGTATTCTTCTCTTTCTTATGCTCCCGAGGCGGGATGTATCTTCTTCAAATACCCCTAAGCCGGGGGGTGTTCTTTATGGCTTCTATGCCCCCTGGCGGGGTATGTTTCTTCTTCAAATACCCCTAGGCCGGGGTGGACTTCTCTTCATATGCCCCTGAGTCGGGGCGTGCTCTTTATAGCTTCTAGGCCCTCGAGGCGAGGTATGCTTCTTCTTCAAATACCCCTAAGACGAGGGTGTGATTCCTGACTTCATATGCCCCCGACGTGGGGTATATCTTTTGTTTCTTATGCTCCCAAGCTGGGATGTAGCCTCTTGGCCTCATATGCTGTCGAGGCGAGGGGTATGTTGCTTCATGTGCCCCCGGGGGGAATGCATTTTGCCTCTACTGCCCCGTGGCGGGGCGTATCTCTTGGCTTCTTACGCCCCCAAGGTGGGGTGTGTTTTCTTCTTGTGCCCCCGGGGTGGGGTATATCTTTCGCTTCTTATGCCCCCCCCCTTGAGGCGGGGTGAAGTCTTTGCTTCAAATGCCCCTAAATCGGGGTATAGTTTTGTCTCATATGCCCCTGGCGCAGGGGTGTATTTCTCTTCCTGTGCCCCTCAGCCGGAGTGTATCTTTGTTGCTTGTTGTGCCCCCAAAGGGAGGTGCCTTCCTCTTCATGTGCGCCAGGCACCGGCTATATCTTTGCTTTTCTTTTTTTTATATGCCCCCGAGGGGGGAATTCTTCTTCTTCTGCCCCAACACGCTGGGGAATGTTTGCTTCTTGTGCCCCCAAAGTGGGGTGTATGCTTTTTCTTCAGACTCCCCTAAGGCGAGGTGTATTCTTTGTTGCTTCATGTACCCCCGAGTCGGTCTGGATTCTCTTTATGTGCCCCCATGGCGGGGTGTACTCTCTTTATGTGTCCCTAGGAGTGGGGTGTGGTTTGCTTCCTGTGCGCCCTAGTAGGGTGTATCGCTGCTTGCAATGTCCCCCGAGGCGGGGTATCCTTCTTCTTCCAATACTCCTAAGCCGGGGCGTATTCTTTATGGCTTCTATGCCCCCATAGTGGGGTGTTTTTCTTCTTCAAATACCGCTAAGATGGGGTGGACTCTTTTCTTCTTATACTCCCAAGGAAGGATGTAGCTTCTTCAAATGCCCCTGAGCCGAGGCGTGTTCTTTACGGCTTCTATTCCCCCAGGTGGGATATATTTCTTCTTCAAATACCCCTAGGTCGGGGTGTATTCTTGCTGCTTCTCATGCTCCCGAGGCGGGATGTGACTTCTTCAAATGCCCTTAAGCCGGGGCGTATTCTTCATGACTTCTATGCCCCCTGGCGGGGTATGTTTCTTCTTCAAATGCCCCTAAGCTAGGGTGTGTTCTTATGCTTTTTGCGCCCCTCAGGGCGAGGTGCATTCCTCTCCATATGCCCCTAGCATGGGGTGTGCTTTTGTTTCTTATGCCTCCAGGCCGGGGTATGCTTCTTGGCCTCATATGCCGCCGAGGCGAGGTGTATGTTGCTTCATATGCCCCCGGGGCGGGGATGTATTCCGCTTCTAATGCCCCCCCATGGCGGGGTATGTTCTTGGCTTCTTATGCCCCCAAGGTGGGGTGTTTTTTGCTTCTTGTGCCCCCAGGCTGGGATGTATTCTGTTTCTAGTGCCCCCAGAGTGGAGTGTATTGCTGCTTCCGATGCCCCCAAGGCAGGGTGTAATTCTTGCTTCTTATGCCCCCAAGACGGAGTGAACTCTTCTTCTTTGCTTATGTGCTCCCATATCGGGGTGTATTCCTTTATTCATATGCTCCCCTAAGCTGGGGAATGTTGTTTGTTCTGCTTCATATGCCCCCGGGGGGGGGATATATACTGCTTCATGGACTCCGAGCCTATGGTGTATTCCTTCTTCGAATGCCCCTAAGTCGGGGTGTATTCTTCTCTTCTTATGCTCCCAAGGCGGATGTAGCTTCTTCAAATGCCCCTAAGCTGGGGCGTATTCTTTATGGCTTTTATGCCCCCAGGCGGGGTATGTTTCTTTTTCAATTGTCCCTAGGATAGGGTGTACTCTTCTCTTTCTTATGCTCCCGAAGCGGGATGTAGCTTCTTCAAATGCCCCTAAGCCGGGGCGTGTTCTTTATAGCTTCTAGGCCCTCGAGGCGAGGTATACTTCTTCTTCAAATACCCCCAAGATGGGGGTGTGATTCTCCCGCTTCCTCTGCCCCAGAGTGGGGTATACTTCTCTTTGTATTCCCATAAGGCAGGGTGTATTCTTTTCGCTTCATATGCCCCCAGGGTGGGATGCGCCTTCTGCATCTCATGACCCCGGGATGGAGTGTATTCTCTTCATGTGCCCCCGGCACGAGGGTGTATCTTTACTTTTTATGCCCCCGAGGGGGATTCTTCTTCTTTTGCCCCGACACGCCGGGGAATGTTTGCTTCTTGTGCCCCGAAAGTGGGGTGTGTTCTTGATGGCTCCTGTGCCCCCGTTGGTGGGGTGTATGCTTCTTCTTCAAATTCCCCTAAGGCGGGATGTATTCTTTGTCGCTTCATGTACTCCCGAGTCGGGGTGAATTCTTTTCTTCTTACGCCCCCATGGCGGGGTATGTCTTTTGCTTCATGTGCCCCCATATCGGGGTGTATTTCTCTTCTTCAAATGCCCCTAAGCTAGGGTGCAACTCTATTTCTTTTTATGTCCCCAGGTCAGGGCGGATTCTTCTTCAAATGCCCCGAAGCTGGTGTGTAGCCTTTGCTTTGTGCCCCTCAGTCGGGGCGGATTCTCTTCATGTGCCCCTGGGAATGGGGTGTATCTCTTTTTTTTTTTGCCTCTTATGCCCCCGTAGCAGGGTATATATCTTCTTCTTATCCCCCATGGCGGGGTATATGCATGCTCTCTTCGGGAGTGGTGGCCGTGCTTGGCCTCATTGCTATAAAGCATTCCCCACAGCGGGCAGCCATTCACCAAGCTACAATTGTGGCTCGCTGGGTCTTTTAACAGCCACTCGAGGGGCCATCTTATGCCGGATGGAGGCAGTAGGAAGGAGGAACGAGCGGGGTCATTGCACCGTAGACTCGGAGCCTCCTAGAGTCGGGCGGGATGCCGGGTTTCTTCTTGCTCTTTTAGTCGGCGATGCTGGCCAACTTTTCCTTACTTCTCTCTTTTTTTTTTCTCTTTTTTTCTTTTTTTCCTCTTCTCTTCTTCTTGTATGATTGATCAGGGTGGAGGTGCAGGAGAGCGCTCACCCCCTCAGGGAGGGGATGAGTGGTTCGCTCCACCGCATCAACCCTACAGTGGTAATCTTCGTTCAGCACGGGTCTCGACAGACGTGGCCGTACAACCCTCTCTTGCCAATTCTTTCTCTTTTTTTTTGCTTCTTTCTTTTCTCTTTTTCTTCTTTTCTTCTCTTCTTCTCTTCTTCTTTTCCTTCTTTTCTTCTTTTCTTCTTTTCTTCTCTTTCTTTTTGAGGAAAATGGGGGTTTGATTTCCCCTCTCTTCTCTTCTCCCCTTTTTTTTATAACAGCCCCCATGATTCTTGGAAGCTGCATATGCTTCGAAGCAGCGTCCTCGAGGCCACGAAGGCAGCTGCACCGAGTTTGGCTTTTCTCCCCATAGGACTGGCGAAGACAGCACCTGCCATTCATCAAAGCAAGCAAACATCGTTAATTATGAGGCCACAAGGCCCTAAATCCCGGCGAAGAGATGAAGGGTGGTTTAGGTCCCACCGGGCGTGCCAGACTTGTGGATGCACTTTTCGATCATGTATTATGCTCGTCTCTTCGAGAATGGTTGATTCATCTATTAAGTGCGTGGGCGTGCCAGTCACAAAGTGACAATTTATTCGGGCTCCGAAGAGCCCACGGTGCGCTCGATCTGACTCGGTCAGACGATTGTGTGGTTCATGTCGGGACCAAAACCCGCCGCGCCATAAAGGTCACGGCGTCATTTACATCCCCCATATGAGGGAACACCCTTGATTAATCGCCAGAATTCAGGGCCTCATGGCCAAGAAATCAATTGCATGGAAGGCCTATTACGAGGTATTGAAATCCTCGCGCGAGGGCGAGAAGAAAACCCTTCGCGGTCATGTCAGTCGTGTACTGACCATTTAATGTTGGGACGAATGTCCGGCTCGAGAAGATCGCGGTTGTCGCGGGAAAACCGGAACGCATGTATGCCGAGGTACGGCAAATCTATTGTTCGGAAGAGCGGAGAACGTTCGGCTAAACCTCGGTCAGAGCGGTCAGAAACCAGTAAATCTGTTGGCCTGGTGCAAGAGCAAGCTGCGACCATACTGCGGTGGGCCCCCCGCGGTCGAAACAAGACTTGCATGAGCGTCATTAATATTTCCGGTGCCAAGGGGCAACGAGGGAATATCCCTTGAATCGGCTGAAAAGCCCTGTGTCTAGGGAAGCGGACGTTCGAAACGTGTCGGTCATTCGGGAGACCGTTTAATATTCGGACGGGAGTCCGGCTTGAGAATATTGTAATCGTCGCGGGAGGACCTGGGACATATGCATGCCAGGATACGGCAAGTTTATGATTCTGAGACACCGAAAACATTCGGTCAAATCTCGGTTAGTGTAGCAGGAAACAGTAAATCTATTGGCCCGGTGCGAGATCGAGTCAAGACCATACCGGGGGCGCCTCCCGTGGTCCGAACGAGGCTTGCGCGGGCATCATTAATATTTCCGGTGCCGGAGGGCAACGGGGGAGAGTCCAGGACTAGACTCCAAAACAGAAAACGTGTTCGAAGGGAGCGGGCTGTAGACCGAGGATATGAGCCGAACGGCGACCACAATTGGGACGGACCCGAGGTCTAAGCGTGGCCCACGGAGGTCTTATTGATATTCCCATGGAAGGGGTCTAGGGGTGGCGAGGACCGTCTCATTCTATTCCGATTTTGTCGGTCACTCACGAACCTTTTCATGTTCAGGCAAGGGCCCATGTTGAAAGTACGACATGGATGGAAACAACCCCGTACAAATGTATGTCGAGTTTACAACAGTTTCAATGAAAGAACGGGAACGAATCCCATTAGAATGAATCCGATTTAACGGGCTATCGACCCGGAGCAATGCCGGCTCACGACCATGTCGGGGAGGGAGCCGTCGGCTATATTGGTTGCTCACGGGTCTTTTCATGTTCAGACATAGGTCCGTAATAGAAACGCGGCGAAAACCGAGGTGAACCCGTTCAAATGTCTGCCGAGCGTGCGGTAATTTTAGTAGTGGCTCGGAAGGGATTCGGCCTGAGAAACGAGTCCGGCTTAATCGGAATGTCAGCCCGAGGCGAGGTCGGGCCATGGCCATTTCGGGATAATTCCCAAGACTCAGGCCCAACCTGGAAGGGTGACATTGTTGTTCCTTAAGCACCGGGTCACGAGAGAGACGGGCCTGCAAAGTGGATTTTACCATTTTTTTATCTGGGTTTTAAATTATATATATATATATATATTTATTGCTTATTTCCCTCTCATGTATTTATTCTGGATGATTTATCCGTTTTGTTTATTATTATTACTATTATATTTTCTCTCCTTTTTTGTTTATTATTATTTTACATTTTTTGTTTATTTCATATATATATTCAGATTTATTTATTCATCATAGTTTTTATTAATTTTATTATTATTATTATTATTATTATTATTATTATTATTATTATTATTATTATACATATTCTTCTGGAGAGAGAGTGGGCCGCTGGAGGGCCAAACGGGGGCTGAAGGAGCGTGCCGCTGAAGGTGGAAGGGTGCACCGCTGAGGGGGCTGAGGGAGTGCGCCGCTGAAGGTTCGCGGGAGGTATACCGGGGAAGGGCTTGGCCAAGGGTGCCGGTGAAGGGGCAGGTGTGGTGGCTATGGGAGGCGTACCGATGAAGGGCCTTAGGTGTGCCGGCAAAGGGCCTGGCCGAGCGTGCCGGTGAAGGGTTGAACAGGGGAGAGCATGCCGGCGAAGGGGTCACGGGAGCGTGCTGTCAAAGGAGCTTGAGGGCGTACCGCCGAAGGGTTGGAACAGGCGTGCCGCTGAGCGCAGGGGGAGCGTGTCGGTGAAAGGCCAAACGAGGCGTGCCGGGGGAAGCTGGGCTGGGGCGTGCCGGCGAAGGGCGTCGTAGGGTGTACCGGCGAAGGGCGTGTGTCTGCACATTGGCCGGTCGCTGCGACATAAAGTCCGTACATTCATCATCCCAAAGTCTATACGTTGTCTATTCAACCAGCACACAAAGTCTATACGTTCTTCAGCTCAAAGTCTGTACATCGGCTGCATTCATCAGCTTGAAGTCTATGCGTTGGCCAGCTTAAAGTCTGTACATTGGCCAGCTCAAAGTCGGTACATTGGCTGGGTTCATCAGCTCAAAGTCTACACATTGGCCAGCCCAAAGTCTGTACATTGGCCAGCCCAAAGTCTGTACATTGCAGTTCAAAGTGTATACATTGGAGCTCAAAATCCATACATTGGCCAGCCCAAAGTCTGTACGTTGGCCAGCTTAAAGTCTATACATTGCAGTTTAAAGTCTATACATTGGAGCTCAAAGTCCATACATTGGCCAGCCCAAAGTCTGTACGTTGGCCAGCTCCAAGTCTGTACATTACAGTTCAAAGTCTGTACATTGCAGCTCAAAGTCCACACAGTGGCCAGCCCAAAGTCTGTACATTATCCATTGGAGTCTATACATTGGCCGACTCAAAGTATGTACATTATCCAGCTCAAAGTCTATACATTGTTCAGCTTAAAGTCTATGCATTGTTCAGCTTAAATTCTATGCATTGTTCAGCTTAAAGTCTATACATTGTGTTGAGGGTGAGAAGAGTGTGCCGCTGAAGGGCCGAGAAGGTGTGTCGTTGAAGGGTTGATAGGGTGTGCCGCTGGAGGGCTGATAGGGTGTACCGGCGAGGGGAAGAATGAGACGGTGGAGGAGTGTGCCGGTGAGGAGCCAAGAAGGTGTGCCGTTGAAGGGTTGATAGGGTGTGCCACTGGAGGGCTGATAGGGTGTGCCGCTGGAGGGCTGATAGGGTGTACTGGCGAAGGCTGGAACAGACGTGCCGATGAAGGTCCACTCCTCTGTTACTTGTTTTTAAGGCTTTTCTTTTCTTCTTCTCTTTGATTTTTGCGTAGTTTTATACAAATCTTTTCTCCTTCTTCTTGCAATCTGTTGTTGCTCTATTTATTTGTTGCTTTTGTTATTTTTTGATGTGTATTTATTATCCCATTTGTTTGTTGCATCATTTATCTTTTAACGTCTTGTTATTTTCTAACAAAAATTCGGCAGCATCTCCCCTTGACCCGAGCGTAAGGGAGATACAGGGAACGCGCCCACATGGAGTGGCGGAACCCGACAACTGGAGGTGCGTGCCGATGGCGACAACACCTTTTATAAAACTTCGGGAAGCCCGGAAGAAACGCTGAATGGGAGACGCCTCTGAGGCTGGATAGGGTCTACTGGGGGTTTAGTCAGGGTTAAGCGGCAGGTGTGCCGCTGAGGGGAGGCTAGGAGTGTGCCGCTGAAACCCCAAATGGGTGTGCCGTTGAGGGAGGGTGCAGGTGCACCGGGGCTACTAGGTCGATCAAACCCATAGAAAACCTCGGCAGAAGGGGGAAATGGCCCGAGGGGGCTAGCACAGATGAAGGGATTGGGCCTTGCAGGGAGAGATTCGTGGCCCCATACCACTCAAGCTGGTGTGGCGTCCGGGAGAAACCATCGACACGAAGACTCAAAGCAAATGCCGGAGAAGGGAAAGGAAATGGACAGTCAAGAACACGGTGGCGCATACCAACGGAAGCAATAGATAGCCCAAGGAGGGTGACTTTCATTCATAAAAGAAAGGGAATGACCGTGGCCGGTCAAATACATTGCAAAGCATGCTCGACCTAAGACTACGAGCAAGAGAGAAACAAAAGAACAAAAGAAAAGGGGGACTACAATAAAAAAAAAGGGAGAAGAAATGAAAATACAAGGTGGGAAGGGGAACGGAGCGTGGGCTCCTCCCCTCCTAGACTTCACTCCTCTCTTCTTCTCTTCTCTCTTTTCCTTCTCTTCTTCCTTACGTGGACGGCGGTGGACGGAGCAGCGGGAGGGCAGGCGCCTCCCTCCTCTTCTTCTCTTCTTCTTCCCCTTCTTCTCTTTTCTCTGTGTGTCTGTGTGTGTGTGTCCGTCCCCCTCTGTGTGTGTATCCTTCCGTCTCTCTGCCCCCCCCCCCTTTTTCTTCGGAGCGAGGGGTTCTTATACCCCTAGTCAGGCCGACGAATGCGAGGACGGGAGTAGGTGGGGCGAGGACAGCCCAGCAAGGTGCAGGCATGGGCCTGCCATGCTTTCGCTGCGCGTCGAGGGATACGAGCGTTGACCGGCGTGGATGGGCTGAATGCTATGCCGCTGGGGGCTGAGGAAGGCGTGCCGCTGGGGAGCCTCGCAGGTGTGCCGTTGAAGGCCTTCACAAGTGTGTTGCTGGAAGACCCAAGAAGTGTGCCGCTGAAGGCTTGAAATAGTGTACCGTTGAAGGCTTGAAACAGTGTGCTGTTGAAGGCTTAAAATAGTGTGCCGTTGAAGGCCCAAAATAGTGTACCGTTGAAGGCTTAAAATAGTGTGCCGTTGATGTTGTGCCCCTTAGGCACAAGCATGTGCTATGTTGATTTAATGATAGCAATGCTATTTTGTTTTGATGATTGCAACACAGTGAGTGCTTTATGAGATTGTGTTTTGATGATAGCAACATAACTTGTTTTGTGGAGAATGCAGGTGTATGACTGATATATTGTTTGTGTTAGACTTCTGGTATGTGCATAGTCTATACATTGCATCGTGGGGTTTATGCTCTAAGTCTATACACTGCATAGCAAGCTCAAAGTCGATACATTGAGCGTCTCATGCATCATTCGTCTAAGTCCATACATTGGACTGTAGTATGCATTTGGCTAAGGCATCGCAAGTCTAGACAGTGGACAGCGTCTCGTGCATATAGCAAGTCTAGACAGTGCACTATATCATGCATGTGCATAGTCTATACATTGTGCATTTCGTTGACAAGTTTGCACACTCATGAAGTCTGCACATTGGACTCTTGATCAAGTCTACACATTCATTGTTAAGACAAAGTCTATACAACGTCAGTTCATGAATTGTCATAGGCGAAGTCTGTACAGCCGTGTCATATGCTCCTAAGTCTATACATTGGTGTTGGGCATCAAAGTCTGTACATCGCCTTCAATCTTCAAGTCTACACATTGGTCTTTACTTGAAGTATATACACTGTTTCACTGTTCATCGCCTTTGGGCATCAAAGTCTATACAATGGCTTTGGGTCTCCAAGTCTGTACAGTGTGAAGTCTCAGCTTCGTCAAAGTCTGTACCGCGCACTTCATATACAAAGTCCAAGTCTGTACAGCGTGAAGTCTCACCTCGTGTTGCTTTCAGTGCCACTTGAGTCACACTTCGTGTTGTTTCCTCTCACTAACACGAAAAGATTTCGTGTCGTCTGAGCTTACGACACTTCGTGTTGATTTCCATGTTTGACAAGAAAAACTTGTATGAGGTTATACTTCGTGTCGTTTCTATTTTAATGACTTCGTGTTGTATCCTTGTTGTGGTCAGCCCGTGTCGTTTCTATTTTTATCACTTCGTGTTGTATCCTTGTTGTGGTCAGCCCGTGTCGTTTCACCTCGTGCTGTTCTCATAACTTCGAGTCGTTTACCTGTAGACCTCGTGTCGTTCCTATTTAGTAACCACACTTCGTGTCGGTTACTGTTGTTTCTTTGACTTCGTGTCGTTTTCCTTGTCTTTCATCTTCGTATTGTTTTCAACCCGTGTCAACTTCTGTGTTCGTCTTCGTGTTGTTTTCAACCTGTGTCGATTTCAGTTTTCGTCTTCGTGTTGTTTTCAACTCGTGTCGGTTACTGTTTCGTCTCCGTGTTGTTTCATCGTCTTCGTGTCGTTTTTGTTCTATTGCGTGCAGGACATCGCAGCACTTCGTGTTGCTTTCTGTGCCACTTCGTGTCGTTCTCTGTGTAGTGTGTTTCTGTCACTACTACACTTCGTGTCGTTCTTGTTTCACCTCGTGTCGTTTCTGTGTGAACCTCGTGTCACTCTTCTGTCCTCGTGTTGTTCTCACTGGCTTCGTGTCGTTTTCCCTATTGTGTCTCCGTGTTGTCTCCGTGTCATTGCCGTTTGTTAGTTCGTGTTGTTTCGTTCTAACCTCGTCCAGGTTTCTTCTAAAACGCTGTTCTTCTGATAAGTCTATACAGAGTTGTTCTTTAAACTGATGACTTATCCGATACTCTGTTTAACAGGTGCTTTGATCGTGAAGCTTAAGGAGGGCACGTGATCCGAGGTTGAAGGATTGACAGAAAGCTGACACGTGGCCAAAAGTTCTGGGCGGGAAATATGGAAGCCACACGCGCCCAGTGCTGCCCTCCTACTAGCTGCTGTTATAAAAGGAGGTCTTTGTCCACAGATGAAGATAGATCGAGTTGGCGAGAAGAAAAGAATAGAGAGCCACGATCCAAATCGAAGCAGAAGAGCAGAAGCGGAGAGAAAGAATAGAGAGCTGTTCGATCCAGAGAAAAGAGAAGAAGAAGAAAAGAAAGAGGGAAGAAGCAGAAGAGAAAAAGAGAGAGGCAGAGAGCTCGAGAAGAGTGTGAAGAGAAGAAGAAGAAGAGAGAGAGAGAGAAGGAGTTCGTTCCTCAGATCTTTGGTTCAAAACCAGATCTGAAGTTGCTCATTGTTGAGCTATATTTTGTGCTTTATTGCTTCAGCTTTCCGTTGCTGTTTTATTCTATTTTCATTTTCCTTTATACATTTCTTCAAGCTGTTTGTCAGCGGTTTGCAGAGGTGCTGCCTCTGGACAGCAAGCTGTGTTGCTCAGCGGGCAGTGGAGGTTTCTACTGGACAGCAAGCTATGTTGCTCAGCGGGCAGTGGAGGTTTCCACTGGACAGGTAAAGCTGTAATCCTCAGCTGGCGAGACTTGGTCTCGGACGGGTTAAGCTGTATTCCCAGCGGGTTCAAGCTGTGAGTCAGCGATGGCTAAGCTGTATTGCCCAGCGGAAGCAAGTTGTGATGCTCAGCGGTTGGCAAGCTATGAGGCCCAGCTGATTGTTGGCAAGCTGTGTTGCCCAGCGGTTAGTGAAGCCACACTCGGGTTGAGTGTGGGGTGGATGTAGGTCTGATGGACCGAACAACCTAAAAACCCTTGTGTATTGTGGTTTGATTTGCTCATTTGTGCTTCCGCTAGATGAATGCATAGGGGCGCTCCATGTGTCTGCTAACTGGTAGAACAGAATAGTTAATTAGCTTTCAGATTTGGTAAATCTGTCTAGTTAGCATCATAGTTCCTTTTGAGCGAAATTTTATATTGGGTGAAAGTTTTTATAGGCCATATTCATTCACCCCCCCCTCTGAATACTAGCACCGAACCCAACAATTGGTATCAGAGCAGGTCTCTGATCTAACAAGATCTAACAATCTGCAGAGGATCCTGCTAACTGTTTAGTGCGTTTTCAGAGTGGATGCATTGTGCTCGTTGTCTTGTTTCACCGGTTTAGTGTTTTACCTTACCCATTTGGTTTTGCTGCATTTCCTGTCGGTTGTTTTAGTAAGTTGATTATGTTTGCCATCTGTCCAAATGGATCGTCCTCCAATTTATGATGGTTCTAACTTTGAAAATTGGCTAGGAGGCCTAGTTGTGTATGTAGATTCCATTGATCCCAAACTATGGAGTTTACTATCCAAAGGCCCACATCGACTACCCAAAGACCAGACCAAGTGGTCTAGTGAGGACACGTTTAAGAACCGTGATAATGTCATAATTCTTAATATCTTGAGAGCTGCTGTTAATACTGATGTATATTCTTTTGCTCTCAGGTGCACATCTGGAAAGGAGATATATGACAGAGTCGTCTCTGCGCATAATCAGCAAGGTGATAGCTGCTTGATGGCCAACCGGGATGATGAAGATGAGATCTCATCTCAGGTAAGTTCTGAATCAGAAGGATACTCTTTCGATGAATTAATAGAGATGTATGAAAATTTGTTAGAAGTATCCAAGAAATTGAAATATGAGAACAAAAAGTTGAAAAAGAAATGTGATAGAATAAATCTGAAAGATTCCTGTGAAAACTGTCCAAATATGAAAAGGTCTTATGATGCATGCATGCTAGATGTTCAGAATCTTAAGAAACAAAATGATTCTCTAAAAATTGAAAAATAAACATGCTTAAATAAAATGTCTGAACTTGAGAATCAACTGAATGATAAGAAAAATGAGCATCTAAAAGGCATGCAAGAACTAACTGAAGTTAATTCTGAATTGGACAAAATGAAATTGGAGAATGAGGATCTTCAAAAGAAGAATAAAACTCTTATTATCAGAATGAATGAAATCAATGAGGTTTCACAGTCCTCTTCTGCTAAATCAGATTGTAAAATATGCTCTACTTTAAGAGAACGAAATGAAGATCTCTTTAGTGAGAATGAATGGCTAAATAAACAAATTGCCTCACTTAAAGATGATCACAAAAATCTGCCCGCTGAGAAAATTAAAGCAGAAGAAAGAGAAGATGAACTGATTGAAAAATTGGAGCACATGTCTGGAAGAGAGAGATGTGCTAATAATGAAATTCAGGATAAAAATCTTGAAAAAGAAAACACTGAATTAAAAGCTGAAGTTGAAAAACTAAAGTGGTTGAACACTGGCTTGTCTGAAAGACTTCTCACTATAGAAAAAGGGAAAGCTGTCCATGATGAAAATTTAGAAATTTTGAACAGTCTAGAACAGGAAATTGAGAAGTATAAAACTGCAAACCATGTTCTAAGCGAATGTGTTAATTGCAGTGAACAGGAAATAGCCAGTTATGAACTTCACATTGCCAGCTTGGAAGATAAAATTCATAATCTGGAAAATTCAGCTATTGAGTCTGTCAAGATTAAAGGAAAAATGAAAACTATTGGGAAGAGGAAGGATGATAACTTTGAAGGGGGAATAAATTGCTGTTCTGATATTGAGAAAATCACTAAAGACCAGCTATATACCACTTTTGTCCAAAGCTCTGATGTAGCTGGTACTTCAAGGCAATCCCCAAAACAAAATAAAAATGAGAAATCATCTTTAAAATCTGTCTTTCAGTTCAAAGCCCAGAAAATTGAAAAGCAAACAAAATCTGTTGAGAATAATCAGGAATTGAAAAGAAAGAGTCAAACAAAGAAGGCTAAGAATATTTCTGGTTGTACTCTGAAATTTGTTAGCTCTGCTGAATGTAATGGGTCAATGCAAAATGCTCATGCTTCATGTACTCATTCACATGCATCTAGTCAATCTGTTAGTAATCATGTCATCAGGAAATCACAAGTGTCATGTTACTATTGTGGCAAGATAGGACATGTAATGGATGACTGCAGATTGTTGATTGAAGATGAGCATGCTAGTGAAGCAATGCAGTCTAGGAATTCATCCGACAGAAACCATGCCATTAAGAAATTTGTTGCTTATTGTTACTACTGTGGTAGGCGTGGTCATCTAATGAATGCATACTTTAAAATAAAAGAAGACAATAATTTGAACTCTAGATTTTTCACACATGCTCATGGCCCACATAGATATGAATCTACTTCAGGTCAGCATATCATCTGTTTCAATTGCAACAAGCCTGGACACAAGGCAAATGAATGCTGGTCAGGAAATCACAGGGGCAAAAATGAATCAAACAACAAGCATCTTAGATGCTTTGAATGTGGTAAGTATGGGCATGCAGTCAAGGACTGCTGGTTTGTTCAGGGAAATCATTTTAATTCCAAATTTGTAAGATTCCCTCCAAACAAAAATTTCTTGGGCAGAAATAAAGCTGGTCTTAAAGAAAAGACTCTTGTTTGTTATGAATGTGGAAAACCTGGCCATCGAGCTTCTGAATGCTGGTGGGCAGGTAATGGTAAATCAAAAATTCATGCTTACAACAGAAAAATTCATGCTCAGTTTCATAGGTCTCATGTTGCTGTAGATATGCATCATAGGACCAGAAAATCTGTTGGTTCATGTCATTATTGTGGAAATTTTAGACATTCTATGTCTGATTGCTCTCTAATGGAATTTGATGACAATATTGCTAAGAAATTATTTAGAACACCTGATAGGGGTAATTCAGGACCCAAGACTTCTTGGGTTCCTGCAAAATCACATTGAATGACATGCTGCAGGTGTGCCTTGGAAATGAATAAGAGGGGTCAACCAAGGCACTCAAAAAGAAAACCCCATGATTCAATTCAGGTCAGTTCTGAAATCTGTTTTAAATTCCATTATCTGAAATTGTGAGCATGAAAATTGTGAGTTTCATGTTGATTTGCTTGGTTGATTTTTTAATGAACTCTTCATGTCTAGCTGATCAGTCTGCATTCCAGACTCAGCTATTGAATTCAATTCTGCATATCTGATGCTCTTCTCTTGCTATATGTTGAACTGAATTTGAATGCTTCTTTAGTGTATACAGTTGATGCACTATATAGACTCTGTGTCCATGCATGTGTTTTGTGTTAATGCATTGCATGCTTGTTATTGCATGTGTCAATGATGCTGTTCAATGCATGAAGGACTGCTTTATGTTGCATTGTCCTTGTTAACCCTAGTATATCAAATGGTATGTTACTAAAAGGTAGGGAAATCTGCCCGGAGGTTCCTACCATGTGTGAGATGGTCTTTGAGACCAGGTCCTCCGCCTAGTACCATGGGTCTAGTTTTCATGTAGAACAGTGTACTGCATCATATGTTGAAAAAATCTGAAAATTTAAAATGAAGATGATGCATTTGATAAATTCTCTCTCTGATTGAACAAAGCATGAATTCTTCTTGAGCATATTCTAAAATTATGAGCAGTTCATTAATTCTATTTCATGCACTTTGTCAGGGGGAGTTTGACTAATGTTGCATAGTCTGCATGTAGAACAGTCTAATGCATAGCATATTTTTGCATCATGGTGTCAGGGGGAGCTGAGAGTTCTATTCAATTCATTGAATCCTTGGTACTTCTCATTGTCCCCTTTCAACTCATTCATATTCACTGTCATCAGATGCTATGGATCAGAATGCTTATTGCTATCCTTTCCCCATTTCTTCACTAAACAACAGCTTTGCATCTGGTTTAGTACATTGAATGGTGATTATTGCAACTGTTCACTTATAAGAATCACATTTACAAATTGAAAATAACTAAAGGTTTAACCTTTATAAATTAGAGAGTTAAGTGTCTGCACTTCAGAATTTGAGATAAAAGAAAACTTTTATAGCTCTTAATCTTTGTCTCATAGCTAAAATAGAAAAAGTTTTTTGTAATGCCTAAATGTGTTGAACTGGATATGTCTAGAACAGGCTAATAAGAGTGTGTACTGATTTTTTAAACAATCACTCTAAAAGAATTAAGGGCAACAGTAAATAAGTTCATTAATGTTAAGAACTGAACATAGTGACAGAGCAATGGCTGATTGCACTGAGAAACTGTGAACTCCTCCAAAGAAGTAGGAAAATTCACATGCCATGAAGTGCTTTAGACTATCTCTGTTCATAGGGTCAAATCTATAGGGGGAGTCCTCACCAAGTAACTGAGGGTACTGGCCTCTAATCAAGGTGTACCCTTAATGTCAAAAGTGAAGACTATTCTTTGTGGGTTTTGATCTGAAATAGGTCTAGTAGTTTATGCCTAGTAACTGGGGGTATCTACCTCTGATCAAGGTGTACACCTAATGTCAACAGCATAAATGCCACTGATCTATTTACTTAGTTCAGGTTCTGAAAATCAAAAATGAAATCAAACTGCTGTAACCCTTTGAAAATCAAAAGTCTATGAGTGAAAATTGTTTTTATTAATACATATTCAAGTTGCCTTTCTTGAACTTCCATGTTTAGACACAAAAGGGTATTATTTCAGACTTATCTATTAATACCATGTGCCCTAGATTCATTGCTATAAATGGAATCTAAAACTCTTTTTCAGGCGTCAGGTTCTTTACTCTAGATTTATCACTGTTAAACCTGAATTTTTGAAAATAGTATGTTGCTGATTCTTATACTTTAACAGTTGTTTATAATCATGCTTCCTTTCTGAACCTATGATTTAGCTGTTATCAAGTGACCCTCCTACCCTCTCTACCTTGTTTATCTGTTCATATCCCTTCTCAAAGGGGGAGCTTTTATTTAGGGGGAGAAATAATTCAGGGGAGTCTTACATTCAGGGGGAGAATGTTCTAGAGGTTTTTGCATGCATAATGCACTTTGCACTCTTATTTTTACTGTTTTTCTCTTTTTGATCATGTCAAAGGGGGAGAAAATCTTGTGTGTGACTCACTGTCACATTGTGTTGCCATCATCAAAAAGGGGGAGAATGTTGTGCCCCTTAGGCACAAGCATGTGCTATGTTGATTTGATGATAGCAATGCTGTTTTGTTTTGATGATTGCAACACAGTGAGTGCTTTATGAGATTGTGTTTTGATGATAGCAACATAACTTGTTTTGTGGAGAATGCACGTGTATGACTGATATATTATTTGTGTTAGACTTCTGGTATGTGCATAGTCTATACATTGCGTCGTAGGGTTTATGCTCTAAGTCTATACACTGCATAGCAAGCTCAAAGTCGATACATTGAGCGTCTCATGCATCATTTGTCTAAGTCCATACATTGGACTGTAGTATGCATTTGGCGAAGGCATCGCAAGTCTAGACAGTGGACAGCGTCTCGTGCATATAGCAAGTCTAGACAGTGCACTGTAGCATGCATGTGCATAGTCTATACATTGTGCATTTCGTTGACAAGTTTGCACACTCATGAAGTCTGCACATTGGACTCTTGATCAAGTCTACACATTCATTGTTAAGACAAAGTCTACACAACGTCAGTTCATGAATTGTCATAGGCGAAGTCTGTACAGCCGTGTCATATGCTCCTAAGTCTATACATTGGTGTTGGGCACCAAAGTCTGTACATCGCCTTCAATCTTCAAGTCTACACATTGGTCTTTACTTGAAGTATATACACTGTTTCACTGTTCATCGCCTTTGGGCATCAAAGTCTATACAATGGCTTTGGGTCTCCAAGTCTGTACAGCGTGAAGTCTCAGCTTCGTCAAAGTCTGTACAGCGCACTTCATATACAAAGTCCAAGTCTGTACAGCGTGAAGTCTCACCTCGTGTTACTTTCAGTGCCACTTGAGTCACACTTCGTGTTGTTTCCTCTCACTAACACGAAAAGATTTCGTGTCGTCTGAGCTTACGACACTTCGTGTTGATTTCCATGTTTGACAAGAAAAACTTGTATGAGGTTATACTTCGTGTCGTTTCTATTTTTATGACTTCGTGTTGTATCCTTGTTGTGGTCAGCCCGTGTCGTTTCACCTCGTGCTGTTCTCATAACTTTGAGTCGTTTCCCTGTAGACCTCGTGTCATTCCTGTTTAGTAACCACACTTCGTGTCGGTTACTGTTGTTTCTTTGACTTCGTGTCGTTTTCCTTGTCTTTCGTCTTCGTGTTGTTTTCAACCCGTGTCAACTTCTGTGTTCGTCTTCGTGTTGTTTTCAACCCGTGTCGATTTCAGTTTTCGTATTCGTGTTGTTTTCAACTCGTGTCGGTTACTGTTTCATCTCCGTGTTGTTTCATCGTCTTCGTGTCATTTTTGTTCTATTGCGTGCAGGACATCGCAGCACTTCGTGTTGCTTTCTGTGCCACTTCGTGTCGTTCTCTGTGTAGTGTGTGTTTCTGTCACTACTACACTTCGTGTCGTTCTTGTTTCACCTCGTGTCGTTTCTATGTGAACCTCGTGTCACTCTTCTGTCCTCGTGCTGTTCTCACTGACTTCGTGTCGTTTTCCCTATTGTGTCTCCGTGTTGTCTCCGTGTCGTTGCCGTTTGTTAGTTCGTGTTGTTTCGTTCTAACCTCGTCCAGGTTTCTTCTAAAACGCTATTCTTCTGATAAGTCTATACAGAGTTGTTCTTTAAACTGATGACTTATCCGATACTCTGTTTAACAGGTGCTTTGATCGTGAAGCTTAAGGAGGGCACGTGATCCGAGGTTAAAGGACTGACAGAAAGTTGACACGTGGCCAAAAGTTCTGGGCGGGAAATATGGAAGCCACATGCGCCCAGTGCTGCCCTCCTACTAGCTTCTGTTATAAAAGGAGGTCTTCGTCCACAGATGAAGATAGATCGAGTTGGCGAGAAGAAAAGAATAGAGAGCCACGATCCAGATCGAAGCGGAAGAGCAGAAGCGGAGAGAAAGAATAGAGAGCTCTTCGATCCAGAGAAAAGAGAAGAAGAAGAAAAGAAAGAGGGAAGAAGTAGAAGAGAAAAAGAGAGAGGCAGAGAGCTCGAGAAGAGTGTGAAGAGAAGAAGAAGAAGAGAGAGAGAGAGAAGGAGTTCGTTCCTCAGATCTTTGGTTCAAAACCAGATCTGAAGTTGCTCATTGTTGAGCTATATTTTGTGCTTTATTGCTTCAGCTTTCTGTTGCTATTTTGTTCTATTTTCATTTTTCTTTATACATTTCTTCAAGCTGTTTGTCAGCGGTTTGCAGAGGTGCTGCCTCTGGACAGCAAGCTGTGTTGCTCAGCGGGCAGTGGAGGTTTCCACTGGACAGGTAAAGCTGTAATCCTCAGCTGGCGAGACTTGGTCTCGGACGGGATAAGCTATATTCCCAGCGGGTTCAAGCTGTGAGTCAGCGATGGCTAAGCTGTATTGCCCAGCGGAAGCAAGCTGTGATGCTCAGCGGTTGGCAAGCTGTGAGGCCCAGCTGATTGTTGGCAAGTTGTGTTGCCCAGCGGTTAGTGAAGCCACACTCGGGTTGAGTGTGGGGTGGATGTAGGTCTGATGGACCGAACCACCTAAAAACCCTTGTGCATTGTGGTTTGATTTGCTCATTTGTGCTTCCGCTAGATGAATGCATAGGGGCACTCCATGTGTCTGCTAACTGGTAGAACAGAATAGTTAATTAGCTTTCAGATTTGGTAAATCTGTCTAGTTAGCATCATAGTTCCTTTTGAGCGAAATTTTATATTGGGTGAAAGTTTTTATAGGCCATATTCATTCACCCCCCCCCTCTGAATACTAGCACCGAACCCAACAGTTGAAGGCTTTAAATAGTGTGCCGTTGAAGGCCCAAAATAGTGTGCCGTTGAAGGCTTAAAATAGTGTGCCGTTGAAGGCACATGGGGCGTGCCGTTGATGGCTTGCAGGGCGTGCCGCTGAAGGCCATTGGGGCGTGCCGTTGAAGGCTTGCAGGGTGTGCCGCTGAAGGACATTGGGGCGTGCCGTTGAAGGCCTGCAGGGCATGCCGCTGAAGGGCGTTAGGGGTGTGCCGCTGAAGGCCAAGGGTGTGCCGCTGAGAGGGGCCAGTGGCGTGCCGTTGAAGGGCCTTGGGCATGCCGTTGAATGGCTAAATGGGTAGTTTTGAGCCCGTTGTGAGCACGAGTTGTGGCCCGTTTGATTTTCTTCGAGGCCCATGGATTGTGGGGCTCTTGGTGGTTGATTTCTCTTCACTGTCGTGACTCCGGAGACGGCTTCACGGCAGTGTGCATATTTAGGGAGTCTGGGTGACTAGTCTCTCCGGGGTTTCTTCACTCGGTGCCGTTGTTGATGATGGGCCGAGTAGGATATCTGTGTG
Source organism: Amorphophallus konjac (assembly GCA_022559845.1). Taxonomy (NCBI): domain Eukaryota; kingdom Viridiplantae; phylum Streptophyta; class Magnoliopsida; order Alismatales; family Araceae; genus Amorphophallus; species Amorphophallus konjac. The sequence continues at coordinate 167,524,349 of CM040125.1, read as the reverse complement.
TGCAATTTTTGGTGTCCACAAGGGGCGCTAAGCCGGCCAGGCGGGGAAGGGAAAATAGCTAAGGCGGTAGCCGATTGATCCCACCGTCGGTTCTGCCCGCCTATCTGCCCGTCTGACTGGTGCTCGCTGTTGACGCTGCTGAGGACACTCCCGAACTCAGAAGCCGACGAAACAAGTGCCAAATTGTCACTGACTGGTCCAGGATAACTCCTGAATTTTCTTGGGAAGTCGGGGTGTCACTGTCGGCTGAGGTGGAGTCTGGACCGGTGCTGCTCGGTTCTGGTTCGGATTGACTCTAGAACTCTACAGTAGGATGAAGAAGCTGCCACGAACACTCCTGATCTCCGAAGGTGACGTAGCTTATATTAACACGACCGTGGGAGGATCATCTTCGAGCAGCAACCAAGGAGCCCACCAGAGAAGGTCGGAGCAGGGAGATAGGGCCCGTAGAGTGAAGGTGGGTAGGTCAGTTCAGGCCCTGACTGGACTGACCAGCGCACTTGGGGTAGAAAAATTAGAACTTTGTGCTTCGGGCTTCAAACGGCGCTCTGTTTCTTGTCAATGCTAGGGGACTTGTAGGAGGAGACTTCCGCTAAAAAATCACGTCCAAAATCCCTAGGGAGCGGCCGTGGTCGCACTTTAGCTGGGCCTCTGATCTCTGCTCAGATGCCAGCTGCGCGATCGGACGAGAATGAACCTCCTGGATAGCTCCATACTCGGATTGAGGCGAGATCACCTCACCTGCGAAGCTGACTGGAAGGGCTTTCCAGCAATATATGATACGCCACCAGAAGATCCTCGGAGAATACGTGCCAGCCTCTGCAACTAGCAGCTTTCCAGCTGCCTGCGACCTGGACATGGTATTATGGTGGAAGGGGATGATAGTGGGGAGATAGGTGGGGGGGAAATGGAGTGGGAAGGGGTAGGGGCGTCCCCTGATTGATAGGGGGGTCAATGGGGGTCGAACCAAGGGGTGAGAGGGGGGGAATGGGGGCTGGAAGGGGGTCTAGCAGGTGGGGGAATGGGGAGCTACGAATTTGGGGCTTGGAGGGAGAGGGGGAAGGTGAGGGGGCACAAGTGGATGGAGGGAATGTGAGTTTGAAATTCCCTTAATGGGGGGTGATCAATGGTGGCCTTGGAGATGGGAGGGGTTGCCTTGGGGAGGGGAAGGGGTGCTTGGGAGAAGGGATTCTCCCTTGGGAATGTGAAAGGTTGTATGGGGAAGGTGAAAGGTTGCTTGGGAAGTGGTGGGAGTAAAGGGGAGTTAATGGGTCTTGGGAAGATGGAAGGTTGGGAGGGCTGATGTGGAGGATGAGGTGGAGGAGAGAGAGGGCTGGTCGACCTAGAGAAAGAGAGGGGAGAGGAGAGAGAAAGGGTCGCCCCTTTTAGAGAGAGAGGGAGAGGAGATTCACTCAGGAGAGAGAGAGACGCACAATTCTTGTGTGAAAATTTTCATTCAATATTTCATTAGCTTCAAATGGTGGGATTGGGGTCCTATTTATAGGAATCCCACAATTTAACATAAGTCCCTGACTTTTGGACTAATAACAAGAAACCAAGAGAAGGGGGGGCGCCCATGGGCATAGCCCATTGAATTGGGGCCACTAGCCTACTTAATTGACCCTATGACTCAATACTTAAATAAATGACCCATATACCTAGGTACTAGACTCAAATACAAGAAATATTACATGATAAGAAAATGAAAAATACATCATATGACTCGGAATAAAGTGGCGAACAAGATGTAGCACTGTTGGCGAACATCAGGAGCCCAAAAAATGTGGAGTGGTCGGAGATGTCCCCATCACTTGATGTGACCCAGCTTACAGTTGTGTTCCGTGGTTGTGTGTTCAGTACGGAGCCGAAATCCTGCAAGTGTCGTTGTTGTCATATGATTTTGTGTATTTGTTTTGGCACTATGTGGACTAGGTCTTGTCGGTTAGCTTTGTTGTACTCTCTTCTCCTGGTAGAGTTAGCTTACGACTCGATCAGATGTAATGTCTGAGCGAGGACTGACTTGATTGTGCTTGTGGTCCGGTGCTATTGTCATTTGGCGTTCTGTGTGCCAGGTGTTCCCTGTTACCTTTGACACTGGAGCCGATGTTGTCAAGCTGTCAGCTGTGAGGACTATGCTTCCTTGTTTAAGCTGATGCTTGTCGTGTCTGTCGTTTTGTTTTCCTGATATCTGTTGTCATGGCATGTGTCGTGTCTCCTTCTCTGCGAGACGTAAGCGACGTTGCCTTGTTTCGGAGGTGTCAAACTTGTGTTCACTTGTGTCATGTTCAATCCAGAGCGTGTACTCGTGATTGTAGTCTGACTGTGTCCCTCTGAATTGTGTTCTCTCGAGATTCGTGTCATTTCAAGTTGTGTCTTGTGGTTGTTCTTCCTTGCTTCTCCTTTGCTAGTCCTTAAATTTTGAGGACGAAATTTCTTAAAAGAGGAAGGATGTAATACCATGGATTCTTATTAGGTCTTTCGGATCCTTTTCGGAGAGTTTCGGATCGCTTTTGTGGGTCCTGAGTTGAGTTTTACGGTCCACGTGGGTTTTTCTCTCGTACTAGTTACGGAACCCTGTGGTGAGTTTATTTCATACTTCATCGACTCGTGGATCCCGCAGTTGCGTTGTACTCTTCTCGAGGATCGTTTTGACTATTTTTACGTATTTTTCTGAATTAGTGTATTTTCGGCACAAAAACCGGATTTTCAGAAAATTGGGAAAATCCTAATTTTCTTTTCTATTTACTCCCTCAACCCCCTCTCTCCTCCCTCATTTCTCTCATCTCTTTCTCTCTCTCATTCTCTCTCATCTTTGGGTCTCTCGGCGCAGGGTGCACACCATTGCGGAGCTGGCCGAGGCGAGGACGCGATGTAGTGATCGGGACGCGGAATGGGGCGACGGATTGAGCGTGGCGAGGCGCGATCCCTCGGTGGATTCCGAGAAGGCGCGGTTCGTTGATTTGGCATTTTTGGCGCAGTTTAGTCGCTTCGGTGCACAGTTTCTTCGGTGGAGGTAGGGATATGGAAGCTCTACTTCTCCTCTACATTTTCTCTGTAATTTCACATTATTCGGTGCAAGTTTGAGCAGGTTTTGCTCAGTTTTGGTAAAATCATGCTTTTGGGGTGTTCATAGGGTTCGTCAGAAAATGGCGACGGTTTTTCGATCAGTTAGTATCAATCGAACCCCTGGAATGCCACCGTTCCAGATCCACTGATTTCGTGTCGTTCGACTGTCATTTGGGGCCGGTATGAGCCCGGGAACCCCGGTGACCCAAATAGGGTTAATTCGGTGGAATTGCTCGTTTCAATCCGTTTGTGCGTTGGTTTGACCCCTTCCGGACTGTGGAAGGTTGGTAGTCTCATTATGGATGTTTCCCCCTTCGATCGGAATCAAACGGGGCGTGGAATCGGGCCCGGAGGTTAGGGTTCCGCCGATTTTTCACCGTGACCGGTCGACCGAACTGGTTGGGCCGGTCGACCGGCACATGCCCGCGGACCGTGTCGGGTCCAATCGCTGGTCCGGTCGATCGGACCACCTGGGCCGGTCGACTGACCCTGTCAGGTCGACCGACCCCAGGGGCCAGGTCGACCCGAATTCCTGTTTTTGTCCGTTTCGAGTCCTAGTCGGTCCGGTTGAGACCCAATGACCGACCTATGGCCTCGCGAGTGTCCCAGACACCCTGTGGGTTCCGTTTTCGTGTTTCTGGGGTGTCGGGAAGTACTAAGTTACTTTGACTAACGTGCTCGTAGGTGTGTCTGTGTCTCGGCGGTTTCGTCCAGTCCGAGACATGGTTCTGGATGCCTCAGGGTTTCGTCTTACCTCGGTTTGTGTGTCCAGATGTGCTGAGGGTTCTCGGTGTTCCCTCAGGTCTTCATGAGTCATTTCCTTCGATTGTGTCATTTCCTCTGGCTTAGGAATAGACCGATTGGCGGCTTGTTCCGCTTTGTGCGATGATCTTGACTCCTAGTCGTGAGACTTAAAGATCGTTATGTCTACAGGTCTAGTTGTCTTGTCCTGAGTCTTTCGGCAGTGGTGTACTGCCTTTGTGCTTTGTATTACGTGCGATAGTGTTTCCTTGCCTGTCTGTACTACAGCACTCTTGTTTCAAAGTTCTATGTCTAGTGAGCCACCACTAGTCGTAGCCTGGCGACACGCTACGGCGTGTCGACCCACCTGAAAGTGGTGACGTGGCAGTTCCCGAGATATAGTTTGTAGGCTAGTTTCTTTGGGCCCCCGCTATACAGTGGCATTCTGTTGGGTGAGGAAAACTAGCTAGAGGCCTGGCTCTCTAGCAAGAGTCGGTGTATGCACACGTGGTCAGGGGCTTGGACTAACGTCGACGGGCGTTACCTTGTCTAGTCACTCGTTACTGTAGTTCATGTTCTGTTTAGACAGTGTCCTCATCTCTGTCGTCTTGTAGGCAGCATAGACAGACACTTATAGGCGTAGCATAAGACGTCAGTGGACGCAGCTGGCTATTCTTCTAGTGAGGAGGTGCTTCCGTCACGTGACACGTGACTCTCGCATTTCTCGTACGTCGTGACCATTCCGAGTTAGCCCTCTCGTGGTCTTGCTCGAGATCAGTGTTGTGTCGCGTGCATGATGTTCTAGTCGTGTGTGTGTGTAGTTGTGTCTAGAAGAGCATGCACGGCAATTGAGTCGTGTATGCTTTAGGGCATCTTTGTCTGTGTAGGTCTTTTCTAGGCTTCTCGCCTGTCTTCGTAGGCCTTCGTCTAAGGCCTTGTGTTGTGTTAGCAGATCGGTAACCCCTGACTTCTAAGATAAGGGTTCGCCTTCCTGTTGCTACCCAAAGTAGTTCAGGGAGCCGAGGCTAGTTCGGCAGCCGCGCTTGTTCGGTACGGCTTTTCCCATTTCTTTTAGCTGTTCCTACTCCTTCCATTCCGATTTTCTTTTACAGCTTTGTCGTTTAGTTTTCCAACTGTGTACCTGCTATTTTAGCGTGTTACTATGTTATTTTTCAGTGGGGATCCGCGTGACCCCTACTGGGCCAGTGACACGAGGCTCACCCCTGCTTTTCAGGTGGGTGGTGTCGTTCTGCTTCCGCGGTTCCTGGTGTGGCGTGTCCGTAGTGGCCAGCTGTACCTGCGTCGGGTTTCCCCCGACCTCAGTGTACGTCCTTCTTTTCTGTTGACTGTACTGCTTATCTTTCCTTTAGACTGGACTCTGGTATAATTGTTAATTTGAAACTATTGATTAAAAAGTAATTTTTTTTCTGCTACTTTAGCAAACCTGATTAATAAAATTTAATTACTTACTGTTATATCTCTGTGGCTTCAATGTACAACACGACATTCCTTTTCCCCTTCGGAGCTTTACAGCTCTTGGGAGGCTTCACAGCTTCCAAGCGGTATCGGGTCTACTCGGTAGTCCTATCGGGTATATCCGGTATCCTGAGTCCGGGTCGACACAGCTGGTATCAGATCATTGTTGTGTAAAAGTACATGGGAATCTGAGAAATACAGTATCCAGAGTCCTGTAAGTCCAGTACAGTCTTCAGCCGGCATTAGGTTTGTGATTCTTTATCGCTTCGTTTTCCATGTGTTGTCTTGTGCGTGCCATGTTGGCACTGTACGAGATGGTTTTGCTCTCGTCAGGATGCGACGGGATGCTCTTTTTCGTCATGGTGTTTGTTTTGATCGTGTTGTACTTGGCAGAGTTCGCCGGTAGGCTTGAATCTGCAGTACATTGTTCGAGATTTTCCGTGGTTTGTTTAGGTTGCTATTGACTTGTAGCGTTGGTCTGATGGCCGTACACGTTCTTACGTTGTTCTGGTCATCCTAGCTAAAGTCTGTGCCACTCCTGATGTGTCTCGCTTCTGTCGAAGTGCTCGATTAGATTCCCTTGATTAAGAAGATGCTCAGGCGACCTAAGATTTTCCTTCCTGGTGAGCTTCTGTTAGTTGAGCTTGATTCTTCTCATCTTGTTTGGTGGAGTCTTTTCGAGATAAGCCTTAGAATTGGTGTCTTAGGTCTTGTGCTCTTGGGACATGATCGTAATCCTTGAGAAGCATTCCCCGCGATTATCGTTCTCGTTGTCATGGGTCTGTTCTTGGTAAGCTGCTCGATGCGCGACTCGTCCCTTGTGGTCGTGCGTTCAACTGTCGTTGTGCCTTGATGTGACCCAGCTTGCAGTTGTGTTTCGTGGTTCTGTGTTCAGTACGGAGCCGGAATCCTGCAAGTGTCGTTGTTGTCATTTTTTCACTGTTTCCATATGATTTTGTGTATTTGTTTTGGCACTATGTGGACCAGGTCTTGTCGGTTAGCTTTGTTGTACTCTCTTCTCCCGGTAGAGTTAGCTTACGACTCGATCAGATGTAATGTCTGAGCGAGGACTGACTTGATTGTGCTTGTGGTCCGGTTCTATTGTCATTTGGCATCCTGTGTGCCAGGTGTTCCCTGTTACCTTTGACACTGGAGCCGATGTTGTCGAGCTGTCAACTGTGAGGACTATGCTTCCTTGTTTAAGCTGATGCTTGCCGTGTCTGTCGTTTTGTTTTCCCGATATCGATTATCGTGGCATGTGTCGTGTCTCCTTCTTTGCGAGATGTAAGCGACGTTACCTTGTTTTGGAGGTGTCAGACTTGTGTTCACTTGTGTCATGTTCGATCCAGAGTGTGTACTCGTGATTGTAGTCTGACTGTGTCCCTCTAAACTGTGTTCTCTCGAGATTCGTGTCGTTTCAAGTTGTGTCTTGGGGTTGTTCTTCCCTGCTTCTCCTTTGCTAGTCCTTAAACTTCAAGGATGAAATTTCTTAAAGGAGGGGAGGATGTAATACCCTGGATTCTTATTGGGTCTTTCGGATCCTTTTCGGAGAGTTTCGGATCGCTTTTGTGGGTCCCGAGTTGATGATGTGACACAACCTCGGACCTAATGCAAGCAAGCACAATCGCATTCAAATGGGCCGAATTGGGCCACCGCTCTATCGACGCTCACCCAAGCCCGGGGTGACTTGGCAATGCCAAGTGGAGGAAGTGGGGTTGGACCCTTGCTGGTAGAGGGCCAGCAAGATCAATGTTTGATTCCCAAAGGGTGGGGATGCCCAAATCAAGGGGGCCGACAAAGTGCCAAAGGCACCGGTTGCAATATTCCCACGGTGATCACTCAAGTTTATGGGGCTTGAGGATCGGGCTCTCACTCGCATAACCAGCGGAATTAGAACTAATATTGAAAGACAAGCACTAAGTGGAGTGAAGGTTTGAGCACTTACTCGACCGGTTTGAAGAAATCGGTCCCGGTCGGAGACGAGGGCGAGCGGGGAGGCGAGTGGATCCCCACACGCCGCGGCGGTGTCGCTTGACCTGCCCAAACAAATTACACCACTACACCTCTCGCAGGAGGGGGACCTTGGGGTGGGGGTTAATGAAATTACAAACCAAAACTACCTCCACACAGGGAGGGGCCTTCATCCGGCCAAGCGGGGAGGGGAAAATGAGAAAGGAACACCGAAGTTGGTGGATGCCGATTCTGCTCACGTTCTGTGGGTGCTGACAGCTGACTGAAGATATGACTGCTGTGGTTGTTCACGAATTTTTTTGGGGACGAAACCACCTGGAGAAGCTTCGTAGGAGGCCAGGGAAGTCGTCCAATTTTTTTTGATTTCTTCTGACGCCGTCGCTGAGCAGGATGGAGGTCCAAACAGAGAGGCAGACTCACGGACTGGCAGCTTCTGGTTTCTAGTAGTAGGTTGCAGAAGGTACCCCGACTGCTCCCGAACTCGGAATCACGCACCGTCAGAGTCGTTGGAACCGTGGATGATTCCTCTAAACAGAAAAACTGACGAGGAATCTAAAAGGTGTCGGAGAAGATCTGGAGGCTCTGAACAAGGATGACTGGTCGGTGTAGACTGTGGGGAAGCAGATCCGTGCAGCAGAGGGAGAAAATTGACAAATTCTGCTACGGGATGCCGAATGGAGTTCCGCTTCTTGATTCTGAAAGTAGACAGGCCGATGAAGAACTTTGAAGAAGCACTTGAGAACTGATTCCTTCACGGTTCGTCGTGGCAGAGCTTCTAATCCGGCTCAGGTCCTCAGCCGAGGCAGAACTGTGCAGTTGTGGGAGAATGGACCTCCTGGACGGTTCGGAGATCGGAAGAAGATGAAACCACTTCTGTTGCGAAGGAGACTGGTAGACGCTTCCGACGATGGCTCTTGGGTCTTCAAACTCGTCCGGAGGAAGTCGTGGTGGCCGCTGCAAGTTACTGCTCTTCTGTAGATCTTCGGTTGAGAGCTGTAGGTTGAAGATGATGGGGGGGAATGGGGTATATGGGAGGGGAAATGGGGGTGGATGAGTGTGGGGAAAGCCCGGGCTGTGAGGGGGTCTAGGAGGGGGTGTTCTAAGGTGGGGGAAGGGAAGAATGGGGTCTGGAAGGGGGTCTAACAGGTGGTGGGAGGAGGAGCTACGAATTTGGGAAGGTGGGTGAGAGGAGAAGGTGAGGGGGGCACAAGTGAGTGGAGGGAAGGGTGGATTTCAAATTCAAATATACTTTGGAAGTTATGGGGTTGTGTGGGGAAGGGGTTGATTGTGTTGGAATGGGGAAAGTGGTGTTAGAATGTGGAAGATGGTGTTGGAATGGTGAAGGATCTCTTTGGGACTAGGGGGTGGAGTAATGGAGGCCATGGGGAAGTGGAGGGCTTTAATGATGGTAGGTGGGGGTTGAGGTGGTTGGGAAGGGAGGAGAGAGAAGAAAATTCGAAATTGGGTGTTGAGCAGAGAGAAAGTGGAGTGAAAAAGAGGGATTAAGAGAGGGAAGGGTGGGGAATCTCTCCCCTAGGGTTTCTCACCCAAAAAATGTTGGAATCACTCCACTAAACTAAGCTTTTGACTCTCAAATGGCATTTTTCATTGATTGATTCATTAAGTTGAAATGGGGGGAATGGGGTCCTATATATAGGCAACCCACATTTTACAATAAGTCCCTGACAAAAGACTGAATGACAAATAACCGAGGGGGTAGGGGGTGCACTTGGGGCAAACCCAATGAATTGGGCCCAATAACTAACTAAACAACATAATGACTCTCAAACTTAGGGAAATAAACACAAGACCTAGGAACATGACTCAAATAAAAGGGAAAATACATCAAATGACTCAAATAAAAATTACATAGGACTCGAAATTAAATAATTAGACCATGTCGGATGCAACCGGGGCGAGGAGACGAGCTGTGAACGTGGGCATGGGAGGTGATGTCCCCATCATACTCCCGGGGTGCGGAGAACTCGACTCCGTCGAGTAAGTGTCCTTTCCTCTTTGGAGGGCGTAGAAGTGGTACTGCCCTCAAGTCTTCCGAACGAGACCGATCCATCCACCTGCCGAGATAGCGCTCGTATACCTTGCTCCATGTGGTAGTGACTTGTTCATCCAATATTTGTTCAATTTGTTCACGCTGGGCTCTCTTGGCTGGTGGTCTCTCCTCACGGGTGGGTGCTCTCTCAAGAGAAGAAGTAGGCTCAATCTCCTCACTAGGTACCACCGTGGGTCCCTTATATGGCACTAGGTCGGCAACATTGAATGTGGGACTTATTCCATACTCCTCAGGGAGATCTAACTCAAAGACATTTGCACCAATGCGCCTCAGGACCGGGAAGGGACCAGCCCCACGTGGCCTCAATTTGGAGATGGCTCCCGGGGAGAGTATCTCCGTCCTTACCATCACAAAGTCACCCTCATGGAATTCTTGGTGACGTCGATGAGAGTCGGCTTGCCTTTTATAAGTCACATTCTTCTTGCTAATGTGCTTGCGGATCTCTTTATGCAATGTTGTGAATGCAGACATTCTAGGGGTGATGGGTGGACCGGGGCAACCAAAAGTAGACCTATCGTGTAATGATGCAGTGTAGACTTTGGTTAGCCTAGGTGGGCCGGGGCACCCGTAGGTGGCCCTATCATGCAAATTGGTGATAAATATCGGGGGACCCGGACATCCGTAGATGCCTTTGACATGCTTAAGATCCATGATGAATGAAGGAGGACCATGACATCCGAATATGGACCACTCATACTTTCTACTTGACATGTGGGTGATATGAATGAATGGACCCAACATAGTGTTCATGCCAAGGGGTGTGGTAAGCCTAGACACATGCATACTTTTTCCAAAGGTGACTTCCATGTGTATAGGTGTGGGACAACCTTTGAACTCCCATTGGAAAGGATCGAATAGATCTAAGAAGGTGGTCATCATGGGGTGGGGCACAACCTTATTACCTAGGGATATGTGGCCCAAGGTCATGGCTCCCAAGGGGTAACCCAGGTCATGGATGAGGTTGGTTTGGCCCAATATGGTGGGTGAGGGTAGGAAAGGGTGGGTGGTGGGTAAGATGGTTGGGCCACATGGGTATCCGTACTCCCATTGGAATGGGTCAAAGGGATCATGGTAAGGGCTACCTAGAGAGAGGAACTCTATGTTCCCAAGGTCCTTACAAGGTGGTGAGTCATCCTCCTCCCAAGTAGTTGGTCCAAGGTCTCTAGTGGGTTGACCGTTCAAGATACTTGGGATCTCAAGGGGTGGGGAGTAGACCGGGATGGGTTCTTCCTCCAAGGGGAGAAATAGGAGGATCTCACTAGTACAATGCCCACTTGTGCAAAGGGAGGTGATGGAACCGATGGATGGGTGGACAAAGTTGACGGTGCTAGGCTCCAATGGTCCCATGGCTAGTAGGACGGTTAAGTGGGCTTGCCAATGTAGGCAATCCACAAGGTCTCCCAAGTCTTCCACAGAGTAGAAGTTTTGATAAGTGACATGGGGAGGTCGGGTGGGAACAATTTGGGATTTATATCCCAATGGTGGTGAGCTAGGGAGGGTGGGACATTGCTTGAGCCATTGGAGTATGGACTCATCTATGGTGAGGGTGCCATGTGTGATGGTGCATGGCCTTTGAGGATCCGGACCATGAGGGGTGGGGGAAGATTGAGGCTCTTCTTCTTTATTGGTGGGATCTTGGGCTTCCTCTATGGTGATAGGAGGGTCCATATGGGCATAAATCTTCCTAAGTTCATTTCTCATCTCAACCCAAGAGTCGATTGGCTCTTGCCTTCCAACTTCCCTTAAGCCTACAATGTTTTGCCATTCATTCCTAGCTTGTCGCCATAGCAAACTTTTGGCATAGTTGACTTGCATAGACCCTGACAGGGTGAACCTCCCAAAGTGGTGATCTATGGAGCTTTCCCATTCTAGATATAAACTAGGGTGGGATCCATCAAACACAAAGGCATCTATTGGGTCCAAGCGAGACGAGTAGGCTAAGTAGGAAGTGGCCATGATGATCGAGTGATAAATGCAATGGCCCTAGGACAAGACTTAGTAGAGACAAGTCTAGAACTTGCTCTGATACCACTTGATGTGACACAACCTCGGACCTAATGCAAGCAAGCACAATCGCATTCAAATGGGGCGAATTGGGCCACCGCTCTATCGACGCTCACCCAAGCCCGGGGTGACTTGGCAATGCCAAGTGGAGGAAGTGGGGTTGGACCCTTGCTGGTAGAGGGCCAGCAAGATCAATGTTTGATTCCCAAAGGGTGGGGATGCCCAAATCAAGGGGGCCGACAAAGTGCCAAAGGCACCGGTTGCAATATTCCCACGGTGATCACTCAAGTTTATGGGGCTTGAGGATCGGGCTCTCACTCGCATAACCAGCGGAATTAGAACTAATATTGAAAGACAAGCACTAAGTGGAGTGAAGGTTTGAGCACTTACTCGACCGGTTTGAAGAAACCGGTCCCGGTCGGAGACGAGGGCGAGCGGGGAGGCGAGTGGATCCCCACACGCCGCGGCGGTGTCGCTTGACCTGCCCAAACAAATTACACCACTACACCTCTCGCAGGAGGGGGACCTTGGGGTGGGGGTTAATGAAATTACAAACCAAAACTACCTCCACACAGGGAGGGGCCTTCATCCGGCCAAGCGGGGAGGGGAAAATGAGAAAGGAACACCGAAGTTGGTGGATGCCGATTCTGCTCACGTTCTGTGGGTGCTGACAGCTGACTGAAGATATGACTGCTGTGGTTGCTCACGAATTTTTTTGGGGACGAAACCACCTGGAGAAGCTTCGTAGGAGGCCAGGGAAGTCGTCCAATTTTTTTTGATTTCTTCTGACGCCGTCGCTGAGCAGGATGGAGGTCCAAACAGAGAGGCAGACTCACGGACTGGCAGCTTCTGGTTTCTAGTAGTAGGTTGCAGAAGGTACCCCGACTGCTCCCGAACTCGGAATCACGCACCGTCAGAGTCGTTGGAACCGTGGATGAGTCCTCTAAATAGAAAAACTGACGAGGAATCTAAAAGGTGTCGGAGAAGATCTGGAGGCTCTGAACAAGGATGACTGGTCGGTGTAGACTGTGGGGAAGCAGATCCGTGCAGCAGAGGGAGAAAATTGACAAATTCTGCTACGGGATGCCGAATGGAGTTCCACTTCTTGATTCTGAAAGTAGACAGGCCGATGAAGAACTTTGAAGAAGCACTTGAGAACTGATTCCTTCAAGGTTCGTCGTGGCAGAGCTTCTAATCCGGCTCAGGTCCTCAGCCGAGGCAGAACTGTGCAGTTGTGGGAGAATGGACCTCCTGGACGGCTCGGAGATCGGAAGAAGATGAAACCACTTTTGTTGCGAAGGAGACTGGTAGACGCTTCCGACGATGGCTCTTGGGTCTTCAAACTCGTCCGGAGGAAGTCGTGGTGGCCGCTGCAAGTTACTGCTCTTCTGTAGATCTTCGGTTGAGAGCTGTAGGTTGAAGATGATGGGGGGGAATGGGGTATATGGGAGGGGAAATGGGGGTGGATGAGTGTGGGGAAAGCCCGGGCTGTGAGGGGGTCTAGGAGGGGGTGTTCTAAGGTGGGGGAAGGGAAGAATGGGGTCTGGAAGGGGGTCTAACAGGTGGTGGGAGGAGGAGCTACGAATTTGGGAAGGTGGGTGAGAGGAGAAGGTGAGGGGGGCACAAGTGAGTGGAGGGAAGGGTGGATTTCAAATTCAAATATGCTTTGGAAGTTGTGGGGTTGTGTGGGGAAGGGGTTGATTGTGTTGGAATGGGGAAAGTGGTGTTGGAATGTGGAAGATGGTGTTGGAATGGTGAAGGATCTCTTTGGGACTAGGGGGTGGAGTAATGGAGGCCATGGGGAAGTGGAGGGCTTTAATGATGGTAGGTGGGGGTTGAGGTGGTTGGGAAGGGAGGAGAGAGAAGAAAATTCGAAATTGGGTGTTGAGCAGAGAGAAAGTGGAGTGAAAAAGAGGGATTAAGAGAGGGAAGGGTGGGGAATCTCTCCCCTAGGGTTTCTCACCCAAAAAATGTTGGAATCACTCCACTAAACTAAGCTTTTGACTCTCAAATGGCATTTTTCATTGATTGATTCATTAAGTTGAAATGGGGGGAATGGGGTCCTATATATAGGCAACCCACATTTTACAATAAGTCCCTGACAAAAGACTGAATGACAAATAACCGAGGGGGTAGGGGGTGCACTTGGGGCAAACCCAATGAATTGGGCCCAATAACTAACTAAACAACATAATGACTCTCAAACTTAGGGAAATAAACACAAGACCTAGGAACATGACTCAAATAAAAGGGAAAATACATCAAATGACTCAAATAAAAATTACATAGGACTCGAAATTAAATAATTAGACCATGCCGGATGCAACTGGGGCGAGGAGACGAGCTGTGAACGTGGGCATGGGAGGTGATGTCCCCATCAGTTGAGTTTTACGATCCACGTGGGTTTTTCTCTCGTACTAGTTACGGAACCCTGTGGTGAGTTTATTTCTCAATTCATTGACTCGTGGACGCCGCAGTTGCGTTGTACTCTTCTCGAGGATCGTTTCGACTATTTTTGTGTAATTTTCTGAATTAGTGTATTTTCGGCACAAAAATCAGATTTTCAGAAAATTAGGGAAATCCTAATTTTCTATTCTATTTTTTCCCTCAACCCCCTCTCTCCTCCCTCATTTCTCACATCTCTTTCTCTCTCTCGTTCTCTCTCGTGTCTTGGTCTCTCGGCGCGTGGTGCACACCATTGCGGAGCTGGCCGAGGCGAGGATGCGATGGAGTGATCGGGACGCGGAATGGGGCGACGGTTTGAGTGTGGCAAGGCGCGATCCCTCGGTGGATTCTGAGAAGGCGCGGTTCATTGATTTGGCATTTTCGGCGCGGTTTAGTCGCTTCGGTGCATAGTTTCTTCGGTGGAGGTAGGGAGATGGAAGCTCTACTTCTCCTCTACGATTTCCCTGTTCTGTTTAGACAGTGTCCTCGTCTTTGTCATCTTCTAGGTAGCATAGACAGACACTTGTAGGCGCAGCATAGAACGTCAATGGACGCAGCTGGCTGTTCTTTTAGTGAGGAGGTGCTTCTGTCACGTGACACATGACTCTCGCGTTTCTCGTACGTCGAGACCTTTCTGGGTTAGCCCTCTCGTGGTCTTGCCCGAGGTCAGTGTTGTGTCGTGTGCACGACGTTCTAGTTGTGTGTGTGTGTAGTTCTATCTGGAAGAGCGTGCACGACAATCGAGTCATGTATGCTTTAGGGCGTCTGTGTCTGTTTAGGTTTTGTCTAGGCTTCTCGCCTGTCTTCGTAGGCCTTCGTCTTGGGCCTTGTGTTGTGTTAGCAGATCGGTAACCCCTGACTTTTGAGATCAGGGTTCGCCTTCCTGTTGCTGCCCGGAGTAGTTCAGGGGGCCGAGGCTAGTTCGGCAGCCACGCTTGTTTGGTACGGCTTTTCCCTTTTCTTTAAGCTATTCCTACTCCTTCCGTTCCGATTTTCTTTTACTGGTTTGTCGTTTAGTTTTCCTGCTGTGTACCTACTATTTTAGCGTGTTACTGCGTTATTTTTCAGTGGGGGTCCGCGTGACCCCTACTAGGCCAGTGACACAAGGCTCACCCCTGCTTTTCAGGTGGGTGGTGTCATTCTGCTTCCGTGGTTCTTGGTGTGGTTATACCTGCATCAGGCTTCCCCCGACCTCAGTGTACGTCCTTCTTTTCTGTTGACTGTAATTGTTGTCTTTCCTTTGGACTGGACTCTGGTATAATTGTTAATTTGGAACTGTTAATTAAAAAATAATTTTATTTCTGCTACTTTAGTAAACCTGATTAATGAAATTTAATTGCTTACTATTATATCTCTATGGCTTCAATGTACTACACGACATTCCTTTTTCCCTTAGGAGCTTTACAGCTCTTGGGAGGCTTCACGGGTTCCAAGCGGTATCGGGCCTACTCGGTAGTCCTATCGGGTATATCCGGTATCCGGAGTCCGGGTCATCACACTCAGCTTCCTGGACGCCTACTCCGGTTATCATCAGATCAGGATGGACTCGGAGGACATCGAGAAGACCGCCTTCGTCACTGACTTCGGTGTACACTGCTACACCCGAATGCCTTTCGGGTTGAAGAACGCTAGTGCAACATATCAGAGACTAATCAACCACATCTTCGAGGGACAGCTCGGTCAGAACATCGAGGCCTACATTGATGACATGCTCGTCAAAACGTCGAAGGCTGAAGACCATCTTTTCGGCGTACCCGAGACCTTCGACACCCTCCAAAGGTGCAACATGAAACTCAACCCTGCTAAATGCGCCTTCGGAGTCAGATCCGGGAAGTTCCTAGGCTTCCTGGTAACTCAGCGTGGGATCGTGGCCAACCCCGACAAGGTTCAGGCCATCTTGAACATGCGGCCGCCCACCTGCATCAAGGACGTTCAACGCCTAACGGGGCGCATTACTGCACTCAACCGCTTCTTGTCCCGGGCGACCGAACGATGCCTACCCTTCTTCAAATTGTTGAGGGGACCCAAAATGGCATCTGCTACGTTCGCCTAGGACGAGGAATGTCAGAAGGCGTTCGTCGAACTCAAAGAATTCTTGGCCTCACCCCCGGTGCTATCCAAGCCAACCCCGGGAGAAGCCCTACACCTTTATCTCTCGGCGACCCCTTCCACAGTGAGCTCGATCCTAGTCAGGAACGATGCAGGGATCGAGAGACCGATTTACTATACCAGCAAGGTGCTTAATGAGGCAGAAAGAAGGTACCCCACAACTGAAAAACTTGTGCTAGCGTTGGTTATCTCAGCCAAGTGCCTCCGACCCTACTTTTAAGGGCACTCCATTGTCGTATTGACCGGCGAACCCCTGAAGAAGATTCTCTTTCACCCTGAAGCATTGGGATGCCTCGTCAAATGGGCCATCATGCTCGGGGCTTACGACATTTCGTATCGCCCCCGCTCGGCCATCAAGGGACATGCCCTCGCGGACTTCATCGCCGAACACACTGTCCCGATTGAGGAAGCACTTCCACCTATGCACAGTCCCACCAGGGACCTGTTCGTCGACAGGTCCTCCAACTCAGCTGGAAGCGGTGCCGATATCCTTCTCAAGTCCCCCGAAGGAGCGGAGCTACAGTACGCCTTGAAATTCAACTTCCAGGCGTCCAACAATGCCTCCGAGTATGAAGCCCTTATCTCAGGGGCCAGGATGGCTCGACGACTGGGAGCCAAGCGAGTCAGGATCCACACCGACTCCCAACTGGTCGCTAGCTAGGTTAACGGTGATTACGAAGCTCGGGAAGGACAAATGATCAAGTACCTCCAGGTGGTCAAGAGGATGGCCCAACTCTTCGAAAGCTTTGAGGTAGTTCGGATAGCCCGGGAGAAAAATTCCCGAGTGGATGCCCTCTCTCGCCTGGCCTCCTCCCTCAACCCCGAAGGTACACGATCAATCTTCCTCGAAGAGCTCGAGTGATCGAGCATCGAATCTGAGCTTATGATCGTGGACCCGTGATGGGGTCATCACCACCCGATCCCGCACTCAGGGCCCGTCTCTTCACCTCGGAGGCATCTGGCATGATCTAGTTATTTTATTTGAGTCCTATGTAATTTTTTATTTGAGTCATATCATTGTATTTTCCCTTTATTTGAGACATCTTCCTAGGTCCTTAAGTCATTTCCCTATGTTTGAGTCATCATCCACCCCTTGGTTTGCTTTTTGGACAACTTGGTCATTATATGTAAAGCCAGGGGTAGTCCTGTCATGTAAAAGTTTGGGTCCCTATAAATAGGACCCCAACCCTTCCTTGGAGAACTAATGAAAAATGAGTTTGAGTTTCCACAATAGAATTTGTGAGACTTCTTCTTCTAGGGTGAGATACCCTCTCTCTCCTCTCCTTCTCTCTCTAGGGGGCGACCCCCTTCTCTCTCTCCTCCCTCTCTCTCTCTTGGGCGCACTTGCTCTTTCACCTTCCCCCCTGCCACCTCATCACCACCTCCTCCACTCTCCACTTGCCACCTCACCACCTCTTCTTATCCCTAGGCCTCCATAACTCCTCCTTTCAATTCCCACCCTCTTCCAAGGTGACTCTTGGCACTCCCCATACACCCCCTCCTTCTCCCAAGGGAGAATCCCACCTCCCCAAGCACCTCTCCACATCCCCAACACACTCCTTCCCCTTCCCAAGACCACATTAACCAACCCCCCCATTAAACCAAGTTCAAATTCTCCTCTCCCTCCACACCAACATGCGCCCTCTCTCTCGCCCTCTCTTCCCCAACTCCAGCCGCAACCCTCTCTCCCTCTCCCCTAGCTGTGACTCCAGCACCCCCCACACCCCTCCATCACCCCTAGAACCCTCCATTCCCCTTCCCACAACCTCCATTAGCCACCCTTGCAAGCTTTCTTCCCCTCTCCCACCCCCATACACACTCTATTTTTTCATTCTGTTTTCAGGTCACCAGGAGCTGAAGATTCGTGGGTTCCAGAGCCTGCCTCGTCTTCCCCTCCAAGTTCCTGAAGACACACCCCATATTTCTGGAAAGGTCTTCAAGTCAGCTTCGTAGGCGAGGTGATCCCGCCTCAATCTGAGTTTGGGGCTGTCCTAGAAGATCGTCCTCGTCAGATCGCGCATCTGGCATCCGAGTGGAGATCAGAGCCACAGTGCATAAGCTTATGCGACCACATCCCGGCTCCCCTTGGCTCGCCATTTGACCAGGACGAACTTCTACCAGTCCTCTATCCAATGCAGCAAGCGGAGCATCGTTCGAAGTTCGGAGCTCACCGTTCCAATTAAAATCCCCCGGGTGCACAGGTCAGTCCGGTCAGAGCCAGTAGAGATACCCCCCCACTCTTCGGGCTCTTTCTCTCTGCTCTGACCGCCCCTAGCGATCTCCCTTATTTCTGCTCGAAGAGGACTCGATCACGTTCGCATCAGTTTTGGTCCCACATCGTTCGAACTTCTAGAGTGCTTGTGGCGATCTCTTCTTCCTGCTGCAGTGCTCTGGAACCAGTCAAACCCAGAACAGAACGGTCCAGTTCTAGAATCTTCCCCGGCCGTAGGCGACGTCTAGAAATTCTACGAAAATTCAGGAGTCCACTCGGCTCAATCAGTGAAGATTTGGCACTAGTTTCGATGACTTCCAAGTTCGGGAGAGCCCGTGGCAGTGTCGACAGTGAGTACCTATCATGCAGTCAGAGAAGCGGGCAGAACCGGCGAAGGGTTCGATCGGCTTCTTCCTTAGCTACCCTCCCTTCCCCGCCTAGCCGGCTTAGCGCCCCTCCCTACGTGGAGGTAGTGTTTGATTGTACCCTTATTCTCCCCACCCTGAGTTCCCCCTCCAATGTGAGGAGTAGTCCATGTAATCTATTAAACAGGGAGAAGCTTCACCGACGTAGTGTGCGGGGAACCCACACTTCCCCGCTCGCCCACGCCTCCGAACGGGGTCGGTTTCTTCAAACCAACCGGATAAGCTCTAAACCCTTGCTCTCATTCCAGTACTTGTTTATTTAATATCCATAGAATTGCTCCGCTGGCGGTGAGAGAGCGCTCCACCCCGGAGCTCCCAGCTTGCGTGTGGTCACCGTGGAGTTGTGAGAGAGAGAGTGACCCAGTGCCCCTTTGACACCTAGCCAGCCCCTTGAGTGTGGGCACCGTACCCTTGGGAGAGCAACCCTAGCCCTGCTGGCCCTCTACCAGCAAGGGTCTTGTTCCACCACCTCCACTCGGCATCGCCGAGTCACCCCGGGGATTGTGTGCGCGATGGTGTTTCGGCAAGTTACGCGATTCTCCACTCTTGTGCGTTGTGTTTGCGTGGTAGGTCTAAGGATCCACAATCTAGTTGATGCATTCTCATAAGTGGTGTCACATCAATTTGGTATTAGAGCAAGTTCTAGACTTGTCTCTACTAAGTCTTGTGCTAGGGCCATTGCATTCATCACCCGATCATCATGGCCACTTCCTACCTAACCTACTCGCCACCCTTCGACATTATTCTAGATAAGGACATTACCTTTGACGGATCACGTTCTAGTGATTATGTTAGGTGGGAGGCTACCATAGAAAGGTACTTTGAAAAGGCTTGAGTATATGGACCCGCGAGAGTCCGCAGGGCCAAGGGACGACTTCGGGGTCAAGCTAAGAGTCAGTGGGAGCACATAGAAGGATTAAGAAGGGTTAGGAGGCAAGAGCCCATTCACTCATGGGATGATATGAAAGAGGAACTTAGAAAGATCTATGCTCCTAGACATTCCCCTTCCTATCCGAGGAGCACTACCACTCCTCCATCCCCACCCGGCCAACTTGAGACCACCCTTAGGTCTCCACCCCCACCACTCCCAACAGATTCCCTCTCAACCATCATCACTACACTTCGCCACCAACTCCTCTCCATTAAGACCAAAATGATCCCAGCATTCACCTCTCCACCTAACCCCAAGAGGGCCCCCACACCCCAACCAAAACCCCCTTCCACAACCCACACTACTCATGCCACTTTGACCCCCACTTCCACCTCTCCACAACCGGCCAATCCCAAGGGCAAGAGACCCCTAACTGACCCGGTTCCCCCCATGAGGAGCACCATTCACCCAACCCTTCAAACCCAAGTGGACCCCATGTCCACCCCTACACCTAGGCCCATGACGGCCACCACCCCCCAACCCACAATCCATCATCAAACCCACACCCCATAAACCTCCATGGTCCCCACAACTACCCCTCCATCGTCCCATAAAAAGGACACACCTCCCAAAACCAATCAACCTAAATCCCCTCACCCAACCCATCTTCTGCTACCAACCCCAATCCCACCCCAACTTAGGCCTCCACTACTTCCACTCCCAATTCCAACCCACGTCCGACCTTGCTCACCTCCCCGGGTGCACCATTCGTCGGCTACCACCACCCCACCCACCAAGAACCTTCCCATCCCATGTGTAGAAAGCATCGTGACTCACACACCCAACCACCTAGAAGAGGAGAACACCATGGTCACTATCCCAATCGTGGGGGAAACACATGTCCAAGTCGAAGAAGAAACCTCGCACGGTGGTCTTCACCCTACACCACCCTTCCTAGTTGGGGCCGAGCTCATCTTAGGAGAACCCCTTTTTGTTGGCAAAAGGAGAACCCAATCAGGGAGATCATGGCCCATGTTTGCCCTCCTATGGAGCAATACCTCCCTATAGTGCCCCTCTCCTATCACACCACTATCCAATCATCTTACCAAGTGGAGACATTAGGGGATCTTCTCAAGGACTTAGCATGGCAATTAGAGTTGACGGGCATGTTGACCCCCATGACCGAACAACCTAGGAGCCTTGACCTCCCACACCTATGTGTTGGGTCCATCACCTCAATTTGCACTATTGGTTGCTACACTAGCGACCTTCTATTATTCCTCCCCGCACCCGAAGTGCCCCACCTTCTCCTCAATTTGGAGCTTCTTATATCGGGTAGAAAGCCAAGCTATCCCCTCATGGCTGATCAACTTACCAAAGATTTCGGCCCAACTGTTTCATTAGAGGAGGAGGAACCGCCACTATGTGTGGACCATGAGGACCTAGAGTTACTCTCCTTAGGTGACCCTTACCATGACCCCTTCGATCCCCTCCTATATCCACCCACCTTACTCACCACCAACCTTTTCCTACCCCAACCAACCATGTTGGACAAAGCCCACCTCTCCCAAGACCCGGTCCACACCCAGGGAACCATGACCATGGGTCAAATACAACTAGGAATTGAGGAATTGTCCCATTCTATGATGTCCACCTACCTAGATCCCTTCGACCCTTTTGAGTGGAAGCTCAAAGGCCACCCCACCACCCCACACAAGGAGGTCATCTTTGGGAAAGGAATTCATATGTCTTGGCACATTACATCGCTTGGCATGATTAGTACGTCGGGTCCAATCGTTCATGTCACCCACATGTCAAGTAGGATGCATGATTGATCCATATTCGGGTGTAACGGCCCTCCCTCATTCATCATTGATCATACACATGTTTGGAGCACCTACGGATGTCCGGGTCCCCCGGCATTCATCACCACTTTGTATGATAGGTTCACCTATGGATGCCCCGATCCACCTAGGTCCATCAAAGTCTACATGGCGACATTGCATCATAGGTCTACTTTTGGTTGCCCAGGACCACCCATCACCCCTAGAATGTCAGCATTCACAACATTGCATAGCAACCTTTGCAAGCACATCAACAAGAGCAACGAGGTGTACAAGAAATTGGCCGATTCTCACCACCGCCACCAAGAATTTTGTGTAGGTGATTTAGTGATGGTGAGGACTGAGAGACTATTCCTTAGAAATGTCTCAAAACTGAGGTCTCGTGGAGCAGGTCCCTTCTAGGTTCTGAGGCGCATTGGCGCTAATGCTTATGTGTTAGACCTCCCTGAGCAATATGGAGTAAGCCCCACTTCCAATGTGGCTGACCTGGTGCCATACAGGGGTCCCACGGTGACACACAGTAAGGATATCGAGCTTGTTCCATCCCTTGCGAGAGCCCCTACCCATGAGAGAACTCCACCAGTCCCGAGAAACCAATGTGAGCAAGTGGAGCGGATATTGGATAAACAGGTCACTACTACCCGGAGCAAGGCATATGAGCGCTATCTAGTTAGGTGGAAGGGTCGGCCTCCTTCGGATGATTCATGGGTGAGTAGGGAGGATCTCCAGCAGTTGAGGCCGACCCTCTTGAGCTGTACCACAGCAGGAGGGACTCTTACTCGACAGAGTCGAGTTCTCCGCACCCCGGGAGTATGATGGGGTCATCACCACCCGATCCCGCACTCAGGGCCCGTCTCTTCACCCCGGAGGCATCTGGCATGATCTAGTTATTTATTTTGAGTCCTATGTAATTTTTTATTTGAGTCATATCATTATATTTTCCCTTTATTTGAGTCATCTTCCTAGGTCCTTAAGTCATTTCCCTATGTTTGAGTCATCATCTACCCCTTGTTTTGCTTTTTGGACAGCTTGGTCATTATATGTAAAGCCAGGGGTAGTCCTGTCATGTAAAAGTTTGGGTCCCTATAAATAGGACCCCAACCCCTCTTTGGAGAACTAATGAAAAATTAAGTTTGACTTTCCACAATAGAATTTGTGAGATTTCTTCTTCTAGGGTGAGATACCCTCTCTCTCCTCTCCTTCTCTCTCTAGGGGGCGACCCCCTTCTCTCTCTCCTCCCTCTCTCTCTCTTGGGAGCACTTGCCCTTTCACCTTCCCCCCCTACCACCTCATCACCACCTCCTCCACTCTCCACTTGCCAGCTCACCACCTCTTCATATCCCTAGGCCTCCATAACTCCTCCTTTAAATTCCCACCCTCTTCCAAGGTGACTCTTGGCACTCCCCATACACCCCCTCCTTCCCCCAAGGGAGAATCCCACCTCCCTAAGCACCTCTCCACAACCCCAACACACCCCTTCCCCTTCCCAAGACCACATTAACCAACCCCCCCATTAAACCAAGTTCAAATTCCCCTCTCCCTCCAAACCAACCTGCGCCCTCTCTCTCGCCCTCTCTTCCGAGCTCAAGAGAGCCCGTGGCAGTGTCAGCAGCGAGTACCTATCAGGCAGTCACAGAAGCGGGTAGAACCGGTGAAGGGATCAATCGTCTTCTTCCTTAGCTACCCTCCCTTCCCCGCCTGGCCGGCTTAGCGCCCCTCCCTGCGTGGACGTAGTGTTTGATTGTACCCTTATTCTCCCCACCCCGAGTTCCCCCTCCTGCGTGAGGAGTAGTCCATGTAATCTATTAAACAGGGAGAAGCTTCACCAACGCAGTGTGCGGGGAACCCACACTTCCCCGCTCGCCCACGTCTCTGAACGGGGTCGGTTTCTTCAAACCGACCAGGTAAGCTCTCAACCCTTGCTCTCATTCCAGTACTTGTTTATTTAATATCCGTAGAATTGCTCCGCTGGCGGTGAGAGAGCGCCCGACCCCGGAGCTCCCAGCTTGCGTGTGGTCACCGTGGAGTTGTGAGAGAGAGAGAGTGACCCAGTGTCCCTTTGTGATGGGGACATCAGAGCAAGAGCACTGATATTTTAATTTGATTTTGTGTTCTTTAGATTATTTATATATCCTTGGGAAAGTATGTTTACAATTGTAAGACTTTATAAGCCAATGTGTCATTCCCTAGGATTGTTTGGGTTTTTATGCAAAATGTCAGTAGGTCCAGCAAGGGGGCCCTCACTCCATTCCCATTGGTCCACCTAAGCCATAGGGGTCCATGTGGGGCTGGTCAACTATCCTAGGTGGCTTCTAGATGGTTTGACATTCAAATGGACACATGGGGGACAAATGGACTAAAAAGTCCAATATTCCTCTCTCTTGGTCAAGGGGGCGCCCCCCTCCTTAATGATATTATAATGTGGTTCCAAACCACATGGGATAAATAATTAGGAACTCCCTCTTTTACCCCTCCCAATTCTAGATCTAGGGTTATTTTGAGTCTTTTTCCATTTCATACAAATAGATGTAATCCACATTTTATTGGGATTAATGAAGAAAATTTGGCATTTTGCCCCCAAGGAGCCTAGGTGCGCCCCTCCCCCCCCCCCCGCTAGAGCTGTGAGAGCTCTTCTTCAGGGTGTGAAGCCCTTCTATCTTCTCATTAGCCCCTCTGAATTCTATTTCTGCCGCCGCCGCCATCGCACCGTCATCACGCCGCCATCTTCATCGCCGGAGTTCTGTCTACATCAGGATAGATCCTCAAAGCTTGAATTTTAGCTCTCCATCAGGAGCTCAGATCGAGTCCAAACTTGGAGGGTGAGTCATCTACGTCCACCCCAGCCTCCACAAAACAAATCCGGTCATTTACCTTTCGTTTGCTATTTTTCCATTTTCGTATATTTCAACCGTCAAGTTCTGTCTTCTGTTCAGATCCTGTCATAGCAACCCTGTGTTTCCTAGTTCCGACCCCCTTTCCCTTATTTTCTTGAGTCACCAATTTTATTGGACGTACTGTCCACCAACCTCATCATCCACGAATTTTCTTAGAATTTCTGGAGTCCCTTTTGTATTTTTAAAAATTGCTGTCTTTTCCCAAATCTGTTCTGTCCTGTGCAGTTCAGATCCGACCCCCAGTTAGTATAAAATCACCAAAATATCGAAACCTCCCCCAATGGTCAAATAAAATTTATCCTCGTCTTCCTTGTTCCATCGTTTACAACTTTCATGAAGAGGTCAAGTTATAGATCCCAGCTTTGAACCATGGTCAATGTCAGTTCTCAGGAAAGATCACTTCCACCCTGAGATTTCGGGTTTTGTCCAATAGCAACTTGTAAAATCGACTAAGGCCAGATCTGAGAGATTCAAAATTATTTCTCTGGCCCTAGATCGAAGCATTTTGAAAGAGCTTTGCAACGGTACCTCTTGTGCATTGATCCGACGTCAGGAGTGATTGCAGCAGCGATTTTCGCCGGGTCACGTGCTGTAAAACTGAAACTGCAGATCCGTGGGCAGCTTGGTCAACCATTGAAGACCGGAGCCAACTCGCCTTCCAAAGGGTGAACCAACGTGCCACAGTCCCAGGGAGCGCCTCTCCAGGAGCTAATGTTATAGTGGTACCACTCCAGGCCCACTCAGATCCGCCGATGAGCACGTGGGCCCCACGTTCGTGAATACGCGTGCCGCTGAAGCTACATCAAAACGCTGCCCGTCAACCCAAGTTCGGTCCTCCCGGGCCCCATTTGTAGCCCGTTACCTCCCTGCGTGGAGTGGGCAGTAGAAACCATTTCTGTAATTATTGTAATAATTGCTTAACCGGGAGTTACTGTCTTGGCCGGGATCGTCTTCCCCACGCCCGGAGTGTGGAGGTAAACTTGCTCCCACTCTTTATCGCATTTTGCTTATCCCGTATATTTTTGAATGCCGCTGCATGTGATAGGTTATTAGCCCGTTATATCATTTGTATCACCGCTACGAGAGTGAGTGAGTGACCGTCCCGTCACTCATTCCGAGTTAATGCGAAAAGGACGATACCCGAGACTCTTTGCTGGTTTCTCAGCCGTGCACGGTCCCACGTCTTTCCTCGCATAGGGGTGATCGTGAGGTAGAGTCCCAGGTCGCGTGTCCGTCTCGCATCACTTTGGCACCTATCTAGCCCCTTGAGTGTGGGCACCGTACCCTTGGGAGAGCAACCCTAGCCCTGCTGGCCCTCTACCAGCAAGGGTCTTGTTCCACCACCTCCACTCGGCATCGCCGAGTCACCCCGGGGATTGTGTGCGTGACGGTGGTTCGGCAAGTTACGCGATTCTCCACTCTTGTGTGTTGTGTTTGCGTGGTAGGTCTAAGGATCCACAATCTAGTTGCTGCATTCTCATAAGTGGTGTCACATCAACCCGGCACCCCCTAGCGATTGGCGAACCCCCTATATATCCTGGCTTCGGGATTCTCAAGAGCCCCCCGACCCTTGGGAGGCTCAGAAACTTAAGTACCAAGCTCGGCGTTTCATCATACTGGATGATGACTTGTACTGCATATCTTTCTCCGATCCCCTCCTCAAGTGCATCAGTGCCGACGAAGCCAGCCAAGCGGTTCAGGAAGTACACGAAGGCATCTGCGGCGTGCACCAAGGAGGAAGATCGCTCGCCAGGATCTTGCTTCGGCAGGGTTATTGGTGGCCCACTCTCCAGCTCGACTGCACGACCTATGTGCAGAAGTGTGACCGATGTCAGCGCTTCGACCATCTGATCCACCAGCCGCCATGAAGCTCATCACCCTTGTCGAGCCATACCCCTTCGCTAGGTAGGGAATAGATATTCTCGGGCCATTTCCCACGGCTCAAGCTCAGAAGAAGTTCATCATCATCGCCATCGACTACTTCACCAAATGATCGAATCCGAGGCCACCACTAGGATCACCGAGTCAGTCGTATGGAGTTTTATTTGGAAGTCGATCATTTGTCGCTACGGTGTTCCCCGAGTGATAGTGAGCGATAATGGTTGGTAATTTGATTCTCATTATTTCAGAGACAAATGTGCCGACCTAAATATTCGCAACCACTTCACTTTGGTAGCCCACCCTCATGCCAACAGACTGGTCGAGAAATCCAACAATACTATCTTAAAAGGCATCAAAACTAGGCTCGCAAGGCCAAGGGAAGCTGGCTCGAGAAACTACCGAGCATACTATGGTCGCACCGATCTACTCCGAGAATGGCCACCGGTGAAACACCTTTTCAGGTGGTGTATGGCACGGAAGCCGTGGTTCTATTGGAGGTCGGCAATCCCTCTCTCCGAGTCATCCACTTTGAACCCGAGGTGAACGAGCTGAAACTACTAGAAAACCTCAACTTAGCGGATGAGATTCGAGAGATTGTAAAGATCCGAGCAATGGAATACCAATGGCACATCACTCGATACTACAACTGCAGAGTCCAAGATAGACACTTCCAGCCAGGGGACTTTGTCCTGAGAAAGGCCGAAGTCTGTCGACCACTGGAGGCGGCGGGGAAGCTAGCCCCAACCTGGGAAGGCCCCTACCGAGTGGTCGAGACGCTCAGGAAAGGGGCGTATCGACTGTCCACCATGGAAGGAACACCAATCCCTCAGACATGGAATGCGACTACACTTTGCAAATTCTACATTTGATCATCTGGCAAGCACACACATATAAGCAAAGTGGAAAAAACATTCTTCCCTTTTCATTAAACTATGGTGTACATCAAGTAGGCCGCAGTTAATACAATGTGCATGTACAACAAAAAATTACATCCACTGGTACTATGACGTGAGCGAAACGCTCGGCCAATCGGGTAGGCAATCCTACGTCCAGCCACTGACTCTGCCTCGTGCCAAAACTGGCTCGGATAAGGGATAGCCGGCCCCGTTGGCTCGAGAAGCTCGGAGGAAAGGTGCCAGAGGGATTGGAAGGACAACAAAAAAAAAGAGAGAAGTCGACCCAAGACAAATGAAGAGGAAGCTTGAGAGAGCTCCCCTTTTTAGCAATGGGGTCGACGACGAAAAGAAAGGAGGGGCTGGGTGACCAGAAAGGAGGAAGCTTAAAGAGCTTCCCCTCCCCCCAAGGATGGCATCGGCGGGTCAGGGACAGGAAGGCGACATGCTTCCGCATGTCGAACCCTCTCCCAAATTGACCCCTGACTGTCGAACCCTCTTCCAAACCAGAATAGCAGGAGCTCCGCTCCTACTGCCGTCTGCATCATCATCTTCTGAAGTGCTCTCCATGCTCCGCTGAGATCGATAGCACAATGCTTCGCGGAAAGGGAAGAAGGAGAAACCGCCAGGGACGGCCTTAAGCGATGGAAGAAGGAGGAGACGCCCCTCGGACCTTTTATAGGCCGAAGGGGGAGTTGATTGCCTTAAATGACTCTCCCCTTAAAAACACACTAAAAGGAGCCTTCCCTGAGACGATTACCTCATTTCCCAACATTCCCCCCCCCAGCGGGACGCGCGAAGCGGCAAGTCATTTACGACGGCATGGAAAAGCGGAAAGGTGCCAGTGCCATGTCGGTTATCTGACAGATCGACACGCGCGATATCTGCAGAGAAAATCAGTGACTACGGATACGGTAGTCGAATCACACCAAAAGAGGTAAGAAAAAATCAATTCATCACTTAATATTGCCTCTACTATACTTTCCAAAAAATAAAAAGGTCTTACACGGCTACAAAAGGGAAAGAGAGGAAAAGCTTGTACATCAGACCTCGGGCCCATCCCCAGGCTCGGTAGACAAGGCCCCCTCAGCACCAGACGATCTGCCCTAGTATTCTCGGCGACAGCTGACCCAGGCACTGACCCCACCTGCGTGGGAACTGTCTCGGTCACATGCTCTCCCGAGGCTGCTGGAGTTGGCGATCGCTCCGACGAGCTCGAGGACGCCCGACCCCCCTCTTCGCTCGACGTATAATGGGAAGAGTCGGTGGAACCCCAGTCCGAGTCATAGCGTTGCCTGGAAGGAAAAATGAGCCCATCCGCTTGGGCCTCAGTCTCTATGATGGCCCGATTAAAGCCCTGGGAGAAGACCTTCCGAAGGCCCCGACGGTAATCCGACTCATAGTAAGGGAAGGCAGCCTGAAGAAGTGCAGTGTGGTATGCCTCTGAGCATCTATGTTGCTTGAGAGCTTCTACCCCCGCCAGCTCCGCCTTCCTCTAAAGCTCGACTATCCTCTGTTCTAACTCGGCCCGTGCATCCTCGGCCCCCCGGACTCGATCCGCGAGCCCCTCTCGCTCGGCCTTCCATTGCTCGTCGCGCTCGATCTAAATCCTACGCTCCGCATCCAGGAGCTCATTCTTCCGATCGATCATACGACGGGCCTGGGCTAGCTGCTCTGCCAACAACCGAGCCTCCTCCTGTCTCGACTGCACTTGTGCCTGGAGCGGAGCCACCTCCTGACGAAGGTCCTGAAGATCGAGGGTCAAACGGTCGACCTTCCGATCGAGCGCACCACAGGCCCATGAAAGAGTCTCCCGCTTCGACTCCACCAGAGCGTACGCATCCACTGCCTCTGCTCCAAGCTGGGCCAAGACCAGCCCACCTTCCATATGTTGCTCGAAAAGCGTGGAGGGGGGACCCTTCCGGAGTTTTTCTCGCAAGGCTCCTGAAGCTATGGAATGGCACGTCTGGTACAAACAGGCCCGGACGTTGAAGGCACTGGCCGAGGGAGGAGAAACCCTCTTCGGAGCGGCCGGGATTGGGGCACCTCCCCCAAGCAACCCCGTCTCGGGGGCCCCACCGGTTGGCTCGGGATGAGCGGCCCTGCCACAAACCTCCCCAGCCTTGGTCGGCTATGATTGAGTCGCTTCAGCCTGCGACCCTCCAGCCTCGACCGGCTCGGGCCGGGCTCCTCCATCTGGCGCCCCCTCTGCTTCGCTCAACGCCCCGACATCGGTCGTGACCCATTCATTATCGGCCCCTTTCTGCTCTATAGAAGGGAGAGCCGGCAAGGAAGCCACTTCGGCCAGGTGGGTGATCTCCGCCTTCCTCGCCCGCTTCTTCTCGGCAGACAGAGCCTGCAATGAAGCCCCCAGCAACTTCGCCACGGGATCCTTACGCTTGACCCCCCAGCGTTCAGAAGTGTCATCTAGGGTGACCCGCTTGCCCTTGTCTCGGGCACGGGAAGAACCCTCCGAAGCTTGGAGATCGCTCGGAGCCTGCGTATCATCCCCGTCGATGATCTCCAACTCGGCCAGCGGTGCCTCATCCTCAATCGCTCGCCTCTGGTCTGAATGAAGAAGAGCAAATTGAAAGAAGGAAGGCACTTACTCTACAAGAAAGAGAACAAGCCCCTGAGATCCTCGCCTGTCGGCAGCAGTGCTCAAGAAAGATACTCCTCGATGTTGGACAAGGTCACCAACTCAGCAGTCGGCCGGCGATTCTACAGAAGGATAGCAGCATCCCTCTCCACCTCTAGGGGGACCTCTGTTTGCTTCGGAGGAATGTTCGGGTGAAAGTTGGGTGCCGTCGGGAAATTCTAGACCACACCAACTGCCGACGCACCCACCCAGAAATATTGGGTCTTCCACCCCTTGTGAGAGGAGTCCTTCACGGAAAGGGACACGCAACTCCTGTTCCGTTTCGCCTGGACGAAGAAGAAGCCATTCGCCGCATGAAGATTTTCCTTCAGCTCGAAAAAATAATGGAAGAGGTCCAGCGAGGTGCTCACCCCACACTGGCCACAGAGGAAAATGAAGGAGAAGCTAAGGGTATAAGAATTGGAGACTAGCTGGACAGGAGTCAGCCGGTAGAACTGAAGTAACTCGGCGACGAAGGAATGGAGGGGCAGGCGAAAGCCACACTTCCAGGCCAAGAGGAAGGAACAAAAGAGGCCAGAATGAGCGGCCAGACTAGACTCATGAGGCTCAAGAGCAAGGAACTAAAATCGCCAAGGCAGCCCATACTGGTTCTCCAGTCGCCTCACCTCAGCCCCCCCAACTCGCTGCGGAGAGGCTCTGACTGTACCAAGAAAACCCTTGCGGTCTGTTCTTTCTGCCGCCCCTCAGCCTCAAGATTTTGGTCCTCCATTGAATGGATGGAGGAACTGGAAGAAGAAGGGCAAAGCTCTGGATCAGAGGACTCCGGAGGAGAAGGAAGTTGACAGATCGCCGCCGCGGTAATCTCTTCTAGCTCCGCGAAAGCTGCTGCGATTCTCCACTCCTCTGAATTGCTCTCACGGCGCATGAGACCCCTATATAAATGAAAAGGATGGCAAAACCCTGAACCCCAGAGATAAAGGGATGAAAATAATGTGCAATGCTTATAACCCCTAGCCGGAGGCGGCGCGGTGTTCCGATCTCTCGTGGAGGGGCCTTCTTTTACTCATCATGACGGGCATATTCTCAGGACAAGCCGCATCAGGTGGCCCCTGCAAGAGAGAGATCTCCACCCAACTAGAGCCACGAAAAGTCCAGCCCAAATGCTACTCAACCGAGCCTAATTTTTGCTTGGGAGTAGGAGGGGGATAAGTGGAGAGCAAAAATCTAACTGCCCGTACGGAGAGGCCAAACGAGGTCCGACCCGACCCAACGAGGCCCAGCTCTTTGAAGTGGTAGCCCCCGGGCCCACTAAAGATAAGCCTAGGCCTTCGGGTTGGGAAGTCCGAGCATCAGTTCAATCGGGAAAGCTCCATCGGAGCCCCTTATTTTCTGCCCAGACCACGCACTCATCGCTCGGGAAGACATCTCCTGAGCCAGTGCCTCATGCTCGGGCCAACTGATGGAAGCTTATCTGTATGGCCATTACGTGTCCCTTAAAAGCTGGGAGCTCAGGGGGAAAGGGGAGATCAGGAGTCCGTGTGCTATAAAGAGCCCGCAAGGAGGACATAACACCCCCCCCCCCCCGAAACTCCTCAGCTTATTGGGATCATTCACTCAACGAGCCATTATTTAAACTGGAAGAACCCTCCTGTGAGAAGGTAAGCCAATAACCCTGAGCAGGAACCACTTCACCTTTTGGTGGAGAGGGATCTTGCGCTCCCATCTTCCTCCTAACTCCTCCCTTCGCACCAGTGCTCTACTACAGTCGCCGACTTAAGCATCGGAGGGTCTTCCCCGGGGATTCATCCCTGGGCACCTCTGACTTGTTTCCCTTCTTGCAGTTCATACTTCAAGGATACGTGCTTATCTTCCTCCCCGCTCAGGAGTAGCGCGAGATTGCCCCTCTTCATCTTCAAATGGGAAATATGCACATCCATCAGCTCCCAAAGGGACCACAAGACTACAAGGTTTGTCACATAATTCCCTGCATTATCATTTGTAAGTCTTTATCAGCAGAAATATCACAGGACTGAGTTTCAAAAATCTTGCATCAAAGAAAAGTAAATGAGTTTAAATCCTATTTAGCAAAATAGAAAACTTTCTAATTCAGTCGATGACACTGATTTTTTCATGTTGAGAAAGACTAATTGAGCCTCTTCACTAGACAAATTAGAGAAGCAAAACATGAATCACCTGCATCCACTTCGCTATCTTTTCATAGCTTTTAGCTGCATGTCCACGTAGATTGCCCTTGAACAACACCCCACTCTGTCTAGAAACATTTCGCAAAATTAAAATTAGCAATTTGGAGAAACTGAATAAGTTTTTGAAAAATCACTCACGCCTAAAATTAATGGTTTTTTCCTCATAGCTCGCTAAGAATATAAGCAATCATGAGATAGCAGCTAATATCATCAGAAAATCAATGACCATATGGTTATCTCTACTATTTGCAACTAAATAAAATTACATAGTCGGAGGCATTACCTCCTCCCCTTCGTCCCCATCTCTCTAGTCGAGGGGCACATCAACCTCCACTTCCGCGATCTCGGTATAGAGGTCCTTGGGGTCCTTGCTATCAATGGTTCCATGATTGAAGATTGATATGTTCATGTACTCCTAGAGAAGAGAGAAATTTTTCTCTTAATGGTCAATTAATTGTCAAAAGAAATGGTGATACTCACAAAGAAAGGTAGATACAAAAAGGAAAGAGTCTACAAAGGGGACTGATCTTAACAACCTCTTGCAGTTGCAATAAAAATAAATGAAGTTAAACCCTCAATTATTGATTATTCCTGCTTAGTGCCATTCATAAGTTAACTGGGAAAGTTTAAAAGGCTTGAGAAGCTGTACATAGAAACACAAAACTAAGGAAAGAGTATAAAGGAAATTACAAAAGAATCACCATTCCTACAACAGCACGATAGGGAATTGATCTTAACACAATATTGTAGGAGAGCATTATGAGAATGTCAATAACTAGAATGAGATAAGATGCCATATGACCCACAAAATTAAATGGTTCCATTTTGCCTACTTAATCGAAGATAACCAATGGAATCACATATTTCAAATGATGCTGCATCTTTTTTTTTTGAAGTTACAAAGCTCCTACTAATCCATTTCACAAGCCTTAATGCCAATTTAGGGAAATTGGGGGTTCACACTTCCAGGACGGATCAAGAGTGGAAATTGGGGAGTATTTCCTACCAATGGTCATCCCAAAGCCATGTTCCTCGGTTAAGGTCAATTGGCATGGTCATTCTATGATTGTAAAAGTGCAAAAATTATGGTCGGGACCAATTTGCCAAATTGATAAAAGGAAACCTGGGACTTATTCTGTAAATCAGGATTTTCTGGTTTACCATAGGATCTGCAGATATTGATCCCAAGTCAGAAAAGAAAAAGATATGGGATAAAATCCACCAAATTGTTTGATCTAATATGGGACTAGCTGATTGCCGACCAATCTGTCTGGTTTAGGGTTGACATTCTGGAATTGTGGGTGTGCTAGGGGAGGCTGGGAGGGGGCCCTATCTCTCCTGCACTCCTGGTCTAGCCATTTGCTGGTGAAATACATCCAAAGGCTTTTGCATGCACTCAACTAGTGCATGAAACTCAGGTAGTTCTTGGAACTTGGAAGTGATTTGTTGGTGAGGGAAAGGGCAGTAGTGTCCAGTGGTCTTCCGCGATCATGTCCGCCAGCTTTATGTGGATTGGATGAATTCTTAGCCTGCCAATATTGGGGACCATCTGGATCTTCTGGTATCTTGTCTTGTTTCATAAGAATTCAGCAGGCTTGCCAATTATCATAGAATGTTTATTGGCAATGTTTCCAGATGGCAATTGGGGAATAAGCATCTGGGGCACAATCCGGTATCTAGGCTGGCTTTTTACAAATAGAACAAATTCATAGGCCATAGTTTGTCCCTTCTGCATCTGATGGCCCAGTTTTTGTAGAGGAACCTCCCTCTGAAATGTTTGGTTGAACAACCTTTTGTTTGTCATTTCATTTGGTAGGATTCCTGTAGCACATGTTCCTACACCAAGGAGGTAATAAAACATATGCCCCACACAAGGATGTATGGAAGATCAAAAGCTCAGCCAAAGGAAAGATTTTTTTAGGTGGCTAATAATGGAAAGAGAATCATCACTATACTCTCTAGAAGCACATGGTGCTCTGATCAGGTTATTACCTCTTCCATGTGTTGAAACAAAGAGGAGCATGTAGATCACATGTGGAGAACATTCATCTGAAGGTCACTTCTATGGTGGGCTTTCGAGCAAGGCACCTATTAAGGCTTCAAGAAAGGGTGTACTGATATTCTAAGGGTAGGTTTCTGATTTAACAAATGTTGTCTTTTTTCCAACATCTTTACCTTCCTTTAACGACATAGATAATAGTATAAGAACATTTAGCAGATATCAGTGAAGAAAATAAAAAAGACAAAATGACCACGCATTGGCAAGGGGGGAAAACCAAAACAAAACCACGTCGAGGGCGACCACCCAGGAATAAGCCTTGATGCTCAGGCCCCTGAGGCATTGGTTCACCGTGGAAGACATCTCGATCGACACCAAATGGCGGCACATTTCAATGCTAAGGCTCTCCAGGAGGGGGCACATGGACAGCAGGGGGCGCAACTTCTTCTGAGGTAGGATGCCTCGGGCGAGTTGGAGGGTGAGAAGAGACGAGAAGATGCCGGCTTGGCAGGGGAAATTGGTCCAGTCGCAGTTGTAGTCACTCAGCATCAGTGCTGTCAATAACCGACCATAGTCGACGACGGATGGGGGCGGCTCGAGGAAGGGAGCAGCCCAGAAGATCAGGTGGAGCTCCTCTACAGACGTCCCTGCCGCAAACTGGACCCACCGATCGATGCAGCGGCGCGCCCAGTTGATGGGGGACTCCCTCTCGCCACTGTCATCCTCCTCGTCCCACACCGGGACGATGTCATTGGCAAAGCATCGAAGGGTCACCGCTCTGCAGGCTTGTATGTAGTAGTCGATGACGCGTGAGTTAAAGGGGCAGTTGTCGCTCTAGCGACAGAGGTCGAGGGCATAGCAGTGGGTCCAAGGGTGCCTCTAGCGGCGGGAGAGGATGCTGGTGGCGGCGCGGAGCTTGGTGGTGGGAAGGAGGGAGAGTATGTTGATGAGGATCTCATCTGGCAGATGGCTAATCCAGTCTCTCATATCTTCTTTTGCTCGCCAGATCTGGGAGGATGAACAAGAAAGGGTGGGGGAGGAAGAGAAAGAGGGAGATGATGGGTTAGATTCGGAAGAAAGAAATGTCTGTTAAAAGGGAAAATGAAAAATATCGGGTGGTAGCTTTCCCGCCATCGGGGCCAGCTCAATCCCTATGTTTTTAATTTATTATTATTTTTTATTTGAAGTGACTTATTCCTACGCTTTGTTAAAAGTGAAAGAATATCTATGACCTATTCTCACATTTATTCACAAAATGTAGGAATAGATAACCTTTTCCTACGTTTCTTAACGAATCATCGGAATAAGATGACCATATAGCTACGCTATAATGAAACGTAGGAAATTTACCTACGTATTTTTTAAAATGTCGAAATACGTCATATATACCTACGTTTCTTGCAAACGTAGGTAAATTTTGTGGCTATAGGTCACATTTCTTGTAGTGTATCCAGCGTTGCAACCCATTTTACGCCCTTAGAGAACTATTTGTCACCCTTAACTCACATTTTTCTCTCTTTTGCAAGGGTTGTCACCACAAGGAGTATGCGGGGGCTTGTTACTACTGATAGCGTCAACGTAAGAAACCTTGGCGTCAATGCAACAAAGAGAAATGTGAAGGCTTCATCACCACAAGGCATTTTTCACCGATGAGAACCAATTTGTCAGCCTTAGCAGACATTTTCACCCTTAACCTGGCATTTGTCAGTGATAACAGGTGGTCTTCTCTGCTTGGCTACGTCGACTCTAGATCACAATGGAGTCGACTCCACTTCAGTAAATTGAAACTTCTGGCAATTGCTTTGTCCAAGAACGATCCTGACTTCACAAAAACTCATGGATATTCATGGATTAACATTATCAAAAATATTTGATAGCATCAAAAACATATGAACCTATCAAAACGTATGAAACTCAAAGAGCAAAAAATGTATGAAGCTCAAGGTTCAAAGACGTATGGAATTCAAGGATCAAAAACACATGAAAATCAATGATGAGTCATAGTGTTGGCATCATCAAAACACAGGGACACAACAATATGCATCACTCAGCCTCGGGACCTCTGCCTCCCTACGCTGGTTGACCGTGGCAGTGGCGGAAACTGAACCTGCTGCTGAGGTCACTGCTGCTGCGACAATGGCTGCTATTGGGGCTGAAATTGTTGCTGCTGATACTGGTGTGGCTGGCGCGGTCTTTGAGGATAGTCACGTGCCATGTGCCCCACCTGATCACACCTGAAACACATCATGGGCACTGACCACGGTCTGCCTAGGTGAGAGTCGCCACACCGGGGACATGCCACCCCCGCTGACCACAGAATAAACCCTGACGCTGGAGTAGTGAAGGTTGTTGCACACTGCCTACTAATGCTTGCCTCTGCTCTCTACGCTCCTGACACCTCCGACCAAAACCAACCCTCCTGAACATCCATAAAAAGAAAAGCACAAGTACACGAGGCATACCCCGTCTCTAGCAAACTAGCTGCTAAACCTGACCGCCGGCACCACGAGGATCCTCCGAAGTATTCCACGTCAACTTTGCCTCACCTGAAAAGTAAAGGGGGTGAGCCTCATCCCATTGACTCAGTAGGGGTCCCGCAGATCCCTACCTCACAATGAGAAACCGGACAGTGCGATAAATAATAAGCGAAGATAATAAATAAATTATAATATAAGGAGGCAGTAAATAATAAATAATAGAATTACACTAGTGCAAGCCTCACAAACCACGTGGCATAAGGAACTAAAAGTGTGAAGCCACCAGAACGGTCACCTCGAGATGAAAGGGAACAGAGTCGCTACCACACAGAAGATAGGAGTGCTAACCACTAGAAGTAAGGCTAGATGCGTCCACTGACGTCTTAGTCTGCGCCCCAGGTGTCTCCCTTCATGCCCCATGCAGAAACTGAGACGTACTAGAATGTAACCACAGAACAAAGACTAGCTGGGGTCGTGCTCGTCAGTGCGGGTCCGACGCCCCCAACCACATGTGCACACACAGACTATGCGCTCTAAGTTGATTCCTCTAGCTGATTTTTTCCACAGCCTGGACTCAGGCCGCAAAGATGAGAGGCCCGACGGTAACCAGCCTAAAAATCGTCACAGCGGGACAAGCCCTCCACCACTCCCAAGTGGGTCTGCACACGCGTGCGCAGGAAAGCTACGACTAGTGAGAAAATGTCACTAGAGGTGTGAACTCGCTAAAAAGTGGAAACCACCGGAGTACCACCAGTCTATACTAAGCCAATTGTATACACAGAACACACCAGGAGGTGGCTCGTGTCACAAAAACCAAGAACCTCATATTGGACGGCTAATCCATCGATTGTCGGTATAAGGGACACAAGTTGGAATCACATGGAAACTCGAAGAGGGGTAGAAAGGAGCCCTGAGGGAGGATGGCTTGGGTGGCCAAACACCTAGCCACCTAGGGGTATGGGAGGCCATACCAGTGGCCACCCACCCCATGGCTTCCTAGCCTGGGCGGCCAACCTTCTGGCCGCCCAAGACAAGGCAGGGCGACCAGCCCTCTGGCCGCCCAGCCCCTAGGCTGAACACCCCCAGGCGGCCACCCTTGTGGCTGCCCAGCCTGTAGAAACCCGATAATTTAAAATGAGAAATAATTTTTTTATTAATAAATTATACAATTAAAATTTTCATGAAATAATTAAATTACATTTTTCAAAACTAGAATAGTGAATTTACTTGAGTTTACTTAAGGTAAATTGAAAAATAAATGTTTTAACCCTTACATAAATCATTGCAAGCCCAATAAAAGTCCATATGATGGATTAGGATTACATTTGGCCCATTGGATAATCCATAATGGGCTGGATTAATGGATTAAAAGATTTATTAAAGGATAATTAGACCAAAATTCGTAACACATGTTTAATATGCCATTTAAGGGATTAAAATAACCCCATTTCTAGAAGATTGACTCAAAATAAACCCTTACCTACCATCCACCTTAGACCAGCCGTTTTTACATTGGTTTCACACCAAATGGAGGCTAGGTTAAGAAGAAAAATTGAAATTTTCTACCAATTCGGAGTTAGAAAGTTTGGCATTGTTAGGTAAGGAATCTTGACAAATTTGGCTAAGTTTTGGCTATAAATAGAACCTCATTCGACCCTCAAATCATCTACGGAAGCCAAGGCTATGCTGCTGCGGAGATTGAAGGCGATTTGAAGGAGGATTGGGAGAAATCAAAGGGTTTCATATTATTTGGGCATTTTTCTTACCTCTCATTAGATCTGCTCAAATATAGGTGTCTCTCAGGATAAACTCTAATTAAAGCATGCCATCTTGTTCGTTTTTTTGTTCTCTTTCCATTGATAGCTTATTTATTAAATTCTGTTATGAAATGAGCAAGTTATGGTCATTTTATTGGAGGGGTATTCCTATTTTTTTTTCATCAGGTCCAGAACGTGCTATACCTCAGTAGCGCGTTCTGAACGCGCTAGCCCGACATAGCGCATTCATACGGAGTATTTTTCCGCCCTCAGGGGTCAAACACATAATTCTAAAATATGTATATATATTTCCAAGAACGAGCTACCCGAAGGTAGCGCGATCTTAAGATCGCGCTAGCATAAGCTAGTGCGTTCACAAAATTTATCAAATGAAGGACTATTTTAATAAAAAAATATATTATTTTTCTAGATCGCGCTAGCACTGGCTAGCGCGTTCTTAAGGTCGCGCTGGCCAATGCTTTCTTCTAAATTATTTTAGGAATAAAAATATATATATCCATTATGAACGCAAAAACCGCACCGCACCTCGGCTCGGCATAAATAAATAAATATATATATATATTACTAGTTTTATATCCATATACAATTGGAGCCCACATCCTATGCCCCTTGGGTTCTGACCCAAGGGTGAGCTCTCCAACATATAAAGCCATAGAAGTTTTTTGTAACTTCCAATGTGGGACTAAACTTTAACCACTATACAATGGGATTATAGTACTTAGAATCCACCTTAATTGTAAAGCATTAGCATGATAAAATTATTTTCAGCATTATAAATATTAAATTAAGCATGTTAAATTTATTTTGTCAGAATAAAAGTATTTTTAGTGTGTTAAATACTATTTACAACATGATAAGTCTATTTTACTAGAAAATTTAGTTATAAAACTCATTTGAAGCATGTAAAAGTATGCTTATAAGTAAATTTATATTTCAAAAAGTATTATCAGCATGATAACATTTATTTCTGTCATATTATCAAAAATTGAGTTATGAAAATTACTTTTAGCATGATTAAACCTATTTTCTTACCGAATAAGTAGGAAATTAATGCATGAAAAATATTTCCATCATGTTAAAAATACTGCCAGCATGATAAAATTAATTCCAACATGTTAGAGTTATTTTTAGCTTGTTAGGACTATTTTTCAGCATATTAAAGTTATTTAAAACTATTTTCAGCATGTAAAAATCTATTTTTATCATGTTATTAGTAAAGTAATGTATAAAAATTAGTTTCAGCATGTTAAAAATTATTTCTAGTATGATAAATTTACCTCCTACATATTGAGATAGAAATTTATTTTTCAACATGATAAGTTTATTTAAAACTAATTTCTACATATTTTCCTATCATGAAATTAGTAAATAAATGTATAAAAATTATTTTCAGTATGCTAAAAATTACTTTCAGTAAGATAAAATTATTTACAGTATGTCAGGATTATCTTAGCATGTTAGAATTAATTTCAGCATGCTAAAGCTATTTAAAAACTATTTTCAGCATGATAAACCTATTTCTCAACAAATAATTAGCAAATAAATGTATAAAAATTATTCTTCAGCACGAAAAATTTATTTTGTTATCAGAAAATTTAGGAAAACAGCATGGTAAACTTATGTTTATCACCACATCAGTAAGTTAGTGTACGAGAATTATTTAACATGTTAAGTATTTATATTAATATGTTAAATAAAAATTTTCAGCATAATAAAAGTTAATTCCAGCATGAAAAATCTATCTTATCATCTTAGAAGTAAAGTGACACATGAAAATTATTTCCAGCAAGTAAAACTTATTTTTGGTACATAAGCTCTATTTTCTTATCAAATAACTAGTACATTGATGAATAAATAGTAAATACCAAAAATCAGGATTTTAAAATTTGGAAATTATATTTCCTACCTAAAATACTTAATTATGAAAAATACACATCAGATTAGACTATGAAATTTAAAATAATTCTATTTACTTGATTTTCTTCCTAGTTTACCGTCATCCTTGAATTCCATGACTTAATGTCGTTAAACATGATGCCTAAAATGACTTTTTTCACTCTCCTTTGCAATTATCACAATTTTTGCCAGATCTGTACTTGTTTACAAATGAGCTTGTTCTTGAAATTCTTTGGCCATATTGTGGAATTATATAGAAAAATGTCAGGGGCTATGGGTCCCAATGAAATGACATTTAAATGCTAGTGTATAAAGGGGTTCTGATCTGATCCCACGGGTGAGGTAAAGTCCAAATATAAACCGGTATTATAATGATCAGGTGTTGACATTCACCAATACAGGGTCTATTACAATTAGGGACAATCATACAGTCGTGAGAACCCCTAAGTGTGTAGCCAAATAGTGATGTTCTATGAGGGGCTGTCATATCGTCGTGATTCCCCTTAGTGTATTGGCCAATCCTATTGAGTGTTGGTAGAAGTGATTGTCCTACTTCTATATTATTTAAAGTTCAAGTGATTGCTCTACTTCAATATTGCTTAAAGTTTATCGTGAATGTTCTTGAATTATCTTACCCATCGTCTCATCATGAAAGTTCTTGATATATCTCTGGAATTGACCATCGTCTTGTCTACTATCATGATCTTGAAATTATTGATATCTTGTTATCTTGAAATTACTTGAAAATTCCTTATACAAAATTTCTTACTTGAAATTCATGATCAATTACTTCATGACACGAATTGTTAAATTGTTAAATACTTAAAGATTACCTGGCTTTAGAGATATAAAATTCTATTGAGCTTTTTGCTCACCCTACGCTTTGGTTAATTGTTGCAGGAAATGAAAATGAACAAGGGAATGGACAAGAGTGAATGAGTGTTTTTATTTTTCCTAGGATTTATGTAGATCATTAGTGTTTTTACAAGGATTATGTATTTGGAAAAATTTGGAAGAGTGTATCATGCCTTTATGGCTTATACATTAGTGATGTAAACCTTTATTTTGATGGAATAAAATTAGCAATTTCATCTTAGCTCTCTATCTTTAGAATTAAATTTATACATGCTCTGATCGACATGAGTGCCTCGTAATTGCTCGCGCCTAGATTTTCCGCGTCGGGGCGTGACACAGCCCCTGGGCAGAAACCCATGGGCGGCCACCCCTGTGGCTTCCCAAAATAGGGCTTGGGTGGCCACTTGCCACCCAGAGGTCTAGGCGGCCAGGGCAGTGGCTGCCCAGAGAAGGAAGCCTCCTGGGCGGCCAACTCAGTGGCCACCCAACCCACTCAGGTGGCTAGCCATCTGGCCTCCCTGTTGGGCATAGACGGCAGCCCAGTTGGCCGTCTCTAGAGCAGGGAACATCTGGAACTCAGCCGAAAGGCCTTCCCATGCCCGTCTCGCCCCCATTACGAGCGGGAACTTCGAAAAAATAAGGGGAACTCATCCCCGACGAGAATGGCATTCGAAAATGTCGATTTCAACTAGAAACCGTGAAGAATCAGGTCGATTCGAACTCACATCCCCGAACATGATATTTTTCCCCAAAAACATAATGCACCTCGCTCTCTCGCCCAATCGTCGCTGATCGGAAAGGAAATGTGAGAGGAAAGGTAGGGAATCCGACCCCCTACCTCGGTGGAGCTTTAAACCTCAAATGCCTCTTTCGAATCCAGCCGGAACCATCGATCTTGAACCCATATGTGAAGAAGCTTGGCCCAGAACGCGCACGCAAGAACTGCACTCGCCTAACCCGCCGTCGTCGTTGAATGTGCTCTCGCCCACACGCCGTCTGCAGCCGGAGAGGAGGGCGAGCGAGCCTCGATCGGAAGCGAAGGAAAGTGAGGAGAGAGAGGAGCAGGGGTGGCATTTAACAGGAAGAAAAAAAGATTTTGGGACTTCCCCAAAACCCTAAAAAAACTAAAATTATAAATATGCCCAAACCTCTTGCATATAAGGCTAAACACACGCGAAAAAATCCCAGAAAGCCGCGGTTTGAACGGAATTCAAATTCTAACAATTATAAATCAATTTATCTGCCAAAAATAAATCTGAACTCTGAAAAAAAATAGATTTGAAAATCCGAGGGCATTACATTATTGGTCCTAACGATTTTCCCCCTCCTTACCTGCCATCACCGTTCCGTCACAAACCTTAACACAAGTTGACTTAGGTGGTGTAAAATGACTAACATATCCTTTTAACCTTAGTAAACTCTCTCTTTCTCTCTCTCTCCCTCACATCAACTCTCTTTCTCTTCTCTCTCTCTCTTCCTTGTGAGGTCCGATTATCGGTGACTGTCAGCTCATCTGAAAATGTTGCACCGCAGTGATGCGCGCTAGAGTTGCGCATAGTGATGTGTGCTGTCACCATAGCCATGCGTAGTGGCCGCATTGCTCACCGTTCTCGTGCACGGGCTTGTGCTGCTCCGGTGCTCACCCTCACCGTGCACAGGGCGGCGTTGCTCGTAGTTACTGCCGTCACCAAGGGTAAGTAGAGCATGGGGCAAGGGGGTTTTGCAGGGGTTGGCCGAAGCTTGGACCAGTGGCTACATGGGGAGAGGAGAGGTAGCATCACGACAAGACATAGCGGCAGCATGGGCATGGTGGTCAGGCTCGAGGGCAGAGCAGGGGATCCTAGACTGGTCGGCGTGGCTAAGCATCACCGTGGGGGTAGCGCGGGGACTGCTACATGCAACATGACTACACCCCGAGTAATCTCACATGACACTATTTGGTGAGGACACACGAGCTATTGATCGACATTACATGACACGTCGTGCGGCTCGAGCTATGAAGACATCACTATGGCTTGGAGATAGCTTGGAGTCCCAGTATGAGGTAGGATTTCATCATTATTTGTATTCTGGATTCTTTTTTGTAGGCCTTTTGAAGGCCATTTGGTTAATAGGTCATTAAGAGTCTAGGTCGAGAGAATTGGGTCATTGTGAGAGCATAAGGCCCAAGCCTTCCTTCCCTTGGTATTGGGCTAGCGGCACCCAAGGCCCATCTAAGATTCCAAGGAGGGAAAATGGAGCCCATAGATCTCAAATTTCAAATGGGTTCAAATTCAAACTCCAAGGAGGGAAGATGGAGCCCATACTTTATATATTGTCATGTATTCTCCCCCCCCCCCCTTGAGGGATTTTAATGAATGAATGAGTGAAATTAGAATATTTTCCAAGAGCCTTTCCTTCTTCTTCCTTCCCTCCCCTCTAGGGTGCGACGCCCTCCATCTCTCCCTCTCCCTCTTCCTCTTCCTCTAGGGTGCGATGCCCTATCCCATTCCCCCTCTTTCTTTGCTGCACCAACTGCTGGGAGGTGACCTCCCCATCATCTTCCCATGTTCAGAGTTCATGGATCAAAGGTTTGCTGCAAGCATGGAGGAGATAGCCATTGCTGCCCGGCGTCCCTCTCTGGCTGTCTGTCTACAGATTTGAGCTGCGAAGAGCAGGTTGGCACGCCCTTCTCCTGTCCTCAGACCACGTCCACCCTTCAGAGGTTTTGTTCTTCCACATGTCCCCTACACCTCCAGAAAATCCCATGACCTAATTCGCTTGGTAGCAAACGTTGTCTTCAGAGCTCTTTTCTCTACGCAGGCTACCTCTGTGCAGATCTGTAGAAACCAGAGCCTTGAAGATCAGGTTGGTAGGCCTTCATCCCGTCCTCTAATCCCCTCCACTTCTTCATAGTTTTTCTTCCCATACCTGTCCCCTACATCACCTCAAAATCTCACGCCCAAACTCATCTTGTGCGCGAAGTTGCATCTAGAGCTATTTTAGCCGCGCAGACTGTCCCTGTGTAGTCCTACCGAGATAGTGCCCAAACCCCTCCAAAGGGACGTCCCCAAAATCATCCCTAAATGACCTAAAATTTTGAGCACTACCTAACCACATCCAAAACATCCCCCAGAGTTTTCTTTCAATTTTTTTAGCCCCCTTTCCCTACTTACCCCGTCCACCTTAATAGGTCTCAGTTCTGACTACACTGAACTGTAGAACTGAGCACCACCTATTTTCACTTCCCACGCCCAAAACCACCACTGCACGTCACTCCGCCACTGCTATCCAACCTTCCCACGACCCTCACCTACCCACCAGAGAAAACCCCGCCCCATTTGCCACCTGGAAGCTCCGGTTCCAGCCCATTCTTCCACCCCACGTCTGGCTGCCTGCAGACAGTCCAGAAGCGCAGGGTCTGCTCCAACAATTCACCCCGGCTACCACGAACATCTGCAGTGACTATCCTTCCTATGGGGATGTTGGGACATTCCCACCAGCATCCACGCCAAGTTTCATGACCAACAGATGAGCAGAAGGTCTCGTGCCAGGCTCTTCTTCCTGCTGCTTCCCTATGCGCGCGCAGGCCGGCCAGCGATCTGCCCGCCGCTCGTGACTACCCCGGAGGTTCCAGCCGACGCTGTCGACTTCCCTCATCTTCCAGGAGGCTCGTCATCCACTACAGCGTGCTACTAGGGACACGAGCACCTTCCTCAGTTTCCTGACGCGTCGTCCTTGTTGCTGGTCCCAGGCCGTACCAGTTCGCAGCACGTGGGGGGGTTGCCGCACATCATCCACTCATGGCCCGTCACCCCACTTCTCACGACCCTCAGATCCCTGTGTAGCCTTTTAC
This sequence comes from Amorphophallus konjac, assembly GCA_022559845.1. NCBI lineage: Eukaryota > Viridiplantae > Streptophyta > Magnoliopsida > Alismatales > Araceae > Amorphophallus > Amorphophallus konjac. Next base: position 167,479,803 of record CM040125.1, on the reverse strand, counting down.
CTTCCTGCAAAGAGTGGGCCGTGTTTGACTTGTACTGGATTAGCTCTTGTACCAGGTGGTTGTGTGACTTGGCCGGGCTTCTTCCCCATGCCCCGAGCGTGGAGGTATGCGTCTACTCCTCCTTTGCGTTACTTACTCATTTAGTATAGTTTCTTGACGCCACTGCTTGTGAGATCATAGGTGCCTACCTCTTATATTTGTTATATCACTGCCACGTTGAGAGAGTGTGACCGTCCCGTGACTCGTCCGAGTCACGAGTGTGGAGTCGACCACCCTACACCCTGCCGATTTCTCAACCGTGCGGATCGGCACACTTCCCTCTCTTGGGACGCCTGTGAGCTAGAGTTTCTTATTGAGTGGCGTAGTTTCCTTTTGGGGCACCTTAGGTGTTGAGTCTACGCCGTTCAATCTATTGCAAAGTTGCTGGTCTTAGTTGTTCATTTTGGCCCATCGTTGCATAGAGTCTTAGCTTGCACAGTGTCCCGCATCAATTTTGGTATTAGAGCCAAGTTGATTTGTCTAGGGTGCATTAAGTCTACATACTACCCCTTTTTGTTCCTTAGAATCTTGCATTAGTTTGCATTAAAAATAAATAAAGAAATAATAATAATAATAATAATTTTTCACTTACATTTAGCCCCATTGCTCGCCTTTAGTTCCATTGCATGCCCACTCGGCGTGGTACCGATTACCAATGCCCGGTCCCCATGCCTGACCCTAGGAGTGCTGCCCCTAGTGACTTTTCCCTTCAGGATATGATGTAGGCTCTCATGAATCGGATAGATCAGTCCGATATGAGCTTTAGAGATCATGCTGTATTCATGGAGGGTCGGATGAAGGCCATGGAGGACCGGATGAAGGCTTCTGACCGGACCATTCAAGGTCTGGTTGGGCGGCCCAAACAAGGTAGAGCTCCACGTGAGGATGTCCCTGAGGAGGCCCATGGCCCACTTGACCCTCCTCCTCGGCCCGCCCACCCTAGGGCTGACGATCGGAGACCGCGTGTCCAGGAGTTAGATGATTTTGGGTTCGATAATGAGGTTGAGGGTTATGGCCGTGCCCGGTGTGGCTATCGGCCCAATAGGGACGACGAGGATGATTGTCTCCTTAGGTCCGTACGTGAAAATCCTCCCACCTTTGATGGGTCCTTGGATCCTAAGGTCTATATTGATTGGGAGGCGGGTATGGACCGTAACTTCGAGTGGTACGAGATAACGGACCACCGGAGAGTCCAATTTGCTAAGATGAAGTTGCTAGGACAGGCACAGACTTATTGGAGGAATGTGGAGAGCCTGTTGATGCAGCGACATCAACCCCATGTCGAGACATGGGATGCCATGAAGGTAAAGCTCAGGCAAAAGTACCTCCCTGACTCCTATCGTCAGAGGCTTATTGATAGGTGGTAGAGTCTCAGCCAAGGGGATCGTACTGTGACGGATTACATTACTGATTTTGATGAATACTACTTGCGATGTGGGGTCACGGAGGAGAGTGCCATGACCATCTCTCGTTTCTGTCGGGGTCTGCGGCCGCTTTACCAGTATGATTTATTCGCGGGAGTTGTATTAATGTTATCTCCACGGGTACTGTGACACGCTTAGGGTTGACCCCCGTGGACCACCCCTCCCCTTATCGTGTGTCAAGGGTAGATTCCACCTCTATTCCGGTCAGGCTGCGATGTCTGGTGCCATTGCAGTTCCATACCTACTAGGATGAGATCTGGTGTGATGTGTTGCCTATGGAGGTAGGCAGTATTATCCTGGGATGGCCCTGGTTATTTGATCGGGATGCTACCCTCCATGGTCGGTCAAACACATGCACATTTGACCATAATGGCCAACTGATTACCCTTCACACGTCCCAGCCGAGGAGTCCATCTATCCGAGGTCCCACTGGGCCTAGTACCCTAACTCCTGCTGTTCCAGGGCCCAGTACCCCATCGCCGGCTTAGGCTACGACCTTACCTCCGGATGTCCCCGCCCCGAGTATTCCTCCGACTAGGAGGTTGATGCTAGTCAGCTCCCGAGAGTTGGAGCGCGACTTTGTTAGAGGGGACCATATTTTTGCCATCGTAGTCCAAGAGGTGGTTAGATAGTCAGAGAGTGATCTCCCATCTGATGCTGCTGATGTCCTTCGGGAGTTTGCTGATGTATTTCCCGATGATTTACCCAAGGGTCTTCCACCCATGCGGGACATTCAGCATGCTATTAACCTAATTTCGGGGTCCTCATTGCCCAACTTGCCGCATTATAGGATGAGCCCCGCCGATCACGCCGAGCTTCAGCATCAGGTTGAGGAGTTGATGATGAGGGGATCTGTGACGACCCGGATCCCGGATACTAGATATACCTGATAGGACTACCGAGCAGACCCGATACCACTTGGAACCCGTGAAGCCTCCCAAGAGCCGTAAAGCTCCGAAGGAGAAAAGGATTGTCGTGTAGTACATTAAAGCCACATAGATATAACAGTAAGCAATTAAATTTCATTAATTAGGTTTGCTAAAGTAGCAGAAATAAAATTACTTTTTAATTAACAATTACAATTTACAATTATCCCAAAGTCTAGTCCAAAGGAAAGACAAGTACAGTCCAACAGAAAGAAAGACGTACACTGAGGTCGGGGGAAGCCTGACGCAGGTACCGCTGGCAACTACGAACTCGCCACACCAGGAACCGCAAGGAAGAAAAGCGCCACACCTGAAAAGCAGGGGTGAGCCTCGTGTCACTGGCCCAGTAGGGGTCATGTGGATCCTCACTGAAAAATAATGCAGTAACACGGAACAACAGCTAAAACAGTAGTAGTAGTAAAGCAAACAAAGAAGGGAAAACTACTACTAGAAAGCTGTAAAAGAAAGCCAGAAGAACAGGAGTAGAACGGCTAAAAGAAAAGGGAAAAGCCGTACCGAGCAAAACACGGATGCCGAAAGGACTTCAGCTCCCAACACTATCCCGAGCAGCAACAGAACGGCGAACCCTGATCTCACAGAGTCAGGTGCCACCGATCCGTCGACAAACTCATGGCCTACTAAAGCAGACAAAAGCCTAGTAAAGACCTAGATAGACAAGACAGACATAAAGCACACACGAGTCGACTGTCATGCACGATCTTCTAGACATGACCACATACATGACTGGAACGTTGTGTACACGACACAAGACTGACCTCGGGTAAGGCCACGAAGAGGCCAACCCGGAAGGGTCACGACGCACGAGAAGCGCGAGAGTCACGTGTCACGTGACGAAAGCACCTCCTTACTAGAAGAACAGCCAGCTGCGTCCACTGACATCTTATGCTACGCCTAAAGTGTCTCGCCTAACGCTGTCAAGCACACGGCAGAGACTAAGATACTATAACTAGAATATGAACCACAGTAACGAGTGACTAGTCAGGGTCACGCCCGTCGGCGTTCGTCCAAAATGCCCCTGACCACGTGTGCACACACAAGCTCAATGCCTTGCGCCAGGCCTCTAGATAGTTTTTTCCCCCAGTAGGACGCTACTGCAAGGCAAGGGAGCCCACAGAAACTAGCCTACAAACGGTATCTCAGGAACTGCCACACCACCACTCCCGGGTGGGTCGACATGCCGTACGTGTCGCCAGGCTACGACTAGTGGAGGCTCAGTAGACACAAACTCTGAAACAGAAGTGTTGTAGCATCGACAGGCAAGAAAGCATTGTCGTATGTACTACGAAGCACCAAGGCAGCACAACGACTGCCAGTAGACTCAGGACAGGGCAACTAGACCTACTACTACAACGATCCTTGAGTCTCACGACTCAGAGTCAAGATCGTTGCGTAAAGCGGAACAAGCTGTCAATCGATCTAATCCTAAGCCAGAGGAAACGACACATCTGCGTAAAACGACACATGGAGACCTGAGGGATCAATAAGACCCTCAGCACACCTGGACACGCAAACTGAGGTAAGACGATACCTCGAGACATCCAGAACCACTGTCTCGAGCTATTCAGAATAGCCGAGACACACACAAGGTTACTTGTCAACCATTGGGTCTCACCGGGTTGACCAGAACCTAAATAATGACTTGGAAGCAATATAGAAACAGGTAGGCATGGCTACCTTATACCGTGGTCATAGCCCTCTTAGGATATCAAGAGACATCCACAGTTCAGCGGGCAAACCACAAGGTCAAGCCAACACCCCAAGAAATCAAAACCCCGGAAAACAACACCCTGGGGATATGCCGGTCCACCGTTTGGCCGCTATATGGAAGAAGCGGTGGAGGGTAGAGCCGCTACACCCCAATAGGGACAAGACTCTAGCGGTCCTAGACTGGGCCGCTAGGGGACTGTAGCGGTCAAGGATTAGGCCGCTAGGCTCAGTCACCCTGAACCGACCTATCTAGTCAAACCACCCGTAGGGGTCTAAGATATACGCGCTACACGAACTTGGAGGTCTAAGAATGAACCGCCACACAAACCGCCCTAAAATACTGACCTAAGACACACAAACTGTAGCGGCCGAAGGAAGGCGCGCTACAAGGAAATTGTGGTCAAAGGTTGGTCCGCTAGGGCCAACAGACATAAAACTTGGACCCAGTCAAAACACACTATGGCGGCCTATAGTAGGCGCCCTACAGTAAAGTGGCGGCCATACACTAGGCCGCCAACACGAACCGACATAGACTGTTGACTCTAGTGAATGACTCCTGGCGCTCCAAGAAAGGGTCGCCAGAGAGAACCGACTGACACGAATATCGAGAAATAGCGAGCCTTGGCGCACCACTATAGGGCCGCCAAAGGCAAGTAGCGGTCGGAGGTTAGGACGCCAACCTCAACCGACCTTGAAATCACCGACACACTGAAGGATGTGATGGTCTATCGTGGGGCCGCCAGAGACCTGTAGCGGTCACTGGAACGGCCGCCAAAGCGATACGATGAGAAAACTAGGGAAAAGGTCGATCTCGACCATTCCACGCCCCATTCACATCTAAACGCTGGGGAAACAGCCCTAGACGGCTAAAAACACCTTCTGCAAGCCGGAAGGGTCACATGCAACCATTCGTTCGCGAGAAACGGGCGATTCCAACGAATCGACCCAAATTGGGTCACCGGGGTTCCCGGACTCCTACCGGCCCCAAATGATGACCAATTACGGTGAAACTTGCGGGAATGGCATCCAGACATCCCGAGGGTTCATTTGATTCTAATTTTACTGAAAACGGTCACCATTTTTCGGTGAACCCTACGAATTCCTAAAATCATGGTTTTACCTAAACGAGCCTAAACTCGCCCGTTCTAGCACTGAACAACACGAAACTGCTGGAAAAAGCGCAGGAGAAGTAGGTGATCCGTCTCCCTACCTCCATCGAAGAAATAGTGCGCCGAAGTGACTAATCCGCGTCAAAAATGTCACAAGAATGAAATCACGTCGGCTTTGAATCCACCGAGGGATCGCGCCGCGCCAGGCCCCAACCATCGCTCCATCCCACGTCCCGATCACTCCATCGCGTCCCCGCCTCGGCCAGCTCTCCACGGTCGCGCGCCCCGCGTCGAATGGCCAAGAGACGAGAGAGAACGAGAGAGAGAAAGAGATGAGAGAAATGAGGGAGGAGAGAGGGGGTTGAAGGTTAAATAGAAGAAATTAGGAAATTTTCCTAATTTCTAAAAATTCTGATTATTGGCCTAAAAATGGACTAATTCAGAAAAATACACAAAAATAGTTGAAACGATCCTCTCAAAGAGTACATCGCTGCTGTAACGTCCTCGAGTCGATAAACTAAGAAATAAACTCACCGCAGGGTTCCGTAACTTGTACGAGAGAAAAACCCACATGGATTGTAAAACTCAACTCAGGACCCACAAAAGAGATTTAAAACCCTCCAATAAGGATCCGAAAGACCTAATAAGAATCCGATAAGAATCCAGGGCATTACATCCTCCCCTCCTTTAAGAAATTTCATGCTCAAAATTTAAGGACAAGCAAAGGAGAAGCAGGGAAGAACAACCCCAAGACATAACTTGAAACAACACGAATCTCGAGAAATACCATTCAGAGGGACATAGTCAGACCATAATCACAAGCACACGCTCTGGATCGGGCAAGACACAAGTGAACACAAGTCCGACACCTCCGAAACAGGGCAACGTCACTTACGTCTCACAAGGAAGGAGACACGACACATACCACGACACAGATATCGGAAAAAAAAAATGACAGATACGACAAGCATCAACTTAACCAAGGAAGCATAATCCTCTCAGCTGACAGCTCGACAACATCGGCTCTAGTGCCAAAGGTAACAGAGAACGCCTGGCACACAAGATGTCAATGACAGCACCGGACCACAACATAATCAAGTCAGTCCTCACTCAAATATTACATCCGATCGAGTCGCATGCTAACTCTATCAAGAGAGAAGAGTACAGCAAAGCTAAACGACAAGACCTGGTCCACACAGTGCCAAGACAAATGCACAAAATCATAGAGACACAGCGATAAAACGACAACAACGGCAGCACTTGCAGGATCCCGGCTCCGTACCGAACACAGAACCATGGAACACAACTGCAAGCTGGGTTACATCAAGGCACAATAACAGCTGAGCGTACGACCACAAGGGACGAGTCATGCATCGAGCATCTTACCAAGAACAGACCCACGTCAACGAGAACAACAATCTCGGGAAAAGCATCTTGGTGCGGACACCAGAGCGAGCGAGAAGTACGAACCGGCGAGCCGTCGGTACCGTACGCGGAGCACCACTCGGGCTACCTCAGCTTCCATCTGGCTCGGAGACAGCCTGGAGACTCCCCCTTGAGTCTCGATATTTATAGTTTATTGGGACTTTGTTTGTGTGTATTGTGTGTTTTATTCGGATTGTAATTCGGGTTGTAATAGGGGTTTATTTGTAAAATGGGACCACCTGGGTCCCGCGGGCCCCCCATCCCTTCTCCCATTGATCCACCTCATCTCTTGGGACCATGTGGGGTCAGTCAAACCTCCATGGTGGGCTTCTAGAAGGGTTTGACCAAGGGGGGGACAAAGGGTACAAAATTTCCAAAGTGGAACCACATTAGTCAAGGGGGCGCCCCATTCTAATATAGTTTAATAGGTTTTGTAATCTTTTTTTATTTGTTCCAAATCACATGGGAGAAATAAATTGTGGACTCCCTCTTCTACCCCTCCCCAATCCTAGATCTAGGGATAGAACTAGTCTTTTTGTATTTCCTTTAAAAGCCTTGTATTTCTATTTTGAGTGGAATTAATGAAGAGAAAAATTTGATTATTGTTGGAGCAAGCAAGGGCCGCCCCCTATCTCTCTCCTCTCTCCCCCTTCTGCAGCTGGGAAAGCTGTGAATCAGAGGTGTGAAGCCTCTTCTATCAGTTCGTGAGTTCGTCGTTGCCGCCGCCCGTCATCGTGCCGCCGTCGCACCATCGCCATTGTCGCCGGAGTTCTGTCCATCCAGGACAGCCCTTTCTTCCATGAATTTATGTTCCCGTCCACGAGATCTTTTGAAGCCCAAACTTTCAGGGTGAGTTCCATATATCATCACCACATCCTAGAAAAATTGGTGGAGCTTCTAGTTTCTATTTTCCATTTTTTCATTTTCGTTCTCCACCTTCTTTCAGATCTGCCAGCACTCTGCCCAGATTTCCAGAACCCTAATTGGTCGTTCATGAACCCACCTTTTAGTGATCCAAATGACTTGATATTTTTATTGGAGATTCTGTCCACCTTATACCACATCCATATATTTTCTTGTGAATTTACGTTCGCGTTCATATTTTCTAAAAATTCACTTCAGATCCAAACTCAATTCTATCTGCCTTTGTCCAGATCCGACCACCCAGCAATCTAAAATACCTTTCCCTGTCCAAAATTCCACCAAATCGGTCATAAAAATTATTTCCCTCTTCCTCTCTCTCCCCTCTACAACTTTTATGAAGAGCGCCACATCTGAATCGGAAGTCTACCTCACGGTCAATGCCAACTCTCAGGAAACTTCCTTTCTGTCCGGCCAGATCTAAAACAGAGATCAGTCCGGTTCATAATTCTGCCAACAAAAGTACAGTCCCCCCTAATTTTCTGGAGTCACAGGGGGTCGAAGGATTTCGAGAGAGCTTTCCAACGGTACCTACTTGTGCATCAATACGACGTCGGGAGGGATCTCAGAGACAGATCTCGCCGGATCGTGCGCGGTAAAACAGAAGCAGCAGATCCGTGGGCAGCAACTCCAAGACTTGGAGATCGGATCCGATCGGCCTCCGACCGGTGTTCCAGCCCAACCGCCGTCCAGGGGAGCGCGCCACCAGGTGTCACCATCACAGCAGGACTCACCCCGTCAGGTTCGGAGGACTGAGCAGTACGTGGGCCCCACGGACCCACATATCACGCCGTCCGGACAACACTAAAACGTGGGTTTCGGCACCGTCGGAGCGACATCAAGATGCTGCCCGTCAACCCAATTCCCGCTACTCCCGGGCCCCACATGTGACCTATTACCTCCTTGCGTGGAGTGGGTCAAAATTTTATACCGCTGTAAAAATTTGTTAATCGGGAGTATGGATTTCGCCGGGGTTGTCTTCCCCACACCGGGAGCGTGGAGGTAATGGTCGTACTTCTTGGCGTTCATTTACTAGTTTAGTATATGGTCATATGCCGCTGTGAGTGCATTAGGATTCTAGCCCGTGAGTTCATGTCACCGCTGTGAGCGAGAGAGTGACATGTCTCGTGGCTCGATCCGAGCACGGAAGTGAGTCGACCACCCTTGACTCTGCCGGTTTCTCAATCGCGCGGATCTGCGTTTCCCCTCGCTTGGGACGGCGAGTGAGCTTGTGTTTCTGTTAGCAACGTATAGCCCATAGGAACTCTTAGTGTCGTGCCGAAGTGTATCTCCTATTCATATGTTGCTGGTCGCGTCTACATTTAGAGTCTGAGGTCCACATCACTTAGAGTCGGTCCCCATGTCCGTCCCGCATCAGTTTGGTATCAGAGCGAGTCGAGTCTAGGGTAGTCTTTGCATAAGTCTTGCATGGTCTCTGTCAAGTCTAGGATCATCATTATTTCCAAAACAAAAAAAGTGTTTTAAAATTACATTTCATCCTGATAATCTGGTATATTAAAATGTGTTGTCCGAACGTTAGGCTACGCCTATGGGGAAGGCCGCACACTTGCGCGGGGAGAGCTTCGGGTCGACCCTCTGCCACGTACCGGATATTGACTAAGTCTAGGTGCATTAGTCTGTGTCTCCTAGTCCGTGTGTCTTTGCCTGCCCACCCGTCGAGGCACCCAATACTCACCACCACCACCTATGGCGGATTCCCGAGCCCGTAGTTTCGATGAGCCCTCGACGGTCGAGATGTTCCGAGCCCTCATGGATCGTCTCGATACGTGTATGGATGGTCTTAGTACGCGTCTAGATGGCGTATGAACACGTCTACAAGAAAGGATGAAAGCATAGAGGATCGGGCCAAAACATCAGACCAGTCCATTCAGGGTCTTGTGGGGAGGATAGATGTCCTCGAGAGGGCCCCATTGGCGGCACAAGCCGCACCGACAAATGGCCAACAAGAGCCGGTTCAGCAACCTGTTGCTCCAGGGGCCCAAGGGACAAATGATAGGAGGCAACAAGTGCCTGAGGTGGATGATTATGCATCCGATAATGAGCAAGGGGGTTATGGTCGTGATCGTCGAAACCAACGACGGAATCATGATGATTGTTGAGTTATGGTTTTGATGATTGTTGTGATTGTTAAGTTATGATTTTGATGATAACTAAACTTAATGTGTGATTAAACGATGATAACTGAACTTGTGGTTGATTGCTCATGCTCTTGTTATCTATGTATAGTTGAGATGGCAAATGGCAACGGTTACATGGTCTTGATCCTTGGTTTGCATATGTTGGTTTACAAGAGGTAAGAGGTTTCATAATCTCGTTAATGTGAACAAGCATGGTTTTAACCTTAACTATCTTACTTGCAGGATCAACCTTATAATCCCATGGCAGTCGCCTGATAAACCAAACATGTGGACAAGTACCTTACTCCTCTATAATCCAAAACATGTGGTATATGTCATGTACTGTCAAGAACCATTGGTAAGGCTCTTACCCTATTTTACACTTCCTGTTATTGAGTGTTCCATGAGGTTATTTCATGAATAATTTACTTGGGATGATTGAGTTTTATCTCTTGAGTCTTAGCCCAGAACTTGACCCTTACCTCAGAACATGTGTGTCTCAAAGTGTTCATATGCACCTAGTTCATGAGGTTTCAAGCCCTTGCATAACTCGCCATCGTGCGTCCTAGCATGCGGATCGACCTGCGCGGTCAGGTCACGGGGATCGACCTGCCCGGTCATGTCGCGGGGGTCAAGGGGGCAGCGCCCATTGCGGTGGTTTCTGGGGGCGGAGCCCCCGGAAGAAAATTTTGAATTCATGAAATGAGAATTGCTCAAATGGTCTAATGTATAAACCAAGTTGAATCCAAACCCAAAATGCATGGAATAGATGAGGACATGAATATCTTGACTCATGGATATGTTTTTGTGGCCTAACACTTCATTTTTGCAGGTATGGATCATTCCGGTCGACCAAGACCATACGGCCGGTCGACCAGAATTGCCAGAACTGAAAAGATGGTAGTTTTTATAGGTTTCGGTCGACCGCCACTATAAGGCCAATCGACCGGTTTTGCCAGAGCCTAAAAGTTCTGGCTGCAATAGGTTCCGGTCGACCGCCCCATGCCTTCCGGTAGACCGCCAGTCTCGAGCCCCCTTTTGTTGACTTCGATTTCAAGCTCGTGGAGAGGAATCTTTCACCCATTTATTTATTCCCAATGACCCCAATTACACCATGATTTGTTGATCTGGTCTGGGGGTTGTGCATGGACCATTCAAAGGTTATAAAACATCTCATTGGAGCCAATAACCCTAACCTTCCAAAAAGGGGCTTCAAGGGAGATCAAAGGAGAAGGCTATCAAAGGAAGAAGAAGGCTGCTACAACCCTCTGTGAACAGTACTTCATCCAGCAACCTCTTCATCCATCTGAAGGTATTCAAGCTCCATCTGAAGCCAGCAATCTCAAAGGAAGAGAAGAAGCAAGCAAGGATTAAGGAGATCAAGGAAGTTGTCCAAGGAAGAAGGAACGGTTACTGTAGCCGTGAATAGTGATCCGTGAATCAACTCTTCATCCAAGAGTTGAAGATTCAAGGTCCATCTGAAGCCATCAACTTCCAATGAACTAAAGGAGCAAGCATCATTCAAAGATCAATCAGCATACATTCAGGGGGAGCCAAATCAGGAGTTTTTCTCAATTGTGCCTTATTGTGTTTTAAGTTTCAGATTTGTGTTTCTTATAAACTGCAAACTCATGTGTGTGTGGATCGTTGTTGGGTCCGTGGTCGTTTGTTTGTGTGCGTGGATCTTCCTAGATCTACGTTTGTGTGTGTGGGGGTCTTTTAGATCCGTTCTGTCTCGTGTGTGTGGATTACTGCACTTGTGGCAGCGGGTGTTTGTGTTGGTGATCCGCTTGTTGGATCGTGTTGGAGACCTCATCTCCGTGTGTGTGTGTGTGTGTGTTAGGGTGCGTCCCCATGTGTGTGGGCAGGTGTCGTCCTACGTGTGTGGTTTGAGCGTCGTCTCCGTTTGGGGATTTATCCCCGAGTGAAGCCTCACTGGGTTTGGTGAGGGGTGGACGTAGGATTGCCGTCGTTGTATCCGAACCACCTTAAAAACTACTGTGTACTATGGTTTGATTTGTGTGGTTTGGTCCTTTTATTCTACCTCAATTCTAAGTGAGTGTATGTGTTAATTGTTGTTACAGATTTATCTATGTATATCTCGCATAATCTATATCATCATCTAATTAAGTTTGATAAATCTAATTTGTGATCAAACAGTTTTGAACTTATTGATTAGCTTTATATCACATTTTTTAAAAAGGCCAAAAGTTTTTGTAAAAGTTGTAAACACCCAATTCACCCGCCTCTTGGGTGTCATTGATCACGGGACTTCAATTGGTATCAGAGCCAAGGCTCTATATTTCATAGACTTAACGATCTAGAGTGATCCGGATCAATGACTACCATGGTGTACACCTTGAACTCTCCACCGGTGTTTGATGGTTGTAATTTCGATTTGTGGTTAGGTAGAATGTGCAGTCTTGTCAACTCATATGACCCTAAGCTATGCAAGCTTGTTTCATATGGTCCTTATGAGTTGCCTAAGGACAAAAATGTTTGGACTGAAAATCAAAAGCTAAAACATGATCAAAATTGTTTGGTGTTAAAATTGTTAACTGTTGCAGTTGATTCTAATTATTTCCCCTTTGTCTCTCATTGCAGATCTGCGAAGGACATCTTGGATGGATTAACCAAAATCCGAGAAGTGCATGGAGACCAATGTCTTGTAGCGGGCACGAGTGATCAAGGAAGTGATCAGCCAAGTGGATCAAGCTCAAAGGTAAATTCTGATTCTGATAATGAAGATGAATTTAGCTATGAAGATTTGTTGAATGCATATGATGAGCTTGCTGAAAGATACAAGAAGTTAAAATCAGAAAACAAAAAATTGAAAAAGGATGCTGAACAAAATAAGTGTAATTCCTCTTGTAAAAAATGCTTACATCTAGAGGAATTGATTGAGTCTTCTGTTTTCGATCTTGAACTTCATAAAGATCAAATCTCTTCCTTGAGAAATGAAAATAAAGAGTTGAGAGAGAGAATAAGTTCAATGGACAATGGTCAGACTGAATTTGTTCATGATAAGAAACTTGAAAAAGAAAATGAGAAACTGAAGGAATTGAATAGGACCATTTCTAAAAGATTACTTATTTTTGAAAAAGAAAAATATGTGAATATTGATGAATCTGAAAAAGTGCATGCTTTGTTGTAAGAAATTGAAAGTCATAAAACCATCCATGCTACTTTACATGAACAAGTAAATTCGTATGAAAATAAGATTGTTTCCTATGAATTGCACATTTCATCACTTGAAAAAGAAATCTCTGACTTGAATGCTTCATTGTCTAGATTTGTAGATGGTCAAGAAAATTTGGACAAATTATTGGGGATGAAAGTGAACTTTCAAAGAGAAGGACTGGGGTTTAATCTTGTGAACAAGAAAAAATCTGAAAGCTAGTTATACACTTCATTTGTTCATAGCACATGTACACCCAGCACCTCTAAATCTAACTCCTAGCAACCCATTGTGCCAAGAATTCAAGCCAATCTAAAAAACAGTGTGAATGTTCAAAATGTGCATGCTAAAAACTTTCATGTGAAATCCCATGCATCCAACAAAAGAAACATGTCTTGTCTTTACTGTGGAAAATTTGGACACCTGATGCATAATTGTTTCACTATGAAGAATGATGACTTGAGAGCATGTAAAAATCAAGCTGTTTTGAAAAATATAAAGAGAGCTTTCACCACAAAATCTTCCATGCATTGCAATCACTGTAGTAAAAGGGGTCATACAACTTCACATTACTGGTTATTGTTGAAGAGAAAGAACTCCTACTCAACACATCATGCTCACACACACAAATCAGTAGAACCCATGAGAAGAAAGAATATGATGCCACGTGCCTTCTACCATCACTTTGGCAAATCTGAGAATGTTAGGCATGATAGTTTTCTTAAGAAAAATGATGATTTGAATACTATCAAAAGTTGGAAATCACATGCCCATGTTGCTGCTAACCCACAAGGACCCAAGATGGTTTGGGTACCTAAGAATGTCAAATGAGAAATCTGTTTTGCAGGTGTGCCATGTGAATGTAAAGTATGAAATATGTCTTTATCAAGAAGGTAAGGCACACGGGCCAAGTGGCATAAATCAGGTTAAAAGAAAAACCAAAAACTAAAATTTGAAAACGCAGGTGATATCCCTCTCTCTCTTCAGTAATTGTGTCATGGTTTGATTCATATTGTGCTGAATAGTTTTGTAGAAACCCAAAATTTAAAAATGAGAAATAAAATTTTCAATTTCATTATGTAATTAAAATTTTCATGTAATAATCAAATTATATTTTTACTATATGAAATAAGCTAGATTATTAAATTTAATTGAATTAACTAGAATTAAATAGATATTAAATGCTTTAGACCTTAGATAAATCATAGTAAGCCCAATAAAAGTCCATGTAATAGATTAGGATTACAATTGGTCCATTGGATAATGCATAATGGGTTGAATTAATGGTTAAAGGATTCAATAAAGGTTAAATTAACCTTAAATTCGTAACATGTGTTTAATATGATATTTAAGGGATTATAATAACCTAATTTCTAGAAGGTTGGTACAAAAATCGACCCTTACCTAACAGCCCACATTGGACCAGCCGTTTTTACATTGGTTTCACACCAAATGGAGGCTAGGTTAAGAGGAGAAATTAGAATTTTCTTCTAATTCGGAGTTGGAAAGTTTGGCATTTTTTCAACAGGTCCAGAACGCGCTATACCTCAGTAGCGCCTTCTGAACGCGTTGCCCCGATATAGCGCGTTCATACAGACCCCTCCCCTAGCGCGTTCATCGGCTCGGCTCGGCTCGGCTCGGCACGGCACGGCACGGCACAAATAAATAAATAAATAAATAAATATATATATTACTAGTTTTGTATCAATTCACAACTCAAGCCCACATCCTATGATCCTTGGGTCCTGACCCAAGGGTGAGCTCTCCAACATATAAAGCCATGCAAGTTTTTGTAACTTCCAATGTGGGACTAAACTAAAGTCACTATACACTAGGAACTATACCCTTTGAAAATTCACGTTAATTGTACGCATTTAGTCACCAAAAGTAAGAAAAGATAATATTAACATGTTTTAATTCTTACAGCATGTTAAAAATTTATTTTTGTAGAATGGAATTATTTTTACATGTAAAAATCTAATTTTCACCATATTAGTTTATACATACTAAAAATTGTTTCCAACATGTTAAAACTATTTCCAGCATGTTAAAAATGACTTCCAATATGATAAAATTATTTTATACATACTGAGATATAAAAATTATTTTCAGCATGTTAAAATCTATTTAAAGCTATTTTTGTGCATATGAAACCTAATTTCCTATTAGATAATTAGTAAAATGATGCATGAAAATTACTTCCAGCATGATAAAATTTCTTCCAGTATGGTAAAATTATTCCAGCATGTTAGAATTATTTTTAGCATGGTAGAATTATTTTCAGTGTATTAAAACTATTTTTCAGCATGATAATTCTATTTTCCTATCAAATAATTAGTAAATAAATATAGAAAAATGATTTTTAGCATGATAAAAATTATGTTGTCATCAGAGAATTTCTGTAATCAGCATGGTAAACTTATCTTATCATCCTATCAGTAAGTTAATGTATGAGAATTATTTTAGCATGTTATGTATTAATTTTAGCATGTTAAATATTAATTTCTAGTATGTTAAAATTAAATCCAGCATGAAAATTTTATTTTAACCTTCTTATCAGTAAAGTAACATATAAAAATCATTTTCAACATGTTAAGATTATTTTCAGCGAATTAGAGTTATTTTTGACATAAAATTCTATTTTATTATCATACGGTTAATTAATGTATGATTAAGTACTAATATCTAAACTCATAGTTGTAATTCATAAAGCATATATTTTCATAACTAAAACTCTATGTTTTATGATTCTGAGATTTAGCTAAGATATTTAAAAATTAATTCTAATCAATTACTATCTTAAATTTTCTTCCTACTTACCGTTTATTTTTGAACTCCACGACTTAATGTCGTTAAACATTATGCCTTAAATTGTTATCCACTTTTCTTGTAACTTCTGAAATTGTGTCAAATCTGTGCTTATTACAAACAGCATATTCTTGAAAATTCTTGGCCATATACATTAAAGTGGATGTCTAAACATACTTAGGATCTTCGGATCCATATGACTCAATGCCTGGCATTAATGGGGCCCGGTCTGGTCCTGGGGGGAGCGCCCGAAAGTACTTGTGCCCATGAGAGTTGATTGACCAACGGTGTGGCATTGCACTGAAGTGCATGATAGATTTACTTGATACGGCATTCCACTATTCGTACTTGTTTACTTGAAAATTACATGAATTACTTGACTTGCGTGAAAATGGCCAATTACATGAAATTCTTTATTTGTTCAAAGTCATTACTTGGAAATTCATCTTGATATCATATCATCTCAATTACTTGGAAATTCTATTCATGTTTATACACTTCCCGATACAAGTTAGAAAATTGTTTAAATTGCTAACACTTAAAGATTGCCTGGTTCATAGAGATATAAAATCCTACTGAGCTTTTAGCTCACCCTACGTTTTGGTTAATTGTTACAGGAAATGAAAATGTACAAGGGAATGGACAAGAGTGAGAGAGTGATTTTCCTTTTTTTCCTAGGTTTATGTAGATCATTAGTGTTTTACAAGAATGATGTACTTTGGGATTGGAAGTTTGTAATTGCCTTTATGACTTATGAATTAGTGATGTAAACTTCATTTTGATGGAATAAAAGTATCATTTTCCCGTTCATTTCTGACTTTAGAAATAAAATTGTACATGCTCTGATCGACACGCGTGTTTACGACTCGTCGCGCCCTCGATATTTCGCGTCGGGACGTGACAAGTTTTGTGTTAATGCACATGTTTGTACATGCATTCCATCCACAATTGTTTGCATATCTGAGCATACATCACTTGTCATGTAGCATCTTGTTGTAGGAGAGCTTGAAGATTCTTCAGATCATGATTTCACTACACATATTGAGTTTGCATACACCTTCATACTCTGTCATGCAAAAGTTGACCATTGTGTATTCATGCCATAATGCATTGCAATCCCCCTGCCTTCGTCATCCATGATTACATAGTATATCAAATGGTGACATGTGGAAGGGCAGGTTAAGCCTGTCTAAAAACTATCACTACGCGTGAGGCGATCTTCAGATCTAAGTTCTTCGCCTGGTACTATGAGTCATTTACTTAAAAGGCTGCATATGGCATTAGATTTTTTCTGAGCATATCACATTCATACACACAATAAGGGGGAGCAACCACATTCGTCATATGGACTTTATGTTTAGGTTCATGCATGAGTCATGCATTACATGTAGAGCTGTCTAGGGGATGTTGGTTGTTAAAATAATTTATCATGTCATTGTCAATAAATTGAATCGAAATTGACAACTTAAGTCCTCTTGTCCTTGGATGTAGATTACACTCTCTAAGTCCAAATGATGCTGGCCATCCATAGTCATGCTTGAATCAGCTAAAGATATACCTTGCAAGGATGAAAAATGATGAAAACCTTCTCAATTGCCACCAGCAGATGAGATACCAGAACTTGAACAACCTCCAGGATCGACTTAAGCACAAGCTGGTGAAAGTCCTTGTACATGCTAAAGCAAGTACCCAAGGCATGGTATGAAAGGTGGAAAGCTTGGAAGATGATGAATGCTCAAGGCACAAGTATTGAAAATAAATTTCTGAGCTCTATCTTGGAAAATATAAAAAAAATCTATTTTTGTTGTTAGAATGCATTACATTTTTTTTATGAATCACCATTGCATCAATGCACTTCATGAATCTGAAAATTCATTTGTTTATTTATCATTACATGACTACATGGTATATCAAATGGTGATTTGAAGAAGGGCAAGTCATTCTTGTCTGAAGACTATCACCATGCGTGAGAATGTGTCTCTGTCTGGTACCATGAGTCACTTGTCCATTTAGGTCATAGGTTGCATGTTTTTCAAAAATAAAAATGGCATTGTGTAAATTGTGCTCATAGAAATGGGGAGCTTGCTTTTGAATGAATGTTTGTGCATTGTAAATTGAACTCATCCTTGTGAAAATACATCTCATATTAATTACCATATCTGAGTTGATCATGACACGGTTGTGTGAGTTTTGGGACTTCAATTTTTGGGACTAATAATGAACTGCTAGTCTCTTTTAAGGCTACTGTTGAAGTAACATGATTGAAGGCACATGGTGAGACATGCTGAATTCAGATATTGATTTTAAAACTTGAATTGTCATTCATCCAGTCTGCTATGGTGATGTTGCTCATTTAACATGTATCAATGCTTGAAATCTAACATATTATCTTCACTAGCATGATGAGATGAACTTGTCAAATTGTTTGAATGGCATTGCAAACTCTAAAGTTTTTGATGATTTTTGAACAGCTTTCAATCTGAATTACTTGAGGTCTTTTCAACTTGACTGAATATCTGGTATATCAAATGGCATCTGTAGAAGAGTGGATCATGTCCACTTGGAAGCATTTCCTATGCATTGAGCTGGGTCTTCGGACTAAAATCTCCGTGTTGTACCATATCTTGAAAATTGTGATTGGTTTATTTGTGAACAAATCCTTGAGCTGAGTCACTTCAATTGAAAATGTGTTTTTGATGAAATGTTTCACACATTTGGCTTGTGGATGATTTCTAATTTCAAAACCTGTGAAATGCTCTTAAAAATCTGATTTTGAATAATTCTGAAAGTTGGGTTGTATTGCTTAATTTTGATCATTTATGCACCCTTATTCATAAAGGCCATGTCATGAAAATTATTTGTTGATTCATGAATAGATTGTGGATGATTTCAATGAGAATTTGTCACACTGGATTGAAAATCAAAGCTCTCATCTTACTTTTACATCCTGTCTTCCATTCTCATACAGTTATAGGTTGCATGCATCATAATCCAATGCATTATGTGCATTTAGTTCACTCAAATGAGAAACTAAAAACTCACACTTTGCACCCATGTTAAATTTTACATTGCATTAGAACTCATGCATTAGCTGCATTCAGTTCATTCAGTTGGCATCCATTTAATTGATATCAAATTGACATCACATTGCTCGCATGCATATCATAGTGCATTTGCATAAACTCACAATGTGTGCTTGTGTGCTATTATATGCTATTCAACCCCATCCTTTGGCACTTCAATGACCTTATATCTTCTTGATAAATAATGCTGCATTTAAGTCATTATTGGAGTGTTTCATGTCGTACACTCTGGAAGAGTTTATATTTCATAAGTGCATCTATTTAGGGGGAGTTACACTGTTGTGTATTCATGATATTTTCGGTATACATGCTGAATCAAATTCGCACACTTCATGCACAAAATGTGAAAATGAGTGTTAAAGATAAGGATATATGAATTTCTTTTTAACACTCTCGAGATGTTAAACTTCTTGCATGTATGTTGAAAAGACAGTTGAGGAAAAAACTGCCTACCTATCCTGTTTAAAAATTTGGGATGAAAATGAAAGATAGAGCAATGCTCGGTCTCACTGAGTAAACTGGGCACATGTCACCTGAGACGTGATGTGGTTCATATCTGAAAAGTGTTGACTAGTATCTCTATTCAAAATGAGGTGAAATAGTTCAGTATTCTGAGTAACCGGGGATTCTGGCATGAGCTCCATGCGTCTACTCGCGTAAAAAGGAATTATTTGAACCTGATCACTCTTTAAAAAAAAAAGAAAAATTTTGACTATCATGTGATATTGGTTGAGTTGAAAAATGATGGTGAAAACTCACAGTGGTAGAGCGAACCCTCCAATACGTTGTTCTCAAAATTAAAGTGCAGTCTGTAAAATGTCTCCTTGTGTTAATCTGAAGATCTGAATATCCATATTACAACTATCATTTTTCATGTTTCTCACTTACACATCTAGAAATTTGATTTAATATGTATTCAGAAAGTTGATTGACTGCATTAGCAATTGCATGATTCTCCTATATGATTGCACAACCTCCCATGTGCTACACATGTGCATTCCGATTGTCATGACCCTCATGCACCCGTCCTATACCTATACCCTCTTATATACATACGGGGGAGATGTGTTGCATGTATATATACGTATTTGTTTGATTGTACATCTCATATGGCATCACTTGCATGTGTTGCATTTCATGCATTTCAAATCAAAATATAAAAATCAAAAAATTTGAAAAATCAAGAAAATCCTTTTGATATGTCCTCCTGCTCTTGCTTGTTGTGAAAATCTGACATGGGATCTAGATTTCGAATGCTATCATGCTGAAGACCTCATCTTATGAACATCTTCCTCTTCTGATTCATATCCTTGAGGCCAATCATTTCATTCAATTGGTATCAATACATGCTTGATTGAATTTACTTTGGATGGTATCATATTGACTTGTGAGACTAATCACCAATTGCTCTCATTTGATTAGAATCATGTTGATTTGTTCGTCCATGATTTGCCCTTGCTTCTTCTGATTTGATAAGATGGGCTATTGTTGTTTCAAAGGGAGATAAGATTGTTCTTCCTAATTTGGCTTCTTCTAGCATGTTGATATTGTTGATCATGTCACAGGGGGAGAAAGATCTGCATTATCCTACTTTTTGATTATGTCAAAGGGGGAGAGAAATTGATGATTGTGTGTGACAGGGGGAGAAGAATATATGTACCATTCTGTTGTATCATCTTTCAGTTTGTCATCATCACTAAGTTTGTCATCATCAAAAAGGGGGAGATTGTTGAGTTATGGTTTTGATGATTGTTATGATTATTAAGTTATGGTTTTGACGATAACTAAACTTAATGTTTGATTAAGCGATGATAACTAAACTTGTGGTTGATTGCTCATGCTCTTGTTATCTATGTATAGTTGAGATGGCAAATGGCAACGGTTACATGGTCTTGATCCTTGGTTTACATATGTTGGTTTACAAGAGGCAAGAGGTTTCATAATCTCTTTAATGTGAACAAGCATGGTTTTAACCTTAACTATCTTGCTTGCAGGATCAACCTTATAATCCTATGGCAGTCGCCTGATAAACAAAATATGTGGACAAGTACCTTGCTCCTCTACAATCCAAAATAGGTGGTATATGTCATGTACTGTCAAGAACCATTGGTAAGGCTCTTACCCTGTTTTACACTTCCTGTTATTGAGTGTTCCATGAGCTTATTTCCTGAATAATTTACTTGGGATGATTGAGTTTTATCTCTTCATTCTTAGCCCAGAACTTGACCCTTACCTCAGAACATGTGTGTTTCAAAGTGTTCATATACACCTAGTTCATGAGGTTTCAAGCCCTTGCATAACTCGCCATCGTGCGTCCTCGCATGCGGATCGACCAGCGTGGTCAGGTCACGGGGATCAACCTGCCCTGTCAGATGAGGACATGAATATCTTGACTCATGGATATGTTTCTGTGGCCTAACACTTCATTTTTGCAGGTATGGATCATTCCGGTCGACCAAGACCATACGGCCGGTCGACCAGAATTGCCAGAACTGAAAAGATGGTAGTTTTTATAGGTTTCGGTCGACTGCCACTATAAGGCCAATCGACCGGTTTTGCCAGAGCCTAAAAGTTCTGGCTGCAATAGGTTCCGGTCGACCGCCCTATGCCTTCCGGTCGACCGCCAGTCCCGAGCCCCCTTTTGTTGACTTCGATTTCAAGCTCGTAGAGAGGAATCTTTCACCCATTTATTTAATCCCAATGACCCCAATTACACCATGATTTGTTGATCTGGTCTGGGGGTTGTCCATGGACCATTCAAAGGTTATAAAACATCTCATTGGAGCCAATAACCCTAACCTTCCAAAAAGGGGCTTCAAGGGAGATCAAAGGAGAAGGCTATCAAAGGAAGAAGAAGGCTGCTACAACCCTCCATGAACAGTACTTCATCCAGCAACCTCTTCATCCATCTGAAGGTATTCAAGCTCCATCTGAAGCCAGCAATCTCAAAGGAAGAGAAGAAGCAAGCAAGGATCAAGGAGATCAAGGAAGTTGTCCAAGGAAGAAGGAACGGCTACTGTAGCCATGAATAGTGATCCATGAATCAACTCTTCATCCAGGAGCTGAAGATTCAAGGTCCATCTGAAGCCATCAACTTCCAATGAACTAAAGGAGCAAGCATCATTCAAAGATCAATCAGCATACATTCAGGAGGAGCCAAATCAGGAGTTTTTCTCAACTGTGCCTTATTGTGTTTTAAGTTTCATATTTGTATTTCTTATAAACTACAAACTCGTGTGTGTGTGGATCATTGTTGGATCCGTGGTCGTTTGTGTGTGTGTCGTATTTGATTCGTGTGTGTGCGTGGATCTTCCTAGATCTGCGTTTGTGTGTGTGTGGGTCTTTTAGATCCGTTCTGTCTCGTGTGTGTAGATTGATGCACTTGTGGCAGCGGGTGTTTGTGTTGGTGATCCGCTTGTTGGATCGTGTTGGAGACCTCGTCTCCATGTGTGTGTGTGTGTGTGTGTGTTGGGGTGCATCCCCGTGTGTGTGGGCAGGTGTCGTCCTGCGTGTGTGGTTGGAGCGTCGTCTCCGTTTGAGGATTTATTCCCGAGTGAAGCCCCACCGGGTATGGTGAGGGGTTGACGTAGGATTACCGTCGTTGCATCCGAACCACCTTAAAAATTGCTGTGCACTATGGTTTGATTTGTGTGGTTTGGTCCTTTTCTTCTACCTGCATTCTAAGTGAGTGTATGTGTTAATTGTTGTTACGGATTTATCCACGTATATCTTGCATAATCTATATCATCATCTAATTAAGTTTGATAAATCCAATTTGTAATCAAACAGTTATGAACCTATTGCCTAGTTTTATATCACATTTTTCAAAAAGGCCAAAAATTTTCGTAAAAGTTGTAAACACCCAATTCACCCCCCCCCCTCTTGGGTGTCATTGATCGCGGGACTTCAATGATGACGACGACCGTGTTCTTAGGAGCGTGCGTGCGGACCCTCCCCTATTTGACGGATCTTTGGATCCGAAGGTCTATTTAGATTGGGAGGCCGGCATGGACCGGTACTTCAAGTGGTTTGAGATGACGGACCACCAAAGAGTTTGGTACGCGAAGATAAAGTTGCATGGACAGGCCCAAACTTATTGGATCAATGTGGAGAGCCTGTTAGTGCAGCGACATCCCCCCCGATCGGTACTTAGGATGACATGAAAATGAAGTTGAGGCAGAAATACCTTCCTTCCACATACCGCCAGCGTCTCATAGACAAATGGCAAAGTCTCTCCCAAGGGAGCCAATCCGTGACTGAGTACACCACCGAGTTTGAGGAGTATTACTTGCGGTGTGGAGTTATGGAAGAGAGCACCATGACCATATCACGCTTTTGAAGAGGTCTGCGGCCGAACTACCAATATGAACTTTTCCACAGTAATGTGACCACTTTGGAACATGTGTATCATGTTGCTTTCGAATTGGAGCAATTCGAGGCCGAGTTTGAGCCTACTCATCGGTTGGGCCCCTTTCCCATTCGTAGTGTCGAGTCCCGTGGCTCTTTAGGCACATATCCGAGGGCCCCCATGGCTCGACCTCAGGATCCCACTCGTCCCGAGCCATTCGCTCCTAGGCCTCGCCCTCCACCTCCGAGGGATATCCCTCCTCGTCCCCAACCCACGGCACCCACGGTCCATCCACCGGCACCCGCACCCGTTGCTCATCCTTTGTTGCCTACACCTCCTATCCGTCGGGAGGATAAGGGGAAAGGACCCTTGATCGGGGACCTTAGTGGATCACGGCAGCAGTGTTATCGCTGCAATAGGTTTGGCCACTTTGCCAACCAGTGTCCCACTCATCAGTCTCTTTTCATTGGGGACACATAGGTCGGGGACGCCACCTCTTCAGATCTTGTGTTAGTCAGCTATGAAGCAGATCAGGAGCTAGCTGACGAATACTATGAGATTGAAGGTGATGGTCAGGATGCCCAGCATTCGGACGATACCCACTTGGGGTCGTCAGGTGTATTCTCACCCAGCCACAGGCCAGTGATGACTGGCGTTGAACCACCATCTTTCAGACATACTGTAGGCTGGGGGGGGCATGTGTGTAAGGTGATTATCGATAGTGGGAGTTGCATCAATGCAATCTCCACGGGTGCAGTCTCACGTCCTGGACTTACTCCCGTGGACCATCCTTGCCCCTATCGACTATCATGGGTGGATTCCACCTCCATTCCGATCAGGCTGCAGTGTTTGGTCCCACTACAGTTCCATGCCTACCGTGACGAGATCTGGTGTGATGTCCTCCCCATGGAGGTGGGCAATATCATTCTTGGTAGGCCGTGGTTATTTGATTGGGATGCCACACTCCATGGCCAATCAAACACATGTACCTTCGACCATGATGGCCGACGAATTACCCTCCACCCCACTCAGCCCAAGAGCCCATCAGTTAAGGGTCCTTCTGGCCCTAGTACTCCGGAGCCTTCCGTCCCCGGGCCCAGTACCCCATCCCCAGCCCGGGCTATAACCATTACCTCTGGCACAGGCGAGCCCTCGACTAGGAGGTTGATGATGATTAGCTCCCGAGAAATGGAGCGGGACGCTAGTAGGGGTTGCCCTATGTTTGCTATTACGGTCCGAGAGGTAGAACCAAAGTCCGAGGGTGAACTCCCACCCTGTCATTCCTATTCTGTAGGAGTTCGCTGATATCTTTCCCGAGGAGCTTCCCGAGGGACTCCCACCTATGCGGGATATTCAGCATGCTATCGACCTAATTCTGAGCTTCTCATTGATAATCTTCCTAATTATCGCATGAGTCCCACGGAATATGCCGAGCTAAAACGGCAGGTCGATGAGTTGATGCAGAGAGGGTCTTTTCGGGACAGCATGAGTCCGTATGTTGTTCCCGCATTACTCACCCTAAAGAAGGATGGCACGTGGAGAATGTGCATTGATAGTCATGCCATCAACAAAATCACAGTGAAGTACATGTTCCCTATTCCCCGCCTAGATGATATGCTAGACATGATGGCCGGTGCCACTATCTTCTCGAAGATTGATCTTAAGAGTGGCTACCACCAGGTGAGGATTAGGCCAGGTGATGAGTGGAAGACCACATTTAAGACCAAAGATGGTCTATATGAGTGGTTGGTTATGCCCTTTGGGTTGACCAATGCCCCCAGCACCTTCATGCGACTCATGACTCAAGTTCTTCGACCATTCATTGGAGTCTTTGTGGTTGTGTATTTTGACGATATCCTTATATATAGTCGCACTAAAGGGGACCACTTGGATCATCTACGGCAGGTCTGTCTTCTTTTGAGGCGAGAGCAGTTATTTGCGAACCCACAGAAGTGTACATTCATGACACCTCAGCTTACCTTCTTGGGTTTTATTGTGTCTAGTACTGGGGTCTCCGCCGATCCGGAGAAGGTACGGGCCATTGTTGAGTGGCCGGAACCCCGTACGATTCATGATGTCCGCAGCTTCTATGGCCTCACGATGTTCTATCATCGTTTCATCCGTAGATTTAGCTCCGTCACTGCCTGATCATGGACTGTATTTGGAAGGGCACGTTTGTATGGACAAAGGTCGCAGCTACTGTCTTCAAGGACATCAAGGAGCGCATGACCCAGACACCAATCCTTCGATTGCCAGATTTCTCGAAGGTGTTTGAGGTCTCTTGTGATGCGTCAGGTGTAGGGATAGGAGGAGTGTTGAGTCAGGAGGCCCACCCGGTCGCATATTTTAGTGAGAAGCTGAACGACACGAAACTTTGATACTCCACTTATGATAAGGAATTCTACGCAGTTGTTCAGGCTCTTAGGCATTGGAGGCATTATCTATTACATCAGGAGTTTGTCTTGTACTCCGATCATGAGGCTTTGAGGTACCTCCATTCCCAAAAGAAGCTTAATGCACGTCACAGCCGATGGGTTGAGTATCTCAAGCAGTACACATTTGTGCTTAAACATAAGGCTGGAGTGGAGAATAAGGTAGCTGATGCCTTGAGTCGGCGCGCTTGTCTGCAGACCACCATGAGTGCCGAGGTCATAGGGTTAGAGAAGATGAGAGAGGCCTATGGTGACTATCCTGACTTCGGTCAGATATATACCACTCTCCAGGCCGGACCCTCGAGAGACCTTGATGATTATGTGCCTCAGGAGGGTTACCTGATGCGGGACGGACACGGGGGATGACACTATTAGGTGCCACCCTCGGACTCTAGATGAAGAAGCGACCAGCAGCACACACCAGGGAGACACTAAGCCCGACACTACGAGCTCCTAGTGGCAAAACGTCGCTAACAGAAGTGGAAGCTCACTCATCGTCCCAAGCGAGGAAAAGCGCGGACCGTGCGCGGTTAAGGAACCGGCGGAGGTCAAGGGTAGTCCGACTCAACTTCCGGACTCGGGTCGAGTCGCGGGACGGGTCACTCTCGCTCTCACAGCGGTGACATGGACACACGGGCTAGTACCTACACTCTCGGTAGCGGCAAAAGACCGTATACTAGCTAAGCAAATGAACGCCAAGAGGTTCGGACCATTACCTCCACGCACCCGGCGTGGCGAAGACAACCCCGGCCGAATTACGGATCCCCGGTTAAACAATTTTACAACAGTACAATGATTTGACCCACTCCACGCAGGGAGGTAAAAGGTCACATGTGGGGTCCGGGAATCACGCAAATCGGGTTGACGGGCAGCATCTTGATGTCGCCCGGCGGTGCCGAACTCCGCGTTTTCGTGCTTTCCGAACGGCGGGTTCTGCGGGCCCGCGGGGCCCACGGATGGCGCTGTCCTCTGGATCTGCGGGGGTGGGACCCACTATGATGGGGACCCCTGGTGGCACACCTCCACGGACGGCGGTCGGCCGGGAACACCGATCGGGGGTCGATCGGCCCCGATTCCCAATTGTTGAACTAGCTGCCCACGGATTTTGATTTCTGTTTTACGGCGCGCGCTCCGGTGAAAACGGCCGCTACGATCAATCCCGACGTCGGATCGGGACGCATAAGCTATCGTTGGAAAGCTCTCTTCAAATGCTTCAATCTAAACCCAGAGAGATCTGCTGGATCTGGTCAGATCAGAACTTTAATGAATTTACAAGTCCCTGTTGTACAGTAACCGAAACCTCAGAGTTGCAGGGTACTTGTCTGAGAACCACCGTTGACCGCCTAGTAAACCTTCGATTCAGCTCTTGAGCTCTTCTTAAAAGTTGTAGGGGATCAAACCACAGAACTGGGAATATTTTTGGAATTTGATTTGGAGGTGGTGGTGATTTACTATGAGTTTTAGGGTGAGTGGTGGTCGGATCTGGGAACAGGGGGACAGAACTGTAGCTGGGACTGAGAACGATTTTTAGAAAATATGAGATGGGCGAATCAAAAATTGATAAAAATTGTGGATGAAGAGATGGATGGGTGGAATCTGCAATAAAAGTGGGCGAACCAACATAAATCAAAAGGTGGACCTAAGACATGAAACTCAGGGCGGATGGGAACCTGGACAGAACTTTGGCAGAACCGAAGTGGAAGAGTGGACAAAAATCTAAAATTATGAAACGGGATTTGCATGACAAACCAAAATTTGTGGATAGTTATTGACACCTTTGGAACATCCAGTAAAATTCCCAGGCGATCTGAGCTCGTGGTTGATGGCTGAATTTCGTGGAAGCTGTTGTGGTACTGCGCTGGCAGAACTTCGTTAATGGCGGTGGCGGCTCGTGGCGGCGGCGGCGGCGACCGGAACTGATAGGGTGGAGTCTCACCACCAAGAAACAACCTTCACAGCTGCAAGGGGAGAGGGAGGGGCGCACCAGGCTGGAGCTCCAAGGTTTTTTCTTCCAAATGAATGCATTAATTCAAGTAAAATGGAAAATACAAGTTTAAATAGCTTACATCTCACATCCATCCACAACCATTGGATCTAGGGGATGGGAATGGAGGGTTGGGATGGAGTGTGACACATACACAAAAAAAATAATAAAATATTAAAGGGGGGGGCGGCCCTTGGACCAAGGAGAGAGGGTGGACTAGTTGGTGGGGGTAGGTGGCCTCCCATGTGGACTTTTCTAGTCCATTGTCCCCCATGTGTCCAATTCCCATTCAAACTTCTAGATGCTCCCATGTGGCATGTTGACTGACCCCACGTGGGACCCTAGGCTGAGGTGGCCCAATGGGGTGGGGCCTGGGGGGCCCGTGGGGCCCACGGGGTCCGAATTGCACATAAGCCCCTATTACAACCAAAATGGCAAACCGAATGCAACGAAATGAACATAAATTAAACACACATAAAGTCTAACTAAATATAATAAGTGGGGAGGCTCAAGGCGGAGTCTCCAGGTTGTCTCCGAGCCAGATGGACGCTGAGGTGGCTCGTGTCATGCTCCGTGTGCGGTACCGGTGGCTCGGCGTATCGTGCCGATCAACTGCTCGGGTGTCCGCACCAATTCTCCCTGGGTGGGAGAAACTCGACCCTGTCAAGTAAGGGTCTGCATCGCTCCTGTATCGCTCCAAAAGGTCTGGATCAATCCGCTGCAACTCGCCATGTGTGATCCATGTGTCCTCAGTAGCGGGCCGTCCTCTCCATCGCACTAGGTAGCGCGGGTAAGATCCACTCCTAGTAACTGTCACCTGCTCATCCAGTATATGATCTATATGCTCACGCTGCCGTAACAACGGGGCTGGAGGTGGACACTCAGGTGTGGGATCACTCTCAAGGGGAGGAGATGGTTCGAAAGGCTCACTAGGGATCACCGTTGGGTCCCTATATGCAACTAGACCCGAAACGTTAAAAGTAGAGCTTATACCATATTCCTCGGGCAAGTCCACAACATACGTATTGGATCCAATGCGTTTCAACACTCTAAATGGACCGGCTCCGCGAGCTTGCAACTTCTTAACGATTCTAGAGGGAAACCGTTCAGGTCTTACCCTGATCATGACATATTCGCCCTCCTGGAACTCTCGGTGGTGTCGGTGGGCATCGGCTAACTCCTTATACCGTGCATTACTGGCCTCAATGTGACGACGGATGTCATCATGCAAACTCCTAACATGCCTAGCAAACGACTCGGCCGACTCCGACACTCTAGCATGGATAGGCATGGGGACAAGGTCAATGGGTTTCCTAGGCCTACGACATGTGACAATCTCAAATGGACTCATGCTGGTAGACCTATTCACCGAATCATTGTATGCAAACTCAGCCATAGGTAAAATGAGATCCCAATCCCCAATGCGGTTTTTAACTAGACACCTCAAAAGATCTCCCAGACTCTTATTGACCACCTCGGTCTGACCATCTGTCTGGGGGTGATATGCAGTGGAAAACTTGAGGTGAGTACCCATCATATGCCATAGTGTCTTCCAAAAGTAGGAAGTGAATCTAATATCACGGTCAGACACTATAGTGCGAGGCAACCCGAACTTGCACACCACATGAGTAAGGAATAGGCGGGCTACCCTAGAAGCATCCGAAGTCTTCGAGCAAGGGATAAAGAGGGCCATCTTCGAGAAACGGTCAACCACCACATAGATCGAATCATGCTTCCTGGAGGTACGTGGCAATCCCAAAACAAAGTCCATACTAACATCCTGCCACGGGGCATCAGGCACGGGAAGAGGCGTATAAAGGCCCGAGCTTTGCTTCTTCATCTTGGCCGTAGCACATGTACGGCACTGAGCCACGATGTTAGCAACATCGCGCTTCAAGCTCGGCCAATAAAATCGATGCTCTACTGTCTCGATAGTCTTGTTCCGACCAAAGTGGCCGGCTAGACCTCCCGCATGTAGTTCCCACACTAAGAAATCTCGAACCGAAGTTCGGGGAACACATAGCCTGCTACCTCGAAAGAGGTAACCCTCCTGAAGCACATACTCATCAAGGTCTCTCGAGGGTCCGGCCTGGAGGGTGGTAAAAATTTGACAAAAGTCAGGACAATCAACGTAGGCCTCCTTCATCGTCTCTAACCCTATGACCTCGGCACTCATGGTGGTAAGCAAACATGCTCGCCGACTCAAGGCATCAGCCACCTTGTTCTCCACTCCAGCCTTATGTTTCAGCACAAAAGTGAACTGCTGGAGATACTCGACCCAACGACTATGACGCGAGTTAAGCTTCTTTTGCGAATGGAGGTACCTCAATGCCTTGTGATCGGAGTATAGGATAAACTCCTGATGTAAAAGATAGTGCCTCCAATGCCTAAGAGCCTGAACAACTGCGTAGAATTCTTTATCATATGTGGAATATCGCAGTTTCGCGTCATTCAGCTTCTCGCTGAAATATGCGATCGGGTGGGACTCCTGACTCAAAACTCCTCCAATTCCCACGCCCGACGCATCACAAGAGACCTCAAACACCTTCGAGAAATCAGGCAGTCAAAGGATAGGTGTCTGGGTCATACGCTCCTTGATGTCCTTGAAGGCGGCGGATGCGGCCTTCATCCATACAAATGTGCCCTTACGGATGCAATCCGTGATCGGGGCGGTGACGGAGCTAAATCCGCGGATGAAGCGACGGTAGAACGTCGCAAGGCCATGAAAGCTGCGGACATCATGAACCGTACGGGGTTCCGGCCACTCAACAATGGCCCGGACCTTCTCCGGATCGGCGGAGACCCCAGTACTAGACACAATGAAACCCAAGAAGGTAAGCTGAGGTGTCATGAAGGCACACTTCTGTGGGTTCGCAAACAACTGCTCTCGCCGAAGAAGTAGACAGACCTGTCGAAGGTGGTCTAAGTGGTCCCCTGTGGTGCGGCTATAGATAAGGATATCATCGAAATACACCACTACAAAGACTCCAATGAAAGGTCGAAGGACCTGAGTCATGAGCCGCATGAAAGTGCTAGGGGCATTGGTCAACCCAAAAGGCATGACCAACCACTCATATAGACCGTCCGTGGTCTTAAATGCGGTCTTCCACTCATCACCTGGCCTAATCCTCACCTGATGGTAGCCACTCTTAAGATCGATCTTCGAAAAGATAGTGGCACCTGCCATCATGTCTAGCATGTCATCCAGGCAGGGAATAGGGAACCTGTACTTCACGGTGATCTTGTTGATGGCACGACTATCAATACACATTCTCCACGTGCCATCCTTCTTCGGGGCGAGTAATGCGGGCACATCACATGGACTCATGCTGTCCCGGACAGATCCTCTCTGAACAAGCTCATCGACCTGCCGTTTAAGCTCGGCATGCTCCGTGAGGCTCATTCGATAATGAGGAAGGTTGGGCAATGAAGAGCCCGGAACAAGGTCTATAGCATGCTGAATGTCCCGCATGGGTGGGAGTCCCTCGGGAAGCTCATCGGGAAAAATATCATCAAACTCCTGCAGAATAGGAACCACCTCGGGTGGGAGCTCACCCTCGGAGTCCCGCTCCACCTCTCGGACCGTAATGGCAAACACCGGACAGCCCTGACTAAGCTCCTGCTCCATTTCCCGGGAGCTAATCATCATCAATCTCCTCGTCGAGGGCTCTCCTGGGCCAGAGGTAACGGTCATAGTCCGAGCTGGGGATGGAGTACTGGGCCCGGGTATGGAAGGCTTTGGAGTACTAGGGCCAGTAGGACCCCTGACTGATGGGCTCCTGGGCCGAACGGGGTGGAGGGTGACCCGCTGGCCATCGTGGTCGAAGGTACAGGTGTTCGACCGACCATGGAGTGTGGCATCTCGGTCGAATAACCACGGCCTACCAATAATGATACTTCCCACTTCCATGGGGAGAACATCACACCAGATCTCGTCACGGTAGGAGTGGAGCTGCAGCAGGACCAAGCACCGCAGCCTAACCGAAATGGAAGTGGTATCCACCCATGATACCTGATAGGGACAAGGATGGTCTACGGGTGTGAGACCAAGACGAGCGACAGCGTTCGTGGAGATTGCATTGATACAACTCCCGCTATCGATGACCACCTTGTAAATTTGCTTTCCCAGCCTACAGAATACCTGAAGGATAGTGGTCCGACGCCAGTCATCACTGACCTGTGGCTGGGTGAGGATACATCTGACGACCCCCATGCGGGTATCGTCCGACTGCTGGACATCCTGGGCCTCACCTCCCATCTCATAGTACTCGTCAGCTAACTCTTCATCTGCCTCATAGCTGACTAACTCGAGGCCCGTAGGGGTGGTATCCTCGGCCTGTGTGTCCCCAATGTGAAGAGATGGGCGGGTGGGACACTGGTTGGCGAAATGGCCAAACCCATTGCAGCGATAACACTGCTGCCGTGATCCACTAGGCTCCCCAATCATAGGTCCTTTACCTTTATCCTCCCGATGAATAGGAGGTGTAGGCAACAAAGGACGTGCAGGAGGCGCGGGTGCCGGTGGACGGACTGTGGGTGGGGCCGTAAGATGCTGGGGACGAGGAAGGTCCCTCGGGGGTGGAGGACGAGGCCTAGGAGCAAAGGGCTCGGGGCGAGCGGGCTCCTGAGGTCGAGCCATGGGGGCCCTCGGATACGTGCCAGATGAGCCACGGGGCTCCACACTACGAAGGGGAAAAGAGCCCAACCGATGGGGTGACTTGAACTCGGCCTCGAACTGTTCCAATTCGAGAGCAATCTGATATGCCTGCTCCAAAGTGGTGGCATTGTGGCGAAAGAGTTCATATTGATAATTAGGCCGCAAACCTCTCCGAAAGCGGGATATCGTCATGGTGCTCTCTTCCGTGACCCCGCACCGCAAGTAATACTCATCGAACTCGGCGGTGTACTCGGTCACGGATCGGTTCCCTTGGGAGATGCTTTGCCACTTGTCTATAAGACGTTGGCGATATGAGGCGGGAAGGTACTTCTCCCTCAATTTGAGTTTCATATCATCCCAGGTACCGATTTGGGGTTGACGTCGCTGGTTGAGCAGGCTCTCCACATTGATCCAATAAGTTTGGGCGTGCCCTTGCAGCTTCATCTTCGCGTATCGGACTCTTCGGTGGTCCGTCATCTCAAACCACTCGAAGTACCGGTCCATGCCGGCCTCCCAATCTAAATACACCCTAGGGTCCAAGGACCCGCTAAAAGTGGGAGGGTCCGCACGCACACCCCTAAGAATGCGGTCGTCATCCTCGTCATCACAATTCCGTCGTTGATGACGACGACCGTTACCCCCGTGATCATTATCGGAGGCATAATCA
Organism: Amorphophallus konjac; assembly: GCA_022559845.1. Lineage (NCBI taxonomy): Eukaryota > Viridiplantae > Streptophyta > Magnoliopsida > Alismatales > Araceae > Amorphophallus > Amorphophallus konjac. Next base: position 167,446,936 of record CM040125.1, on the reverse strand, counting down.
TCCACTATAGGCGCCTGTTGCCTCCCGACATCCTCCACCTGATCCCTTAGCACAGCGGGTTGCTGCACCGGCTCTTGTTGGCCGTTCATCAGCGCGGATTGCGCTGCTACTGGGCCCCACTCTAGGACGGCAATCCTCCCAACAAGGCCTTGAATGGACTGCTCCGAAACCCCGACCCGATCCTCGAGGACCTTCATCCGCCCTTCGAGACGCGTCCCTATGCCATCCATACGCGTACTAAGACCATCCATACGCGTGTCTAAACGATCCATGATGGCCCGAAACATCTCGGCCGTGGAAGACTCATCAGAACTACGGGCTCGGGACTCCGCCATAGGTGGTGGTGGCGAGTACTGGGTACCTCGACGGGTGGGCATGCAACTGACACACGACCTAGAAGACACCGACTAATGCAAACACACTAAATGATGCACTTAGACCTAAACCAATATCCGGTACGGGGCGGAGTTAATCGATCCGAAGATCACTCCCGCAAGTGTGCGACCTCCCGGTAGGCGTAGCCTAACGTTCGGACAACACCTTTTAAGATACCGAATTATCGGGATGACATGCAATTTAAAACACACTTTTTTTTTGTTTTGAAAATAAGGATGCTCCTAGACTTGACTTAGGCCATGATGCATGCAAGACTTATGCAATGACTACCCTAGACTCGACTTGCTCTGATACCAAACTGATGCGGGACGGACACGGGGGACGACACTATTAGGTGCCACCCTCAGACTTTAGATGAAGACGCGACCAGCAGCACACACCAGGGAGACACTAAGCCCGACACTACGAGCTCCTAGTGGCAAAACATCGCTAACAGAAGTGGAAGCTCACTCGTCGTCCCAAGCGAGGGAAAGCGCAGACCGTGCGCGGTTAAGGAACCGGCGGAGGTCAAGGGTAGTCCGACTCAACTTCCGGACTCGGGTCGAGTCGCGGGACGGGTCACTCTCGCTCTCACAGCGGTGACATGGACACACGGGCTAGTACCTACACTCTCGGCAGTGGCAAAAGACCGTATACTAGCTAAGCAAATGAACGCCAAGAGGTTCGGACCATTACCTCCACGCACCCGGCGTGGCGAAGACAACCCCGGCCGAATTACGGATCCCCGGTTAAACAATTTTACAACAGTACAATGATTTGACCCACTCCACGCAGGGAGGTAAAAGGTCACATGTGGGGTCCGGGAATCATGCAAATTGGGTTGATGGGCAGCATCTTGATGTCGCCCGGCGGTGCCGAACTCCACGTTTTCGTGCTTTCCGAACGGCGGGTTCTGCGGGCCCGCGGGGCCCACGGATGGCGCTGTCCTCCGGATCTGCGGGGGTGGGACCCACTATGATGGGGACCCCTGGTGGCGCGCCTCCACGGACGGCGGTCGGCCGGGAACACCGATCGGGGGTCGATCGGCCCCGATTCCCAATTGTTGAACTAGCTGCCCACGGATTTTGATTTCTGTTTTACGGCGCGCGCTCCGGTGAAAACGGCCGCTGCGATCAATCCCGACGTCGGATCGGGACGCATAAGCTATCGTTGGAAAGCTCTCTTCAAATGCTCCAATCTAGACCTAGAGAGATCTGTTGGATCTAGTCGGATCAGAACTTTAATGAATTTACAAGTCCCTGTTGTACAGTAACCGAAACCTCATATTTACAGGGTACTTGTCTGAGAACCACCATTGACCGCCTAGTAAACCTTCGATTCAGCTCTTGAGCTCTTCTTCAAAGTTGTAGGGGATCAAACCATGGAACTGGGACTATTTTGGGAATTTGATTTGGAGGTGGTGGTGATTTACTATGAGTTTTGGGGTGACTGGTGGTCGGATCTGGGAACTGGGGGACAGAACTGTAGCTAGGACTGAGAACGATTTTTAGAAAATATGAGATGGGCAAATCAAAAATTGAGAAAAATTGTGGATAAAGAGATGGATGGGTGGAATATCCAATAAAATTGGGAGAACCAACATAAATCAAAAGGTGGACCTAAGACATGAAACTCAGGGCGGATGGGAACCTGGATAGAACTTCGGCAGAACCGAAGTGGAAGAGTGGACGAAAATCTAAAATTATGAAATGGGATCTGAATGACAAACCAAAATTTGTGGATAGTTCTTGACACCTCTGGAACATCCCGTAAAATTCCCAGGTCGATCTGAGCTCGTGGTTGATGGCTGAATTTCATGGAAGCTGCTGTGGTACTGCGCAGGCAGAACTTCGTTGATGGCGGTGGCGGTGCGGTGGCGGCTCGTGGCCCCGCGACCGAAACTGATAGGGTGGAGTCTCACCACCAAGAAACAACCTTCACAGCTGCAAGGGGAGAGGGAGGGGCGCACCAAGCTGGAGCTCCAAGGTTTTTTCTTCCAAATGAATGCATTAATTCAAGTAAAATGGAAAATACAAGTTTAAATAGCTTACATCTCACATCCATCCACAACCATTGGATCTAGGGGATGGGAATGGAGGGTTGGGATGGAGTGTGACACATACACAAAAAAAATAATAAAATATTAAAGGGGGGGCAGCCCTTGGACCAAGGAGAGAGGGTGGACTAGTTGGTGGGGGTAGGTGGCCTCCCATGTGGACTTTTCTAGTCCATTGTCCCCCATGTGTCCAATTCCCATTCAAACTTCTAGATGCTCCCATGTGGCATGTTGACTGACCCCACGTGGGACCCTAGGCTGAGGTGGCCCAATGGGGTGGGGCCTGGGGGGCCCGTGGGGCCCACGGGGTCCGAATTGCACATAAGCCCCTATTACAACCAAAATGGCAAACCGAATGCAACGAAATAAACACAAATTAAACACACATAAAGTCTAACTAAATATAATAAGTGGGGAGGCTCAAGGCGGAGTCTCCAGGCTGTCTCCGAGCCAGATGGACGCTGAGGTGGCTCGTGTCATGCTCCGTGTGCGGTACCGGTGGCTCGGCGTATCGTGCCGATCAACTGCTCGGGTGTCCGCACCATTACCACTTTCGAGGAGGCAGACTTTGTGTTCCCGAACTTCGGTTCGAGACTTCTTAGTTTGGGAACTACATGCGGGAGGTCTAGCTGGCCACTTTGGTCGGAACAAGACTATCGAGGCTGTTGAGCATAGATTTTATTGGCCGAGCTTGAAGCGTGATGTTGCTCATATAGTGGCTCAGTGCCGTACATGTGCTACAGTCAAAATGAAGAAGTAAAGCTCGGGCCTTTATACGCCTCTTCCCGTGCCTGATGTCCCGTGGCATGATGTAAGCATGCATTTTATCTTGGGATTGCCACGTACCTCTAGGAAGCATGACTCGGTCTATGTGGTAGTTGACCGGTTCTCGAAGATGGCCCTTTTCATTCCCTGCTCGAAGACTTCGGATGCTTCGAGGGTAGCCCGCCTTTTCCTTACTCATGTGGTGTGCAAGTTCGGGTTGCCGATGTTAGGTTCAGCGGTTATTTTTGGAAGACACTGCGGCATATTTTGGGTACTCACCTCAAATTTTCCACTGGATATCATCCCCAGACAGATGGTCAGACCGAGGTGGTCAATAGGAGTCTGGGTGACCTTTTGAGGTGTCTTGTTAGGGACCGTGTAGGGGATTGGGATCTCATATTACCACTGGCAGAATTTGCATATAATGATTTGGTTAACAAGTCTTCCGGTATGAGTGCATTCGAGATTGTCACAGGTCGTAGGCCTAGGAAGCCAGTGGATCTTGTTCCCATGCCCATTCATGCACGAGCGTCTGAGTCTGCCGAGTCTTTTGCTAGGCATGTTAGGAATTTGCATGACGACATCTCTCGTCACATTGAGGTGAGCAATCCATGGTATAAGGAGTTAGCCAATGCCCATCGACACCACCGTGAGTTCTAAGAGGGTGAATATGTCATGATCAGGGTAAGACCTAAACGGATTTCCTCTGGAACCGTAAATAAATTGCAAGCTCGCGGAGCCGGTCCATTTAGAGTGTTGAAACGCGTTGGATCTAATGCGTATGTTGTGGACCTGCCTGAGGAATATGGTATAAGCTCAACTTTCAATGTGTCGGATTGAGTTGCATATAGGGACCCAGCGGTGATCCCTAGTGAGCCTTTCGAGCCATCTCCTCCCATTACGAGTGACCCCACACCTGAGTGTACACCACTGGCCCCATTTCCACGGTAGCAAGAGCATATCGATCATATACTGGATGAGCAGGTGACAGTTACTAGAGTGAATCCTACCCACGCTACCTAGTGCGTTGGAGAGGGCGACCCGCCACCGAGGATACTTGGATCACCCGTGGAGAGTTACAGCGGATAGATCCGGACCTACTGGAGCGCTACCAGAGCGATGCAGACCCTTACTCGACAGGGTCGACTTTCTCCCATCCGGGGAGAATTGGTGCGGACACCAGAGCGAGCGCGAAGCATGAACCGGCGAGCCGTTGGTACCGTACGCGGAGCACCACTCGAGCTACCTCGGCTTCCATCTGGCTCGGAGATAGCCTGGAGACTCCCCCTTGAGTCTTGATATTTATAGTTTATTGGGACTTTGTTTGTGTGTATTGTGTGTGAAGAGGCGAAATCTCGCGCTGTTCCTGAGCGGGCTGATAATCACCAGATTGTGAACTGCAAGATAGGGAAACGGATCAGAGGGCCCAGGGGTAGTCCCTGGGGAAAACCCTCCGATGCTTAAGTCAGTAGAGCTATGGCGGGAGTGATAATGGGGAGGGGCTAGTTTATGCGCGAGATCCCTCTCCACCAAAGGGGTGAAGCGGTTCATGCTGAGGAGTTTAGGGCGTATGATTGCCTTTTTGGCTTACCTTTCACCGGAGGGTACCCCTGGTTTAAATAGTGCGCCGTCCCCAGGAGTCCTGCAAGCCGAGGGGTTTCAGGTAGAGGTTACGTCCTCATCGTGGGCTTTTATTGCCTTATCGTGGGAGCGTTATCCTCGCGGGGAAGAAGAAGTCCCATGTCTTCCCGAATTCTTGCCTGTTGCGGACTCTTAACGGCTGCAAAGATAAGTATTAGTCGGCCATTCTGAGCTTCGGAGAGGCCGGCCCTATCCGGGCGGTAGGCTTAGCTCGGTAAAAGATGGGTCGGATAGGCCGGCTTATGCCTCCTTCTCCCGGCGGAGGGATGGCTCGGGCGCGGACCTTCCAATGACCTGACCGATGCTCGGGCCCTCCGAGCCTTGAGGCTGCCTAGGAGGGTTGTTTCCTCGAGCATTGTAAATTGGGCTTTCTCCCCTAAGTGGGACTTGTGGGCTGTCACTTGGGTGAGCTTGACCTCATTGGGCCCTGCCGGGCCTAGTTGGGCTGCTCCATTGGGGTGCAGAAATCCCCCTCTCCACTTGTCCCCCTCCTACTCCCGAGCCAAATGACGCTCGGTTGAGTAGTGTTTGAGGGCGTTGGACCGGCATGGCTCAGGTGGGTGGAGATCTTACGGTGTTAAGTAGCCATGTACCGTGGTCACCTGGGCCCGTAGTAATAATGATCCTGACGGATTTGAAATGAAGGGGGCCCCCTTTTTCTAGGAGGTCGGAATGGCGCGCCGCCTTCTGCGAGGGTTTATAGGCGCTGGGCGCTGGTTGTCATTCCAGACTCTCTAGGGTTTTGGCTTTCCTTTACTTCTTTGCTTTTTGGGGCTCCTTGATGCGCCGTGAGATCACAGCGGAGGAGCGAAGCCTTGCGGCGGCGTTCGTGGAGTTGGAGAGGATAACCGCGGAGGCGATCCGGCAGCTGCCTTCTCCCCCGGAGTCTTCGAGGTCGTGTGAGGGCTCTTCTTCCGGTTCCTCCTCGAAACTCATGGAGGACCAGCGCTCGGGAGATGAGTTGGAGGTGAGGGCGCTAGTCCCGAACTGCAGCGAGCTGGGGGAAGCCGAGGTGAAGAAGCTGGAGCACCGGTTTCGGTTGCCTTATAAGTATAGTTTCGCCGATGCTGCTCCATACGAGACGAGTCTAGACGACCGCACGGGCCATATCTGCTCCTTCCTTCTGGCTTGGAAGAGCGGGTTTCGCCTCCCCTTCGAGCCTTTCGTCCTTAAGCTCCTTAATTTTTTCAAGTTGGCGCCTATTCAGTTGGTGGCCAACTCGTATCTCCTTCTCTCTGCTTTTTGAATCCTCTGTCATTAGTGCGGGGTTCGCCCTTCCTTGGATCTTTTTCATTATTTCTTTGAGTTGAAGGCGCACCCGTCGGCGGGGAAAGACTTCTATTTCATCCAGGCGAGGAGGAACAGGAGCTACATTTCGCTAGCGGCGAAGGATTCCTCGCATAAACGGTGGAAGACCCAATTTTTCTGGGTGAAGATGGAATCGGTGGAGGACACTTGGAGGTGTGAGGTGATGCCCAACTTCCACCCGAACATCCCTCCCCGTCAGGAGGAGTTTCCTTCAGATGTGGAGGAGTACGCCGCTCGCCTGCTGAAGAATCGCCGGTCTACCGAGGAGCTGGTGACGCCGGAAAATGTCGAGCGGTGTCTCCTCACGCGGATGAAACCGTCAGGTACCACCACTCGAATTTCTCTCCGGGGGTGAGGGTCATCTTTCTTTTCCTGACCATGCCTTCTTCTCTGCTGTAGACACTAGGCGGGAGCCTCTAGAGGAGGCTGTTGAGGTCATCGATCTCGGAGATGACTAGGCGGCTGATGAGCCCGACGCTCCTGTGGGTCGCTCCCATGCCCGGGACAAGGGCAAGGGGGCGGCTTCCGAGGGAACTTCTCGGCCGGGCGGTGCAAAGCGCAAGGATCCCATGGAGGGAAGGTTGCGGGAAGCCGCGAAGGCCAAGAAGCGGGCCAAGAAGGTCGGCCTTCTCACCACTGCCGGGGGCGACTCTAGCTCGGCGGCGCTCCCCTCTCAGGGGCAAGATGTGGCCGACCCTACCGGGCTGGCTCCCCCATCCACCAGGCGAGAGGGGGCCGATGAGACCAGGGGCCCCTCAGAGGGTGGTGATGGCGGGTCGGCTCTCCCCTTGGTGGGAACAGAGGGGGCCGGAGTCGAAGCAGCCGATGCCGAGGCCGGGGGACCGGTCGAGGTCGGTGAAGTCTCGGGCGGTGAAGCGCGGGCCAAGACAATTGAGGTTGGGGGTTCACCTGCGAGGGCGTCGTAACCCCAAGCGCTGGTGGTGTTCTGAGCGACTGGGCTTGCTACGCCGATCGAGGTTGGGGGTTCGCCTATGGAGGCGTCGCAACCCCAACCGACCGTGGTGCGCGGGGCGGTGGACCCCGCAACCTGAGCCGAGCCTTCCGGCGCGGCGCCCGGTGCGGAGTGGATTCCTATGTCGGAGGCCTTGGAGAGGCTCGAAATCTCGATCAATCTATATCGGCTCTGCTGCGAGGTGTCCGCGAGGATGAAAAGAGGAGGCAGGCGCCATTCTCCTTCCGGGGTCCTCGACGTCATTATGGAGGGTGGCCTTATCATGGCCCAGATGGGGGCCACAATGGCGGAGACCTACGCCCGGACGGAGTCAGAGCGGTCGAATCTCACTTGGACCCTCGGGGGGTGCGAGAGGAAGCTAGCCTGACTCACTAAGCCGCACGAGGTGCTCCAACGGGAGTTCTTCGTGATCAGGGACTTGGCGCGGTCGAGCCTGCTGGAGGCTAGAGCGTTGACCGAGCCACTGGCCAAGGCTCGGGAGTCGCTCGAGAGAAAGGACAAACTCTTTGAGGAGGAGCGCCTTCGCCATCTCGAGTCGGATGGCCATTGGGAGGCGAAGCGTGCCGAGCTGCTAGATCGAGCGGAAAGCAGCCGAGCGCCTCCGTTCGGAGGCCCAGGCGGACCGAGCTGTGGTGGAGAAGCGATCGGTCGGGGCCGAGGAGCGGGCGGCTGAGGCCAAATGGAAGTCGATTGAGCTCGAGGAGCGGGCGACCGAGGTCGCGCGGAAGTCGATCGAGCTCGAGGAGCGGGCGACCGAGGCCGAGCGGAAGTCGACCGAGGTGGAGAGGCGAATGGCGGAGGCAGAGGAGCGAGCGTCCGAGGCGGAGCGGAAGTCGGCCGAACTTGCTGAAAGGATGGGGCAGGTCGGGGCGGAGGCGATCGAGTAGTATAGGGGCTCAGAGGCCTACCGAGCCGACCTTCAGGAAGCCGCCCTTCCCTACTATGAGATAGCACTTCGTCGAGGCACCCACAAGGGGTTCAAGCGGGGTTATCGTCGGGCAGTGGACTACGCCGATGAGCAAGACTCTGGGGTTGATTTCCCCTCGGGCCAGCTATATGACTCGGATGAGTCGGCTTCTAGCTCCTCTGCGTCGGGCGGGGAAGATCCAGAGGGTTCTCCTCCGGCGGGTTCACCAACTCCGGATGCCTCGGGAGGGCTCGCGATCGGGGAAGTTCTCGCACAGGCGAGGTCAGTGCTTGGGTCGGCCGTCACCGAGGGTGCCGGGGGTGACTCACTCACTCCCGCCGTTCCCGAGCTTCAAAGTGGGCCCGAGGCCTGATGTATTTTTCCTTGTTTTACTTTTTTCTCTGTTTGTCTCTTGTCCTTTTCTAAAAAAAAGGAAAGATTTTCTTTTTATAAGGTAATAAATGACTTACTTGCCTCTTGCGTTCCTTGCCGTGATTTGGTTAGCGTATCTGAAGTAGTTGGAAAGTGCCGATACGTCCTGCGTGGTTTTCGCATGCTGATTGGGTAGGCTCTTTACGGGGCGTCTTTCCATTTTCTGATGCTTTGAATGCCAGGCTGCTTCGTGTATCCCACCAAGGTGAAAAATGAGGAGATGGAGGTGACCGTTCAGGGGAGTTTTCCTTTGGCGTGTTTTCGAGGGGGGAGTCATTTAAGGCAAGTAGCCTCCCTTGGCCTATAAGAAGAATCGAAGGGCGCCCCTTCCTCTTCACCACTTGGGACTTTCTCTAACAGTCTTTTCTCATCCCTTCCTCGCGTTGCGCGGTGCCATTGCATTCAGGGCATGGAGGATCCTTCGGAAGATGACGCTGCCGATGATGGGGAGTGGGGAGTTCTTGCTGCTTCGGACGGTCGAGCAGGTCCGACGGTCGCCTCGCGGGTTCGAGACGGGTCCGACGGTCGCCATGCGGATCTGGGGAGGACTTCGACGTGCGGGGGCACGCCGTTCCTCCTCCATCAGTTCTGGCGAGGCTTCCGGGTGGGCGCCGGGATGGAGGACGGATGGGGGCATCCGTGATGCCTTCCCCTGCCTCCTCATCCAGCTCTGCTGGATTTCTTTGCAGCCTCTTTTTCCCTCTTCTGCTCTTCATTTCTTTCACTCTTCGGAGGCTGCTTGCTCTCTGTTCCCTTCCAAGGGGTTGGTAGGTTGGAAGAGAGGAGGCCTTCACAGGCGTTCTTTCTCCCTAGCTTCTACCAACTTGGAAGGTAGCCTTCCTCATCGTGGAAGGTAGTCTTCGTCAACGCAATCCCTCTGTCACCTTTGTCATGGGCCACCCGGGCTAACTGGATCGACCTCCTTTTATCCAAGCCAGTTTCTACGCGAGGCAGAGTCAGTGGCTGGACGCGAGGGGATCAAGACCGAGTCGGCCGAGCGATGGTCTCTTGCAGTGGTGCTAGATGGATTTTTTACTTTTTGTCGTGCAATGTAATGGCTTTTGCCTATCTGATGTACCAACAATTATTTGAATGAATAGAAGAGAATTTTGTTTCATCCAACTTGTTTGCACAATTTCAAAAGTAGAATTTGCGTAGTGTGGCTGCGTTCCATGTCCGAGGGATGGGTTCCCCTTCCATTGTAGTTAGCCTGTAGGCACCTTTCCCGAGTGTCTCGACCACTCGGTAGGGGCCTTCCCAGTTAGGGGATAGCTTGCCCACCGCCTCTAATGGTCGAGAGGCTTCGGCTTTTCTGAGGACGAAGTCTCCCGGTTGGAAGTGTCTATTTCGGACTTTGGCGTTGTAGTATCGAGTGAGGCGGCGCTGGTACTCCGTGGCTCGGATGCTGGCGATCTCTCGGAGTTCATCTGCTAGGTCGAGGTTCTCGAGTAGCTTTTGCTCGTTTGCCTCGAGCGAGTAGCGGATGACTCGGAGAGACGGGTTGGCAACCTCTAACGGAATGATGGCCTCAGTGCCATACACCAGCTGGAAGGGACTTTCACCGGTTGCCGTTCTGGGAGTCGTTCGGTGTGACCAAAGTACACTGGGTAGTTCCTCGAGCCAGCTACCCTTGGCATTGCCGAGTCTGGTCTTTATGCCTTTTAAGATAGTCTTATTGGCATTTTCGACCAGCCCGTTGGCCTGAGGGTGGGCGACCGAAGTGAAGTGGTTGCGAATGTTTAGGTCGACGCATCTGTCTCGAAAATAGCGAGAATCGAATTACCGACCGTTGTCGCTCACTATCACCCGGGGGATGCCGAAGCGACAAATGATCGACTTCCATACAAAACTCCAGATGACTATCTCGGTGATCCTCGCCGTGGCTTCGGCCTCCATCCATTTGGTGAAGTAGTCGATGGCGACGATGATGAACTTCTTCTGGGACTGAGCCATAGGGAACGGCCCGAGAATGTCAATCCCCCACCGAGCGAAGGGATAGGGCTCGGTAAGGGTGATGAGCTCCGTGGCCGGCCGATGGACCAAGTGGTCGAATCGCTGGCACCGGTCGCACTGCTGTACGTGAGCCGTGCAGTCGCGCTGTAGGGTAGGCCACCAGTACCCCTACCGTAGCACGATCCTGGCCAGCGACCTTCCTCCTGAATGCGCTCCGCACAGGCCTTCATGAGTCTCTTGGATGGCTCGGCTGGCCTCGTCGGGGCCGAGACACTTCAGGAGAGGACCGGAGAAAGATCTTCGGTAGAGAGTGTCGTCGAGGATGACGAAGCGCCGGGCTTGATACTTCATTCGACGGGCTTCTCGAGGGTCGGAGGGCTCTCGGGAGTCCCGGAGCCAAGACAGGTAGGGGGAGCGCCAGTCACTTGGAAGGGCCGAGTCAACGGCTAGGAGCTCCGAGTCAATGCTCGGGTGCTCTAGCTCTTCAAGGAGGACCGATCGGGTACCTTCAGGGTCGAGGGAGGAGGCCAATCGAGAGAGGGCGTCCGCTCGGGAGTTTTCATCCCGAGCTATTCGGACTACCTCGAATCCCTCGAATTGTTGGGCCAGACCTCTGGCCAGCTGGAGGTATTTGATCATTGGTGCCTCTCGAGCTTCGTATTCGCCGTTGACTTGGCTAGCGACCAGCTGGGAGTTGGTGTGGATTTTGACTCGCTCAGCCCCCAACCGTCGGGCCATGCGTGCTCCCGAGATAAGGGCCTCATATTCGGAGGCGTTGTTGGACGCCTGAAAGTTGAATTTCAAGGCGTACTGCAGCTCTACTCCTTCGGGGGACCTCAGGAGTATCCCTGTGCTGCTACCGACCGAGTTGGAAGATCCGTCAACGAACAGTTCCCAGGTTGGCCTGGGCGCGGACGGAGATCTCTCGTCAGTCGGGATGGTGCTTTCGACGATGAAGTCGGCGAGCGCTTGGCCTTTCATAGCTGAGCGCGGGCGGTACGAGATATCATAGGCCCCAAGCATGATTGCCCATTTGACGAGTCGCCCCGAGGCTTCGAGGTGGGCCAGAATCTTCTTTAATGGTTCACCGGTCAGCACGGTGACGGGGTGCCCCTGGAAGTAGGGTCGGAGGCGCTTGGCGGAGGTAACCAACGCTAGCACGAGTTTCTCGGTTGCGGGGTACCTCCTCTCAGCCTTGTTGAGCACCTTGCTGGTGTAGTAGACCGGCCTCTCAATTCCCGAGTCATTTCTAACTAGGACTGAGCTAACAGTTGACGGCGTTATCGAGAGATAGAGCAGCAGGACCTCGCCCGGCACAGGCTTGGAGAGCACCGGGGTCGAGACTAAGAACTCCTTGAGCTCGGCGAACGCTTGTTGGCATTCCTCATCCCATGCGAACGTGGCAGATGTCAGCTTGGGTCCCCTCAACAGTTTGAAGAAGGGCAAGCATCGTTCGGCCGCACGGGACAGGAATCGGCTGAGAACGGTGACACGCCCAGTCAGGCGCTGGACGTCCTTGACGCAGGTGGGCGGGCGCATGTCCAGGATGGCCTGGACCTTGTCGGGGTTGGCTTTGATCCCGCACTGGGTGACCAAGAAACCCAGGACTTTCCCACATCTCACTCCGAAGGCGCACTTGGCAGGATTGAGCTTCATGTTGTACTTCAGGAGGGTGTTGAAGGTTTCAGCGAGGTCGGCGAAGTGGTCTTGGGCTTTGGGGGTCTTGACGAGCATGTCGTCAATGTAAGCCTTGACGTTCTGACCTAGTTGCTCCTCGAACATGTGATTGACCAGCCTTTGGTATGTAGCTCCGGCGTTCTTCAACCCGAAAGGCATACGGGTGTAGTAGTACACAGCCGTAGTCGGTGATGAAGGCAGTCTTCTCTACGTCTTCTGGATTCATTCTGATCTGATGATAACCCGAATAGGCATCTAGGAAACTGAGTATCTCATTGCCCGAGGTAGAGTCAACTAATTGGTCGATGCTCGGTAAGGGATAGCAGTCCTTGGGGGTGGCCTTATTCAGGTCGGTGAAGTCCACGCACATCCGCCACTTGCCTGAAACTTTTGGCACCAGGACGACGTTGGCTAGCCACGTCGGGTATAGGACCGGTCTAAAAAGGCCAGTCTCTTGTCCCTTGGTGACCTGCGCCTTGATGATCGCCTGCTTCTCTGGTGCATGCTTCCTTCTGCATTGCTGTACAGGTCTCATGGCGGGGTCGAGGTTGAGCTTGTGCATCACGGTTTCCTCTGGTATCCCGGGGAGTTGATCATCGGACCAAGCAAAGACTCGAATGTACTCAGAAAGGAATTTCTTATATTGCTGATGTTCCTTGGGCAGTAGGTTGGCTCCGATCCTTACTCCTAGGGTCGGGTTATCATTTAGGAAAACTGTCAGTAATTCGCCACCATGCTTGGTGGTTGCGGTTTTATCCTCGACTTCTCGGGGACCCTTATCTTTCCCGTCTGGCCTTGTGGCTTCCACCGAGATATTGTAGCACCTTCTGGCCGTGGCCTGGTTACCTCGGACTTCCCCCAACCCATTTTTGGTGGGGAACTTCATTTTTTGGTGATAGGTCGACGGTACGGCCTTTATTCGGCTGAGGATTCCCCGGCCGAAGATGGCGTTGTACGCTATCATACCCTTGATCACTATGAAGTCCACCATGACTGTAACGGTCCTGGGTGGGGTGTCGAGGGTAACCGGTAGGCTTAGGGCTCCCTCGGGGTGGGTGGCCAGGCCATTAAACCCGCAGAGGGGGGTTCGGACCGGGCGGAGTTTGGATGGATCTTCCCCCATCTTAAGGAAACAGTCGTAAGATAACACATCAGGGGCACTCCCATTGTCAACTAGAATCCTATCTATGTTACAATTGTTTATTGTGGCCGAGATTACGAGGGCGTCATCATGCGGGGTGTTCAGCCCTTCTCGGTCTCGGTCGGAGAAGACTATGACCTGGGGCTCACTCGGCGGGGCCTTGGGGGGCTCTATGGCTCGGCTCGCCCGCTCGGTATGACGCTTCCTTCCTCGGCTGCTGTCGCCTCCTGATGCCATCCCTCCGGAGATGACGTTGATGTGGACCCCTCGGGGGGTGTTTTCAATCTCCTCTGTGGCACCTCGGTCTTCTTTGCGCTCGGCCGTGAACCAAGCCAGGTGCCCCTGACGGATGAGGCGCTCGATCTCGTCCTGGAGCTGGTGGCAGTCACCGGTGTGGTGCCCGTGATCGCTGTGAACAAGCAATGCCGGTCACGATTACGGTTCTTCGACCTCATCGGCTAGGGCTGGCGGAGGAGTCCCAAGTCTTTGATGTCTTCATAGATCTCGTAGATCGGTGCGGCTAAGGGGTGTACCGCTCATACTTTCACTTGCGCTCTCCATCACGGTCTCACTTCTTTCCCGAGCCAGGAGTTGGCTCGGAAGTCCGCTTCTCGTCACCCTCCCGACCCGAGCCGGTTGCGTCTCGGCAAGCGCTGAGTACTTCTTCGCACTCGGCGTGGCGCAGTGCCAGAGTCACTAGCTCGGCAAGGGTCGAGGGAGGGTGGAGGACAAGCTCGCGACGGAGATTCTCGTCCCTGGTGCCCCCAGTCAGTGCGGTTGTGACTGAGACTACGTCCAGGCGGGGGATTCTCAGGGCTTTCGATTTAAATCGGTGAATATAAGCCCGGAGTCTTTCCCCTTGCGCCTGCTTAAGGGCCAGGAGCCCCGCTACTGACCTTGGGGGGGCACTTCCGATGAAACTCTCTTTGAAGACTCGCCCAAATTGCTTGAAATCTCGGATGGACCCGGGGGCGAGGGCCCGGAACCATGCTTGAGCGCCTTGGACCAGAGTGGTCACGAAGGCTCGGCACTTGATGGCGTCGGACACTCCGTGAAGAGTCATCAGAGCGTCGAAGCTGTCGTAATGATCGGCCGGGTCGCCCTGGCCGTCGTAAAACTTGAAGGTCGGAATGGAGATTCTGGGAGATACCTTTGCCTTCAGAATGTACTCGGAGAACGGGGATTTCTCCTCGTCCTCCGGGAAAGAGGTCTTCTACAGGGCGCGGAGGGCGCGCTCCTGTTCTGCAAAACGTCTCTCGAAATCCCGCAGTTGGAGGGATAGTTCCGGTTGCTGTCGTGCCGTAGGGTTGGGGGGAGCGTCTTGGCGATCCCCGGGGACGTCAGCTTCCGGGTTCGGGCGACGCGCCCCCAGTTTTCCCCTTCTCGGCGTGGAGGAAGCCTCTTGCTCCAGAGGTGGAGCCTGCGAGGGTCCTCCAATCCAGTTGCGGATGAGTTGCTGGCCGCAGAGGGTGAAGCGACCCCCGGCGGTGTGCTGGGACGTGTTCCCACGGGGAGGGCTCCCTGACGGAGCGCGGGACCTTCCATCCCTATCCGCCTGGGCCCTCATGAGTTCCACAAGGACATCCAGTTTCCCGTTGAAGGCTTGGAAGGGTTCGGCGCAACCGTTGGGGGGGGGACCCTACCACCGCAGGGGGGGTGGTGGGTCGTCGGCGGGGACGCTGGCGTTGGAGGGAGGGGTCTGTGATGTCCGAGAGGGGCCGTCCCCTGTCGCTACCATGGCCTTACCCCTTTCACCGGCGGACCTCCTCCCTGAGCTCCTTCGCACCATACTAGCTCTTTGTGCGTTTCCCACAGACGGCGCCAGATGTAGAGGTGAAATCTCGCGCTATTCCTGAGCGGGCTGATAATCACCAGATTGTGAACTGCATGACAGGGAAACGGATCAGAGGGCCCAGGGATAGTCCCTGGGGCAAACCCTCCGATGCTTAAGTCAGTAGAGCTATGGCGGGAGCGATAATGGGGAGGGGCTAGTTTATGCGCGAGATCCCTCTCCACCAAAGGGGTGAAGCGGTTCGTGCTCAGGAGTTTAGGGCGTATGATTACCTTTTTGGCTTAACTTTCACCGGAGGGTACCCCTGGTTTAAATAGCGCGCCGTCCCCATGATTCCTGCAAGCCGAGGGGTTTCAGGTAGAGGTTACGTCCTCATCGTGGGCTTTTATTGCCTTATCGTGGGAGCGTTATCCTCGCGGGGAAGAAGAAGTCCCCTGTCTTCCCGGATTCTTGCATGTTGCAGACTCTTAACGGCTGCAAAGATAAGTATTCGTCGGCCGTTCCGAGCTTCGGAGAGGCTGGCCCTATCCGGGCGGTAGGCTTAGCTCGATAAAAGATGGGTCGGATAGGCCGGCTTATGCCTCCTTCTCCCGGGCGGAGGGATGGCTCGGGCGCGGACCTTCCAGTAACCTGACCGATGCTCGGGCCCTCCGAGCATTGAGGCCGCCTAGGAGGGTTATTTCCTCGAGCGCTGTAAATTGGGCTTTCTCCCCTAAGTGGGCCTTGTGGGCTGTCACTTGGGTGAGCTTGACCTCATTGGGCCCTGCCGGGCCTAGTTGGGCTGCTCCGTTGGGCTGCAGAAATCCCCCTCTCCAATGTGTTTTATTCAGATTGTAATTCAAGTTGTAACATGGGTTTATTTGTAAAATGGGACCACCTGGGTCCCGCGGGCCCCCCATCCCTTCTCCCATTGATCCACCTCATCTCTTGGGCCCATGTGGGGTCAGTCAAACCTCCATGGTGGGCTTCTAGAAGGGTTAGACCAAGGGGGGGACAAAGGGTACAAAATTTCCAAAGTGGAACCACATTAGTCAAGGTGGTGCCCCATTCTAATATAGTTTAATAGGTTTTATAATATTTTTTAATTGTTCCAAATCACATGGGAGAAATAAATTGTGGACTCCCTCTTTTACCCCTCCCCAACCCTAGATCTAGGGATAGAACTAGTCTTTTTGTATTTTCTATAAAAGCCTTGTATTTCTATTTTGAGTGGAATTAATGAAGAGAAATATTTGATTATTGTTCGAGCAAGCAAGGGCCGCCCCCTATCTCTCTCCTCTCTCCCCCTTCTGCAGCTGGGAAGGCTGTGAATCAGAGTTGTGAAGCCTCTTCTATCAGTTCGTGAGTTCGTCGTTGTCGCCGCCGCCGCCATCGTGCCGCCGTCGCACCACCGCCATCGTCGCTGGAGTTCTGTCCATCTATGATAGCCCCTTCTTCCACGAATTTATGCTCCCAGCCACGAGATCTTTTGGAGCCCAAACTTTCAGGGTGAGTTCCATAGATCATCACCACGTCCTAGAAAAATTGATGGAGCATCTAGTTTCTAGTTTCTATTTTCCATTTGCGTTCTCCACCTTCTTTTAGATCTGCCAGCACTCTGCCCAGATATCCAGAACCCTAATAGGTCATTCATGAACCCACCTTCTAGTGATCCAAATGACTTGATATTTTTATTGGTGGTTCTGTCCACCCAATACCACATGCACGAATTTTCTTGTGAATTTAGGTTCACGTTCATATTTTCTAAAAATTCACTCTAGATCCTAACTCAATTCTGTCTGCCTCTGTCCAGATCCGACCACCCAGCAGTATAAAATACCTTTCCCCATCCAAACTTCCACCAAATCGGTCATAAAAATTATTTCCATTTTTCTCTCTCTCCCCTCTACAACTTTCATGAAGATCTCCACATCTGAATTGGAAGTCTACCTCACAGTCAATGCCAACCCTCAGGAAACTTCCTTTCTGCCCAGCCAGATCTGAAACAGAGATCAGTCCGGTTCATAAATCTGCCAACAAAAGTACAGTCCCCAATAATTTTCTGAAGTCATAAAGGATCGAAGGATTTCGAGAGAGCTTTCCAACGGTACCTCTTGTGCATCGATCCGATGTCGGGAGTGATCGCAGCAACAGATCTCGCCGGATCGTGCGTGGCAAAATAGAAGCAGCAGATCCGTGGGCAGCAACTCCAAGACTTGGAGATCGGAGCCGATCGGCCTCCGACCGGTGTTCCAGCCTGGTCGCCATCCAGAGGAGCGCGTCACCAGGTGTCACCATCATAGCGGGACCCACCCCGTTAGGTTCGGAGGACTGAGCAGTATGTGGGCCCCACGGACCCACAGATCGCGCCGTCCGGATAGCACTAAAATGCGGGTTTCGGCACCGTCGGAGCAACATCAAGATGCTACCCGTCAACCCAATTCCGCTACTCCTGGGCCCCACATATGACATGTTACCTCCCTGCGTTGAGTGGGTCAAAACTTTGTACCGCTGTAAAAATGTGTTAACCGGGAGTACGGATTTGGCCGGGGTTGTCTTCCCCACGCCGGGAGCGTGGAGGTAACGGTCTTACTTCTTGTCGTTCATTTGCTAGTTTAGTATATGGTCATATGCCGCTGTGAGTGCGTTAGGATTCTAGCCTGTGAGTTTATGTCACCGCTGTGAGCGAGAGAGTGACCCGTCCTGTGGCTCGATCCGAGCACGGAAGTGAGTCGACCACCCTTGACTCTGCCGGTTTCTCAACCACGCGAATCCGCGTTTCCCCTCGCTTGGGACGACGAGTGAGTTTGCATTTCTGTTAACGACGTATAGCCCATAGGAACTCTTAGTGTCGGGCCGAAGTGTATCTCTTATTCATATGTTTCTGGTCGCGTCTACATTTAGAGTCTGAGGTCTGCATCACTTAGACTCGGTCCCCGTGTCCGTCCCGCATCACATCTCAAGGATTACGATCACGCCCTGAGAACACGATGCCCAAGAAAAGAATACAGAGGAGCAGAGGGTACTCAACCAACAGGAATGCCGACAGATTTCCCAATACTTCAAATGTCGATGCCAACACCAGAATGACTCCAGCAACGACACGGCAAGAGACCACATCAAGGCACAGGAAGCCAAAATGAAGTCACATCGAGAAAGAACAATTCTCTCGACTGGCCAGAATCTTACAACAATGATCCTCGACCTATGGGTTATCAGCCCACATGCTTCCGCTGCGCACTCAAACAACGCACACAGGCATCAGAAATATCTCGGCATCTGCATCTCAGCACACACACGGCGTCATGGCAATTCAAGAAATCACAATATAACACGCCACGAGTACTGATCCTGCTAATAATCGATCACAAGTCGCCTAAGTGCAAACGAAGGAGAGTATCAGCTTCAACACAAAGCACAAAGAAAAGCTAATCTCAGCTTACCATTGCGTCCTGAAAGAATAAATGAGCCTTCACAACACATCGGCCGCTAGACACGGCATGACAAACATGGTGCACAATGGCTCTTAACACAAAGATTAGGTCTAGAGCCAAGCAACCGTAGAACAAAGAGCAGATCAGGCTCAGAAGAAATACTGTCCACACTTAAGTAGACACAGGACAAAGGTCTTACTAAGACAGCACTTCCAAGTCTTACCTCAAAAAGACTCCACCAACCAGGATGAGAAGCATCAAGCTCGACTAACAGTAGCTCACCAAGAAGGAAAATCCTAGGTTCGCTCAAGCATCTTCTCAATCGAGGATTTAATCGACCACTTCGACAGAAGCAAAACACCTCAGGAGCTGAACAGACTTAAGCTGGGAAGACCAAAACAACGTAAGAACGTGTACGTCCATCACACCAACTTGAAAAAGTCACCAGCCACCTGAACAAACCACGAAAAAATCTCGAACAATGTACTGCATATTCATGCCTATCGGCGAACTCTGCCAAGTACAACATGATCGAGACGAACACCATGACGAAAAGAAGCATCTTGTCGCATCCTGACGAGAGCAAAACCCATCTCGTACAGTGCTAATATGGCACGTACAAGACCACACGCGTAAAGTAAAGCGACAAAGAATCGTGAAACCTAAGCCAGCGAAAGACTGTACTGGACTTTAAGGACTCTGGATACTGTATATCTCGGATTCCCATCTACTTCACACAACAATGCTCTGATACCAACTGAGACGACCGGGATCTCGGATACCGGATATACCCGATAGGACTATCGAGCAGACCCGATACCACTTGGAACCCGTGAAGCCTCCCAAGAGCCGTAAAGCTCCGAAGGGAAAAAGGATTGTCGTGTAGTACATTAAAGCCACAGAGATATAACAGTAAGCAATTAAATTTAATAAATCAGGTTTGCTAAAGTAGCAAAAATAAAATTACCTTTTAATTAACAGTTACAATTTACAATTATAACAGAGTCCAGTCCAAAGGAAAGACAAGTACAGTCCAACAGAAAGAAAGACGTACACTGAGGTCGGGGGAAGCCCGACGTAGGTACCGCTGGCAACTACGAACTCGCCACACCAGGAACCGTTAGGAAGAAAAGTGCCACACCTGAAAAGCAGAGGTAAGTCTCGTGTCACTGGCCCAATAGGGGTCACGCGGATCCCAACTGAAAAATAACGTAGTAACATGGAACAACAGCTAAAACAGCAGTAGTAGTAAAGCAGGAAAAGCAGGGAAAACTACTACAAGAAAGCTGTAAAAGAAAGTCGGAAGAACATGAGTAGAACGGCTAAAAGAAAAGGGAAAAGCCGTACCAAGCAAAACACGGCTGCCAAAAGGACTTCAGCTCCCCATACTACTCCGAGCAGCAACAGAACGGTGAACCCTGATCTCACAGAGTCAGGCGTCACCGATCCATCGACAAACTCAGGGCCCACTAAAGCAGACAAAAGCCTAATAAAGACCTAGACAGACAAGACAGACCTAAAGCACACATGACTCAATTGTCATGCACACTCTTCTAGACATGACCACATACACGACTGGAACATCGTGTACATGACACAAGACTGACCTCGGGTAAGGCCACGAAGAGGCCAACCCGGAAGGGTCACGATGCACGAGAAACGCAAGAGTCACGTGTCACGTGACAGAAGCACCTCCTCACTAAAAGAACAGCCACATGCACCCACTGACGTCTTATGCTGCGCCTAAAGTGTCTTGCCTAACGCTGCCAAGCACACAGCAGAGACTAAGACACTGTAACTAGAACAGGAACCACAATAACGAGTGACTAGTCAGGGTCACGCCCGTCGGCGTTCGTCCAAAACGCCCCTGACCACGTGTTCACACACAGGCTCAATGCCTTGAGCCAAGCCTCCAGCTAGTTTTCTCCCCCAGCAGGATGCTACTGCAAGGCAAGGGATCCCACGGAAACTAGCCTACAAACCGTATCTCGGGAACTACCACGCCACCACTCCCTTGTGGGTCGACACGCTGTACGTGTCGCCATGCTACGACTAGTGGAGGCTCACTAGACACAGACTCTGAAACAGAAGTGTTGTAGCATCGACAGGCAAGAAAGCACTATCGTATGTACTACGAAGCACCAAGGTAGCACAACGACTGCCAATAGATTCAAGACATGGCAACTAGACCTACTACTAGAACGATCCTTGAGTCTCACGACTCGGAGTCAAGATCGTTGCGCAAAGCGGAACAAGCCGCCAATCGGTCTAACCCTAAGCAAGAGGAAACGACACATCCGCGTAAAATGACACACGAAGACCTGAGGGATCAACAAGACCCTCAGCACACCTGGACACGTAAATTGAGGTAAGATGATATCTCGAGACATCCAGAACCATTGTCTCGAGCTATTTAGAATAGCCGAGACACACACAAGGTTACTTGTCAACCATTGGGTCTCACCGGGTTGACCAGAACCTAAATAATGACTTGGAAGCAATACAGAAACAGGCAGGCATGGATATCTTATACCGTGGTCATAGCCTTCTTAGGATGTCAAGAGACATCCACGGTTCAGCGGGCAAACCACAAGGTCAAGCCAAGACCCCAAGAAATCAAAACCCCGGAAAACAACACCCTGGGGATATGGCGGTCCACCTTTTGGCTGCTATATGGAAGAAGCGGTGGAGGGTAGAGCCAGTACACCCCAATATGGACAAGACTCTGGCGGTCCTAGACTGGGCCGCTAGGGGACTGTAGCGGTCAAGGATTAGGCCAGTAGGCTCAGTCACCCTGAACCGACCTATCTAGTCAAACCACCCGTAGCGGTCTAAGATAGACGCGCTACACGAACTTGGCAGTCTAAGAATGAACCACCACACAAACCACCCTAAAATACTGACCTAAGACACACGGACTGTAGCGGCCGAAGGAAGGCGCGCTACAATGAAATGGTGGACAAAGGTTGGTCCGCCAGGCCCAACCGACATAAAACGTGGACCCGGTCAAAAGACACTGTGGTAGCCTATAGTATGCGCGCTACAGTAAAGTGGCGGTCATACACTAGGCCGCCAACACGAACCGACATAGACTGTTGACCCTAGTCAATGACTCCTGGCGCTCCAAGAAAGGGTCGCCAGAGAGAATCGATTGACACGAATATCGAGAAACAACGAGCCTTGGCGCACCACTATAGGCCGCCAAAGGCAAGTAGTGGTCGGAGGTTAGGCCGTCAACCTCAACCGACCTTGAAATCACTGACACACGGAAGGATGTGGCAGTCTATCGTGGGGCCGCCAGAGACCTGTAGCGGTCACTGGAACGGCCGCCAAAGCGATACGGCAGGAAAACTAGGAAAATGGCCGATCTCGGCCGTTCCACGCCCCATTCGCGTCTAAACGTAGGGGAAACTGCCCTAGATGGCTAAAAACACCTTCTGCAAGCTGGAAGGGTCACATGCAACCATTCGTTTGCGAGAAACGGGCGATTCTAACGAATCGACCCAAATTGGGTCACCGAGGTTCCTGGACTCCTACCGACCCCGAATGACGACCAATCGCGGTGAAACTTGCATGAACGAGATCCAGACATCCCGAGGGTTCATTTGATACTAATTTTACTGAAAACGGTCACCATTTTTCGGCGAACCCTACGAACTCCTAAAATCATGATTTTACCTAAACGAGCCTAAACTCGCCCGTTCTAGCACCGAACAACACAAAACTATAGGAAAAAGCACAGGAGAAGTAGGTGATCCGTCTCCTTACCTCCACCGAAGAAATCGTGCGCCGAAGCGACTAATCCGCGCCGAAAATGTCACATGAACGAAACCGCGCCGGCTTTGAATCCATCGAGGGATCGCGCCGCGCCACGTCCCAACCGTCGCTCCATCCCATGTCCCGATCACTCTATCGCGTCCCCGCCTCGGCCAGCTCTCCACGGTCGCGCGCCCAGCGTCGAACGGCCCAGAGACGAGAGAGAACGAGAGAGAGAAAGAGATGAGAGAAATGAGGGTGGAGGGAGGGGGTTGAAGGTTAAATAGAAGAAATTGGGAAATTTTCCTAATTTCTAAAAATTTTGATTATTGGCCCGAAAATGGACTAATTCAGAAAAATATACAAAAATAGCCAAAACGATCCTCTCAAAGAGTACATCGCTGTTGTAACATCCTCGAGTCGATGAACTGAGAAATAAACTCACCGCATGGTTCCGTAACTTGTACGAGAGAAAAATCTACACGGATCGTAAAACTCAACTCAGGACCCACAAAAGCGATCCGAAACCCTCCAATAAGGATCCGAAAGACCTAATAAGAATTCGATAAGAATCTAGGGCATTACAGGATCTCTCCGTGAGAGCATGAGTCCATGTGCCATCCCTGCATTGCTTGCTCCTAAGAAGGATGGTACTTGGAGAATGTGTGTCGACAGCCGTGCAATCAATAAGATCACGGTGAAGTATATGTTTCCCATTCCCCGCTTTGATGACATGCTTGATATGATGGCGGGAGCCACTGTTTTTTCTAAGATCGATCTGAAGAGTGGCTATCACCAGGTGCAGATCAGGCCCGGTGATGAGTGGAAGACGGCCTTTAAGACCAAAGATGGTCTTTATGAGTGGCTGGTCATGCCCTCTGGGTTGACCAATGCTCCCAGCACCTTTATGCGGCTGATGACCTAGGTCCTTCGACCTTTGATTGGGGTCTTTGTGGTAGTTTATTTCGATGACATTCTCATCTATAGCCGCACCCGGGAGGCCCACTTAGACCATCTATGGTAGGTCTGTCTTATCTTGCGGAGAGAGAGTCTTTATGCCAACCCTACGAAATGTGCTTTAATGACTAGTCAGGTCACTTTCTTAGGGTTTATTGTGTCAAGCGAGGGAGTCTCCGCCGACCCCGAGAAGGTCAGGGCCATAGTGGAGTGGCCTGAGCCTCGTACTCTTCATGATATCCGTAGCTTTCACGGACTGGTGACCTTCTATCATTGTTTTATTTGAGGCTTCAGTTCCATCACGCCCCCCATCACTGATTGCATCCGAAAGGAGACTTTTGAATGGACGAAGGGCGCCTCAGTTGCATTTGCGCTCCTCAAAGAGCGCATGACTCAGGCACCTATTCTTTGACTTCCTGATTTCATGAAGGTGTTTGAGGTCTCTTGCGATGCTTCCGGGGTTGGTATTGGCGGTGTTCTGAGTCAGGAGACCCACCCCATTGCATATTTTAGTGAGAAATTGAGCGATGCTAAACTACGTTATTCTACGTATAATAAGGAGTTTTATGCAGTTTTGCATACCCTTTGGCATTGGAGACATTACTTGTTGCACCAGGAGTTTGTCCTGTTTTCTGATCATGAGGCACTCAAGTATCTCCATGCCCAGAAGAAGCTCAATTCTCGTCACAGTCGCTGGGAGGAGTTCCTTCAGGATTATACCTTTGTGCTGAAGCACAAGGCTGGTGCGGAGAACCGGGTGACCGACGCTCTGAGCCGTCACGCTTATCTTTTGACTACCATGAGTGTAGAGGTGGTAGGGATGGATAGGATGAAGGAGGCCTATGCGGATTATCCAAACTTTGGTCCGATTTATACCACCCTCCAGGCAGGACCGTCCCGAGAGCACACTGATTATATATTGTAGGACAGTTATCTCTTTCGGGGGAGTCGCTTGTATGTTCCACAGACTTTCGTTCGCGACTTCCTCAATTGGGTAATGCATGCGGGAGGTCTAGCCGGCCACTTCGGTCGGAATAAGACCATTGAGGTAGTCGAGCATCATTTTTATTGGCCTAGTTTGAAGCGTGATGTTGCTCGCATTGTGGCCCAGTGTCGTACCTACACTGTGGCCAAGATGAGGAAGCAGGTTTCAGGCCCTTATACTGCTCTTCCTGTGCCTGATAGGCCGTGGCAGGATATCAGCATTGATTTTGTTTTGGGGCTGTCACGGACCACCCACAAGCATGATTCTATTTTTGTGGTGGTTGATAGATTTTCGAAGATGACTCTCTTCATTCCTTATTCGAAGACTTCATATGCCTCTAGGGTTGCTCGATTATTCTTCTCTAGTGTAGTGAGCCGATTTGGGCTTCCTAAGTCCATTGTGCCCGATCGAGATCTCCGATTCACTAGCTACTTTTGGAAGACCCTTTGACATTTGATGGGCACTTAGCTCAAATTCTCTACAGCCTACCATCCCCAGACTGACGGGCAGACTGAGGTAGTCAATAGAAGTTTGGGAAACCTCTTGAGATGTTTGGTTAGGGAATGCGAGAGGGACTGGGATCTGGTTTTGCCACTTGTCGAGTTTGCATATAATGACTCAGTCAATAGGTCAACAGGCATGAGTCCTTTTGAGGTTATCAAAGGATATAGACTTAGGAAGCCAGTGGCTCTAGTTCCCTTGCCCATGCATGCTAGAGTGTCGCAGTCTGTAGAGTCATTTACCGAGCATGTTAGGGGTTTGCATGATGATATTCGTCGCCATATAGAGACCAACAACGCGCGATATAAAGAGTTGGCTGATGCTCATAGACACCCCCGCGAGTTCCAGGAGGGAGATTATGTCATGATCCGGGTCAAACTGGAACGGTTTCCTTCTGGAGCCATCAAGAATCTACAGGCTCGTGGTGCTGGCCCCTTTAGAGTTTTGAGGCGAGTTGGATCCAATGCATATGTTGTAGACTTGTCGGACGACTATGGTATCAGTTCCACATTCAATGTCTCGGACTTAGTCGCATATAGGGACCCGACAGTGATCCCTAGTGAGTTATTCGGGCCTCCTCCACCCCATGTGAGCGAGCCCTCCCCTGAGAGTCCACTTCCAGCCCTGTTGTAGCAACCCTAATAAATTTAAAAGAATAAAATAAGTCAAAATAGAATAAAAGACTAAGTAAAGAAAAGATAAAAATCCAAAATGGAAAAGAATTAAACTCTAATGAAACTAACGCCTCAGGAAAAGGCGCGACCTTACAAATAAGTGACCTTCAACCAGGCGCGAATTAAAGAAAGGACGCCCAAATAATAAGGCGTCAAATTTTAAACGACCAAAATAAATAAAAAGGGCAAAAAAGCGTAACGCCCTTTGAGTGGACGCGTTTCAACAAGTAACGACGTCTGACAAGGCGTCAATTTAAATTCGACGCCCTGATCTAGGTCGTTAATTCAATTCGTCTCCCGTTCGACCCAGGAACTTATCCAGGGTAAGTTGATAACTATGAGAAAGAGTTCGAATGTAGTAATAACTCTAATATGGAAGTGTTACTTCCAATGCAACTCTAACTCCATTAGGATTCTAGAAATCCTATAAAAACCCTTGACTATCAAACCCTAAAGCTATTTGGTCGATCTACTACTGCTGCTACGGTACGTAAAGAACAGCAGTTCTTCTTATCTCTTTTTATCATTACTTTCGATTGCATGAAGAATTAATGATTCTTCATCTCTCCTTACAGGTTAAGAAGCCCTGATGTTCTGAAGAACAAGAGTTCTTCATCCGAGTAAAGTTATTCTCTTTACCTTTAGTTCTGGATGTGTAAGGTGAAGAAACTAATATCAGTTTCTTTTTCTGTAGGACTTACAGCAAGTTGATCAGTGAAGAACAAGGATTCTTCATCAAACGATCTCTTCATCTGCATCATCTTTGCTTGGTGCTGCTGTTAAGTTCATAGAAGTTCAGAACCTGTCACGTTCATCTTCAGATTATTATTATTAAGGTAGGTTTTCTCAAGCACTGTAGCCCAAATCACCATAATAACTATGTTAAACCATATATATTAGTTCATGCATATAGTTTTCGCGAGTTTTAAATGTTTCTATTGTTGGAAAGAAACACCCTTTCCAAGGGCGCTACTTTAATACGCGACCCAGACAAGGGCGCTACTTTGAAAGAAACGACCATGCCCAGGTCGTCAATTCCAGATTCGACGCCCTGTACACGGACGTCAATTTTCTCAATTGTTAATTACCCATGTTAATTATCTAATATTCACTTAAACATGATTCTAAAATCAGTGCATGATCATATCCCGATATTTCCTGTCATGACCATGTCTCTTGTTTCTGGAAATTATAATACTTGAAATCTGAAAATTCTTGAATTCACGACCCTGTATAGGTCGTCTCTAGTTTGACTAACGCCCCTGTTCAGGGCGTGAAATGAAAAGTAACGCCACTGTCCAGGGCGTGTTTTTGATAAATTTCTGAATATATATATATACTACAAAAATAAAAGTAAAGAATGAACGACCACTGTATACGTCGTCAACTTGTAAAGAAACGCCCCTCACCAGGGCGCGTTTTTGGTAAAATACTGAAATATTGAAATTTTGCAAAAATGGAAAATAGATAAACGCCCTTACTGAAGGTGTTAATTATGTGATTAATGACTTAGTTAAAGTCATTATTTTCTATAAAAACTATTTTTACCCTGTTTCCGTAACCGAGGGTTTTTATTATATATACATATATATATTATATTGGCACTATATTCCAATCCGTGAGTATAGTCCCACGTTTCATGATGTTTTATCGATCACCCTCAATTCTCATTGACATACAAGCTCTCCATTGGACATTCCGTTCCTTTGGACTAGCAAGTTAGTCATAGAGACCTCCGTAAGACTCCTCGAGCCTTGGATTCCCTCAAGGCCGACTGAGCTGGTTGTACCTTAAAAACCCAATACACTAATGATTTCCATGTCACTCTAAAGAAACATGGGATACCGGCCCTTATGTTATACCAAGTGTATATCATAAGAATTTCTTAATGGGATGAGATTATCATGCCATTAAATGATGTTCTTGTAAAACCTCAATTCTATGATAAGAATGAGGGTATCTTATCTTTGATATACTGTTCATGTGGACCTCAATTCTAAATAAAGAATGTCCATACTTGTCATGGTAGCCGAGTTAAGGGAACCTAATTCCACCTAGTTTCATCGTTCATCGTGATTGTACCGTTGTTATCGCCTATCTATGTCCAATGTCGTATTTTGGACTCCATTCTATCAAAGTTATCCTACGTGTCTACAAGCTTGATTATTGAAATTCCTCATTGGCTATATATACAAGAGTGGATGTCAAAATACATGATAAATGCCTGCGCATATAGGGCCCGATCTGATCCTGGGAGGAGCACCCGAAAGTACTTGTGCCCATGGGAGTTGAATGATAAGGTATCTGGCATTATACCGAGTGTATGACTAGCTTGATTGGACATTCCACACAAATCCTGTACTTGACTCGTACTTGAATTGACATGACTTGCGTGACCCGAAAAAAAAAAGGGTAATTACTTGTTTGCTTGATACATGATAGCCAAAGTTCTTGACATGACTTGCTAAAAAGTACTTGCTTGAATATCTATTATCTTTTCTTGAAAGCTCATGACTAGTTCATCTTGCTGTCTTATTGATAAATTCTTTCTCTATCTTGTCGTTTTATGCGAGCATGCATAGCTATAGTACATTCATGAAAAATGTAATTACTTAGACCCCTTGCTAAGCGCTTGAGATATAATTTTCTACTGAGCGTTCGCTCACTCCGCGTGTTCCCTACTTTTTAGGTAATTCCGACGACGAGGGAAGTCAATCGGATGGGAATGGTCAAGAGTGAAAGAGATAGAACTTCTCCAAGTGTCATCTAGTCTTTTTCCTATTTTTGAGTCAACTATGTACTTTTCCTTTTTTTTTGAATAGAGTATTGGATTTGTAATAGTCTATTCATTATGAAATAAAGGATTGGGTTATCTTTCTATTTTGCGCATCTTTGTTTTGGTGGTGAATACACTACTACTCTGATTGACATGATTGATATAAACTCGTCGCGCATATCCGAGTATCTTCCGCGCTCGGGGCGTGACAGTTTTTGTGGTATCAGAGCCTAGGGTATTCAATTCCTAGGAAAACCCAAGTCCAAGGATATGTTCAAACCTTTAACCAGTGAGATTGGGTAGAACCAAGGGTTAAAGTTAACATAGAATGCTAGTCTTTAAGATACAAATCACGTATTAATCTAGTTATTATAATTGTAGGATAATGGCTACCGAACGTGCTCAATGGCGCAACATGCAGCGTACACTGCAAGGCATGACTCAAGTGCTGCAACAAGTAACACAAGGAGGTGGACAACGAGCAGGAAGTCTCCTCCAGACTTTCAAGAACATGAACCCGCCCAAGTTCACGGGTTCTACTGATCCAGATGACGCTGAACACTGGATTAGGGAAACAGAACGAATATTCCGTGTTATGCAATGCACGAATCAAGATAAGGTCTTATTAGCTACTTTTCAGTTAGAAAGGGATGCTAGATGCTGGTGGGAATCAATATAGGCTACTATAAATCAAGATCAGGTTTCGTGGGAGGAATTCGTTGAACACTTCAACGCAAAATATTTCTCGGACCGAGTTCAGGAAAAGAAGGCTGCAGAATTTGCTGCATTAAAGCAACGATCTTTGTCAGTGGCCGAGTATGAGGCCCAATTCTCTAGATTGTCTCGGTATGCTAAGCATCTAGTTAGCACCGAGAAAATGAAAGCTAAGGAAGCTAAGCTAGAAGACATTCCAGTGGTACAAGAATTTCCGAACGTGTTTCCGGAAGATTTACCGGGATTACCCCCGCAAAGAGAAGTGGCCTTCACCATTGACTTAGTCCCTGGTGCTGGTCCGAATTCAAAGGCACCTTATAGGATGTCACCTGCGGAACTCAAGGAGTTAAAGGAGCAATTGATGGAACTCATTAAGAAAGGATTCATTAGACCAAGTACTTCCCCGTGGGGAGCGCCTGTATTATTTGTAAAGAAGAAAGACGGATCCATGAGGTTATGCATCGACTATCGACAGTTGAATCATCTCACTATCAAGAACAATTATCCACTGCCGAGAATCGATGAATTGTTTGATCAAATTTTAGGATCCATGTACTTTTCCAAAATTGATCTTAGGTCAGGATATCACCAACTAAGAATCAAGGATGAGGATATTCATAAAACCGCATTCAGAAGCAGGTATGGCCATTATGAATTTGTTGTTATGCCTTTCGGACTAACGAATGCCCCTGCTGCCTTTATGCAGTTAATGAATAGTATATTCAGACCTTATTTGGATCAATTCGTGGTGGTCTTTATTGATGATATATTGATTTATTCCAAGACCAAGGAAGAGCATGAGGAACATTTGAGGATTGCATTACAAATATTGAGGACAAACCAATTATATGCAAAACTTAGCAAGTGTGAATTCTGGCTTGAAGAAGTGACTTTTCTCGGACATGTTATATCAAAGGATGGCTTGTCTGTAGACCCATCAAAGGTTGAAGCTGTAAGGAACTGGGAAAGACCGACCAATGCTAGTGAGATCCGAAGTTTCTTAGGTCTTGCCGGCTATTACAGGCGATTCATCAAGGATTTCTCAAAAATCGCCGTGCCACTTACGAGGTTAACTCGCAAGGAGATCCGTTATGAATGGGATGAGGAATGTAAAAGAAGCTTCCAAACTCTCAAGGATCATCTTACTACAGCTCCTATCTTAGCATTGCCAATTAAAGGAGAAAAGTTCGAGGTATACACTGATGCTTCTGGCATTGGCCTCGGGTGTGTTCTAATGTAACAAGGGAAGGTTATAGCCTACTCTTCTTGTCAATTAAAGAAGCATGAAGAGAACTACCCCGTCCAAGACTTAGAATTGGCCGCGGTAGTATTTGCACTCAAAATATGGAGACATTATCTTTATGGAGTACAATTTACTGTATACTCCGATCACAAGAGTCTCAAATATCTTTTCTCACAGAAGGAACTAAATATGAGGCAAAGATGATGGCTGGAATATCTCAAGGACTTCGACTTCAATATACAATATCATCCCGGAAAGGGTAATCATGTAGCAGATGCCCTTAGTCGAAAGCTGAGAGCACTGTTAGCCAATTGTATGATTCAAGAATGGAAATTGCTGGAACAATTCTCTGAACTCAATATAAGCATGGACACGGACCCTAGATGTGTCACATTATCTCATGTAAGCATACAGTCAGATTTATTATCTGAAATACAAGCACTTCAGAATGATGATCCTACATTAGTAGAAATCAAGGGTAGATTAGAAGGACAATCAGATTTCCAATTAGCTTCTGATGGAAGATTAATGTTCAAGAATAGAACTTGTATACCGGACTGCCCAGAATTGAAGAAGAAGGTCTTAGATGAAGCTCATAGGTCAAGGTATACGATTCATCCTGGATATACCAAAATGTACCAAGTTGTAAAAAGAAATTTTTGGTGGCCCAACATGAAAAGAGAAATAGCGGACTACGTATCACGCTGTCTCACGTGCCAACAAGTCAAGGCGGAACACCAAAAGCCTGCTGGAAAACTACATCCTCTAGATATCCCTAAATGGAAGTGGGAGGATATTGGTATGGATTTCATCATGGGTTTATCTAAATCAAAAAGAGGACATGATGGAGTATGGGTTATCATTGACCGATTGACTAAATCAGCGCATTTCTTGCCAATCAAGCGTTGATGGTCAGTTGATGTCTTAGCTGTATTATACATCAAGGGAATAGTCAGATTACATGGTATTCCTGTTTCAATCGTGTCTGACAGAGATCCCCGTTTTACTTCTCATTTTTGGAAAGGACTACAACATTCGTTGGGAACGAGACTTAACTTTAGCACAGCCTTTCATCCTCAAACGGATGGTCAGACCGAGAGAACCAATCAAGTAGTCGAAGATATGCTAAGAGCATGCATTACTGATTTTGATGGAAACTGGCATGATCACTTGCCTCTGGTCGAATTTGCATACAATAATAGCTACCAGGCAAGTATACAACTGGCACCTTTTGAAGCCTTATACGGAAGGAGTTGTCGATCACCCTTATGCTGGGACGAAGTTGGAGAGAAACAACTGTTAGGTCCAGAAATGGTAAGGGACACTACCGAGAAGATACAATTGATCAAAGAAAAATTGCAAGTTGCTTAGTCTAGACAAAAGGCTTATGCTGACACAAGAAGAAGAGATCTTGAATTCCAAGTTGGAGATCATGTATTTCTCAAGATATCACCTGGACGTGGAATACGAAGATTTCATGTTAAGGGCAAGCTTACGCCAAGATTTATCGGACCTTTTGAGATACTAGAAAGAGTTGGTGAGGTTGCTTATCGCATCGCATTGCCACCTCAACTGTCCGAAGTACACGATGTGTTCCACATATCTATGTTGAAGAAGTATGTGCATGATCCATCGCATATTATTGAGCATGGAAATCTAGTAATCCGGAAAGATCTTACATACGAGCAGAAGCCCATAAGAATACTAAATCGAGAAGTACGAACCCTAAGGAATAAGGCTATTCCCAAGCTAAAAGTACAATGGAATAAGAATTCAGAACATGAAGCTACATGGGAGACCGAGGAATCTATGAGGAAGCGATTTCCAGAGTTATTTTAGAAGGTATGAACTCTACACTCTCCATATGTAAATATATGCTATGAATTTGGGGACCAAATTCTTTTTAAGTGGGGGAGGGTGTAGCAACCCTAATAAATTTAAAAGAATAAAATAAGTCAAAATAGAATAAAAGACTAAGTAAAGAAAAGATAAAAATCTGAAATGGAAAAGAATTAAACTCTAATGAAAATAACGCCTCAGGAAAAGGCGCGACCTTACAAATAAGCGACCTTCAACCAGGCGCGAATTAAAGAAAGGACGCCCAAATAATAAGGCGTCAAATTTTAAACGACCAAAATAAATAAAAAGGGTAAGAAAGCGTAACGCCCTTTGAGTGGACGCGTTTCAACAAGTAACGACGTCTGACAAGGCGTCAATTTAAATTCGACGCCCTGACCTAGGTCGTTAATTCAATTCGTCTCCCGTTCGACCCAGGAACTTATCCAGGGTAAGTTGGTAACTATGAGAAAGAGTTCGAATGTAGTAATAACTCTAATATGGAAGTGTTACTTCCAATGCAACTCTAACTCCATTAGGATTCTAGAAATCCTATAAAAACCCTTGACTATCAAACCCTAAAGCTATTTGGTCGATCTGCTGCTGCTGCTACGGTACGTAAAGAATAGCAGTTCTTCTTATCTCTTTTTATCATTACTTTCGATTGCATGAAGAATTAATGATTCTTCATCTCTCCTTACAGGTTAAGAAGCCCTGATGTTCTGAAGAACAAGAGTTCTTCATCCGGGTAAAGTTATTCTCTTTACCTTTAGTTCTGGATGTGTAAGGTGAAGAAACTAATATCAGTTTCTTTTTCTGTAGGACTTACAACAAGTTGATCAGTGAAGAACAAGGATTCTTCATCAAACGATCTCTTCATCTGCATCATCTTTGCTTGGTGCTGCTGTTAAGTTCGTAGAAGTTCAGAACCTGTCACGTTCATCTTCAGATTATTATTATTAAGGTAGGTTTTCTCAAGCACTGTAGCCCAAATCACCACAATAACTATGTTAAACCATATATATTAGTTCATGCATATAGTTTTCGCGAGTTTTAAATGTTTCTATTGTTGGAAAGAAACGCCCTTTCCAAGGGCGCTACTTTAATACGCGACCCAGACAAGGGCGCTACTTTGAAAGAAACGACCATGCCCAGGTCGTCAATTCCAGATTCGACGCCCTGTACACGGACGTCAATTTTCTCAATTGTTAATTACCCATGTTAATTATCCAAATTCACTTAAACATGATTCTAAAATCAGTGCATGATCATATCCTGATATTTCCTGTCATGACCATGTCTCTTGTTTCTGGAAATTATAATACTTGAAATCTAAAAATTCTTGAATTCACGACCCTGTATAGGTCGTCTCTAGTTTGACTAACGCCCCTGTTCAGGGCGTGAATTGAAAAGTAACGCCCCTGTCCAGGGCGTGTTTTTGATAAATTTTTGAATATATATATATACTACAAAAATAGAAGTAAAGAATGAACGACCACTGTATACGTCGTCAACTTGTAAAGAAACGCCCCTCACCAGGGCGCGTTTTTGGTAAAATACTGAAATATTAAAATTTTGCAAAAATGGAAAATAGATAAACGCCCTTACTGAAGGTGTTAATTATGTGATTAATGACTTAGTTAAAGTCGTTATTTTCTATAAAAACTATTTTTACCCTGTTTCCGTAACCGAGGGTTTTTATTATATATACATATATATATTATATTGGCACTATATTCCAATCCGTGAGTATAGTCTCACGTTTCATGATGTTTTATCGATCACCCTCAATTCTCATTGACATACAAGCTCTCCATTGGACATTCCGTTCCTTTGGACTAGTAAGTTAGTCATAGAGACCTCCGTAAGACTCCTCGAGCCTTAGATTCCCTCAAGGCCGACTGAACTGGTTGTACCTTAAAAACCCATTACACTAATGATTTCCATGTCACTCTAAAGAAACATGGGATACCGGCCCTTATGTTATACCAAGTGTATATCATAAGAATTTCCTAATGGGATGAGATTATCATGCCATTAAATGATGTTCTTGTAAAACCTCAATTCTATGATAAGAATGAGGGTATCTTATCTTTGATATACTGTTCATGTGGACCTCAATTCTAAATAAAGAATGTCCATACTTGTCATGGTAGCCGAGTTAAGGGAACCTAATTCCACCTAGTTTCATCGTTCATCGTGATTGTACCGTTGTTATCGCCTATCTATGTCCAATGTCGTATTTTGGACTCCATTCTATCAAAGTTATCCTACGTGTCTACAAGCTTGATTATTGAAATTCCTCATTGGCTATATATACAAGAGTGGATGTCAAAATACATGATAAATGCCTGCGCATATAGGGCCCGATCTGGTCCTGGGAGGAGCACTCGAAAGTACTTCTGCCCATGGGAGTTGAATGATAAGGTATCTGACATTATACCGAGTGTATGACTAGCTTGATTGGACATTCCACACAAATCCTGTACTTGACTCGTACTTGACTTGACATGACTTGCGTGACCCGAAAAAAAGAGGGTAATTACTTGTTTGCTTGATACATGATAGCCAAAGTTCTTGACATGACTTGCTAAAAAGTACTTGCTTGAATATCTGTTATCTTTTCTTGAAAGCTCATGACTAGTTCATCTTGCTGTCTTATTGATAAATTCGTTCTCTATCTTGTCGTTTTATGCGAGCATGCATAGCTATAGTACATTCATGAAAAATGTAATTACTTAGACCCCTTGCTAAGCGCTTGAGATATAATTTCCTACTGAGCGTTCGCTCACTCCGGGTGTTCCCTACTTTTCAGGTAATTCCGACGACGAGGGAAGTCAATCGGATGGGAATGGTCAAGAGTGAAAGAGATAGAACTTCTCCAAGTGTCATCTAGTCTTTTTCCTATTTTTGAGTCAACTATGTACTTTTCCTTTTTTTTTGAATAGAGTATTGGATTTGTAATAGTCTATCCATTATGAAATAAAGGATTGGGTTATCTTTCTATTTTACGCATCTCTGTTTTGGTGGCGAATACACTACTACTCTGATTGACATGATTGATATAAACTCGTCGCGCATATCCGAGTATCTTCCGCGCTCGGGGCGTGACAGTTTTTGTGGTATCAGAGCCTAGGGTATTCAATTCCTAGGAAAACCCAAGTCCAAGGATATGTTCAAACCTTTAACCAATGAGATTGGGTAGAACCAAGGGTTAAAGTTAACATAGAATACTAGTCTTTAAGATACAAATCACGTATTAATCTAGTTATTATAATTGTAGGATAATGGCTGCCGAACGTGCTCAATGGCGCAACATGCAGCGTACACTGCAAGGCATGACTCAAGTGCTGCAACAAGTAACACAAGGAGGTGGACAACGAGCAGGAAGTCTCCACCAGACTTTCAAGAACATGAACCCGCCCAAGTTCACGGGTTCTACTGATCTAGATGACGCTGAACACTGGATTCGGGAAACAGAACGAATATTCCGTGTTATGCAATGCACGGATCAAGATAAGGTCTTATTAGCTACTTTTCAGTTAGAAAGGGATGCTAGATGTTGGTGGGAATCAATAGAGGCTAATATAAATCAAGATCAGGTTTCGTGGGAGGAATTCGTTGAACACTTCAACGCAAAATATTTGTCGGACCGAGTTCAGGAAAAGAAGGCTGCAGAATTTGCTGCATTAAAGCAACGATCTTTGTCAGTGGCCGAGTATGAGGCCCAATTCTCTAGATTGTCTCGGTATGCTAAGCATCTAGTTAGCACCGAGAAAATGAAAGCTAAGGAAGCTAAGCTAGAAGACATTCCAGTGGTACAAGAATTTCCGGACGTGTTTTTGGAAGATTTGCCGGGATTACCCCTGTAAAGAGAAGTGACCTTCACCATTGACTTAGTCCCTGGTGCTGGTCCGAATTCAAAGGCACCTTATAGGATGTCACCTGCGGAACTCAAGGAGTTAAAGGAGCAATTGATGGAACTCATTAAGAAAGGATTCATTAGACCAAGTACTTCCCCGTGAGGAGCGCCTGTATTATTTGTAAAGAAGAAAGACGGATCCATGAGGTTATGCATCGACTATCGACAGTTGAATCATCTCACTATCAA
This sequence comes from Amorphophallus konjac, assembly GCA_022559845.1. Taxonomy (NCBI): domain Eukaryota; kingdom Viridiplantae; phylum Streptophyta; class Magnoliopsida; order Alismatales; family Araceae; genus Amorphophallus; species Amorphophallus konjac. The sequence goes on along the minus strand of CM040125.1, from coordinate 167,410,950 downwards.
GAACAAGTATCCACTGCCGAGAATCGATGAATTGTTTGATCAAATTTCAGGATCCATGTACTTTTTCAAAATTGATCTTAGGTCAGGATATCACCAACTAAGAATCAAGGACGAGGATATTCATAAAACCGCATTCAGAAGCAGGTATGGCCATTATGAATTTATTGTTATGCCTTTCGGACTAACGAATGCCCCTGCGGCCTTTATGCAGTTAATGAATAGTATATTCAGACCTTATTTGGATCAATTCGTGGTGGTCTTTATTGATGATATCGATTTATTCCAAGACCAAGGAAGAGCATGAGGAACATTTGAGGATTGCATTACAAATATTGAGGACAAACCAATTATATGCAAAACTTAGCAAGTGTGAATTCTGGCTTGAAGAAGTGACTTTTCTCGGACATGTTATATCAAAGGATGGCTTGTCTGTAGACCCATCAAAGGTTGAAGCTGTAAGGAACAGGGAAAGACCGACCAATGCTAGCGAGATCCGAAGTTTCTTAGGTCTTGCCGGCTATTACAGGCGATTCATCAAGGATTTCTCAAAAATCACCGTGCCACTTACGAGGTTAACTCGCAAGGAGATCCGTTATGAATGGGATGAGGAATGTGAAAGAAGCTTCCAAACTCTCAAGGATCATCTTACTACAGCTCCTATCTTAGCATTGCCAATTAAAGGAGAAAAGTTCGAGGTATACACTGATGCTTCTGGCATTGGCCTCGGGTGTGTTCTAATGCAACAAGGGAAGGTTATAGCCTACTCTTCTCGTCAATTAAAGAAGCATGAAGAGAACTACCCCGTCCATGACTTAGAATTGGCCGCGGTAGTATTTGCACTCAAAATATGGAGACATTATCTTTATGGAGTACAGTTTACTGTATACTCCGATCACAAGAGTCTCAAATATCTTTTCTCACAGAAGGAACTAAATATGAGGCAAAGACGATGGCTGGAATATCTCAAGGACTTCGACTTCAATATACAATATCATCCCGGAAAGGGTAATCATGTAGCAGATGCCCTTAGTCGAAAGCCGAGAGCACTGTTAGCCAATTGTATGATTCAAGAATGGAAATTACTGGAACAATTCTCTGAACTCAATATAAGCATGGACACGGACCCTAGATGTGTCACATTATCTCATGTAAGCATATAGTCAGATTTATTATCTGAAATACAAGCACTTCAGAATGATGATCCTACATTAGTAGAAATCAAGGGCAGATTAGAAGGACAATCGGATTTCCAATTAGCTTCTGATGGAAGATTAATGTTCAAGAATAGAACTTGTATATCGGACTGCCCAGAATTGAAGAAGAAGGTCTTAGATGAAGCTCATAGGTCAAGGTATACGATTCATCCTGGATCTACCAAAATGTACCAAGATGTAAAAAGAAATTTTTGGTGGCCCAACATGAAAAGATAAATAGCGGACTACGTATCACGCTGTCTCACGTGCCAACAAGTCAAGGCGGAACACCAAAAGCCTACTGGAAAACTACATCCTCTAGATATCCCTAAATGGAAGTGGGAGGATATTGGTATGGATTTCATCATGGGTTTATCTAAATCAAAAAGAGGACATGATGGAATATGGGTTATCATTGACCGATTGACTAAATCAGCACATTTCTTGCCAATCAAGAGTCGATGGTCAGTTGATGTCTTAGCTGCACTATACATCAAGGGAATAGTCAGATTACATGGTATTCCTGCTTCAATCGTGTCTGACAGAGATCCCCGTTTTACTTCTCATTTTTGGAAAGGACTACAACATTCGTTGGGAACGAGACTTAACTTTAGCACAGCCTTTCATCCTCAAACGGATGGTCAGACTGAGAGAACCAATCAAGTAGTCGAAGATATGCTAAGAGCATGCATTACTGATTTTGATAGAAACTGGCATGATCACTTGCCTCTGGTCGAATTTGCATACAATAATAGCTACCAGGCAAGTATACAACTGGCACCTTTTGAAGCCTTATACGGAAGGAGTTGTCGATCACCCTTATGCTGGGACGAAGTTGGAGAGAAACAACTGTTAGGTCCAGAAATGGTAAGGGACACTACCGAGAAGATACAATTGATCAAAGAAACACTGCAAGTTGCTTAGTCTAGACAAAAGGCTTATGCTGACACAAGAAGAAGAGATCTTGAATTCCAAGTTGGAGATCATGTATTTCTCAAGATATCGCCTGGACGTGGAATACGAAGATTTGATGTTAAGGGCAAGCTTACACCAAGATTTATCGGACCTTTTGAGATACTAGAAAGAGTTGACGAGGTTGCTTATCGCATCGCATTGCCACCTCAACTGTCCGAAGTACACGATGTGTTCCACATATCTATGTTGAGGAAGTATGTGCATGATCCATCGCATATTATTGAGCATGGAAATCTAGTAATCCGGAAAGATCTCACATACGAGCAGAAGCCCATAAGAATACTAAATCGAGAAGTACGAACTCTAAGGAATAAGGCTATTCCCATGCTAAAAGTACAATGGAATAAGAATTCAGAACATGAAGCTACATGGGAGACCGAGGAATCTATGAGGAAGCGATTTCCAAAGTTATTTTAGAAGGTATGAACTCTACACTCTCCATATGTAAATATATGCTATGAATTTGGGGACCAAATTCTTTTTAAGTGGGGGAGGGTGTAGCAACCCTAATAAATTTAAAAGAATAAAATAAGTCAAAATAGAATAAAAGACTAAGTAAAGAAAAGATAAAAATCTGAAATGGAAAAGAATTAAACTCTAATGAAAATAACGCCTCAGGAAAAGGCGCGACCTTACAAATAAGCGACCTTCAACCAGGCGCGAATTAAAGAAAGGACGCCCAAATAATAAGGCGTCAAATTTCAAACGACCAAAATAAATAAAAAGGGCAAGAAAGCGTAACGCCCTTTGAGTGGACGCGTTTCAACAAGTAACGACGTCTGACAAGGCGTCAATTTAAATTCGACGCCCTGACCTAGGTCGTTAATTCAATTCGTCTCCCGTTCGACCCAGGAACTTATCCAGGGTAAGTTGATAACTATGAGAAAGAGTTCGAATGTAGTAATAACTCTAATATGGAAGTGTTACTTCCAATGCAACTCTAACTCCATTAGGATTCTAGAAATCCTATAAAAACCCTTGACTATCAAACCCTAAAGCTATTTGGTCGATCTGCTGCTGCTGCTACGGTACGTAAAGAACAGCAGTTCTTCTTATCTCTTTTTATCATTACTTTCGATTGCATGAAGAATTAATGATTCTTCATCTCTCCTTACAGGTTAAGAAGCCCTGATGTTCTGAAGAACAAGAGTTCTTCATCCGGGTAAAGTTATTCTCTTTACCTTTAGTTCTGGATGTGTAAGGTGAAGAAACTAATATCAGTTTCTTTTTCTGTAGGACTTACAACAAGTTGATCAGTGAAGAACAAGGATTCTTCATCAAACGATCTCTTCATCTGCATCATCTTTGCTTGGTGCTGCTGTTAAGTTCGTAGAAGTTCAGAACCTGTCACGTTCATCTTCAGATTATTATTATTAAGGTAGGTTTTCTCAAGCACTGTAGCCCAAATCACCATAATAACTATGTTAAACCATATATATTAGTTCATGCATATAGTTTTCGCGAGTTTTAAATGTTTCTATTGTTGGAAAGAAACGCCCTTTCCAAGGGCGCTACTTTAATACGCGACCCAGACAAGGGCGCTACTTTGAAAGAAACGACCATGCCCAGGTCGTCAATTCCAGATTCGACGCCCTGTACACGAACGTCAATTTTCTCAATTGTTAATTACCCATGTTAATTATCCAATATTCACTTAAACATGATTCTAAAATCAGTGCATGATCATATCCCGATATTTCCTGTCATGACCATGTCTCTTGTTTCTGGAAATTATAATACTTGAAATCTGAAAATTCTTGAATTCACGACCCTGTATAGGTCGTCTCTAGTTTGACTAACGCCCCTGTTCAGGGCGTGAATTGAAAAGTAACGCCCCTGTCCAGGGCGTGTTTTTGATAAATTTTTGAATATATATATATACTACAAAAATAGAAGTAAAGAATGAACGACCACTGTATACGTCGTCAACTTGTAAAGAAACGCCCCTCACCAGGGCGCGTTTTTGGTAAAATACTGAAATATTGAAATTTTGCAAAAATGGAAAATAGATAAACGCCCTTACTGAAGACGTTAATTATGTGATTAATGACTTAGTTAAAGTCGTTATTTTCTATAAAAACTATTTTTACCCTGTTTCCGTAACCGAGGGTTTTTATTATATATACATATATATATTATATTGGCACTATATTCCAATCCGTGAGTATAGTCCCACGTTTCATGATATTTTATCGATCACCCTCAATTCTCATTGGCATACAAGCTCTCCATTGGACATTCCGTTCCTTTGGACTAGCAAGTTAGTCATAGAGACCTCCGTAAGACTCCTCGAGCCTTAGATTCCCTCAAGGCCGACTGAGCTGGTTGTACCTTAAAAATCTATTACACTAATGATTTCCATGTCACTCTAAAGAAACATGGGATACCGGCCCTTATGTTATACCAAGTGTATATCATAAGAATTCCCTAATGGGATGAGATTATCATGCCATTAAATGATGTTCTTGTAAAACCTCAATTCTATGATAAGAATGAGGGTATCTTATCTTTGATATACTGTTCATGTGGACCTCAATTCTAAATAAAGAATATCCATACTTGTCATGGTACCCGAGTTAAGGGAACCTAATTCCACCTAGTTTCATCGTTCATCGTGATTGTACCGTTGTTATCGCCTATCTATGTCCAATGTCGTATTTTGGACTCCATTCTATCAAAGTTATCCTACGTGTCTACAAGCTTGATTATTGAAATTCCTCATTGGCTATATATACAAGAGTGGATGTCAAAATACATGATAAATGCCTGCGCATATAGGGCCCGATCTGGTCCTGGGAGGAGCACCCGAAAGTACTTGTGCCCATGGGAGTTGAATGATAAGGTATCTGGCATTATACCGAGTGCATGACTAGCTTGATTGGACATTCCACACAAATCCTGTACTTGACTCGTACTTGACTTGACATGACTTGCGTGACCCGAAAAAAAAAGGGTAATTACTTGTTTGCTTGATACATGATAGCCAAAGTTCTTGACATGACTTGCTAAAAAGTAATTACTTGAATATCTGTTATCTTTTCTTGAAAGCTCATGACTAGTTCATCTTGCTGTCTTATTGATAAATTCTTTCTCTATCTTGTCGTTTTATGCGAGCATGTATAGCTATAGTACATTCATGAAAAATGTAATTACTTAGACCCCTTGCTAAGCGCTTGAGATATAATTTCCTACTGAGCGTTCGCTCACTCCGTGTGTTCCCTACTTTTCAGGTAATTCCGACGACGAGGGAAGTCAATCGGATGGGAATGGTCAAGAGTGAAAGAGATAGAACTTCTCCAAGTGTCATCTAGTCTTTTTCCTATTTTTGAGTCAACTATGTACTTTTCCTTTTTTTTTTGAATAGAGTATTGGATTTGTAATAGTCTATCCATTATGAAATAAAGGATTGGGTTATCTTTCTATTTTGCGTATCTCTGTTTTGGTGTCGAATACACTACTACTCTGATTGACATGATTGATATAAACTCGTCGCGCATATCCGAGTATCTTCCGCGCTCGGGGCGTGACGCCTGTCACCTCAGCAGCGTGAGCGGATAGAGTCTATACTGGATGAGCATGTGACGACCACTAGGAGTGGCGCGCATCACCGTTACTTGATGCGTTGGAGGGTACGGCCCACGTCCGATGATGCATGGATCACCCGGGCAGAGCTGGAGAGGTTAGATCTAGACTTGCTGGAGCGGTACCAGAGCGACAGAGACCCTTACTCGACAGGGTTGAGTTCTTCCCACCCAGAGAGAATTGGTGAGGACACACGAGCTATTGATCGACATTACATGACACGTCGTGCGGCTCGAGCTATGAAGACGTCACTATGGCTTGAAGATAGCTTGGAGTCCCAGTTATGAGACAGGATTTCATCATTATTTGTATTCCAGATTCCTTTTTGTAGGCCTTTTGAAGGCCATTTGGTTAATAGGTCATTAAGAGTCTAGGTTGAGGGAATTGGGTCATTTTGAGTGCATAAGGCCCAAGCCTTCCTTCCCTTGGTATTGGGCTAGGGGCACCCAAGGCCCATCTCGGATTCCAAGGAGGGAAAATGGAGTTCATAGATTTTAAATTTCAAATGGGTTCAAATTCAAACTCCAAGGAGGGAAGATGGAGCCCATACTTTATAAATTGTCATGTATTCCCCCCCCCCTTGAGGGATTTTAATGAATGAATGAGTGAAATTAGAATATTTGCTGAGAGCCTTTCCTTCTTCTTCCTCCCCTCCCCTCTAGGGTGCGACACCCTCCAACTCTCCCTCCCCCTCTTCCTCTTCCTCTAAGGTGTGACGCCCTAGCCCATTCCCCCTCTTTCTTTGCTGCACCAACTGCTGGGAGGTGACATCCCCATCATCTTCCCAAGCCCGGAGTTCATGGTTCAAAGGTTTGCTGCAAGCATGGAGGAGATAGCCCTTGCTGCCCGGTGCCCCTCTCTGGCTGTCTGTCTACAGATTTGAGCCGCGAAGACCAGGTTGGCATGCCCTTCTCCTGTCCTCAGACCACGTCCACCCCTTCAGAGATTTTATTTTTACACATGTCTTCCACACCTCCTGGAAATCCCATGACCTTATTCGCCTGGTAGCAAAAGTTGTCTTCAGAGCTCTTTTCTCTACGCAGGCTACCTCTATACAGATCTGTAGAAACCAGAGCCTTGAAGATCAGGTTGGTAGGCCTTCTCCCCATCCTTTGATCCTCTCCACTTCTTCAAAGTTTTTCTTCCCCTACCTATCCCCTACATCTCCTCAAAATCCCATGCCCAAACTCGTCCTGTGCGCGAAGTTGCCTTCATAGCTATTTTGGCAGTGCAGACCATCCCTATGCACTCCTGCCGAGACAGTGCCCAAACCCCTCCAAAGGGACGTCCCCAAAAACGTCTCCAAATGACCTGAAATTTTGAGCACTGCCTAACCACGTCCAAAACCATCCCCCAGAGTTTTATTTCAATTTTATGAGACCCCTTTCACTGCTTACCTCATCCACCTTCATAAGTCTCAGTTCTGACTGCACTGAACTGTAGAACTGAGCACCACCTATTTTCACTTCCCACGCCCAAAACCACCACTGCACGTCACCCCGCCACTGCTATCCAACCATCCCACGACCCTCACCTATCCACCAGAGAAAACCCCGCCCCATTTGCCACCTGGAAGCCCCGGTTCCAGCCCATTCTTCTACCCCATGTCCGGCTGCCTACAGACAGTCCAGAAGCGTAGGGTCTGCTCCAACAATTCGCCCCGGCTACCACGGACATCTGCAGTGACTCTCCTTCCTCTGGGGACGTTGGGACATTCCCACCAGCCTCCATGCCAAGTTTCGTGACCAACGGACGAGCAAAAGGTCACGTGCCATGCTCTTCTTCCTGCTGCTTCGCTATGCGCGCGCATGCCGGCCAGCAATCTGCCCGCCGCTCGTGACTACCCCGGAGGTTCCAGTCGACGCTGTTGACTTCCCTCGTCTTCCAGGAGGCTCGTCATCCACTACAGCGTCCTACCAGGGACGCGAGCACCTTCCTCGGCTTCGTGACGCGTCGTTCTTATTGCTGGTCCCAGGCCGTACCAGTTCGCAGCACGTGGGGGGGTTGCCGCACGTCGTCCACTCGTGGCCCGTCACCCCACTTCTCACGACCCCCGGATCGCTGTGTAGCCTTTTACCTCCCTGCGAGGAGTGGGCCGTGTTTGACTTGTACTGGTTCAGCTCTTTTACCGGGTGGTTGTGTGACTTGGCCGGGCTTCTTCCCCACGCCCCGAGCGTAGAGGTATGCATATGCTCCTCCTTTGCGTTACTTGCTCATTTAATATAGTTTCTTGACGCCACTGCTTATGAGATCATAGGCGCCTAGCTCTTATATTTGTTATATCACTGCCACGGTGAGAGAGTGTGACCTTCCCGTGACTCGTCCGAGTCGCGAGTGTGGAGTCGACCACCCTAGACCCTGCCGGTTTCTCAACCATGCGAATCGGCACGCTTCCCTCTCTTGAGGCGCCTGTGAGCTAGAGTTTCTTGTTGAGTGGCGCAGTTTCTTTCTGGGGAACCTTAGGTGTTGAGTCTACGCCGTTCAATCTATTGTAAAGTTGCTGGTCTTAGTTGTTCATTTAGATCCATCGTTACATAGAGTCTTAGCTTGCATAGTGTCCCGCATCACTATTACCACCGTTTACACCCGATGTTATCCTAGGGGCATTGTGACTCCGGTTAATAAATTTTAGACATATTACGATAAAGATGATAAAGACGAAGGTATAGAGATAATTTTAAAAGATGGTAAAAATATAAGAATCATTTTTCAAAACTTTTTACTGTGCCAAGTGCCACCAAGAATGCGGCGAAACCATTATTAGCGAACTATTTTGACAAGGCCCTGCAAAGCCGTCACGGGAGTTGCATGAAGAGGGAACGCAAAACAACTTCCCGTGCTTGCCGTGATCTCGTTCGCGGTGGCAGAGTCGTTCCCCTATCTTCTCCTTCCAAACCATCCTTCCATCACCACCGTTCATGACACCGAGAAAAAGATACACAAAGAATTAGGATGTCTCCCACACGTACATACGCAGAAGGTCCGACAGAGGAACGATGAAAGCCCAGGCGAAATGAGCATGTTAGTTTTTGTTCGATCACGCATCGGAACATTGAAATCACTTGACATCAACGTGGTAATTGCTTCACAATATGTATAAAAGAAAAACAGCAAAAAACCCCTTCGGTTGTGGCGTTTGGGCCAAACATGAAAGTAGAGCCGGCGTACGTGGGACCGGGATACGTACAGATTTCCGTGCGCTCGACCCGGTCGGACCGTGTTGGCGGGTCATAAAATAATTTGTGTGAGTCGCGGCGTTGTCTCTCTCAATCAACCCTGAAATAATTGCGGGGCAACTCCCTGCCGAGGACGCGGCCCCTCCCCCCGCCTGGTTGACAAGACCTTTCTGTATTTTGTGGACTGCCCAACTAAAGACAAACGGCTTAGATGTATATATATATATATATCTATATTCCTCCTCCCTCTCTCTCATCTCACCTTTGATTTCGAACTCGAGTACTATCAATGTCACTGCCCCTACAACTTGCTAGGTCCCGCTCCCCCCTACATTTATTTACATTTAAATATGATGTGCCCTTTGTGCCCTTACCACACCCGCTTTCCCCACAGTCCCAGGGACATGTGGTGGCTATTTATTAATTAGTTACGAATCAGATAGTTGTAACGCGAACGGAGATCTCAAAGACTTATTTGTTAATCGGGTGGGGTGGGGTTAACGTAATCAATCTCAAAGAGTCGAGTGCGTACGCACGTGACTCTCTCTCTCTCTCTCGTCGATCAATTTATACTAAGGCCACGTTTGGAGATACACATTCGGGTGACTTTTGAGACTAAATTTTTGACAACGTTTAATTGATATTAAATGGGCACCCCGAGTCTCTAAGCATTTAAAAAATCTCACAAAAAAGAGAATGTAAATACATGAGTGAATCTTCGACAAGAAATCTTATAAACATGTATGAATTAGATTTTAAAGATTTGTATTCGTTACGTATCTTGTTGAGTTATGAATGTGTACGAGTTTCAAGATTTATATGAGAATGTAAAGGATAATATGCATTCCAAACGCAGCCTAACCGTTAAACCAATCGACTCTAAAAAAACTCAAATTGTGCCGAGGCCAGTGGAAAAGACAACGAGGAAAAGTATCCCAACGGGAAGAAGACCGAGACGATTTTTACAAGAGGAAGAACAGTACCGTTTAGTGGGGGGGATTCGATTTGTGGGTTTTATTTAAGGACAAAAGCCGATAATGCTATCTTCCTTGGGAGGGCATTGGATTCCAATGTTGCGAGTAGTCCTCTGCCCATCCCCACACAAGAAGCTCGGTACTACAAGTGAGGAGGAGGCGGCACCAAATTAAAAACACCCCGCACGAGTCGACAAATCGCGTCCCCCGTGAGTTTAATTTACAGTAGAGATGATATATAGCTGAGAGAGTAAAAGGCAAGGCCTCCCCAGAAGACAAGTCTTTTTTTTTTAACTTCGGCTAGAGAAAGAGAGCGAAATTTTGACAACAGTTTCCGTTCGAAAACTCTTGTTTTGGGACACGACGTACGACCTGGGTCCTTGTCGCGGAGTCACACTTCCCCCCAACCCACTACTCAGTACTCACACCATTAGTGCCCCCCCAACCCCCAACCCAACAAGTCGACAGAAGCGCCCGAGGACGTTTGCACGCCAGACGCCAGAAGAGGGTGAGTGGGTGTCTACTACTGTCTAGGACTGGGAGAGAGGAAGAACCCAAAAGAAAAGAAAAAAAAAAGAAAGAGTGGAAAACGAACCACAAGGCCAGAGAATGCCGAGGGAGATTAGAATAAGCGAGGCCCCCTCCCTACAGCAGTAACTTATGAAGAAGGTGGCTGCTGCAGCGTGCCCTACGCGTTTAATAAATAAAGAGTTTGTTGTCTTTTCAAATCTGTGTCGACCTAGTCAGGTGATGGAATTGGGGGAGGGAAAAGACCACTGCGAGTACATCCACACCACCGCAGGATTCGTCTATTCATCAGTAATTCCTCACTCCACACTACTGTCCTCCCTTTGTTAGAGATAACACAATATATATATATATATATATATATATATGTGTGTGTGTGTGTGCCCGAACAAATTGCACCCAGGACGTCATCAGACAAGGAACAACAGGAGGAGGAGGATACAAACAGGGAAGAAATCATAAGGGAAGCGCTTTGATCAATACTTACAAGCCTCTTCTTCTTCTTCTTTTTTTTAAATCATTGCGGGAAAGAAAGGAGGGAGGCCAGGGGGAGGGTGGACTACCTAAGGAGGAAGGGGGGGGGGGCTAAAAGGGTGCAACTTCCGCCACACTTTAGGTTCTACAAAGGTCCGTCCCTTCCACAGGTTAAAAATCCTACGAAAAGACGCGAGTAGTATTCTCCGGATTGTGAGAGGTTTCTCTTTCTTGGTCCTCCGCTCTGCAAAACTCGAACGGGGTATCGTCTAAACGCAGTCCTCTCTCACCCTGTCGCAGCACATTCTGGACCCGTCGGCAGTTCCGTCCACGCAGAGCTCGCTCTTGGACGGCAGCAGGGAGGAGTCGGCCTCTGCAGCGAGAGGACACATGGTGAGATCCATGGAGCAGACGTTGCAGAGACCTGTGAGGAGACAAACGGTGGAGGTTGGGGAGGAGAAAAAGGACCAACCTTTGGACGCGTTGAACGACATCTTGCAGTGGGCAATGGCGCTTTGGATGCCGTCCTGTTGCTGCAACAGGGAGTCGTCCCGCCGCCGGGCCAGCGTCGGAGGGGGCGAGGGGACCGCAGCGACGGCGGCCGAGGCGGATCTGCTCTTCCCCAGGTGCTTGCACACCACGCGGAGGCCCGCGGGGAGATTCCCCAGCTGGGCCGGCTTCTGGACGGCCTTGGCGGCGCCGGCGCCGCTAGTCAGGGCTGCAGAGGCTGGGGCGGAGTCCGTTTCCCCGCTGGCTTTCACTTCGTCTTCCCCGGACACAGCACCTGGAGAGGCCGTCGTCGCCTGCGCCGGCGGCGGCTCCTTGGAGACGACACCTTCCGTCGTCAGTTGCCCCGAAAATCTCAGCCTCTCTGTGTAGCGCTTCGAAACCCGCACGTAGAGTGGCTTGATCTTGCTGAGGTACTTCTGTACAAGTTCCTTGGAGAGCTTCTTCTCCCCAGCAGCGGCCGCAGGTGCGCTGCACTCGTCGGCCTGCGGCTTCGACGACCTGCCATTGCTGCTCCCCGTGCTCCTCGAGCTGTTGTCCCTGGTGAAGAGAGACACGATCGGCACCTCGTCCACCTTAAACTTCACCGTGAACAGCTTGCTCGGCCGCTGGTGCGGGTGCTTGGGAGAGGGGACCGCCGCCGGGACGGAGCCATTGAGGGGATCTCCCGCCGGAGCAGCCGCCGAGGAGTGCTTGGGCCGCCTCAAGCCCAACATGAGGACGCGGAACTTCGTCTTGAGGAGCGACACCGGGAGGATATGGGGCTTCTCATGGGCCTCAGCATGGTTGAAGACGAGGGAGGAAGACTCCAGCGGCACCAGCCTCCCCTTGAAGAAGAGGTCGTCGGAAGGAGACAGCGGGAGGCTCGGATCGGCCCGGAGGTCGCCGCAGCTCCCCTCGGACGACACCGTGAAGTTGAACTCCTTCTCTTCCGCGGCGCCCTCGTCGTCGTCCGTCACCTCCTCCCTCTCCTCCCCCTCCCGGCTGCTAGCGGCGTCCTCCTCCTCGTTACAGTCGCCCTCGCACTCCTCGTCCGGGACGGCGAACTCCAGGTCGAAGAAGGGGCCCTCGTCGTCCCCGTCGGCGGACTCCTCGTCGGTCTCCTCCTCAGCCGACGGGAGGGCGGAGGCGGCGATGGTGGTGATGGAGACGGCAGGCCGGGCGCTGGCGGCGGCCGAGATGGCGGCCGCCCCGCCGCCGCCCCTCCAGTACTTGAGCAAGCTGAAGGCTTCCATAGTTGGTAGAGCCAGAGCAGAGGGAGAGGGAGAGGGAGAGGGAGGAGGGGAAAAAAATAGGAGCTTGGCCTCTGCGCAGTGGCCCCTTTTATCTTGGGTTTCCAGTCCCCTTTACCCCCTCCTTTTCTCTGGAGGTGGGGAGGGGGTGCGGAGCGGAGGTGGGGGTGGGGGGGGGGGGCGGCGGCGTAATGGCGGACTAAAAGGGCGTTTAAGGGGAGGGGTGGGGAAGAGGGAGAGAAAGGGTAAAGAGAGAAGCGAGGGGGAGAGTGAAATGGGGCGCTGCAAATGGTGTGACAGCGGGGCGTCAGATGCCGCACCCCACCTTTTGACAGAGTGCAGACCGTCAAGGGGGAGAGTCCCGCTTTTTTAACTTTATGGATTTTTTATCCGCCCCGTCCGTCCTACTCCTACCCTTCGTACGTCGAAGTTTATTTTTTTATTGATATTTTTACTAATAATCGATTACATTCTTACCCAACTATATATTAGTTCCTCAATTATATATATATATATATATATATCTTTCTTTATAATCTTTACCGTTAAACCCATAAGTCCATACCATTTGTTACGTTCAATAGACGTTAATTGAACTCTGATTAATTTGACATCAGATGATCAAATGATAAAATATATCCTTAGTTAGTGAGGGAGACGCGTAGAGAAAGTAGGGGGCGTCTTATCGGGGGGTAGTAGGTGGGGGGAGGGTGTCGACATTTGGTGGGGGAGGGGAGGGAGAGTCGGCCGGTTGGATAGTAAGTGGGGGCGGAGGGGCGGTTCGGCGAGTTCCAGATGAGGGGGGGTTGTTTCGGCTAGTGGGGGTAGCAACACCACCGGTGCCACCACTAGGGTTCCTTCCTGGGCTAATGAGAGAGGAAGTAAGGGACCTACATTTACAAATGATATTTTCATCTTTTCTCACCCTTAGGATGGAACATTCTACAAGATATTCCCTTTTTTTGATGGTCACAAATCACATAGACTTTTTAGTAACGGTCCGTAGATTGTGGAGGCTTATATGCACGCCTCACAAACTCGGAGGCTTATATGATAAAAACACTTTTTTAACACATAAACTCTTCTTGACTATGAACCAGTGATGAACAAAAAAATGTTTTGTTGATTGGAGTTCAATAAAATTCGGTTAAATTGATATAAGAGTTATGATGACAGGTGGTCATCCACATTGCATAATGTTCTAAAAGTCCAAGAAACTGGACTCTCCATCTCTTTGGAATTAGGACTCTCGGACAAAAGGGGTCCTATAAATATGAAACCTTAGGAGACCCAGGAATAAGGGTAGACAATGTTGTCTCTCTGTCAATAGTCAGGAATACCCTAGAGGGGGTAAATAGGTGTGTCGTTAAAAATAATGACATATTAAAATTTAAATTATAATTATTTATTGAAATATAAAATGTAAGAATGCCAACAAATCACAAGAGAGAGAGATTTGTACTAGTTCGGTCAGCCCTGTGGCTTCCATATCTCCAGTCCCCCTGTAACTCACCCGGGGCATTCACTAACCTTTCGTCAAAGGTTGCAGCGACTGTGAGGAGGGGGAAAATTGCCAGGCCAAGCGTGGCCTGATAATGCCAGGTCCGAAGTGGCCCATTATCGCGAGGCCCAGTACGACCATCACCGATCTACCCATAATCCTAGAAAGTTGTGCAATTGAGTCACGCCCCGAGACATAAATACAGGGGAAGATATTCGAGAACGTGAACAGCCAACTAGTACGTCGTAAGCGAGTAATATAATCAGAGTGCGATCACATCCACACATAAGAATGAATGCACAATAATTGAATAAAATCTTTACTTTTATTGAATAATAATGACAAGTTTACAAAGTGATGACTCTTGACTCTTTACATTTCTAGACTCAATAAAAAGAGAAAATTACATGACATGATCAACTTCACCGCCTATTATAGTGAAGGAACTTTATTATTAATGACTCATGACTATGTCTTCTCTTGATCTTTAATCACTCTCGGACTCGTCACTTGAGTAGTTCGAATCTCCACTAGAATTTTCTGAAAAGATTAGAAAAAGTAGGGAATAAGCACACTTGTCCAGTAGGTATCTTCGTATCAATATGAAGGTAATGTTTAAATAATTAGCATTTTTGTTCTAGAATGTGAGATAAAAGAAAATGCAATAAATCATACACATACAACCAAAGTAACAAGATATGAAGGTTCATGTAAAATGAGAGTATAATCGAGCAAGAATATAATGTGGCCTTTCGTATATCAAGAATGTACTTGCATGTAAGGAGAATGTACTTTTCATAACTATAAAGACTATGCACTAGAAAGTTATGTTAACAAGAATATATAATTTCATGTAGAGCCTCATGATTTTCACTCGTCTATAAAAAAATACTCCCGACGCAATGCGACGCCAGTGTTCACCATACCCCATGGTTTATAGCATGTTTCTGGCAATCAACCAAGGGGGCTAGTGTCGATCCCTTGGACACAATCAATGCCCGATCCGCATCTTCAAGTTATAAATCAAGCTACTTCCACAAGATATAAATAATGTAGGCCGATAATATAAAGTCCAAACAATAGTTCCATGATAACAATAACAAGGTAAGAATGCACCAATTATGAACATGAGAATTCAAGATGAATTAAGAACAAGGTCATGTCACGGAAGAAATCCAACAGCATAACAGCACATTTAATAGTTTCTATAATTCATTAATAACTTATTGAGTAAGGTGTTAAGTTTTAGATAATCAATAGACCATCTAGAAACATAAGAAAATCAACCCGTGGGGCAAACCTCGGGTTAAGTACACAGAGATAGAAAACGGTCATGCTTGGGCCATTTCTTGAATATTGCGATCATGCAAGGACCGCTAGCAGGAAGTGGTGGTCAAGTGCAGACCGTTTCTTTACAGAGTCGACGCTAGAACAAGGAAAGAGTCGACGTAGTAGAATAGTCCGGCAAAAGACGGTCTCGGGAGGGCCACTACTTGACAATGGCAGTCTCCAGATGGCCGCAACTTAGCCAGGGTACAAAAAAAGCCGGTAAGATAGGTGCTTTCTAATCCATTAGGTTTTTATGGTACAACCAGCTCGGCGTCCTAGTGAGAATCTCAGGCTCGTCAAGACTTACGAAGGCTTTGAAATAAGATCACCTAGTCCGGTGGAAGGAATATCCAACGAAGAGGATCACATGTCCAGGAGAATGTGCCGATAAGTGCAAAGTCTAACTAATGACATCGTACCAGAACATGTGTCATGTACTTAAGAAAGACTTCAAAAGAGAGGGAATCGTGTAAAAACGACGATCAATTCATCAATGTAACCAATTCATAAACCATGTGAAAGTAACTTTAATACAAATTATATGGTTTTGGCATGAAATTAGCATAAGTTAAAAAATAAGTATTTAAAACATATAAGACATACAATCTATCAAGGATGATGCACAATATAACCAATATTATTAATATGGAGTCAAAACTAGGAATAAAACCTATTTACCTAGTGTAGCGGCAGGAAAATGATTCCTAGGCCACGTACCACCTTCTTTATTTATTTGTTGGGGAAGTCGTCTCGCGCCCGTGGAGGCCTGCAAACACCAAGAAACCAAGGAGGCGTTAGTAGGAGTCCCGGGTGTTATCCTTGGGGACAACCCTCCGATACTTAAGTCAGCAAGGGATCAATGAGCAATAAAGAAGAGCAAAGTGAGGGAGAAGTAGAGGCCCTAGTAGACGATCCAAGAGGTGCGCAGATCCTCTGCATGCATGCTCGCAGCTCCCAGCGAGTGCTCAGAGAGTGCTCGCTGGGTGGTAAGGCCGTGCAGAAGGAGAATTCTCTCTGGACGTGGCAGATATCCTCTTTGTAGTCGTGATGCCTCTGATTGCTCTATTCTCAGTGGGAAGCTCTTTGGTGAAAGTATCCACCGTGTCTCTCCTCTTGCATAGTAGTATGGGGTTTAGTAGAGGAATCTAATGTGTCTCTTCTCTTCTGTCAATGTCCCTTTTATATGGGTTGTCCTGGAGCGAGGGACCTCATCCCTTGAGAGGGAAGGGTCTGCTTAGTAGAGTAACGTTCCCCCGCTATATTGGTGGGAGTTTTTCGTTGGGGGCGATAGCCCCGGCGCCGGTCGGTCCCTGGGTGAGTCTTACGGCGCTCATGGCGCGTGTTCGTCCGTTACGGGGTGAAGGCCGACGTCGTGGGGGCAACGGTCGGTCGTCGGAGTATCCTCCGGTGAGAACTTCGCTTGGGCCGTAGCCCTTACGGTCGTGGAATCCGATGCTTTGCTGGGCCGGGCTTCCTCTTATTGGGTTGAGCGCATGTGCTAGTCTCATGACCGGGCTTAGCACGCTCGAACCTTAATGGGCCATCCGTTGTTGGGCCGTATCTGGGCCAGACCAGATTTACCCTCCTCACTTCCCCCCTACTCTTAGTTGCCGAGCACTCTGCAGGGGACTGAGAGTAGTCCAAGAAAGGGTTCTTTCGGGGTGTATGATCGGAAGGCGATTTCCTCGTATGATGGGAGTTGGTGGCTTCGAGAACCTGCTTCGCGCGCAAGGCGTCTCTGGCGGTGGCAGAAGCCATGCTAGCAATGATGACCCCGGGTCTTGCCTCGTTCTGGGGGCGTGCGCTCAGAACGGTCTTCTGGCCTCGATAGCTGTACCGCCGTAGCGGCCAGCGTCCTTCCATCAGCCTTTCAGGGGATAACGTCGAACCATAGTGGGCAGTTATAAGACCTGTTGCGAGGTCTGTTTGTAAACTGTATCCACATCTCGCCGGTTGTCGCGCTTTGTTGTTGGCATCTTCCCCCCTTTGCCTGGTGAGGATCCTTCCTTCCCTGTATTTTTCATCCTCTGTAGTAATGCCTCCACGTAGCAGTGTCCTCAGCGTCGATTCTTCTTCTTCGGAGGAGATGCCTCATGGTCGGAGCGGTATGCCAAGCACCTCGGGTGCGGGCACTAGTCGGTCTGGTTCCCCACCCTTAGTGGCCTATAGGGTAATCCATGGCCTGTGAGAAGCCTTCCAGATTTCCCCTGAGTACGACATCATCTTCCCTCTATGGTGTGAGCGACGTCACGCGGTTCGGGGAAGAGCGGAGAGGACGCGGAGCGCGCGCGGGCTCCTCTTTTCTTTCTTTTGGTGTTTGTTTGCTGCAACACAGAAATAAGAGAAGAGAGAGAAGGGGCCACCATGGGAGATTGCTCCGGCGGGGCGAGCGGGACAAGTGTGATATAGCAAAATATGGGGTTTAAACGGCCATAGCGGGAAGTGACTCGCCGCAGCCTCGGGGGGACGGGAATGGTGCAAAAATTAAATAACAAGAATTGAAACGGCCATTGGGGAAGTGACTCGCCGCGGCCTCGAGAATATGAGCAGATAATAAGATGACAGAATATAGAGAGAATACAAAGAGCGGGAATTTAAACGGTCATTGGGGAAGTGACTCGCCGCGGCCTCGAGAACACAAACAGATAAGAATATAACGTATAAGAACGTGAATTTAAACGGCCATTGGGGAAGTGACTCGCCGCGGCCTCGAGAATATGAGCAGAATATAACAGAGTATAAAGAGAATATAAGAACGGAAATTTAAACAGCCATTGGGGAAGTGACTCGCCGCGGCCTCGAAAATAAGATGTGATCGCCAGGGGCCGAAAGACCCCAAAATAAGAAAGTGATCGCGCCTACCTCAAGAGCGGGAGATGGCGGGTTGCTTCTTCCTCTCCCTCCGGCTGGCCGACGGAGAGGGCTTTCCTCGGCTACCCTTGCAAAACAACGACAAACAAATGACAAGTAGATTAGAAAGATGGAGGTGTAGTATTCAAATCCTTGCGATAAAAATAACGAAATGATGGCAAGACACACACCTGGTTGGTGTTATCTTTTAAACCCCTCTCGGACTCGAGTAGGAGGAAAATGAGATGATGGATGCAAGAAGTATAAAAGAAGAGGCGCCCTTATAAAGGGGGATAGAGGATGCGAGATGATGAATGCAAAAGAACTACGAAGAAAAAAGGGGAAGAAAAGGCTTATTGGATGAGCCGAGGGTGAAATCCGGCGGAGCTCCGGCAGCGTGGGGACGACGTGGAAGCGCGGTGGATGAAGACGACCTTCCTCTCGCGAGCGTGAGCACCCGAGAAGCCGGCAGAACCTCCACCTACAAAAGAACCCACGGGTTAGAAAATGACTCCGTAGCCTCTGGGCTCCGGCAGCCTATCGGATCACTTCCAAGCTCCTCCAGAACTGAGGGGGTGGGCCTCTATTTATAGGGCTCCGGAGGGTGGAGGCGTCCAGGACCCTGAACACCTCCATCAGGGCCGAAATAATATTCTATTCTATTTTTATTTATTTTTTGGAATATTTTTGTGGAGGCGTCCAGGGTCCCGGACGCCTCAAACAGGTCCACCGAAAACCGACGACGGCCGCACGCGGTTTGGCACAACGCGTGGTTTTGTGAGCGGCGCCCCGTGATTCAGAAATGGGCGCGTCCAGCTGGCTCGACGTCTACATATTTTGGGATTTTTTCACACACGACAAACCGTCGTTCGGTGGCCGGCGCCCGTGAGGGTTTTGATGGAGGCGTCCAGGGGCCTGGACGCCTCCAAAATTATATTATTTTTTTATTTTTCTTTTGTCTTTTATACCAGGGCTGGCATTTTGATTTTTTTATTTGTTTTTATGGAGGCGTCCAGGGGCCTGGACGCCTCCATTAATATATATATATATATATATATATATATATATATATATATATATTTATTTATTTATTTTTTTATGCCAACTGGCATTTTACAAACATTTTTTTTTATTATTGTTTTTATGGAGGCGTCCAGGGGCTTGGACGCCTCCATTAATATATATATATATATATATATATATATATATATATATATATATATATATATTAAATTAGTTTTGGGCCCTGAGAAAAGAAATAAAATAAATTAGAAATATGGGGGCGTCCAGAGGCCTGGACGCCCCCATTAAGACCCACCCGGGTCCTCAATCGGCGGCCGCCCGGCAGTCAACATCTTGGTTCCGGAACCTCTTGATACGTCTGACTGATGTTGATGCCGTCCGAATGCCGTGACGAGACGATTCCGGATGCCGAAAAAGGCAGAAGAAGACCCGAGAAAAGGAAGCACTCGAGTGATTCAAAATGCGTAAGCCGTTGCGGGGCGTTGTATAGTAATATGAGACTTTCTCAGGAGACGTCAGGAATGGCGTGTCTACACATGGGAGATGACATATTGAGTCACCCTTCCGGCGGGATCATGGTCTCGGTGGCCTCCTTTCAGGTGGACTTCCGTGTTCCAGTCCATCCCTTCATCTCATTTATCCTCCATCATTATGGGCGGCATCCTGGGGGAATAACCCCCAATTCTTACAGCATTCTTTATGGATTTGTCTATGCGTGCCATAGAGCGTCGGTAGAGCCAAGTGTCTATCTATTTCGGCACTTCTTCCTCCTTCAGAGTTGCCCGTCCGATACCTACTTCGCCTATTTTAAGGCTCGCACCCAACATCATTTCATCACGGTCTCCCGTACCGTGTCCAACCGCAAAGGCTGGGCGGAGCGATACGTGTACCTTGTCAAGTCGAAAGACTGGACAGAAGCCTCCGATAGTTGGATGCAGGGCGGTTTTGGTCACACTTGGCATGATTCGAAGCCCTCTCTCAGTGGCAAGGATCACCAGAAGTTGAAGGCTATTCTCTGATATCCTCTCTCCGATGCAGACCTCGTTCTGACCCCGGCGCTACTTCGGGAGCTGGGGTTGTGTCCCTCGTTACCGCATGGTACTAGCTTTCTTCTTCTATAGGGCCGCGTTGGTAGTGACTAGTGCTTGACCAGCCTTGTTTGCTTTCAGGGGTAGCGAAAATGCAGGGTTGGACCTACAAGACCGCACAGTTGCTGTGGTTGGCTCCTCGTCCCATGGATCACGTCGCTCTGGGAGCAGGTCAGGTGTCTGTTGTCGCCCCCCAAGCCCAGGTTGCGTTTGCCCCGGGAAGGTTGGAGTATCCGACCCCAGTCGGTATTCCTCTAACCTGCTCGCCTGAAGCATCCGTTGCCAGCGGAGGGCCTAGTCCTCGACGGAGTTCTCCGGAAGCCACCTCTAGTGCGGCTGGTGAAGAGCTCGTCATGGCTGGCGATAGTCGAGTTCCTCTGACTGATGATGAGCTGGCAGAGATGGATAGTCGCCGCCGGCCGAGGAAGAGAGGGAGGGCTTCGACCCCGGCCAGAAGTCGTGTCCCTTCTTCTTCTAAGGCGCCTCCCCCCAGAGTTCCTCCATCGCCATCATCTGTGGTGCCGGCAGCTGTTGCTCCGGTGCTCGCCTCCGGAGGGCGAGGGCACGAAAGGGGCAAAGCTCTTGCTGCTGCCAAAGTTGGTTCTCTTTGTTAGGTTTCGCACAGCACCTACGGGCGACGCAGCGGATAACTAAAATTTCTTTTGCCCGATCCCGGTGTTATGGAAAGCTTAATATGTGCTCTAATCGGTGTTTCTAAGACTCTACTTACGGGTTACGTGTTTCATCTTGCGCGGAACGACGCTGTCCGCGATGTCCGATGCAGAATATCGAGCCGCACAGCTGTACGACCTCTAGAGCAGATCCACACGGACCCTTGCGCAGCGACGGTACCTCCCCGGCACAACTTTCCCCGACTCTATCACTTTCTGGAGAGAGAGAGAGAGAGAGCAAGGGGGAGAAAGGGGGGAGGCTAATCCTCCTCTCTTAAGCTTATGTGCTTGCTTAAGCTTAAGAGGTTGGAAGAGAAGCTGAAGAAGTTCGAATGAACTCACGTAGGATTCTATATATAGAGATTTGGTCATTTCTGAAAGGGCTCCAAAAGACCAAAATTATATATATATCCTATCCACTATTATACATATGTATTAAGCTCCATTTACACTCATTTCCAAAAGGAATTAAAAGGAATTAATACATACACTTGTATAATAATAATTCGTCACCCAAGAATCCATTGTGTGTGATCCTCTAGGCCCATAGTCACTCTAGTTTAAGGCCCATTAACTTCTAATTCCCAATTAAAAGTAAATTAAACATATTCTTCGCTTCTACAAGAGCCGAATAATAGTTTAATTTATTCCGAACCTTCGATCACGTTGGGTCAAGCAAATCCACATGATCCTAGAGGACGCCGGGTTAAAACCAGCCTGTCTGATACCTGTAAGTCCACAGTTACTGCATCGATATAATCCCTCGCTCCTTCTATGAGTCTGGTACGATCGAGGGTATGGTTTCTGTCAAACCCCATGATCGTGCCATTTGACTATGACCTCCTTAAAGTGTATGACGTCCGTTCTAAACGAACTCACACGACCCTCGCCAGGGATTTAACGGAGCGTCAATGTCATGACCCATTAACTGTCTGATATATACCCGACAGTGAGCGATCCCTTCTTGACCATTGACGATCTTCACACGTATCCTGGAGTGGTTAACGACTCGGTAACTCATGACTTATCGTTAAAGTCACTTAGCCAAGTAATTAAACCATTCCAATCCTCGTGTAAGATCCGATCAATGTCTCAGGTCAAAGGACCAACGATGCTACTGAGACCGTTGGATCTTCAGTTGACATTTGGTATAATCAACCATCTGAAGATCCAATAGCAGATCAGTTCAGTGTACATCTTCCAAGGACATACACCTACACATATGTGTTGGTGCCCCGTACCAATGACCATGAGACTGATCACTGACACATCATGTGTACTGGTTTAATAGGTAATCAAAGTCCCCGAGTGATTACCCTCCAACCAGGAACAATTTAAGGTATGTGTACATGTAAAGTCAATCTCATGTTCGAGATCCCATCTCGAGCTGACTTTACAACCACATATCATAGGGACAACGTAAAGTAACACAATCTCATATTTACGCTCAAACACCACTTTATTAATAATGAACAAGATCGTACAACTATTGGGCCTACCCGACCCGAAATTGGCCTGTAGCACACCAACACTAACACTCTTCCCCCACCGAGGGTCCCCTCGCGTGGTCAGTCCTCGTAGCCCGAGGATTTGATGGCAGGGCTACCCAGGGTTGCGACTATCGTTGACCTCATGGTGCAGAGTGCTCGCTGGCACGAGCACGTTGGGGAGCTAGGTCTCGAGACTGTAAACGAGCTGACGGCCGTCGCCGCGAGGAGCGTGTGTCTGGTCGTCAGTGCCCTTCGGCTGTGGAGGCATCATTTCATCGATGTCGTCCGCGAGCTGGAGGCCAACCTGGCCCTTTAGGCGGGGGCCGAAGGGCGTTTGAAGGAGTCTGAAGCTACCAACGTCGGGCTTCATGAGCAGATGGCTCAACTGAGCTTGGCCCTCACTGGCATGGAGCACGATCGGGACGCCTTTCGAGTACAGGCTGACTCGGCCGGAGAGCGAGCAGCCAAGTCAGAGGCGATGGTCCAAGCCATGGAGGCCCATGCTCAGGAGGTCGAGGCAGAGCTCGCCAGGCTACGTATGTCCCTGTCCTCGACCGGTGAGGAAGCTGTAGAGAACTTCCGCTCCTCCCCGGCTTACTGGGACGAGCTGACGGAGGCAGCCTTGGAGTTCTACGGGCCAGCCCGTGACTGTGGCTTTCGGGAGGGCTGGAGTGCTGCTGTGAAAGCCACAGCAGAGCATTTCGACATCGTGGTCCCGATCCTCCCCCCTCCTTCAACTCCCTACGGCTCGGAGGCTGATGACGGAGAGGAGGGGCCCGATGCCGCAGAGGCGGGCACCGAGAGGTCGGCATCAGGTGGGGGCGAGCGAGCACCCGTTGCCGTGGTGGACTTGTTCGACGAGCTACCTTCTTCTGATGTTGCTGCTACACGTGCGCCTGCGGTACCCAGGGCACGTGATGATGTAACTGGGGCAGGTCCTTGAGAGGATGCCCCTAGCTGTCTTTTCCTTTTCTTCCTTTTTATCTGCACTTCCCAAGGCAGTAGCCTTCTTTTGTAATTTCCTTACTTAGAAATGGAAGCCTTCCATTTGTTTGTGAAACTTGAGATTTCTTCCATGTACTTCCCTCTTCCTGAACTGCCGTGAGATCCTCTGGGGATACGAAGCGGCGTTCTTGATGAGGGCTCTGAAGAGCCCGACTTTTGGGATCCGTCGCTTCGATTTCCACGGATTTGATTGAGGCGGTAGGAGTCCTCATGCTTCTGGGGACTTCACTTCCTCCTATAAATGGTGGCCTTCGCGGTAGTCCGCCTTGCACGGGTGAACCCTTGGAGGTAGCCTTCTTAGAAGATGTCATCGGGAGAATCCGGTACTTCGTCGGATGGCGAATTTCTGCAGGCTCGTCGTCAACCTTTGGTCCTCCGGAGAAACCCAGCGCTGGCACCATGGCAGCCGTGGCCTGCGCCTGGAGAGGGTGGCCCGACCTCTGAGCAGTACAGGCTTGGGTACCTGGACGGCTGGTGGGAGGCCTTGGAGAAGGTTAACCGCTTATACGCCGACAGGGGGGTCCTGCTTCTTGAGCCGGATAAGTTCTGTCCCTGAAGGGAAGAGACGTCTCTGGGTATTGCGGCTTTTCTGTCTCCCAGTGAGATCCTGCCGCTTGCCATTGCGATATGTAACCATTGTTTGCTTTTTACAGGTGCTTGGTGAGATGCTCTCCGTTGCTGGAACATCTTCCTATCTCCCGGTAGGAAGGAGCGTAAGGAAGGGTGGGAGCAATTTTCCCTTCTTCCACTTTACAGACAAGGCCATGCGGTTGGACGACGGCGGTGGTCTCTTCAGTTTGAAGGCATGGCCAGTACGCCGGGGTGGCCTTCTTAATGAGTTGGCCTCGCGGTACTGCTGCCCCTCGTTGGCTTGTGTAGGCCTGCTTGTTCCCTGTAACGGGTGGGCCTCGTTGCCCCACTGTCCCCTGTCCGAGCAAGGGTGGCTGGAGCAGCCGGCCTAGTTTTCCTGGTACAGGTCTTCTACCAGTGAAGTCCTTTGCTGGTCTGGGGGCTTTGTCCCTGTTCTCTGGCATAGGAGGCTTCTCCATCGGCACCCTTCCACAGAACAAAAATGGGTGTTGGGTGTCTGCTCTGAGACTCAGCATGATCGTTGGCAGTGGACGGTGCCGGGGAAGTGAGTCGTTGAAGTTGTATATCACCATGGTCGAGCACATTTTGTCTCTCCACGTACTTGTATTTGGCCCATGTGTGGGTATTTTGCCGATTTCTGGCAGCTTATATTTTGACTAAAGAAATATAAATTCTTTATTTTGAGTCAATGTTATTGTGTACCTTTTACTGGAGTATTTCTGCGTGCTTTCTGGGCGGCTCTTCGCGCTCTCGTTCCGCAGTGTTCGCGTCCTCCATTGAAACCCTTAGGTTACCTTTTGTTTTCAAGAGGAGCGGTGCTCAATTCTAAGAAACCCTTAGGCTATCTTTTTGTTTTCAAGGGGAGCAGTGCTCGCCTCTAGGGAACCCTTAGGCTACCTTTTTGTTTGTAAGGGGAGTAGTGCTCACCTCTAGGAAAACCCTTAGGTTACTGATGGGGACATCGCTTACCACTTCCCATTTCTCCAAGGGTCCCGATGCTCGCCATTGTGTTCATCTTGATTTTCAAAGTCTAGCTATGTAATTTTCATATCTTTCTTTGAGTCTTAACCATGTAATTTTCCCTTTTATTGAGTTAAGTACCTAAGTTAGTGAGTCATCTATCTAAGTCTAAGTATCATTAGGTGGCCTAGTGGGTTAATGGGCCCACTTCAATGGGCTTGGCCCATGGGCGCCCCCTTCCCCCTTGGTCATTTGTCAATAGTCCAAAAGGTGAGGACTTTTTGTAAATTGAGGGTTTCCTATAAATAGGACACCAATCCCTCCATGGAGAACTAATGAATTATTAAGTGAAAATTATCCACAAGAATTGTGCCTCCTTCTCTCTCTAGCTCTCTCTCTATCTCTATTTCTCTCTCTCTCTCTCTAAAGGGGGCGAACCCCATTCTCTCTCCTCCCCACCCCCAATTTCGAAATTCACTCTCTCTCTTCCCCATTCACCTCTCATTAAGACCCCTCCCCCTTCCCCATACCTCCCATTTAATTCCCCTCCAACCTCTAGGTGGAATCCCCTTCTCCTAGGCACCTCTCCATTCTCCCAAGCAACCCTTCCTCTTCCCCAAGCAACCAATCCTTTTCCCAAGCCACCCATTCCCCTCCCCAAGGCAACCCTTCCCATTCCCTAGGCCACCATTAACCCCTCCATTAACCCACCACTCAAATCAAAGGGAAACCCTCCCCATTCCCCCAAGCCCATTTGCGCCCCATCACCCCACTTCCTCCAAGAGAGCCCTTCCTCCTCTCCCACCTCCCACTCCATTCCCCCACACCAGGTCTGCCCCCTGCCATCCCCCCCTCTCCCCTCTCAATCCCAAACCACCCCTCCTACAACTACTACCAGCAACCCCTCTCTCCCCTTGCCATTCCCCCCACTCCTTACCACCCCATAACCATCAATAGTCTCCTTTGCACTGCTCAGGTAGCAGACAGCAGTAGGAGCTCCACTTGCAGAGCCTGCTCCAGAGTTGTTCGGTGTCATCTGGAAGCGTATCATACATCGTCGGAAAGATCGTCGAGATAGCTTCGCATCCGAGGTGGTCTCGCTGGCATCCGACATCCCTGCTGCCCGGTGGACCCGTTCTCCCCCGACTGCGCAAGGTGGCCCTGGCTAGAAGTCAGAGCTGCAGTGCAGAAGCTTCCACCCCCTCACCCTTCCCTTCCAAGGAGTGCTGCTTGACCGGGTCGAAGTACTACCAGTCCCCCACGCAACCCCACAAGCGGGGCTTCAATTGGAGTCCGGGGCTGCCCATTCCGAATTTTCTTCCCCAGGTGCGCTGAACAGGCTACTCAGGACCTGACCAGACCCCTCCTCACTCAACGGGCTCTCCCTCTCTTCCCCAACATCGTCTGGTGCTCCCCTTGGCTGCTGCTCGAAGAAGACTCGTCCACGGTCGTACTCGTTTTGGTCCCGCCACATTTGGACTTCGGGAGCTGACGTGGCGACTACATCCATCTGCTGCTACACCCAGAAACCAGTCTGAACCAGAGCGCAGAAGACCAGATCCAGAGCCAGCCCCGGCCGGTGTCGACAACGGGACCACCCCCAAAAATTCACAGGCATTCCTGGGTCCGTTAGCGACGTTTCGGCACCTGTTTTGATGACTTCCGAGTTCGGTGGAGTGTGTGGCATCGTCTACATCGACTCCCTGTCCGGTCATTCCAGAACTGGGCTGATCATTCGGCACTAGTTTAGTTAACCTCCCCTCCCCGCCTGGCCGGCTTAGCACCCCTCCCTGTGTGGAGGTAGTGTTTAATTGTAACCCACACTTTCCCCTCCCCTAGTCCAACCCCCCTGTGTGGGGAGTAGTGCATGTATTGTTCGAACAGGGGAAGCTACACCGACGCAGTGTGCGGGGTACCCACACTCCCCCGCTCGCCCTCGTCTCCGAACGGGGTTGGTTTCTTCAAACCAACTAGGGTAAGCTCAAAGCCTTGCTCCCATTATCAGTACTTGTTCTTTTAATATCCGTGAAATTGCTCCGTTGGAAGCGAGAGAGAGCGCCCGACCCCGGAGTGCTCCATTTCCGTGAGGTCACCATGGTTTGTGAGAGAGAGTGACCCAGTGCCCCACTTGGCACCCGGCCAGCCCCTTAGTTGTGGGCATCTTACCCTCGGGAGGGCAACCTTAGCCCTGCTGGCCCTCAAACCAGCCAGGGTCTTGATCCACCACCTCCACTCGGCATCACCGAGTCACCTCGGGTTCGTGTGTGCAACGGCGATTCGGTGATTTACGCAACCCCGTGCTCAAAATTGATTATGTTTGCGTAGTAGGTCCGAGGGCCCTTGTGTCTTTGCTGCATTTCCCTAGTGGTGTCACATCAAGTGGTATCAGAGCAAGTCATTGACTTGTCTCTACAAGTCATGTCCTAGGGCACGCTTGCATTGGAGTCATCATCGGTCCAACCCATGCATTGTCCACCCACCATTGCCATCTTTCAATCTAGAGTCAAATGATCCCTCACCCAATCCTATCCCTTGCATAACTACCTAATGGAGAGCCCACGGAAATTGATTTCATTGACTTGGAGTCTGATAATTGGGTATCCCCCGATATCGTTGCCTCTCTTTCTAGGACCGGACAGATTGTGCACAATGGAGACCAAGTCTTCGTTGAATTCCATAAATGGTTTGGGAAGGCCAATTATTTTGATGGAGCTTGGTGTCAAATTGGTACTTTGGCGGGCCCTTGCATAATCCTAGGTAAGAAATGGTTAGATGAAAGGAATGTCGACATTGACCCAACACGTCGGACTTACCTAGTACATCCGCCACACTTTCCGGGAGCCTTCAAATTCAACAACAACCTCGTACGCTCCCATCCACCGGAGTCCCATCCTTGTTCACCACCCCGAGGGCACCACACACCAGCTATCATCACCCCACCATCAAAAGACCTTCCCACCCCATTGGCTTTAGAAGAAGTAGTTACCCCTACCCAAGGGGAACTTGAGGAGGTGACCGAAGTCCATGAGGCTCCCCTAGAATGGGAGGAGGAATATGAAGCCCAAAGCCAAGAGTTGGGTCAAGAGAACTCATCCCTACCCAAAGAAAACCCATTGAGCCTAACTGGGTGCACCCTCCCCCGTAAGTTACAAGATGCCCAACCTAGGCCTCCACTACTATCCCTCCCCATCCTATCCCAAGTCCCCCATTACCCACCACCCCAAGAGCGCCATATGCCAGTCATCATCACCCCACCTACAAAGGACCTACTCACCTCCTTGGTAGAGGAAACCATGATCCGTACACCCGACCCCATAGTAGGGAATACCCCAGAACCACTCCCCACCTTGGAGGAAAATCATGCCCAAAACGAGGAAGAAATTTCGCCTTTCATCCCACCCCCTCCAATTGGGAGTGAACTTATCATAAGTGGGCCCTTGGTTAGATGGCTAGTGGAAAATCGGGCTCACCCTATCCTGCCCCATGCCTACCCTTCCGTGGAACAACACCTCCCCATAGTACCCTTATCCACCTATCACACCATAATCCAATCATCCTATCAAGTGGAAACATTAGGGGATCTTCTTAAGGGTCTAGCTTGGCAAATGGAGTTAACTGGCATATTGACCACAGTGGCTGACCGACCTAGGAGCCTTGACCTCCTACACCTATGTGTCGGATCCATCTCCTCGATTTACACTGTGGGTTGCTACACTAGCGACCTTCTTCTATTCCTCCCTACACCCGATGAGTCCAATGCTATCCACGAATTAGAGTTACTTATTTCGGGTAGAATGCCAAGCCCTCCATTCATGGCCAACCATCCCGCCAAAGACTTCGGTTCAATTACTTCATTAGAGGAGGAAGACTCACCATCATTTGAGGACCTTGAGGACATAGAATACCTCTTCCTTGGCAACACATTCCATGACCCCTTTGATCCCTCCCTATGGAAGCCAATGAACCCATGGGACCTAGCCGCCTTACCCACCACCCACCTTTTCCTACCCTCACCCACCATGTCAAACCTAACCCACCCATTCCAAAACTTAGCCCACACTATGAGAGCCATGACCAAGGGTGACATCCACATAGGAAATGAGGAATTGACCCATCCCAAGAGGTCCACTTTCTGGGACCCCTTCGACCCCCATGAGTGGAAACCTCCAAATCAACCCCCACCTAAAGATGGGACCATCTTGATAGGAATGCATGTGTCACAACATTTTGCTTCATCAGGTAGGGCTAGTAAGTCAAGTCGTCTCATTTGTGTCATATACACACTAGGTCCAGTGCACGACAGGTTTACATTTGGATATGTAGGTCCTCCCCCACTCATCATCCATCTTATGCATGATAGGAGTATACATGGAAGTCCAGGTCCTCTGGCATTCACTGCACCCATACCTGATAGAGCCATTTAGGGATGCCCTGGTCCTCTTAAGTCCGTCAAAACCAATGTAACACTTGATAGGGCTGAATTTGGTTGTCCAGGCCCTCCTTTCATCTCTAGAGGATCATCATTCATGACACTGCATAGTACCCGTCGCGAGCACATCAACAAGAGCAATGAGGGGTACAGAAAATTAGCTGATTCCCACCGTCGCCACCAAGAATTCCATACAGGTGATTTTGTGATGGTGAGGACCAAGAGACTATTCCCTGGGAATGTCTCCAAACTGAGGTCGCGTGGATCAGGTCCCTTCCAGGTTCTGAGGCGGATCGGCACCAATACTTATGTGTTGGACCTCCCCGAGGAATACAGAGTAAGCCCCACATTCAATGTGGCTGACTTGGTGCCATACGGAGGTCCCACGGTGACACCTAGTGAGGACATCGAGCATGTTCCACCCCTTGAGAGAGCCACTACCCGTGAGAGAGCTCCACCAGTCCAAAGAGGCCAGCGTGAGCAAGTGGAGCGGATATTATATGAACAGGTCACTGTCATCTGGAGCAAAGGGTATGGGCGCTACCTCGCTTGGTGAAAGGACCAGCTACCTTTGGTAGACTTTTGGGCAACCCCGCCGTGGCTCCCTCCGCATACGATGGATCTTTACTCGACAGAGTCGAGTTCTCTGCACCCCGGGAGTATGATGGGGACATCGCTTACCACTTCCCATTTCTCCAAGGGTCCCGATGCTCGCCATTGTGTTCATCTTGATTTTCTAAGTCTAGCTATGTAATTTTCATATCTTTCTTTGAGTCTTAACCATGTAATTTTCCCTTTTATTGAGTCAAGTACCTAAGTTAGTGAGTCATCTATCTAAGTCTAAGTATCATTAGGTGGCCTAGTGGGTTAATGGGCCCACTTCAATGGGCTTGGCCCATGGGCGCCCCCTTCCCCCTTGGTCATTTGTCAATAGTCCAAAAGGTGAGGACTTTTTGTAAATTGAGGGTTTCCTATAAATAGGACCCCAATCCCTCCATGGAGAACTAATGAATTATTAAGTGAAAATTATCCACAAGAATTGTGCCTCCTTCTCTCTCTAGCTCTCTCTCTATCTCTATTTCTCTCTCTCTCTCTAAAGGGGGCGAACCACATTCTCTCTCCTCCCCACCCCCAATTTCGAAATTTACTCTCTCTCCTCCCCATTCACCTCTCATTAAGACCCCTCCCCCTTCCCCATACCTCCCATTTAATTCCCCTCCAACCCCTAGGTGGAATCCCCTTCTCCGAGGCACCTCTCCATTCTCCCAAGCAACCCTTCCTCTTCCCCAAGCAACCAATCCTTTTCCCAAGCCACCCCTTCCCCTCCCCAAGGCAACCCTTCCCATTCCCTAGGCCACCATTAACCCCTCCATTAACCCACCACTCAAATCAAAGGGAAACCCTCCTGTTGACACCTGAAATATAACTGAGAACAAAGATGAGACCGAAGAAAAGATTGAATCAGACATGAAGCTCTCAGAGATTCCTGCAAAGCCAGAATTACAAAATAGTCGCCACTAAAGCTACCACCCGGCTGAAGCCCTCCCCGACCAAGCTGATGTCCGGTGGTGTCATCACTCAGACGGCAATACTGATGAAGAATTACAGTCTACTGACTGATGAAAACTCCAGAGGTATTCTGATAAGATTATGTCAACCCATCAACTAAAAAGACCTTCACCCGTTCTGGCGGATTCGAAGGACTGACAAATGAAAAGACAGATTAGGCGTCTCTGAAGCCTAGTGATAAAAAGAAGTAGAGCAATAAGAAAAGGAGTCGGGGGCCTAAATGGGCCATGGCGCCGAAAGCCCTTCACCACGGCCCAAGACTGGCGTCGAGAAACCTTTGCGCCGGGAGCCTTCGCAATATGCGTGCCGGGAGCCTTCGCAAGATGCGCGTCGGGAACCTGATATGTGCACACCGAGAGACCCATGCCGAGAAGGGGGCTGCTGTGCCTATAAAACCCCCCCCTTGTTCATCACGCACAAGAAGGGGGAGACACACACCAAGAGAAAGAAAAGAGAAG
The DNA here is from genome assembly GCA_022559845.1 of Amorphophallus konjac. NCBI lineage: Eukaryota > Viridiplantae > Streptophyta > Magnoliopsida > Alismatales > Araceae > Amorphophallus > Amorphophallus konjac. The sequence goes on along the minus strand of CM040125.1, from coordinate 167,379,345 downwards.
AAACCTCATCCAAAAAACAGATAGAAAAGAAAAAGAGAAAGAAAAGGGAGCGAGTGAAGAAGCTGCTGCGAAGCTCGAGAGAAGGAAAAGGTGGGGTGCTCGGGGAGGGAGAGGAGTCAATGCTCCGCCCTCCTCCATCCTCCTGCTATTCCGAACGGGTTCTCTTTTCTTCTCTCATGTATTCTTTTTACCCTTGTATGTGGGATTTCTTCTACTCGAAGGATGTTCAAAGTCTCCTTTCGACTATCGTCCGAGTTATCTCGCTGTAGCCAATGAAGTATGAATAATAAAGATGGTGGAATGAGTAGAAGCTCGAGTTTCTTTCTCTCACCCCTCTCTGATGATCGTGGTAGCTATCATTTCGGTTGCGGATTTTTGATCGATGAGTCCATGATTTCAGGTGTCTGTCGGCTGATAGGTACTCCCTGCTGCTTGCCTCTCTCGCAGCCCCGGGGGAGTTGGTACAGAGCCCCGATCCTCACCTCCATGGATCCCTGGGCTTTGTCCTCTCTATCTCTCCCTCTCAGGGTATCTGTCGTCCCCTGCATACATTGATTGCTCGAATGCTTAGGACTCTGATAATCCCTTGTGTTTATACGCATGCCTGTTTAAGATGGGACGGAACCAACAAGGCCCCAATCCTCACTATGGATTTCTGGGCCTTGTTTCCCCCCTCTCTCCCTCAATGTCATCGATGATTTAAACATCGCGGAGTCCGTGATTTTCTTCTCAAATTTCTCAAGCCACTAGGGCCATTGCAGGGATCAGAGTTTGTCATCTCTCGATCTCCTGGATGGTCGGCAATACTGATGGCGTGAAGCCTGTTCCTGAGAGCTCGAAGGCCCGGTGACTCTGATCCCTCGAACCCCTTTCATCTGTGACCCTCTGCTGTCAACCTGGTAGGCCCCTGGCTCTTTCCTCACTTGCCTCCTGAATCCATTCCCCAGCCACTGTCTGAATCCTGAGAAAAATCCCTAGAACAGAGCACCGTAAAACCCCGTAAGTCCTCACGGCGCTCAAGCCCAGCACCTTCTCGGCGCCAAACTCTCCCGGCGCCGGGCGCGCCTGGAACTCCCACGTCGAGATCCTCATCTTCCCCCTTTCAGCACACGTCGAGAGCCCCCTTCGTGGCGCGCCGGGAACTCCCTTCAGCCCGCGCCGAGAAGCCATGCCATATTTCTGAACCCTCACGCCGAGAACCTCTTTCTTCTTGGTCTGAACCTTGATCCCCATGTTGTATCCACCCGAGGAATATACAGAGAGCATTTGGCATCCCTCAGGAAATAAATCAATGGGGAGGACCTCCCCTACATTGTTCTTTTCCGATCCGGATTTCTTTATAACCTTATGGACCTAAAGGGCTATGTCACTACATGTGCTCCGACGGGTTCCGAAGGAACATCAATCGATGCTATGGATGAGGGCGATGGCCCCGGGCCTGGTGCCCCCTTCTTTTTCGGCTTTCATCCCGGCATCCCGTGGATGATGGCTTATCTCCTCTTGGCATAATCCAGGATAAGGGGATATGCTGCCAAAATTCATTCACATCACCTTGAGTGATCATGGTATTCTCTCCTAACCCCGCTGGCCCACGGAGTTTTGCCCTTGCATGTTCTCCGATGGTCTTCCGAAGGGGGATATCAATAAGACATCGCGCCTGCACAGGGTGTGTCATGTCGCATCGGTCCTTATCCGGATTCTGGGTTAGATATACCCGATCTTTTACGGATCCCATCCTGCCGCTGCATGGGTGATTTCCTATCCCCATCTGGCATAGTCCAAGGTAATGGGGACATGCCGCCGGATTCACTCCGCATTTGATGTATCCTCGCTTCACTCAGGCCATTTAACGCCCTGCTGATGAACCAACCCTCTCTCTTGTTTGAGTCTTATTTTTTCCGCTACCTTCCTCCTATTTTTGACGTTTAATCAAGGGTTGTCCTTCTTAGGAAGGGCGTAATTAACGTCATAGCCTTTATGGTATGACGGACTTCGGGTCCCGGCTCGGACTTCACAATCGACTGATTAAAAGTCAGATCGAGCGCATAATAAAATTGTCACCCCGGTGACTGGCACGCCAATAAATCAATAAATAACAAATATATATATATATATATATATATATATATATATATAACTAAAAAAGCGCGTTCCACAAGTCTGGCACGCCCGGTGGGACCGAGTCTCCCTTCATCTCTACGCCAAAAATAGGAGGCCTAGCGGGCCCCCCTCAAATTTCTGATTCTGTGCGCTTTCCTTATTTTCAGGAAGCTACAATGACTACTGGAATCATGTCCGTATGCTTCGACCAACACCCGATCGATGTGCATGTCCGAGAGGGTTACCTGGCGGTACCGCTGTCATTCGGGTCGATGCCCCCTGCTGTCGGGCTGCCCAACTGCCTGGGCCTCATCTTCACCGACCTTCTACAGGTCGACAACAACGAGCAAGGCACTGCTGCAAGTGCCCCGATGAAGACTGCTGATAACAAGGGTAGCTTACCAGAGAGGACGACCTCGACAGCCGTCGCCTGCTATGTTCATCATGTTCAAAGGAGGGACACGGTCCCCGCTGCTGCCCAAATGAAGAAAAGAATTAACCGGAGGAGCCGGTATGCTGCTGCCGACCGTCGTCTTTCAAATTTTGGGAAGACGATGATGATGGGTGACATTAGGGTGAACCTCAACGGTCGCCCGAGAGAAGTCCGGCCGGACAGGATTGTCCCGACCGTCCAGATCGACAACAAGTTCCAAGTTCTGGCCACCAGGAGGGCCAACTGGGAAACTGACGAGAGGAAGCCGCTGGCGCCCAAGCCAGCAAGATATAAACAGGTCTGGCGACCAAAGAAGATTCAGAGCTGGGCCCCAACTCGAGATGAGGGGAAAGCTACCGAGGATGTTGTTGCCCGCTTCAGGGCAGGAAGCAGAAGAAGAGTAGGAAAAGACATAAGAGATGATGCTGCTGTTTACCCCAGGGCTTGGGGTAAGAAAGATGAGAAAGAAAGTGAAGAAAGAAATCTGACCACTGTTCGCCCCAGGATGAGGGGCAGAAAATATGAGCAGAAGCAAGACCTCTCGGTCCCCCATCCCAGGGCTGGGGGCAGAAGATGGCAAAGGAAGAACTATGATGCTACTGCCAACTGCTGCCAGGATGGCGACAGAAGATTTGAGAAAGAAGAAAGAATGAGAACAAGCGAAACAGTCGCTGCTGCCATTCCAAGAAGGCCAAGAGCCTGTGCCAGACAGGCTGATATATTTAGATATTCCAAAGCCGAGCATCTGAATGCTCAGGTGGCAAGACTGGCTCATCAGCAAAGAGGCCAGGAAAGACTGATGCTCCAACCAGAGCCACAAAGGCACAACCCAGAGGAGATGAAACAAGTAGTCCAAGACTACTTCCACTACCTGGGGAACTCTGCCCTCGGTTAGCAAAGATTATCCCGTGCCCTGGGCACCGTGGATGAAGAAGAGGAAGAAACCCTTCAAGAAGTGATGCTCGGAGTCTCCTCCTCCGATTCCAATGACTATGGGGAAGGCCGCAGGGCCGGATATGGGAAAGAAGACCTGTGTGGGGAAGAACCTGAAGAAAGAATATCGATCTTTGACCGACTCAAATACCCCGACCAGGCAAAAAGAAAAGTCTACAGGCAGAAGGGAAAGATGCAGATCTTCACCTGTAACATGGCTGGACTTGTCAGGGGCAAGACATGCTACCAACTCAACCGGACGAGCTACTCAGGCTGGCAACCAGACCCGGGCCTGTCACAAGAAGAGGCCAAGCGGCGAATGATAAGATGAAAACTGATGATGAAGTCTGCAAGATCACCACTATGACAATTAATGTGGTAACAACGGAAGAGGAAGATAATCCCTTCATTGATGATGCTGAAGGGACTTCAGAAGATGTACAGATCCCGTCCACCCTGGATCCCATGATCCAGATGATGTTCAGAAAATACCAGTAGGAGATCAATGCTCTTAGAAGACAGCTCAATGAGAGACATGAAGCTACACCGGTCTCCAAGCAATCCGAGCCTGTGGGGCATACTTCCAGCTCAACAGAGACGGCTATCCCAGCTAATCCTCTCCTGGCTGATAAGGGCAAAGCACCGAGCCAACCTGTTTCACAGCAAACAGTAGCTCAGCCCTCTGCGTCTCAGACACAGCCTACCGTGCCCACCTTGCACGCCACTGTGATGACAACTCCTCATAGTCAGCAACAATCTCACTTCTTCCCAGAAGACAGATCCAGCCGTAGCCCACAGGCTGATGATTGAAAGAATTGTGGAGATGAAGCTGTCTGAGAAGACTGGCGATGATGTTAGTACCTATGATGTGTACAAGGTGCCATATCCTCTCCAATATGCTGCTAAGAGACTACCTCCAGGCGTCAGTAAGCCGCCTAAGTTCGAAAAATTTAATGGCCAGGGCTCCCCCAGAGAGCACATAGCTTACTACACCACAATCATGGGCGACTTGGCAGTCGACGAAGCTTATCTGCTTAAGTTCTTTGGCTCATCCCTTACTGGGTTAGCCTTTGAATGGTATTCAAACCTGCCAGCTGGATCGGTGGTTGATTGGCCTGATATGCAGAGGAAATTCCGTGACAGATTTCATGTCACTGAAAGAGAAATCACAATAGCAGAGCTATATGCAACCAGGCAGAAGCAAGATGAAACTGCACTAGACTACATCAAAAGATGGAGGAACTTAGCCATGAGATGCAGAAGACCCCCTCATCAAGAAGATGTAGTGCAGATATGTAAACAGAGCCTCAGGAGAGAGGTGCTAGAAAAGATGATCGGTGCAGATGTCAAAACATTTGACCGATTAAACAATATAGTGGCGGAGGTTGAGACGTTCTTGTCCAAACGTCCAACCGCCAATGTTCCCAATGTGCTGAAAGGTAAATCTAATGATCGACGACCATCACATTCTGAGGCTAACACCGTCGATTTCAGAACCTTCGAGCAGCAGAAGGGGAAGAAGGGGGCAGATGAAGCTCCCCCGCCTGAGGGTGCAGCAGAAAGAAAAGACAGGGTCTCTCTAAGAGACAAGATGAAAAAGGCTTACTCTTTTCCCAAGGATAAGACGGCAGCACTATTTAACTGGGCATATAAGTTCAACAAGGCAACATTGCCTGAACCGAAGAGACCCGAGGATGCGGCAAAGAAAGATGATCCGCTGTTCTGTCCATTTCACCGTGCGCTGGGGCACGCAATTGAGGACTGTTATGTCTTCAAAGATATCATGGAAGGAATGGTTAAAAAGGGTGAGCTGCAGCTGGGAGATTATCAGGTAAAGCCGCCTCATCCACATGAGCCTCCGCCCTGGAAAATGGCCGCCAATATGATCTCAATTTACCAGCAGCTGCCTAAGGAAGCCGTTGAAGAATGTACCAGGCATACCTATGAAGCTTGTTTCCTCACCCCACTGAAGGATCAGGAGGGATGGCAGACGAAACCCATAAAGAATAGAAGGAAAACTCCCGCAGCCAATACCAGCGGGGTGATTATTCGCGGTGTCACACCAAGGCCTGAACCGCCTCCAGTAAAGCCAGTATGGCGCACAGCTGAGACCGGGCCAGTCTTCCGGATCCCTACTCACAACCGGAGGAGACAGACTCCCCTACCCGCACATAAAGAAGTAAGTCCTGTAGCCAGGCGTCTACAGCAGTATATCAATGAGCTCGATGAATATGAGCAGAAAAAGCCCAAACACCTGCTGGTAAAAGACTGTATACTCTGGGAGCAGCTCGAAGAATTGAAAATTGAAGAGCAGCCCGAGGCAGAACAAAGAAAAGATGAGGCTGAGCCCTTCTGGGGGCAGGAGCTGGCAAAGCCAAATTCTCAGAAGAAGAAGAGACGGCCCAAGTCCAAAAAGGGAAAGAAAGTCACGACAGTACAATGTAACACTCTGTCAGTGCTCTTTTCCTTGCCCGGGGAGGATGATGAGGCTGAAGCATCAAATGCCCCGCTAGAAGCCAACCATGCTGAGGCCTCTACCTCAGCCCATGCAACACGTTCTGGGAAAAGATGGGGGCGCCCACCACCAGCTAATCATAATATTATATTCAGAGGAGAGCAACCCTATCAGATCCCGGAACCAGAGGCACGAGGTGTCCAGGTTCCTCCCCCTGCCAGCTTGTACCAAGAGAAAGAAGAAGCTCCTTCATTCCTGGAATTCTTGTCCAGTTTGGAGAATGAGCAATCGGCTCACATTGCTCCAGCTAAAAGCAATAAATGCCAGCAGACTGCAGTTAGGAAGCAGAAGCAGCATGAAGAAAATGAAGGAAGTGACCCTCTAGCAAAGCCAGGGGCTGTTGCTACAGAAGAAGCCTCCCGGGAAACAGAGGAAGAGAATGAAACTGGGACTGGGCGGCAAAGGCCACAGGCACCACATGAACCTCCAAGACCCCGATGGGCAGAAGAAATGAGACTGTCTAATGTCCAGGTAGGCAGTCGAATCATGAAGATGCTGCAGAAGCTCCCTACCAGGTTCTCCATCTGGGAAATCCTCTCTCTGAGTGAAGAAGCCCGCCAAGCAATTGTGGATGCCTTGCAGTCGCCGGCACAATATGAAGCACTCTTAACAGAAGTGAATTCTGGGCCATCGATCACATTCACAGAAGATGATATGCTAATCCCGAATTCCAGTCATAATAGACCGCTGTATATGAAGGGTTCCCTGAACTGTCAGCCGCTGAGTAGGATACTGATAGATCCCGGGGCTGCTGTGAACATCCTCCCATACCGCATCTATAAGAAATATTACTTTGATCTGCAGCTTACCAAGGTCAGAGATATGAAGATTGCAGGGTTCAACCAGAAATGTGAAACACCTCTTGGGGTGGCTGATTTCAACCTCACATTGGGCGACCTCACTACCGTGGTACGATTTTATGTGATCGATTCCAACACCACGTATAAGACCCTGCTGGGGAGACCGTGGCTGCATGAATATCAGATAGTGCCATCCACGCTACATCAGTGCATCAAATACTGCCATGAAGGAAAAGAAGAAAGGGTGTTTGCAGATCTGCATCCCTTCGAAGTATTCGAGTGTCATATGCTCGATGCATCCTACTACACCGAGGTGTCACAGAAGGGTGAAAAGAAAGAGGCTGTGGCTAGCCAGAAGAAGCCGGCGACGAAGGCAAGAAATTGGTCTCCACCGCCACCAAAGGGCTATATTAAAAAAGCATGAGGTAGCTCACATCTCTTATGCCGGTGACTTTGCTCGGGTCACCCCTCCTAGCATTCACCCGTATGATATCAATGAAGAAATGAAAGAAAAGTACACACAAGTGGAGGTGTCGCAGGGTTTATTTAAACCCATCGTCAGCCTTGAGTACCAGACGGTGCTACCACTGAAGACTATGGAAGTCCCTCGCTTCTGCGAGCCTCCTACCATATTCTACACTGGGGAGTCAGTCGAGGAAGATGATCAAGACTGCATGGTCCCTGAAGAGGCTGCAAACCAGATGGTGCCGATTACGGGCTTGGACTATACTACCCGACGGGTTTCGCAGATGTTCTCTAAGATGCAGATGCCATCGCTACAACCTGCTGCCCAAAAGAAGGCGTTCCAGGAGCTATGGGATCCGCCTCGGGATAATAAAGAACTGAGGAAGATCACTCAGCACCCAGGATTGGGTTATACCCTTCGAGAATACTATGAAGCTGAGGTGGATGTCATATCTGTCTCCTACCAGCATGAAGACCCTCCCGAGGTGGGATATGACAAGTACCCCTCGGAAGATGAAGAAATCATTTATCAATCCATAATGAACAATGAAGCCCCAGACAGTCAGCCGGAGATGGGGACGTCTGATGAAGCAAAGAAAGATTGGTGCTGGGAAGACCTACCTTGCAAAGAAGATCTGTTCCATGCTGAAGCAAAGTTCGACACGGGAATCCCGGATGAGGATCAAGCAGCCAAAGAGCTGAGGGAATGCCTGGAGTTTGAGCGCATCCTAGAAGAAGTCCGGGCTCTGCAGAATGATGATCTCTCAAGGGAGTCTGCATCAGAAGAGCCTCTAAGGGCGAAAGACTCCGTCTTCGAGTTTCCTACTGATCCGGTTACGTCCTCGGGGCATACTGAACAGAATACAGCAATATTGGCCGTATATGATGAGCCAACAACCACTGATGACCAGTATGATGAAACAGAAAATCATGAAACTGAAGAAGATTATATCCCGGGAGGCTTCATTGACTTGCAAGAAGCCCCGCCCGAGGTCGAAGATGGAGGTCAGGCCACCGTCGATGAGCTTGTAGAAATAAATCTGGGAACCGCAGATGAGCCAAGGCCGACATTCCTCAGTGCACTGCTGGAGCCAGCTACCAGGGAACAGTATATACAGTTTTTGAAGGAATTCCGAGACTGCTTTGCATGGACATATGATGAAATGCCGGGACTGAGTTCTGATGTGGCACAGCACCGATTGTCAATAAACCCAGAGGCTAACCCTGTAAAGTAGCCTTACAGGAGAATGCATCCTGAACTAATAAATCAGATTAACAAAGAGGTTGACAAGCTGATTGATGTAGGCTTTGTCGAAGAAAATCAGTATACTACATGGCTGGCCAATATAGTGCCCGTAAAGAAGAAGAATGGGCAGATCAGAATATGTGTTGATTTCCGGGACCTTAATAAGGCTTGCCCAAAAGATAATTTCCCGGTGCCAATCACTGAGGTGATGATCGATGCAACTACTGGCCATGAGGCCCTATCATTTATGGATGGGTCATCCGGATACAACAAGATCTGGATTGCTGAAGAAGACAGAGTGCACACTGCATTCCGCACTCCGAAGGGGATATTTCACTACAAAAGGATGCCGTTCGGCATCAAGAATGCCGGCGCTACCTACAAAAGAGCCATAACAAAGATCTTTGATGATTTGCTCTTCAAGAAAGTAGAGTGCTACATTGATGATTTGGTAGTAAAAACTAAAATAAGAGAAGACCATTTGTAAGACCTGAGGGTAGTATTCCAGAGGCTGCGCAAATATGAACTCAAGATGAACCCCATGAAATGCGCCTTCGGCGTGTCCAGTGGAAAATTCCTAAGGTTTATTGTCCGTCATAGGGGCATTGAAATTGACCCGTCCAAGATTAAAGCTATCCAGGAGCTCCCTCCACCAAGGAATCTGCACGAGTTGAGATCCCTGCAAGGGCGTCTGGCCTACATCCGACGATTTATATCAAATCTATCGGGAAGATGCCACCCCTTTCACAAGCTCATGATGAAAGATGTGCCGTTCCTCTGGGACGATGGCTGTCAGGAAGCCTTTGAGAAGCTGAAAGAATACCTCAAGACCCCTCCGGTGCTGGGGGCACCCATTAAGGGCAGGCCCTTGATACTGTATATCGCAGCCACATACTGTTCCCTGGGGGCAATGCTGGCACAGATAAATGAAGAAGGCAAAGAACAAGCCTTATACTATCTGAGCAGGAGGCTGATTAGAACTGAAGAAAGCTACAGCTACATAGAGAAGACCTGCTTGGCACTAGTCTTTGCTGTCAAAAAGCTCCGACACTATATGTTGTCACATGAAGTCAGATTGATATCTGCAGCAGACCCGCTCAAATACATATTGACTCAGCCAGTACTGAAAGGCCGGTTGGGCAAATGGGTAGTGATCCTGATGGAATTCGATATTACCTATACGCCCCAGAGGGCGATAAAAGGACAGGCCGTGGCTGATTTCTTCGCAGAGCATCCTGTGCCGAAAAATGATATGCTAGGGGCTGAGTTACCCGATGATGAGACACTCGAGGCCTGCCAGACCAGTCTGTTATGTGGCAACTATTCTTTGATGGAGCATCTAGAACAGAGACAGACTCCGATGGAAAGACCAGAATACGGGCTGGAGCCGGTATTGTGCTGAAATCACTAGAAGGGGAGGTCGTGCATACTTCCTGTTCTATAAACAAGCCCTGCACCAATAATGAGGCCGAGTATGAAGCTCTGATAATCGGGCTATATGTCAGCCTCAACATGGGTATCCAAATGCTTCAAGTATTCGGGGATTCGATGCTGATAATAAAACAGATCCAAGGGGAGTTCGAAGTGCGGAAGCCAGAACTGAATCCCTACCATCAAGAAGCTATGCGCCTCATGGTGAAATTCTACCATATTGAGCTCAAGCATGTGGGCCGTGGACACAATGCCCAGGCTGATGCACTGGCAAAGCTGGCCAGCTCACTAGCAGTTCCGCCAAATAAGACACTGAACATTGTCGTTATGAACCAGCGGCAAGTCCCCAGTATGCTAGAAGGGTGCCACGAAGAAAACGAAGTTGCCACCATCAGCACAGAGCAAGCGCCTGATTGGAGACAGCACTTGCTACAGTGGTTCCTGCACCAACAGCTACCGCAGAAAAGAGAAGAGAAGATGAAACTTCTGAGAATCAAAGATTCTTATGAATTCAGAAATGGGACTCTGTTCCGAATAATGGCAGATGCGCGCAAGAAGATTCTACTCCGCTGCCTGTCCATTGAGGAAGCTTGGCAAGCAATGAAAGAAGTACATGCTGGGACAGCAGGTGCCCACCAGGCCGGTCCCAAGATGAAGATAGAAATCAAGAAGCTGGGCTACTATTGGCCCACCATGTTTGAAGACTGCTGTAAATTTGCAAAGTCATGCCAAAAATGTCAGGAGCATGCTACTGTACCTAGAAGGCCTCCTACAACTCCGCACCCTACAGTTCCCAGCTGGCCATTTGCGCAATGGGGAACTGATGTAGTCGGGCCACTGCCGACTTCCTCGGCCGGACATAAGTACATACTGGCCATAACAGATTACTTCTCCAGATGGGCGGAGGCTATAGCATTAAGAGAGGTGACTTGTGAACTGGTCGCCAGATTCATCAAGCAGAACATTATCTTCCGGTTCGGGATCCCAGCCGAATAATATCTGACAATGGAAGTCATTTCAAAAATCAGAAGGTCTATCGGCTTGCTGAGAAGTATAAGATCGAATGGAGAACCTCCACTCCTTACAATCCACAGGCAAACGGATTGGCAGAAGCTTTTAACAAGACTCTCTGCACCTTGCTGGCCAAGGTCGTCGGTTCCAATAAGAAGGACTGGGAAGAGAAAATGTATGAAGCTCTGTGGGCATACCACACCGTCTTCAAGACACCTACAGGGTGCTCACCATACTCATTGGTATATGACTCAGAGGCAGTGGTTCCGCTAGAGCTGGAAGTCCCGTCACTCAGAGTGGCAGTCCAATATGGCCTGGCGCGTGGCGAACAGACCAATGTAGAAAGAAGACTAGAAGAACTGGCTAAATTGGAAGGGAAGCGCCTCCAAGCTCAGAAGAATATCCAAATGTATCAGGCCCGCATGGCCACTGCATTCAACAAACTCGTAAAAGGATGAGAATTTAAGAAAGGTGACCTCGTCATGGTCAAGAAAAAAGAAGTCATGGCGTCCAACCCAAAAGGAAAGCTAAATGCTAATTGGGAGGGCCCTTATGTGATACAGAGGGTCTACGAAGGAGGGGCCGACATGGTTGTTAACCATCGAGGGGAAATCCGATCCTCGCCACTCAACGGTAGACACCTAAACCTGTATCATGCTGCACAACCAACATTCCCCGAGTAATCAGACAAAGGCTACCCTTTCTTGGTCTAGCGGCACACCGCCCTAGCCAAGCTACTTTTTTCTTGGTTTAATGGCACTCCGCCCTAACCAAGCTACCTTTCCTTGGTCTAGCGGCACACCGCCCTGGCCAAGCTACCTTTTTCTTGGTTTAGCGGCACTCCGCCCTAACCGAGCTACCCTCTTTCCTTGGTCTAGCGGCACACCGCCCTGGCCAAGCTACCTTTTCGTTGGTTTAACGGCATTCCGCCCTAACCGAGCTACCTTCCTTGGTTTAGCGGCACCCGCCCTAGCCAAGCTACCCTTTTTCTTGGTTTAACGGCACTCCGCCCTAACCGAGCTACTCTTCCTTGATTTAGCGGCACTCCGCCCTAACCAAGCTACCTTCCTTGGTTTAGCGGCATTCCGCCCTAACCAAGCTGTCCTCTTCCTCAGTCTAGCGGCACTCCGCCCTAACCGAGCTACTCTTCCTTGGTCTAGCGGCACACCGCCCTGGCCAAGCTACCTTTTTCTTGGTTTAACGGCACTCCGCCCTAACCGAGCTACTCTTCCTTGGTTTAGCGGCACTCCGCCCTAGCCAAGCTACCCTCTTTCTTGGTCTGGCAGCACGCCGCCCTGGCCAAGCTACCTTTTTCTTGGTTTAGCGGCACTCCGCCCTAACCGAGCTACCCTCTTTTCTTGGTCTGGCGGCACACCGCCCTGGCCAAGCTACCTTTTTCTTGGTTTAACGGCACTCCACCCTAGCCGAGCTACCCTTCCTTGATCTAGCGGCACTCAACCCTAGCCAAGTCACCCCTTATCGTGATATAATAACATTCTGACCTGTCACTCTCTAAAGGAAAAAGAGAGAGAGAAGAAAAGAAAAAAGAAAAAGGGAAGAAGAAAAAGAAGAGACAAAATGGGGTTAAAAATAGAGATACCCAGCCAGGCTTGTTCAGACGTTCTGGACAAAGGCAAAAATGGCCAAAACCCAGCTGTGGTGAAAACCCGAAAGGGCACTGTAGGTAAAATCGGGTACTCCGCCACGTGAAAACCCGAAAGGGCGCGTGGGCAAAAGCAAGAGGGGGCTGGCTCCGGTGAAAACCCGAAAGGGCACTTGGGTCAGTAATGTGGTAACCCCAAAGAAAGCCTCATCTCCCACCATAAACTCCTCGTCGATCGGCCGGCACCTTGTCCGATAAACGATTAAACCCACTCAGTATAGACCCTACGTCTATCCTGATGAGACCCTCATTCACCCTATCCAAAGTCCCACCATGGTGAAACTCACCGTTGATCGACCGGCACCCCGCCCGATCCATGATAAGACATGTCCAGTTTAGACCTTACGTCTATCCTGATGAAACCTATGAATTCCTTTGCATTGGTATAAACCCAATACCGATGATGAAACCCACCTTTGGTCGACGGGCTCGCCACCCGATCGGCAAAGAAACCGGTCCGGTTTAGACCTTACGTCTGTTCCGACTAGATCTGCATATCTCTTTACGTCCCGCCGTGATGAAACCTACTGCTGGTTGATTGGCACACTGCCCGATCGGCGATGAAACCTGTCCGGGCTAGACCCTATTAGGGTGCTAGGCCCGGATACAGAGGGGGGTGAATGTATCCTTCTATATAGAATGGCCAAATAAAATCTTGGATGCTAGAGATAGACACAAAATAGAACCAATTTGATTTAACTCAGATACAAACAATTGGAGCGTGCCTATCCAAGCATCTAGCGGAAGCAAACCAAGCAATCTGATGAACCAGTTGAAAATCCTTTTAAACAAAAGAGCAAATATGTAACTGTCTCCCAAATAACCAACTAGCGGACGCAGCACAAATGAGAATAAGAAATCTTAAGACAATCTGTGAAGAATGGTAGGAGATATGGAAGAACACACTACAAGCAAACCACTGCTCAAAGATTTTAAGGTGGTTCGGTCCTCCAGACCTACATCCACCCCTCACTCCCAACCGGAGTGAGGCTTCACTAGCAAACGCTAGAACCAAGCAGACTCAGTCTGCAAACAGTTGCTGCCACACAGCTTGACCAGGGGAACAGCCTCCCCTCTTCCTCCCAACCGGAGGGACACCCAAGTGACTCCCAGCCACTTGGAAACTAGAGGTCGAAGACCTCTCTTCCTCCAGACCAGGAGGGACACCTGGACTTGCAACCACAAGCCCAGAACCGGAGGACTAGCCTCCCTTCCTCTAACCAAAGGGCAACCCACAAGTGACAACCTGTCACTTGCAACCCGGAGATCAGATCTCCCTTCTCCTGAACCAACAGGAGGAACCCGATCCCAAACAGGGCAATCGGAAGAACAAGATAACCAGATGAAAATGGAAAAACAAAAACACAAAATGAAAATAACTTTAGCAAACAGAAAGCTGAAAAATGAAATGCACAATGTGGCTCTCAACGGAGCTGATTGGCCTGGATCTGATCCACGGTCCAGTGAAGATAGATCTTCAAGCAGCTTCTTCCTTCTTCTCCACGAGCTCTCTCGCTCACTCTCTATCTCTCTTTCTTTCTCTTCTGCTCTCTTCTGCACTTCTTCTTCTTCACTCTTTCTTCTCTCTTCACACGAGCACTATCTCTCTCTCTTTTTCTTTTTCTGCTTTCACTCTCACTCTCTTCTCTGCTCTCTTCTTTTCTTTCTTTTCTTCTTTTTCTGGATCGAAGGGCTTTCTACTCTTCCGACTTTCTGCTTCGATCTATCTTCTTCTGTGGAAGAAGGCTCATATATATAGCAGCAGCATCATCATCACCCCCGACGTATGACCTCCACATTTCCAGCCCTAAGTATTCGGACCACGTGGCAGTCTCTCAGCCAGCTTCATTTTAGCCTCGGATCACGTGCTGCCCAGTCACTGGGGAATATTTCCTCGGACCACCTTCTTCTCCTGCAAGGAATTAACACGATTAACACTCAGGGCCACAATAACTAAAACTACATAAGGTATATGAAAGTAATACAAGATGCACTGTACTGAGAATGACACGAGAAACACAAGATTACTACAGTACTAAGTAAAGAGAGAATGACACGAGGCCAGATTAAAACAGCACGAGGTAAAACGAGAACGACACGAGGTTCAAAGGTGACAAAATAAATATTACAAAGAGAACGACACGAGGTTATGAACACAAGAATAACACGAAGACTCGAATACAAAAACAACACGACATAATAAACAGCAAAGAGAACGGCACGAGAACAAGATGGACTGAAACCAACTCGAAGACGAAACACAAAAACTGACCCGAAGTGTGGTCACAAGGCAAGACAGACACGGGGTCTAGGAAAGGCAACATGAGGACAGAAAAACAGACATGGCTATCACGACACGTGATGAAACAGTGAAACCAGAAGAAGAAACGACTCGAGGAGCAACAGTAAGTGACACTAACACTACAAAGGGAACGACACGAAATACACTGTAACAACTCGAGTACTAAGTTGTTCGAACGTACGAACAACTCGAAGATGAGGATGACACAGAGACAACACGAAGACATAATAAGGAAACGACACGAAGACACCACAAGGATACAACACGAAGTCATAAAAACAACTCGACGACACAAACACAGAAACAACTGAAACCGACACGAATTGTGGTTACAAAACAAGAGCGACACGAGGTCTAGGAAAAAACAACACGAAGACACGAATAACAAAAATAACGTGAAGACTCAAACACAAAAATAACTCGAAGACATAGACACAACACGAAGACACAAACACAACACAAAGACGATGAATGCAACAGTGCAATGTCTAGACTTGAAATTCAATGCAAACGGCTGTACAGACTTGGAAGGTGAAGACTAATGTACAAACTTCATTAATCAAAGCATGAATGAGATGCTGTACACACTTAGCCTAGGATAATGTATAGACTCAATCAAATGAGGAGCTTCCAGTGTGTAGACTTGAAAGTCTAATGGCGATGTGCATACTTGCTGAGTTGACGCTGCAGCCCAATGAGTTGACGCTGCAACGTATACACTTTACGTTCAACTGATGATGTGTAGACTTGAAGAACTGAAGCCCACGTTGTATAGACTTTGAAATCTGAATCGACAAAGCAGGCTGTACAGACTTTGAAGGCTTTGATGGCCAATGTACAGACTTGTAACACTTGAGGACTGATGTATAGACTTCGCCTGAACACTGTCCGATGTACAGGCTTTAGTCTGAAGTGATGTATGGACTTAAAGGTTAACACTCGAATGTATAGAGTTGAAAGGGCTAACAATCTAGTGTATAGACTTGATGCTTTGAAGATCAATGTACATACTTTGAAGACCGACCTAGCAGGTTGTGTAGACTTAGAATGCAACCAGGATGTCTAGACTTGATGTGAGGCAATGCACAATAAACATGGACCAATGAATTGAATGCATATAGCAGACATGAACTGAATGTATGCAGGAGAACTAATTAAAGCATTACCTGATCTGAGCATTCACCTTACCAATGATGATTTAACTTTGACTCTTTGACTTGGGTTAACTTCATGACCTGTGAGACATCCTCAACCCTGTTCTGACAATTTCTCATAATGCAACAGGATTATATCATCAAGGATGTAAACATAATGAGACATAATACTGTCATCATCAAAACTCCAGAACCACAGGGGACACAACAATCTCCCCCTTTTTGATGATGGCAATATTCATTGACATGATGGAATCTGGGTTATCATTGACCGATTAACTAAATCGGCGCATTTTTTGCCAATAAAAAGCCGATGGTCAATTGATGTGCTAGCTGCACTGTACATCAAGGAAATAGTCAGGATACATGGAATTCCTGTCTCAATCGTGTCTGACAGAGATCCCCGTTTTACTTCTCATTTTTGGAAGGGATTACAACATTCGTTAGGAACAAGGCTCAACTTTAGTACTGCTTTCCACCCACAAACGGATGGTCAGACCGAGAGAACTAACCAGGTTGTTGAGGATATGCTTAGAGCATGCATCATTGACTTTGGAGGATGCTGGCACGATCATTTACCACTAGTGGAATTTGCATATAATAATAGCTACCAAGCTAGTATCCAAATGGCACCTTTCGAAGCCTTATACGGAAGGAGTTGCAGATCACCCATATGCTGGAATGAAGTTGGAGAAAAACAACTGCTAGGTCCAGACATGGTAAGGGATACAACTGAGAAGATACAAGTAATCAGAGAAAGATTGCAAGTTGCTCAGACGAGACAAAAAGCTTATGCTGATACAAGAAGGAGAGATCTTGAATTCCAAATCGGAGATCATGTATTTCTCAAGATATCGCCGGGACGTGGCATACGAAGATTTGGTGTTAAGGGCAAGCTTACGCCAAGATTCATCGGACCATTTGAGGTACTTGAAAGAGTTGGCGAGGTTGCTTATCGCATCGCATTGCCTCCTCAATTGTCCGAGGTACATAATGTATTTCACATATCCATGTTGAAGAAGTATGTGCACGATCCATCTCATATTATTGAACATAGAGATCTGGTGATCCAGAAAGATCTCACCTATGAACAGAAGCCTATGAAGATCTTAGATCGAGAAATACGAGCTCTAAGGAATAAGGTTATTCCCATGCTCAAGGTGCAATGGAATAAGAATCCCGAACGCGAAGCGACATGGGAGACCGAGGAATCTATGAAGAAACGATTTCCCGAGTTATTCTAAGAGGTATATACACTCTCCACGTGTATAATTATATATATATTGAATTTGGGGACCAAATTCTTTTAAGTGGGGGAGGGTGTAGCAACCCTGATAAATGAATATTGAAATAAAAATAAAAACATACATAGTTAAAAAAATAACGCCTCTGAGTAAGGCGTTAATTTAAAAATAAACGCCTCTACATACGGCGTGACTAAAGAAAGGACGCCCACGCATGTGGTCGTCAACTCTCACGCGACCAAATAGGCAAGTAAAATAAACGCCCATGTCTTAGGCGTGTTTAAAAAACAAGGAACGCCCTTATACAAGACGTTTCTTAAGAAACGACCTAAACAAGGTCGTTAATTTAAGAATAAACGCCCTGACCAAAGGCGTTAATTCAGTTCGTGACCCGTTCGAACCCAGAGCTTATCCAGGGAAAGATTAACCTAATCTAGTAAGTGTTTATTAGAGTAAGGACTCTATTAGGGATATGTTACCCTCAATCAAACACTACTTTTGTTAGGACTCCAAAATCCTATAAATAGTCTTGATCGAACAACCCTAAACCTATTTGGACGATCGAACTGCACAGGTACGTGAAGAACATATGTTCTTCTATTTTCTTCTTCTGTTCCTTTCTTATGAACGTAGCATGAGAAGAATTAATATTCTTCGTTTCCTCTCCAGGTTGACGGAAGAACGATTGTTCTTCTTCTATTAAGTTGCAGTTGAAGCTTCAAAGCCCTTTCATCTCCTTCATCCAGATCATAAGGTAGGATTTTCTCAAGTCTCGTAGCCCAAACTAAAAATAAATATAAGAAGCACCATGCATGATATATTTATACAGTTTGCATGTAGTTTTAATACGTTTTCTGTAAATTTTTCAAGAAACGCCCTTGAATAGGGCGCTACTTTAAAAGAAACGACCATCAAAGTGGTCGTTAATTAAAAGTATACGCCTTGTATACATGCGTTAATTTCATGAACAATCGCATGTAATCAATAATTGATCCTGTTTAAAATTCAATAAATATGAAATATCGATTTTAATATCTTGCATGACTCTACCTGTAAATTCCTGCTAATTTTCTTGTCATGATCATGTCTCCTGTCTTGGAAATTTATTTGTTGAAATATTATAAATTCCTTGAATTCACGACCTTGACAACGTCGTTTTACACCTATTAACGCCCCATCACAGGGCGTAAATTGAAAATAAACGCCCCTTTCTAGGGCGCGTTTTCTGTAAATTCCTGAACTATGTATATCCTGTAAAATAAAATTAAACAGTAACGCCCCTTTCCAGGGCGTGGTTTAAATAAATCCTGAAAATTATTTATATTCTGTCAAATATTTAAATAATGAGACGCCTGCTTATATAGTCGTCAACTCTGAAGAAACGTCCCTGTCCAGGGCGCGTTTTGTATAAATTATTGAAATAATGAAATTCTACAAAACGGAACATATGTAAACGCCCTTATGTTAGGCGTTACTTACCTGACAAACGCCCCTGACTAGGGCGTGTTTTTCATGAATTAATAAAATTATTAAAAATTCTGTAAAATAGAAATATGTAAACGCCCTTCTGTTAGGCGTTAATTACTTGAGAAACGACTTGACCTAAGTCGTTATTTTACTGTAAAACTGATTTTTCCCTGTTTTTGTTAACCGATGATTTCATATGTTATATAATATATATATCGGCACTATTCTCCACTCCGTGAGTATAGTCCCACGTTTCACGTTGTTTCATCGATCACACTCAACTCTCATTGACATACAAGCTCTCCATTGGACATTCCGTTCCTTTGGACTAGCGAGTTAGTCATAGAGACGTCCGTAAGACTCCTCGTAGCCTTGGATTCCCTCAAGGCCGACTGAGCTGGTTGTACCCTAAAAACCCATTACACGATCCTTGCCATGTCAATCTAAAGAAACATGGTATACCGGCCCTTATGATTATACAAAGAGTATATCATAAGAAATTCTTAATGGGATGATGATATCATGCCATATCATGTCATTCTTGTAAACCTCAATTCTATGATAAGAATGAGGGTATCTTGCTTGATCTAATGTTTATGTGGACCTCAATTCTATATAAAGAATGTCCATATTGATTTGTCATGGGACCTAAGTTAAGGGAACCATATTCTACCTAGTTTTATTGATATCGTGATTTTACCGTTATTATCGCCAATCTATGTCCTTTGTCATATTTTTGGACTCTATTCTGTCAAAGTTGTCATATATGTCTACAAGCTTGAATATTGAAACTCTATATTGGTTATATAAACAAGAGTGGATGTCAAAAATACATGATAAATGCCTGTGCATATAGGGCCCGATCTGGTCCTGGGAGGAGCACCCGAAAGTACTTGTGCCCATGGGAGTTAAAATGATAAGGTATCTGGCATTATACCGAGTACTTGACTTGCTTGATTGGACATTCCACACACATCTTGTACTTGAATCGTACTTGACTTTACATGAAATGCGTGGCCCGAAAAAGGGTAATTTACTTGCTTGATACATGATAGCCAAAGTTCTTGACATGACTTGTTAAACGTGCTTGCTTGAATACCTTGAATATACTTGTCATCTTGTTGGAAGTTCATGATTAAGTTCATCTTATTTCTTGATATTACATTCTCTCTATCTTGTCGTTTTATGCGAGCATGCATAGCTTTATTGCATTCATGAAAGATGTAATTACTTAAACCCCTTGCTAGTACTTGAGATATAATTTCCTACTGAGCGTTCGCTCATTCCGTTTGTCCCTTTGTACTTTTCAGGTAAGTCCGACGACGATGGAAGTCAATCGGATGGGAATGTTCAAGAGTGAAAGTGATAGAGCTGCTCAAGTGTCGTCTAGTCTTTCCTATAGTTTCTTGAGTCAAATATGTATTCTTTTCCTTTTTAATTAAACAGAGTATTGAATTTGTAATAGTCTATCCATTATGAAATAAAGGATTGGGTTATCTTGCTATTTTGCGCATCTCTGTCTTTGCGTCGAATACACGACCACTCTGATTGATATGATTGATATAGACACGTCGCGCATCTCCGGGTATCTTCCGCGCTCGGGGCGTGACAAGCCCTGATTGTAACTTTTCTCCTACTTGCTCCCTGATGATGGCCTGTCACTCGGGGTTGCAACGCCTTCGGTATTGCTGTACCGGGTGGCAGGTGGGGTCCAACCTTAGTTGGTGCGTGATGACTTCCGAAGGAATTCCGGGGAGTTCATCCTCGGACCAAGCGAACACATCCTGGTTAGTCATGAGGAAGCTTACGTATTCCCTCTTGTCATGCTCGGTCAGGGTAGCACCGATCTTCAGTGTTCTACTTGGGTCGTCTCCAATTTGGATGAAGTATAAGTCCTCAGCCGGCGCGCTCGTGCTCGGACCTGGGTCCTCGGTCCTCGCCTTCTTCTCCGGGGGTGCCTCTTCGGGACGTCGATCACAGGTGGAGATAAGGTAGCACCTCATGGACTCCCGCTGATCACCCCGAACTTCCCCTACCCCACGGGGGGTGGGGAACTTAAGCTTCTGGTGGTAGGAAGAAGGGACACCTCGAAGCGTGCCGAGGATTCCTCGGCCGATGATAGCATTGTACCCTGTCATTGCACGAACCACAGTGAAGTCGGTGAGGAAGGTTGCCTCTTTTGGTGTCGTCTCGAACGTGATCGGGAGCGAGTTACGCCCTTCTGGGCGGATAGTTGTGCCAGAGAACCCGTATAGCGGCGTGTGTAATGGCGCGAGTCGTGACACATCCACACCCATGAGTATAAGATAGTCGTACGCAATAACGTCGGGCTCGCTTCCATTATCTACCAGAATGCGATGTACAATACATTGGTTGATGGTGGCAGAAATCACTAGAGCATCAGAATGGGGCACCGTGATGCCTTCCAGGTCATCCTTAGAGAAAGTTATGGGGTCCCCTAGATGACCCGAGGGGGAGAGCCCCCGTGGGGTGCCGTCGCCGTGGTCCGTGTTGATGGCCGTCCCGTACCGTCGCCTTCTGCTCGTGCTATCACCCCCCGCGGTGGGCCCTCCGGAGATCATCATGATCTCCTTCTCGTTGGGCCGGTTGTCGATTGGGGGAGGTGTCTTCTGTCACCTCTCAGCGGCTTTGGCGAGGAATTGCTCGAGGAGTCCTCGGCGGACGAGGTCCTCGATGGCATCATTCAGGTTGATGCAGTCGATCGTGTCGTGACCGTGGTCACGATGGTAGTGACAATATCTCTTCTTGTTCCTCGAGTTTGAATCTGACTTCATCCGTGAGGGCCACTTGAGGAATGGCTCCTCGCGGATCTCCATCAAGATTTGGTCGGGCGGAGCCGTCAGGGGTGTATAATGGCGGTAGCCACCCCTTTCCTTGTCAGAGTGGTCACGGCGGTCCCAGTCGCGTCACTCCTGCTTGCTCCGCCCATCTCGTGGTGGGTCGGCGGCTCTCTTTCTGTCGGGCTGGTCAGTTCCGGCCGCGCAACGCCAGGCCGTGGTGTTCTCCTCGCATTGTGCGTGCTTCTGGGCTAGCGCGAGGAGGTCTGGAAGGGTCGTTGGGGCTTCGACTCCGAGCGTGCGCCAGAGGATGTGGTCCCGCGTCCCCTGGGTGAGTGCTGTGGTGGCGATGCCGACATCGAGGTGGGGGATGCGAAGTGCCTCCGCACGGAAGTGGGAGATGAAGTCCCACAGTGTTTCTTCTTTCCCCTGCCTAAGGGCGAGCTGGGTCACAGCAGATCTGGCTACCTTTTAACAGCCCACAAAGTTATCCTTGACTAGCTTTTTGAGCTGTTGGAAGGAGGAGATCGTCCCGGCCGATAGAGACTCGAACCACGCTCGGGCGTT
Organism: Amorphophallus konjac; assembly: GCA_022559845.1. Classification (NCBI taxonomy): domain Eukaryota; kingdom Viridiplantae; phylum Streptophyta; class Magnoliopsida; order Alismatales; family Araceae; genus Amorphophallus; species Amorphophallus konjac. Next base: position 167,357,216 of record CM040125.1, on the reverse strand, counting down.
CTCTCGGAGAGTCGTGACGAACGCTAAGCACTTTACGGTATCCGAGGCCCAGTGAAACACCAAGTGGGACTCGAAGCCGTGCAAGTGGTCGGCCGGGTCGATGGTGCCGTCATAGGAGGCGAATGACGGCAACTAGAGCTTTGGCGGGATCGGGGCTTCCATGATCTCCCTGGAGAAGGGAGCATGGAAGTCCAGGTCATCGTCAATGAGGCCGTGATTCCTGGCGGCCAGGAGGACGTCGTCCAGGTACCAGATCTTATCCTCTATCTCGTCGAACCATTGGAGCCGGCGGTCCATTTCTGGGTTGGAGTGGAGTGGGCTGCGTACCTTTAGTGCAGGCACGCTGCGTGACTGTTGGGTGCTTGCGACGGAAGCATGGGATGCCTTCCATGCCTGCCGGAAGTTTTCTTTGGTCTGTCCTCCTTCGCCCTCCCGTTGCTCGGGTGGCGCGTGTTGGGGCCTTATCCTCTGGTCTCGAAGCTCACGGTAGAATTCTACCGAAGCTCGGATCTCCTGGCAGAGCTCATCTAGGTCACCTGGGGTGACCTCTTGTTGGGGGCAAGCGGAAGAAGCTTCCTGCGATCCCCGTCGAGAGTTAGGTCCCTGGTGGGAACCCCACCCCGGTTGCTCGCGTTGCGGAGGCTTCCCCGGGGCGCCATAGCCTTTCGCTCTGATTTCCCATAGACGGCGCCAAGAAGTGTAGCGGCAGGAAAATGATTCCTAGGCCACGTACCACCTTCTCTATTTATTTGTTGGGGAAGTCGTCTCGCGCCCGTGGAGACCTGCAAACACCAAGAAACTAAGGAGGCGTCAGAAGGAGTCCCGGGTGTTGCCCTAGGGGACAACCCTCCAATGCTTAAGTCAGCAAGGGATCAATGAGCAATAAAGAAGAGCAAAGTGAGGGAGAAGTAGAGGCCGTAGTAGACGATCCAAGAGGTGCGTAGATCCTCTGCACGCGTGCTCGCCGCTCCCAGCGGGTGGTCGGAGAGTGCTCGCTGGGTGGTAAGGCCGTGCAGAAGGAGAATTCTCTCTGGACGTGGTGGATTGCCTCTCTGTAGTTGTGATACCTCTGATTGCTCTATTCTCAGTGGGAAGCTCTTTGGTGAAAGTATCCACCGTGTCTCTCCTCTTGCATAGTAGTATGGGGTTTAGTAGAGGAATATACAGTGTCTCTTCTCTTCTGTCGATGTCCCTTTTATATGGGTTGTCATGGGGCAAGGGACCTCATCTCTTGAGAGTGAGGGAAGGGTCTGCTTAGTAGAGTAACGTTCCCCCGCTATATTGGCGGGAGTTTCCCATTGGGGGCGATAGCCCCGATGCCGGTCGGTCCCTGGGCGAGTCTTACGGCACTCATGGCGCTTGCTCGCCCGTTACGGGGTCAAGGTCGACGTCGTGGGGGCAATGGTCGGTCGTCGGAGTATCCTCCGGCGAGAACTTCGCTTGGGCCGTAGCCCTTGCGGTCATGAAATCCGATGCTTTGCTGGGCCGGGCTTCCTCTTATTGGGTTGAGCGCATGTGCTAGTCTCCTGACTGGGCTTAGCATGCTCGAACCTTAATGGGCCGTCCGTCGTTGGGCCGTATCTGGGCCAGACCAGATTTACCCTCCTCACCTAGGTTTATCATATAGTTAATAGGGTCAATCTGCAATCTATTTAGAGTTAACAGGAAGTAGAGAACAGAAAGCCAATAGCGGTCAGGTGAGGACCGCATACAAGTATTGGCGGTCTATCGAATGACCACTATCTAATGATGGCGGTCTCAAAAAGACCGTTTCTTGTCTACTGTAAATAGAAACTAAAATCGAAGTATAGGCTTAATCTTAGAGCAATAAATGCATGGAAAACATGCTAATCAGGTAGGTAAGACATGATAGATCAAATTTACATCATGAGGATGCATGGGTTACATGGATTAAACCAAAATCATCATCTTTTCCATTAAGGGTAAAAATCATGCATGCAGGAATAACCTAGATGCGCAGTGATAATAAAACATGAAACACTCCGTGTATAAAGCATGAAATTATATGAAAACAAGGGGCTTTTAGTCCTAACTTGATGTTTAAGTGAGAAGGGTAAATCTGGCTCAGCCCATGACGGGCCCATCTGTAACGAGCCCAGTATATCCCAAGCCTGCAGTGCGTCCAAAGGTGCCCAACGGCCGCGGCCCATATAGACACGGACCAATACGACTCAACATCGGATTCGGTAGCTCGCATGAAGGGCTACGGCCCAAGCGCAATGATCACCGGAAGAACCTCCGACGACCGACCGTTACCACCCACGACATTGGCTCCTATCCCATAAGAGGCGAGCACACCCGACAAGCGCCGTAAGACTCGCCTAGGGATCGGCCGACTCCGGGGTACTCGCCCCTCAATAGGAAACTCCCGCCATGATCGCGGGAGACGTTACTCCACTACTTACGCCCTTCTCTGTTAAGGGATAAGCCTTTCACTCCAGGACAACCCCCGATAAAAGGACATGGTGGAACTTCTGCAAAAAGCCCCTCACAGAGAAGAGAGCAACTAGTCGTACTATAGAGATAGAGAGGTCACGGCACACTACGTCTAGAGAAGAACCCCTTCTACACGACCTTACCACCCAGCGAGCACTCTCCTGGAGCCCACTGGGAGCGGCGAGCACTAGTGCAGAGGGCCTACATGTCTCTCGGATCCTCTACTATGACCTCCACATCTCTTTCCCCTCAGTTCCTCTCTACTCCTTTCCTTAAAACCGTTGCTAACTTAAGCATCGGAGGGTTGTCCCCTGGGGTAATGCCCAGGGCTCCTTCTGACGCCCCTTTCCTGTAGTGCTTGCAGGCTTCCACGGGTGCCGGATGATCTTCCCCGTCAAAAAAATAGAGAAGGTGGTACGTGTTGGGCATGTGTGGATCATGCTTGATTCTATTATTTTGATGATGTCTAACTATGAGTCATTGATAAGTCTAACTTGCATTTAATGATGTCAAAGTTATGCATTTCAGGTTAGCACATGCATGATAATGACCATGAGAATGGCCTCATGAAAAGGAGCAAGCCAACCAAGGTTGAATGTCACTCAAGGTGCAAGTGCACAGAAATCAAGGCAGATCTCACCAAGGGACATTGCTCCAAGATTCAAGAAAGAAATGGGCAGAAATATTGGCAAAAGAAGCTTAAATCGCAAGTTTGCATAAAGGACAGGTTGTCCTTTCCTCCACATTAGGTCACTGGCTGCATCCACCTCTCTGAAGGAATTCGACAAATGTGCATCGACCTTGTCATCACACAGGTCAACCTCACCGTTCAACAGCCAACAGTCCATTAAAGTCTGAAAGGGAAAGTGTCGACCTGCCTGTTACAGGAGGTCGACCTGTGGGCGTCCCAGAAAGCATTGTAAACATTGTTTCCTATAGAAGTGTCGACACCTTGTTTTAGAAGGTCGACACTATGGTCTTCCAGAGAGTGTTGAAGTCAGGAATCCTTAAAGACGTGTCGACACTTCCTGTACAGAAGGTCGACACTATGGTCTTCTAGAGAGCGTTATATTGGCAGTCTTCCTAAGAAGTGTCGACACTTCCTTTACAGAAGGTCGACACCTTGGTTCTTTCAGAAGCTTATTAAGCTTGCCTTCTGTCAAATCAAAAGGGATCCAGAGAGCAAAAATATATAGCGTAAATCTCCAAAAACATGGATTTTGAGGTCTGGATGAAGTTCCCAGGTTTGACTTTTTATCTCTGCCATCATATCACATCTAATCTACCTTTTGGAGATGGGTATGTCAGAAATCACAACTGGGAAGGTCACCTCACAGTCTGCCACCTCTAGCTGTCACCCCATGTGACTCCTATCCTAGCAGCCCTCAACAAAATAGAAAGTAAACTTCAGCCAATGAGAAGACCACATGTCTAAAGGGCATTTAATGTGAAGACTTGGAAAGTGTCTAAAGAAAGAAATGGTTTCTTTTCTTCTTGATGCCACCGTCCTTTCATGGGAACAACCCTCGGAAAGCACTCAAGTATACCATCAGCGCATGCTTCAAGGGAAGAAGACTTTGGAGGGAAAATCGCTGGTGCATGGTCTGATGGAAGGCCTTGTGGCGGGAAAATTTTCCCCTGGCTTTCCTATATATATGAAGCTTCCTCAACTGAAGAAGCCGCAGCTACTATTGCTACTGCCATCGCTACTGCCCTGAGAGAAAGAGCCACGCCCTTAAGCTTTCATGAAGAAGATCTGTGAGAAGAAGAAGAGGGCAGCGAGAGCAGCCCAGCACATGTAGACTTCAGTCCAATGCTGTAAAGGAAAGAAAGAGAGAAGAGAAGCCAAGAGAGGAGTGCAGCCCTCCTCACGTCCAGATCATGCCTAAGAAGAGGCCAGATCGAACTTGTGTCCTGATCTTCCAAAGTTCTTCAAGAGCAAACTCTGAAGCCATCATTTGGCTTTCTCTATATCTTCATTTATCTCCATGCTTCATTCTTCATATATGTATACTCTTGGTTTTCACTGCTCTTGCAGTGTTTTTCTTTTCTATTTTTGGCTCGTTTCTATTGTTCGTCCGATTCCCTGTATAGGGGTCGGGTTCCCTCTGGGGTTTCAGAGGAAGGAAGAAGTGCTCTTCTTCGGGTTCCCTCTGGGTTTTCAGAGGAAGAGAGGATTCGATCCTCTGGGCCTGTGAGCAGCGAGGTGCTCTCTCACGGTTCCTTCTATGTTTACAGAAGAAGGGAGGTTTGGGCTCCTCCGGTCACTACCGCTGGTAGTAGATCTGGTCTTGTGGATTCAAAATCAGGGTGAGGGATTTGTCTCCCTCGTGTCAAGCTATGAGCCAGCGTTTGTTGTGGAGGTTCTCCACGGTTCTTGCTTTTGCAAGGGTAAGCATCACCGGGTTTGGTGAGGGGTGGACATAGATTACGGGGTTGCAACCGAACCACCTTAAAAATCCCTGTGTTATGGTTTGTGAATCTTGTGCGAATGCTCCTTATCCTCTAACTCCATTCACAGGTTGGTGTGCTGGTTTTAGCAAATGCGATCCTGATTATTTTTGTTGCACACATTTCTGATCTGCGCTAATTGTTTTATCTTGACACCCTTTGCTATCACAGCTACACCTGCATCTCTTTAGTTGCCTGCTGCATTCTTGCTCACAAGCACTAGGGAGTACACTCCAAGCAAAAGGCATTCTATCTTGTTCACTCACACACGTGTTCTGGTTGATCACAATAGCATACACACACATTGTATGCTATCTTATGTTTTAGTGTTGTGCCTCATGATCCCTGCATTACATGGTTTAAATCTCATTTAGATCTCATCAGCTTCTGAAGGAGTGCTGACCTCATTGCATAGGAGTGTCAACCTCAGCTCCTTGTTTTGTTGAGAATGGTTGAAACAGTGTCGACCTCTCTGATAGGAGTGTTGACCTGCCCAGTGATCCGTGGGAGGAGTGTTGACCTCGTGGACGTGCAGTGTCGACCTCAGCCTTCCTTATTGCTGAGATTTGTTGAAGGAGTATCGACCTGCTCACCTAGAAGAGTCGACCTGTGCCATATGTGCATTACGCTTTGCCATTTTCATTTAAGCCATTCCTATTTAATTCCGCTGCGCATTGTGTCTAAGTGTTTCGTTTGCTTTATAGGAGTGGTTCATGTGATTTATCACTAAGAGCTTTTAATTAGGCAAAGTTCATGAAAGGATCTATTCAACCCCCCTTCTAGATCCTATTGCACCTTGCGGGACCTAACTGGGCATCAGTGCCACCCAACAATTGGTATCAGAGCCAAGCTCTGCTATTCCCAGATCCTACGATCTGCAGGGAAAGATCCCGGTGCATTTTGAGAAAATGGCTTCATCTGCTACACATGCTTCGATGGCTTTTCCACCTATGTATGATGGTTCAAAATTTTCTATATGGCTAGGGAGAATGTTTATATATGTTAATTCCATAGATCCACAATTGTGGACTCTTATATACAATGGTCCTCATGAGCTGCCATCAAATACAAATGAATGGTCAGCTGATCACGAGACCAAACATAATGACAACCTTGCTGCATTCAACTTGACAAAAACTACAGTTGATTTCAGGTTATCTCATCTTGTGTCAACCTACAACACAGCCAAGCAAATCTTGGACAGATTGGTGAATATCCTTGAAAGGAAAGAAAAAGAGCATGAATGCTTCATGACCGACTGTCCGGAACCGTCCAATTTGATGCGGGACGACAATGGGACTAGACTCGGGCTAGACGCGAACCATGGACTCTATACGACGACGCGACTAAAAAGACGACGCGACCAGCAACAACACAACAACGCGGCACCTAAAGAGCTCCAGAAGAGGCGAACATGCCCCAAAAAAGAAGCGCTAAACATATAGTCGTCACCGGCGAGGGAAACGTGACGATCTACACAGTTGAGAAACCAGCTTTGAGTCTCGGGTGGTCAGCTCACTCTCGTGCTTGGACTGAGTCACGGGACGGGTCTCTCCTTCACAACTCACAGCGGTGACTAAATTTAACTAGCTAGGAAATAAACTACTCACATGCATCGACATCTAGAACGTATACTAAATAAGCAAGCAAGATAAAGCGGGTGGTGAGTGTACCTCCACGCTCGGGGCGTGGGGAAGACATCCCGGCCAAGTTCCGTAACTCCTGGTACAGTAATAAAATTTAATTACAGTAGTGATTTTATCACCCACTCCACACAGGGAGGTAAAAGGCTACACACAATGGCACCAGGAGCACCGAACTTGGGTTGGCGGGCAGCAAGGCGGCGGGTTCCGGGCGGTGGCGACAGCGACTCCGGTTCTGCGATTTGGTGACCGACAGGACAGCGAACACGGGCTTCCAAAGGGACAATGTCCTCCAGAAACCTTTTGACGGCAACGGTTCACCGAGACGAAGGCAGAGGGTCCCTGGTCGACCCCTGGGAGTGGCGGTCGCTGTAAGTACTCCGGTGTATTTTCCTGGGATTTATGCAGTAATCCCTTTTTATTGGCCTGGCTCGGAGCTGAAATGCGCGCCTCCACGAAAACAGTCGCCACGCCCAGATCCGGTGTCGGATCGGGATGAAATTAGTGCCGTTACAAAGAGCACTCAGAGATCTTCAACATATTGGACTTTCAGATCCATCCAACGGCTGGATTAAAAATGAAAACTTCTGCAATACAGTAGCTACTGCGGGCTCGGATGATAAATCTAACAGGACAGATATGGATATGCCTGATTATGGGGGTTGAACGAAAATAAAATGGGGGATCTAGGACTTGGGGATTTTTGTGGAGAGAGGGGGGGAAGTGGGGATTACGTACATAATTTTTTTGTAATTTTCTGACAAGGTTTGGGGGGTGGGAAAAATCAACTACCAGGTGGCTATCTCGCAGATCTACACACAGGCAGACTGTGTGAGGGGGAAACAGTTGACTGGGAAGGGGCTCAAGTGGGCTCTGATCTGGGTGAAAATTAAACTGGAATTGAATAAGAACTGGGGGAAGACGCCTTCAAAAGATGAAGATGATCTGACGGTCAGATCTTCGGTACCAACCTTTTTATTGAGCTACTATCCATGAATACCGAAATTCAGGACAGTAGGGTGGAAGCCGGGTTATGGTGGCTTGATGGCGGCATGAACGGAGGCGGCGACGGTGATCGATCACAGCATATAGAGGAAGAGAAGGAGAAGAAGATCACTCAGAAATATGAGGGTTTCAACCCAAATCTGATGCAGTAAGGAAGAGGAAGAGGAAGAACAAGAACAAGGGGGAGAGAGGGGAGGTGCGCCCAAGGCTATATCCAATATAATTTTTCATTAATTCTGCCTAAAATGCCACAAGAGTGGTCTTATACTCAAACCCCAGACCTAGGACAAAAGACCTCTAATGCCCTTGGTCAAAGGGGCATATAGGGGAAGGGAGAATAAAAATACTAAATAATTTCCCACATGGGGACAAACAAGGGAGCGCCCCCCTCCTTGGTCAAAAATTGCAACCCATGGTCAATATTCTGTCCTTGACCATGGGCCATCATATTGGGCCCTCTATGTTGAGTCTCTCCAGATGATTTTGATGATAACAAAACCTCGGTATTACAACCTAAGTAATATGATGCGGGACGGGACGCAGACTCGACACAAATTGGATGCGAACCTAAGACTCTAGGCAAGCTCACGATCGTCCCTTGCGAGGAAAGCATACGGATGTGCGTGGTTGAGAAACCGACAGTGAGTCAAGGGTACTCGGCTCTTCCGTGCTCGGATCGAGTCACGGGACGGGTCACGCTCACTCTCTCACAGCGGTAATTGAAATAATATAACGAGCTAATTACCTATCACTCTAGCAGCGGCATTCAAAAATATATGAAATAAGCAAATGCCAAAGTGGGAGCGGACACGATACCTCCACGCTCCGGGCGTGGGGAAGACGACCCCGGCCAAGAACTGTGACTCCCAGTACAGTAAATATCAATAATTACAGAAGTGATTTTTAAGGCTCACTCCACGCAGGGAGGTAACAGGCCACAACAGCGACCCAGGAGTGCCGATTCTGGGTTGACGGGCAGCACGTTGGAGGGGTTCCGGGCGGTTGAAGACAGCAAGTCCGGATCTGCGATTTGCAGGCCGACAGAACAGCGTACGAGGTCCTCCAAAGGGACATCATCCTTCTGCGATCTTCTGAAAGCGGCGCTTGGCTTGGATGATGGTGGGACGTCCCTGGTCGACTCCCAGAAGTGGCGGTCGCTGAATCAGAGCTTTGATATATTATTGAAAATTATTTCCCAACACCTTCTTTCTGACCTGGCTCAGAGCAGGAATGTGCGCCTCCACGAAAATAATTTTTGCGCCCATATATGATGTCGGATTAAGGCAAAATTGGTACTGATGGATCGAGGACTCACAGAACTATAACATAAATTAATTTCATATCCATCCAGTAGACGGATTAGAAATGAAAACCTCTGTGGTTTGATGTTGCTTCTGACTGGGAATTACAGACACAAAGGACAGAGCAAGATCTGTCTGAAATTGAATTTTGACCGAGGGGAAGGTGGTAGATCTGGGAGTTGGGGATTTTATGGAGGATGGAAGGGGATGTGAGGGACGTGCAAGAATTTTTAGAGATTTTTATGATGAGGGTTGAAGGGTGGGAAAAATGGAGGAACTGGATACTATCATGCAGGTCTGCAGAATGGCAGATTGCGCAGGGTGAAGAATAAAAGTCGGAAAAAGGGCAAACGGTGGTGGAGTGGCACAAAATTTATATTGCTGGAAAGCTAACTCAAAGAGGAACAATCTCTTAAAATGTCAGCTCGATCAGAGCTGGGAGCTAGGAGAACTGACCTTTTCTTTAGCTTGCTACTTTGGATCTCAGAGTTCAGGGAAGCAAGGTGGAGGGTGGCTTGTGGCGGCCGTTGGCAGCACGAACGACGGCGACGGCGGAGATGGCTGGGCTTCACATCCAGGGGAAGAGATAAACCTTGGAATCCATCAAGTTTTTATAGGGAATCCACCCTAGAAACATAGCAATCCTGCTGCAAGAGGGAGAGGGAGAGGGGGCGCCCTTGGGCAATTCTTGTGCAAATGTAATTTCTTCTCATTAATTCCACCAAATGGAAAATACAAGGGTTATATAGAAATGTATAAAAGACATAAACTACCCTCAGATCTAGGGTTAGGGAGGGGTAAACTAGGGATAACATTTTCTTCTCCAATGTGGTTAAATGACCAATATAAATAAAAATACAACATGGAATAAACTATATTATAAGGGGGGCGCCCCCTTGACTAAGGGGCCTTCAATTTTGAAATTTTCCATTTTTTGTCCCTCCTTGGTCCAAGTCAAATCTTGGATTTTGAACCAGCCCCACATGGGCCCTAGAACCTAGGTCGACCAATGGGAAACAGGGTGGGGGACCCTGTTGGACCTATTGGCATTTTACATAGAAACCCAAAGACTTTAAAGACTAACCATTTGGCTTATAATGCCTTACAATTGTAAACCCAATTAGCCAAGAGTATAAATACAAACAAAAGGACACAAATGCAAAATAAAATTTTTAGTGTCTGCTGTTGATTCCCATCATAATAACTGGCTTAAACCACTCTCAAAGCCATCCTTAAGCAAGCAAATGCCTAAATCCACCTTGGTTCAAGAAATGTCCAGGATAAGCTGAACCAACTCATATTGATTGCAATAAGATATGGTCAAAAATTATTCATTCACAGATTATGATTTATTGGCTAACTCTCTTAAAAATGCAAGTTTTCCAGCTAGCGGTCGACCGCCGGTCAGGGGACGGTCGATCGGTTTTCCCAACGTTGAAAGTCTCATTTCTATAAAATTCCGGTCGACCACCCCATGTGGTCCGGTCGACCACCAGTTTCGAGGCAGCAATTGTTGACTTTGTGTTCTTCAACGTGGGAAGTCCCTTTCTTTTGGTTTGTTTAATCCCAAAGCCACCAGACATGCCATGATTTGTGGATCTGGTTCCTGGCTTATCTCTTGACCATCCAAGATCTATAAAAACATCACTTTGGGGTCAAAAACCCTAATCACTCAAAGGAGATCAAAAGGGGCTACCAAGGGAGAAAGAGTGCTGCTACTGTAGCTCCATGAATAGTGCTGCGTCCAAGAGTTCTTCATCCAAGAGCAAGGTTCTCAAGATCATCTGCAAGCCATTCAAGTGAAGATCAAGTTGAGGAGCAAGCTTCATCCAACATCCTCTTCATCCACTAAGGGGGAGCCTAAATCTAAAGTTCTCATTTTGTGTTTCTACTTCCATTTCTAATTGAGCTTCAAGTGTGTGTCTTTGTAATATCTAAACACTTGTATGTGTGGATCTACGTAGATCCGTGTGTGTGTGTGTGTGTGGTTCTTCTTCTTCACATTTCTGTGTGATTCGGTGCTTGAGCACCTTCGTGGGAGTTCCGAACTCCTCACGAGTGTGTGTGTGTGTGTGGTTTGATCTTGTAATCCTTTACAAGATAGTGTGTGAATTCTCACAGTCTGTGAGGGGTAGACGTAGGTTGCCGTTGCTGCATCCGAACCACCTAAAAATCACTGTCTCTTGTGTGGTTTGTTCCTTATCTTATACCTCTAATTCTGTTCTACCATGTTCACATATTGCATCAGCTAATTTCTTTATTTAGATCTAGTTTAATTGATCACTCTCTAATAGATCTTTGGTATATCAAAAGTTGGGTTCAAACTGACAAGGTTAGTCTTGTGGAAGATAACACCTTGCGTGTGAGAATCTTTGGATTCGCAAACTCCGCCTAGTACCAAAGAGCTATTGTAGTGGTGATTTTGATAAGATCTATTTTACTCTACATTAGATCTAATTTGTTGATTGCTATTTCTTCATACAAACTTCAAATCAGTTAAAGTTTTCTTAAAATTTGTTATCACTCAGTTCACCCCCCCTCTTAGGTGTCATTGATCACGAGACTTCAATTGGTATCTGTCACACCCCGAGCGCGGAAGATACCCGGGTCGTGGCCAGCTTATATAGAACCAATCGATCAGAGCAGTAATTTTTTTTTTTGACAAAAGACATCGTGCGCAAAATTCTAAATTTCTAAAATGATACCAAATGTCCAAGATGAGAATTATACCATTAATCCATTAACGACAATTCTAGTCTATTATTCAAATCCATCTACTGGGCTACAAGCCTCAACAAGTTTCATTCGATTAGACCAGTCATAACTAAAGATACAAGGTATGACTTAAAACACACAGGATACGACTAATTGGCAGTAGACGATCGGTGACTGTAGCACTCTTCACTCGGTCTCATTCCCGTTCATGTGGATATCGCTATCCGAATTACCTGAAAGATGTTAGAATGCAACTGGATGAGTGAATCGCTCAGTAGGAATTACATCTCAAGTTCGAGCAATCTTTAAGTGGTTTACATGTTACGTGTAATGCGGTATAACAATGCGTGATGATCGAGTAAGAAATTCAGGTATACAGGTATATCTATGCATGATGAACAAGTAAGAGATCAAGAAATGTATAGAGAGAGTATAGCATGATTTCAAGTATTTGACAAGCAGGATATCAAGAACTTTCTAGATGTTGATGCCACTTTTCAGGCAAGCAAGAACTCATGTACAAGCAAGTAAAATTCATGTTCTAGCGAGTAGTATCAAGTACGTGTCAATAGAATTGGCTATTTCAATCAAGTAAGTACCTTGCCCTTTTTTTTCGGGCCACACAAGTCAAGTATTGCCCATTCTAGGCCACGTAAGTCAAGTCAAGCAAGTAGAGAGAGTAAGTGTGGAATGTCTCTAGTCAAACAAGTCAAGCAAGTACTTCAGTGCAATACTTAAACACCGTGATCATTCAACTCCCATGGGCACAAGTACTTTCAGGTGCTCCTCCCAAGACTAGATCGGGCCTTATGTGCACATCATTTCATGTATTTCTTTTGACATCCACTCTCATTTTTATAGCTAATATAGAATTTCAAGGGTTGACCATTGTAGGATATACATAAGGTAGACTGTCCTGGGATGGAGTTCAAAGGCATATATCATACAGGAGATGAACTAGGGTTATGTCGGTATAAACCACGAGACAAATCAGGAATCAGAACGGAATCTGTTGCTCACTGAATCATCCAGACGAAATTGGCAACTAGCAGGCTGCCTCACTGAATTGGCGCCCAGGGGTTAACCCTGCTTTCAGGCTTTCAGGAAATGGTGCCTGGGGGTTACCCAGTCTTTCAAGAAATGGTGCCTGGGGGTTACCCAGTCTTTCAAGAAATGGCACCTGGGGGTCAGGCAGTCTTTCAGTCAATTGGCGCCTGGGGGTCAGGCAGTCTTTCAGTCAATTGGCGCCTGGGGGATAGGGCTTCTTTCAAAATTATATATATATACATATAAGGAAAATGGCGCCCCTACAGAAGGTCTTCATTTAAATGAAGACCCTATGGAGGGTCACTATTCAATCAATTGGCGCCCCTGGCTAGGGCGCCAATTCATTTGGCTGTATTTGCGGCGGGCAGGTGCATTTCTAGACTCATAACACTATTCATAATGTCGTAGGTTCACGAAATCAGGAAGCAAGGTCATGGGTAGACAGAGAAAATTATCGGGAGTTTAGAACCATGCTCATGCAAAATTATTGGGTTTTAGTTTCATAGATATGAACTTTTGAACATGGATCAATTTACTGGCTCTTCAAGAAATGGCGCTCCTACAAAGAGTCTTCATTTAATTGAAGACCCTCTAGAGGGTCACTGTTCACATCAATTGGCGCCCCAGGGGCTGCCTTCTTTTCAATAAATGGCACCCCAAGGGCTGCCATTATTCAAGTATATATATATATATATATATATATATATTGTTTTTTTCTTTTTGTTAACCATATGAAAATGGCGCCCCCTTGCAGTGTCACCATTTAAATGGCGACTCTGTAGAGGGTCTTTAATTTGTTAAATGGCGCCCTAGACAGGGGCGCCCTTTCTTCAGGCTCACATACGCACCGGGCAGGTACGTTCTGAGACACAAGTCACTATTCATGAATTCTAAAGTTCTCGGAATCAAGAAATAAGGATATGGACAGATAGAGAAAAATATCAGGATCACAGAAATATATTCATGCTAGAATTTTATGGTTTAGTTCAATAGATATAGAATTTTGAATGCGTTGATCATTAATTGCTGGAAAATGAATTGACGACACTGTGAAGTGTCTTCAATTAAATGTCGCCCTGGCTTGGGGCGCCCCTTCAGGAAATGGCGCCCTAGTGAGGGGCGCCCTTCACCTGAGAGCTGGACATTCTGGGTTTTTAAAACATATATGTATATCTTGTAAAACAGGTTATATATACTAGGGCTAAACATGATATTTTAAGGCTGTAAAAAATTGGTGTAATGAGATATGTTCAAATCCCGTAAAATCAGTATAACAGACTATGTAGAAAACTGGTGTAACAGGCTATAGTTGTTCTACTTAAAACCCGTGTAACATGCTATAGAGTATGGAAACATGCTGCATGGCATGCCATATGGATTATACTAGCATGTTATGTTACCCTATTTTTGCTGCGGGTTGGGCTAGATCTTGAGAACACCTACCTTTTTGGAGTGGTACACGTGGTACAGGAAGTAGAAGGAAGAAGAAATCCAAGCCAAGCCCCTTCTCAGCAAAGCTTTAGAGAATAAAGTAAGGCACGCTCTCCGCCGCAAAGCTCCAGCAGTAGGACGTAGAATGTAGGAAGAAGACGTCCCTTCACGTCTTCTGAAGGAAAGAAGGGAAATATTCCCTTCTGCAAGCAACACTGATAATGGCAGTAGCCTCTGCCTGTGCTACGGAGGAAAATAGTTATAGGAAATCCGGTTGCCAATGCAAAGTATTGGTTTATTGCCTTGCGGGTCCGGTTGGGGAACAAGATCCTAGATCATTGTTGTCCATGGTCAGAGGATGGTGCTTCGCCAGCTAAATGAGATTGTTCGTGTCTCAAGTCTTCTAGAAGCACTTTGGAAATGACGCCCTAGTATAGGGGCGCCCTTTAAATGGGAGACCCGGTTCATGTAAATGACGCATCTGCATGAGGGCGTCCATTCTTCATGACTTTAGACACTAACTGCAACCTTCACGTGTTGGTCTTTAAGATGTATGCATATATTAATATATAATTGGTTGGTGGCCCCTGAAGGAAATGGCGCTCTTGCATGGGATCTCCATTTGGTGAATGGCGTCCTGGTAAGGGGCGCCCATTCCTTTTGGGTTGGAAAAAGAGAAACCCCACTACTTACTATCCATGTGTTGGTATTTAACTGATGTTGGGCTTTGTATATTTATATAGTAGCCCTCATAAGGTATGGTTCTTTTTATAAGGCCTTCATGTAGGATTGTTTATCTAAGAAGTTCAACTTCTCTATTGTTTTATCGGGGGTGCTACCCCCTCCCCCACTTAAAGAATTTTATCCCCAAATTCAACTGTATGCAAGATGACATAGAGGGTGTAGAGTACTTACAGACTAGAATAGCTTCGAAAATCTTCTTCTCATAGACTCCTCAGTTTTCCATGTAGCTTCTTGGTCTAAGCATCAATTCCATTAGATTTTCACCATAAGGATCGTCTTGTTCCTTAAAACTTGAACTTCTTGGTCGAGGATCTTCATTGGCTTTTGCTCGGAGGTAAGGTCCTTTTGTATTACCAAATCAGCGTGGTCAATGACATGGGAAAGGATCGTGCACGTATTTCTTCAGCATAGAAACATGGAATATATTGTGCACTTCTGATAGTTATGGAGGCAAGGCAATGCGGTAAGCCACCTCGCCCACTCTTTCCAGCACTTCAAATGGACCAATCAATCTTGGTGTAAGTTTGCCCTTAACATCGAATCTTCTAATGCCTCGGCCGGAAGATACCTTGAGAAAAATATGGTCACCAACTTGAAATTCCAGATCTCTCCTTCTATTGTCAGCATATGACTTCTACCTAGACTGTGCAATCTTTAGCCTTTCCCGAATGAGGTGTATCTTCTCAGTTGAATCTCTCACCATATCTGGGCCTAGAATTTATTTTTTACCAACTTCATCCTAGCATATTGGAGATCGAAAACTTCTGCCATAGAGTGCCTCGAAAGGTGCCATTTGGATACTAACTTGATAGTTATTATTATATGCAAACTCGGCTAGGGGTAAGTGGTCATGCCAGCTTCTGCCGAAGTCTATAATACATGCCCTTAACCTATCTTCAAGAACTTGATTTATCCTTTCGGTCTGTCCATCTGTCTGGGGATGGAAAGCAGTGCTGAAGTTGAGTTTCATCCCCAGAGAGTGCTGTAGACTCTTCCAGAAATGAGAGGTAAAGCGTGGGTCTCGGTCAGATACAATTGACGTAGGGACTCCATGCAATCTAACCATCTCTTTGATATACAGGGCAGCAAGTACATCAACTGACCATCGGCTCTTGATAGGAAAGAAATGAGTCGATTTAGTTAGACGGTCAATGATTACCCAAATTCAATCTTGTCCGCCCCTGGACTTGGGCAAGCCCATGATAAAGTCCATACCGATATCTTCCCACTTCCACTTGGGAATATCTAGCAGATGTAATTTTCCAACGGATTTCTGATGTTCTGCCTTCACTTGTTGGCATGTCAGGCAACGAGACACGAAGTCCGCTACCTCCCTTTTTATATTAGGCCACCAGAAAGTTCGTTTCAAGTCTTGGTACATCTTAGTGGCTCCAGGGCGGATCGTGTACCTCGATCGATGAGCTTATTTAAGAACCTTCTTTTTCAACTCAGGACAATCGGGTACACATGTCCGTTCATAGAATAGTAATCTACCATCGGGTGCCAGCTTGAAATCAGGTCTCTCGTCTAGCTTATCCTTTATTTTCACTAGTGCAGGATCTTCTTCTTGTAGCTTCTTAATTTCAGGTAGCAAATTTGGGTGTAGACATATGTGGGATAGAATAATACACATGTTCTTCTCGTCTATATTGATATTGAGTTCAGAGAATTTCTCCAGCAACTTCCATTCTTGAATCATACAGTTGGCCAATATTGCTCTCGGCTTTCGACTGAGGGCATCAGCTACGGAATTACCCTTACCAAATGATATTGTATAGTGAAGTCAAAATCATTGAGATATTCGAGCCATCGCTGTGAACGTGTCACATAGACATTTTTTAAAAAGAAAGAAAAGTTAAAATGTAAATATGAAGAATCATGAAGATGATAACAATAGTAGAAGGGGAAGGGAGCATGTGATGCTACTTTGGAGTATGATCGCCAGAGGAATTACCTCAAAAGATGAAGTGTGATCGCGACGAATGCCTTATAAGCGGGTGTAGACGTGGATCCAACTTCCTCCTCCAACCAGCCGACCGATGAAGGGGGTTTTTACTCTTGATTACCCTTAAAAGAACACAATCAAAGACAAAAATCTGGATTAGCCAAGAGCAGTGTAGTATCTATACTTAATAGAATGATGATATGCAAGATGGGCATGAACACACCTTATGATTTTGTTTTAAAACCTCTTAGAGGAGTAAAGGGGGGAAGAGTATGTATGCAATAGGGAAATATGAAATATGCTAAGATGTACTAACGGATGATGAGAATAGTGATGATAATAATGTAGAAAGAAATAAAAGGGAGGGAGAGTATAATCTTCTACGCCTGTGAGTAGGACAGAGGGAGAATAGAAGACGAAAGCTCAAGCCTTGCCCCAAGCAACACCACGACAGCGGCAACAAGGAACAGCAACAGCGAATTCTAGCAGACAAACACTCAATCCACAGACGTGTGTGTGTTAGTTCTCGGGCGAGAGAAATTGAAGGGGTATTTATAGGGATGAAAGCCTTATTCTCGTAGGATAAGATCAAACGAAGATGACCATCATTCTTGATCCCTTTCCCTCGATTGATCACATAGTTTTAAACAAGGAAGGAGTTTGTCTGGGAAGGTTGCGGACGAGATGAAAATAAAAATTGAAATGGCAACCTAGAAACAGTCGTTGTTCTAAATAGCGCCCCGGGGTCTACTGCTATTTCACTGGAATTTTAGACTTTCTATATTTTTAAATATCATAATCCGCGACCGCGCACAGAAGCGTTCATTAATGAGCGCCCGCCGGGAAGGCATCATTTCAAGGATTTAATTCTGATTGAAATTTTGAAAAGAATATGAACATCGCCCCTGCGCACGGTCGTTTACTCAATGAAATAGCAACACTGCAAAGGGCGTTATTTAAAAGGCGACTTGGTGACAGTCGTTATTCGAAGAAAATCTAAAGAAATGGGAAAACCAACATATTAAGCCAGTAATGAAGTCCACTTTGGGGCATTACATCGTGACATAAAAATTTACCCAACATAACACTGATTTTGGCGTGTCTACAGCTACCCCGCCTTGGCATCTGCTTTGCAAGGGGGTGAGATGGAATGAAGCGTAATGGAAATAAAACGGAGTGAAAGTGAGATGAAGTGGAATGATGATGAAATGGACTGAAAAGTAGATGCCAAGGTGTGATGTGACATGCCTCCATCACTAGGCGTTGGAAATCTTTCCATGGCTCTGAATGAAATAACTTCGGATGATTACGAGAAAGTAACAATTGCATGGATGAAAATCTGAGCAAACAAAATGTGCGTGAGGGCACGAATAGGGAAACACCTGTTGTGCCTCTGTGGTTTTGATGATTGGTTTTGATGTGAGTCATACACTGTGAGTCACCATGCATTGATGTTCTGTTTTGATGATTGATTTGGTTTTGATGATTGGTTGTTGATGTGAGTTAATCAAATGTTCAGTCATCTTGCTGCTCAGTTTAGTTTAATATATTTTGATGTTCAGTCATGTTAACTGATGCATAAAGCATTCATTGCTACACTCTGTCTGCACAGTTGTCACTGCAGTGCGTCAACTCAGTGTGCCGATGCATCGACCCCTTGGTCATTTTTGTATCTGTCCATACAGTAGTGCGTCAACTCCTTGAGCTGATGCGTCGACGCTTCAGTTCAGTTTCTTCATTTGATGAAGTCTATACATCATCAGTTGATCATCAAGAATATACGTTGCAGCGTCAACTCAGCAAGTATGCACATCAGTCTTCGCATGCTAAGTCTGTACAGCCGCTGGTCTAGCCTCATGAAGTCTGTACATCAGACTGTTACATGAAGTCTGTACATTGTCCGTCTTCCTTAGCGTCTTGATAGTTGATGTCTATACATTGGCCTCCATGCTCCTAAGTATATGCATTACTGTTCATGCATCAGTCTTCATAAGTCTGTACATTGGACTGTCTCTCTCAGCGTCTCATGGCATGAGGTCGGTACACTCGAATTGCCCTTGATCTGGTCAAGTGTATACACTCTCTCACTGTAGCTTTCAGCTATTCAAGTCTATACACTGGACTGTTAGATCATGTCTATACAACGTGGGCTTCAGTTCTTCAAGCCTACACATCGACTGTTCATGCAAAGTCTAGACATTCGAACAAGTCTGTACATTGGCCATCAAAGCCCTCAAAGTCTGTACATCCTTCAAGACTCTCAAAGTCTGTACAGCCTGCTCTGTCGATTCAGATTTCAAAGTCTATACAGCTTTCGTCTCAGCCACCGTCTCATTCAGCATCTCACGCTTGCAAAGTCAATACTCTGGTCGGTGGAACAAAGTCTGAACATCCTTCAGTGAACTTTGAAGTCTATACACTGATTCACTGTTCATCGCCTTTGGGCTTCAAAGTCTGAACATTGTCTCACTTCGTCAAAGTCCATACATTTGTTTTCTCTTCAAGTCTGGACATTGGCTTCATATCATAAAGTCTATACATTGGGCCTAACATTCCAACTCTACACTGAACCTTCGTTCATCAAAGCCTCAAGTCTGTACAGCGTGAAGTCTACACTTTGGCTTCATGTTTTCAATGTCTGTACAGTGGCTTCGCATAGGCAAGTCTGTACATCGGGCTCCTTCTAACTAAGTCTATACACTCCCTCACACTGTACACACTTAGTCTATACAGCATGATCGTCTTTACAAGTCTACACAGAGTTCTTCACTTAAACTGATGACTTATCCGATACTCTGTCTGACAGGTGTTCTGATCGTGAAGCTTATGGAGGGCACGTGATTCGAGGCTGGAAGAGTAGACATGATTGTGACACGTGCGCTGAAGCTGGCTGAGAGGCTGACACGTGGACACAGCAAATCAAGAAAGAAGCTCCTGGATTATTCTGGTGCGTCAACGCATTGAGCAAGTAGCGTCGACGCAGCAGTTACAAAAAGAGAACCAATGGGTTACTGGGTTACTCAGATGCGTCAACACCACCCACTGGCAGTGTGGACGCAGCAGTTCAAGTAACTCCTTGCAACCTCTGGAGTACCTTGGCAGCGTCGACGCTGCAGCTCGTTGGGTCGACGCAGCAGGTTGATGGAACGACACCTTTTAGCTGCTAGTACACACCGATGCGTCAACGCAGCAGTGGAGCGGCGTCGACGCAGCACGCCCATCTGCTAAAGACTTGATCACTGGATCATCGATGCGTCAACGCCATGGGCTGATAGAGTCAACTCAGCAGTCTTGAGTTTTACTGAACGAATGTCCTTGAATTGTAGGGCACGTGATCCGAGGTGCCTGGCTCGTGAACCAGGAAGCTGCCACGTGGTCTGAATTTCTAGGGCTGGAAACGTGGAAGCCACACGCGCCAGTGTGTTGCTGCTGCTACTATATATACTAGTCTTCTTCCACTAAAGAAGACTGATCGAAGCAGAAGCCTGTAGAGCAGAAAGCCCTTCGATCCAGAAAAAGAGAAAAAGAAGGAAAAGAGAGGAAGAAGAGATAGAAGAGAGAAGCCGAGAAATAGAAGAGCAGAGAGTGCCTCCACGATATAGAGAATAGAGTAGAAGAAGAAAAAGAAGAGTGGCAGAGTGAGAGAAGCAGCAGAAGTAAAAAGAGAAAGAGAGAGAGCTCGCGAGTGAGAGAAGGAAGCAGAGAAGAAAAGGAAGAGAAAGAAGAAGAGAGAACGAGAGATAGGAAGCTTCATCTGAAGATCTATCTTCACTGGACCGTGGATCAGATCCAGGCCAGTCAGCTCTGTTGAGAGCCATATTGTGCATTTCGTCTTTCAGCTTTCTGTTTGCTCAAGTTAATTTCATTTCGTGTTTTTGTTTCTCCGTTTTCATTTGGTTATCTTGTTCTTCCGATTGCCCTGCTGGGGATCGGGTTCCTCCTGTGGATTCAGGAGAAGGGAGACTTGTCTCCGGTTCTGGGCTTGTGGGTTGCATGTCCAGGGGTCCCTCCGGTTGAGAGGAAGAGAGGTCTTCGACCTCTGGTTTGCTGGTGACTGGAAGTCACTGGTTGGTTCCCTCCTGGTCTGGAGGAAGAGAGACTTCGGTCTCTGGTTTCTAAGTGGCTGGGAGTCACTTGGGGTGTCCCTCCGGCTTGGAGGAAGAGGGGAGGCTGTTCCCCTGGTCAAGCTGTGTGGCAGCAACTGTTTGCAGACTGAGTCTGCTTGGTTCTAGCATTTGCTAGTGAAGCCTCACTCCGGTTGGGAGTGAGGGGTGGATGTAGGTCTGGAGGACCGAACCACCTTAAAATCTTTGAGTAGTGGTTTGCTTGTAGTGTGTTCTTCCATATCTCCTACCATCCTTCACAGATTGTCTTGAGATTTCTTATTCTCATTTGTGCTGCTTCCGCTAGTTGGTTATTTGGGGGCCAGTTACATATTTGCTCTTTTGTTTAAAAGGATTTTCAACTGGTTCATCAGATTGCTTGATTTGCTTCCGCTAGATACTTGGATAGGCTCGCTCCACCTGCTTGTTATTTTGTCTAATCGAATTAGCTTAACTCCGGAACTTGCTTAGCATCTGATTTTTTAAATTGGGCATTATTCGTAGCAGGATACATTCACCCCCCCCTCTGTATCCGGGCCTAGCACCCTAACAACACCATTGGAGAGCGATTACCGGCCAATGTGGACGTGCTGCAACCAAGGTGGATTTGCAGGAAAATAAAGTGAAGTGATGTAGGAATCCAAGCAAAGGACACTTTCAAGGAACCAGCCCAAGCGGCTTTAAGGAGAGCACAGTACTTGATTTTGAGTGGAATATTTCATGTCAACTCAAATCGAGGATGACTGACCCTGATTACTGACTTAATATGAAGATTTTTCTGACATCAAGCTCAAAGTCCTACATGATGCATGCTGGGCTAAAAGAAAAAGGTTAAAACAAACTAAAAAAGAAAATAAACAAGGATAATATTGCTAAGCCATCTAGACCTGGTCAAGAATCCAAATCCCTAAGTTGACACTAAGCCGAAGCCCGTTTATCCATGTATCAACTCAAAAATTGGAACCATCATCCCAGGCCTTAGACGGCTTAACGGCCTATCCGTGCGATCAAGACTCCCCTAGAATTATCACTATTTTTGATGAAGAGTAACTCAAATTCCAGGTTCATCCGAACCACAAGGTCCTTTATATGCTATAATAGCGTATGTAACCTATAGTAGAAATGCATACAGGAGGGAATACATTGAAAAGAAATGTCACCCAAAAACGTCCTGAGAATCCGGCAATCTGCGTAGCTCATTCTTTCCTGAGCTCAAAGATTGATTAGTACCATAATTATAAAGATATGACAAATGCAAGCTTCAAATAATAATTCTGACATAGCTAAAAGCCCATTATCATAATCCACATGAAATTCAAAAATGGCACTGTTCACCATAAATGGCGACCCTGCACAAGGGCACTGCATGAAGGTAAATATATAAAGTTAAAATCACATGAAATTCAGACATGACACCATTCACAAGAAATAGTGACTGCTTGGACAGTCACCCATAGATGAATGGCGACACCCTTGCAAGCGCTCTTTAAATAGCGGAAGGGTGAAAGTCGCCATTTCCCTCTATTCCGAAGACCGTGTTCGAGCAGGAAACCGAGCATTCAATCCTTTCCAGCGTCGAACTCTAATAGAGCACTTGCTTTGCCTATAAAAAAGCTCCGAGGCTCTTCAAACCAACCAGAGAATTCCTCGCGTAGGAAATAGGAACTATGTGCTCCTGTCTTCCAGCACGCTGCGGCAAAGAACAAGTTGTCTTCACCAGAGCTTTATTAATGGAGAAATTGCTACAACGACCTTCGAAGAGAACCAAGACTGGTTTGGCAAGGATTAATGAGATTGAGGGACATGTCAGTGGAAGAATTTCTACAAATCAAGTAAGTATTTCTAAAAAATCTTAGTTCTCTCTAATCTCTCTTCAATCTCTCTCATATTCTAATGGAATTCTATTATCTTTTCCCTTTTTCCTTCAATTTGTAGGATTACCCACTTATCCCGGGTGCTAGGAGATTCACCAAGATTCAATGGCTACCCCTCCTTCTCTCCAAAATCACCCTTGACATGAGATCCCATCTCTCCAAGTGGCATCTTTTAGGCTTAGTGACTCATGCCAAATATTACAATGATATTCACTTTGATTGGGCCGCCATAGGAGCTCTTATAGAAATATGGCACCAACACACCCACACCTTCTTGTTCCCCACCTTTGAAGCCACCATCTTATTGGAAGAAACATAGATGCTTCTAGGATTGAAGGGCCTAAAGCAAGGGGATGAAGAAAAGATGACAATCATGCAAGAACCTATAAGTGCCATGGAGATGCTAGCAAGCCTAATCCCAAGCCAAAAAATGATAGATCAAATAAGAGTATCAAAGGGAATCAATTTGATGAAGCTTGCGGCATGGGTATACAAGGCTTTGGGTAAAGAAAATAAAGAAGAGGAGATGGAATTAATCATGAAGGCCATGGTGATTTGCCTAGCGGGGGCTTTGCTATTCCACTCGGTGGATGATTTCTTAGAAGAAGCACAATTGGGCACCATATGCGGCATTTGGGAGGGAAAGAGAATCGGGCCAGCGGTCTTGGCTTACCTCTATAGTGGGCTCACCTCAGCTTCTATGGGGAGGCCCCTATATGGGTCTATGCTATTGCTCACTAGTTGGGTGGACCTCCACTTCAAATTTGACCCATGTGAGGAAACCCAACAAGCTTCTAGGATCTATTCCAAGAGCCCACTCCACCATATGACGGGCACACTTAGGTTATGTGAGAGAGTGGTCAATCGAGTACCTAAGCTCAAGAAATGAGTGGATTGGCGCGGCCACTTCAAGACAATGCCACAAAATGGCTTCACATGTGCACCGGGGTTTCTCAAGACCCAAGATCTTCACGCAAGGATTTCCTCCGGAGTGGAGCTAAGGCTAATAGGCGCCACCGAGTTCGTGCTTTACAACGCTCACCGATGCCTCTCACAACTCGGCCTTCCCCGCCATCTATTTGAGGAAGCTTCTCATCTACCACCCATCAAGAAGAGAGAATTGGGCTCAAGTGGTGATAAAGAGGAGGCCAAGACCATTCAAGCTCTATGGCGGGTCAGCAAACTTCACCGGCCCATGGAACGCATTGAAGAGGACAAAGAGCAATGGAAATCTTATGTAATAGCTCTTAGGAACTTGAGGCCCAAAGTGGCTCATTAACCATGTAATGATGCTTTTCTTTTTTAATAAATAAAGAGATTTTTTTCTTAATTGACCCAATAACTATGTTTAACAATGATCAAATTTTCCAAACCCCATGATTCTGTTTAAAAAACACATACTCTGTAAGAAATAGCGACTGCCACAGGGTGCATGATTTCTCTAATCCGCGCCTTCCTCATTGCCGCTAATTCCTCCAACTTCAGCACGAAATAGGAATAAAAATAATAAGCCTCTGAAATGACGCCTCCATGTGAGGTCGTTGTTCACAAAATAGCGCCCTTCACTATGTCGATGTTCCATGATGACCGTTGAATGACACTCTCATAATTACCTGATAGCTTCGCTTTCCTTAATACGGGCAAAGAAATAGCGACCAGATGAAAAAGCGCTCTTTCATGATATAACGCCTACATATCAGTCGCCAATAATCATAATTTTTCCAAAAATGATAAATTCCATAAAATAGCACCCTCATGCGCGGGTGTTCAATTTTTGAATCACGACTTCAGCCTAGCCGCCATTTCTTTCAAAATCGTAATCGCTAAAATCCTTTTGTTAACCCTACATCCATTTATCTTCTCCTTCTTCCCCACTTCTCTGCTTCCGCCTTCCTCCTCCACTCTCTGCAACCACACCGGCAGCAGTCTTCTTTCATCTCTCTTCATTCTCAAACCCTCCCATGGCCCACGTGAGTGGTTCGGGTGGCCCTGGAAAATGGCAGAGGGTGATGGCCCCTGCCCTTGTTGACTTAGATGAGGACGATGGCGCCGGCGAGGAGGTGCTTTTTCCTGTGGCGGTCGAGAAAGCTCCGGTAGTGGAGCATGGCGGAGACGAAGAAGAAACTACAGAAGGAGAAGATGAAGAAGACGGAGAGGAAGGAGAAGAGAACGAGGAAGAGGATGAGGACGACGATGGCTGCACCGGTGGAGATGAAGGAGAAGAAGGAGAGGGTGGAGATAACCACGGCGATGACCATGGCACCAACGAGGAAGACGGCAACGACCACGGCGGTGATGGTGGCGACGCCCCCATCCTCCCCGCCGGCCACCGCGGGGAGGGCTCATGGACCCTACACCCAGCAAGGTGAGTGCAATAAATTTTTTATTTATTATTATTATTTTTTATGAAAATAGCATGAACACCATGGATCTCACGGTGGTGGAGAGATAACAGAGAAATGGCGACCCAAACGGGGGCGCCACTTCATGGGATAGCGACCCGTATGAGGGTCGCAAAACAAAACCATTTTTTTATTTTAGAATAACGACAGCATGCTAGGCGTAATTTTGAAAAAAAAAAATTTTTATTAAAAAAATATTATACACATTTTCATTTTTATAAACCACCGATTCCTTGGAATAACTTGAAGGAAATGGCGTCCTGACCCTCGGCGTCTTTTCAATAGAGCGACCATGCTTAAGTCGCTAATTCATAAAATGGAGACCCCGATGTAGTCGCCAATTAAAATTAGTGAAAAATTAAACCAATTGATAAATAGACCATGCATTTGCTTTATTCATCTATTCTCATGTTGCAGGGATTGATGCGGACCCGCATCTCTTGGGTCCAGGTGATAGCTGCCTACCATGGACTGCTCGACTTCCAGAGGGCGAGGGTAGTGGCGATGGGCTTTGGCCCCTTCCTTAGCATAGAGCCAGTGCGCCCGGATCTAGTCCTGATTCAGGTTTTGAGGGAGAGATGGGATAGGGCTAGCTGGGCATTCTTGATGCCCTGGGGGCATATGGTACCGAGCTTAGAGGATGTCACCAGGATCACCGGGCTGAGAGTAGACGGTGAGGCAGTGAGTGGGGTGACCATCCCAAACTATGGAGATTTAGCGGTGAGACTCTTAGGCATAGACACAATATATAACCCCCCGTGTAGGATGATCAGTCGCACGGATTTGACGAGGGCTATGGGACTAGGAGACTCCGTGCAGAGGTCGGGAGAGTCTTTGAGAGAGTACACAGAGCGGCTGATTGGGAGAGCCCGAGCCGTGTACTGCCAGGACCCGGCTCAGAGAGAGAGAAGACAGAGATTTGAGGATGTTCCTATTTCTGATGCTCGGGAGGCTACTGCTGGGGACAAAGGGGGACGACATCAACTGTAGATTTCTGAGCGTCCTCGAGGACTTGGAGGGAGTGGGGCGGTACGCCTGGGGAGCCGCCTTGCTGGCGCACTTGATAGTCGACCTGTCCACGGGGACAGGTCGAGAGACGATCGTCAGCGGATTCTCACCTTTCCTTCAGGTATGCACTTTTTTTTCATTATTACGATGATTATGATTATGATTATGCATGTGGCTAATAGATGCTAATGAATGCAGGTATGGAGTCATCTCTACATGCCGATGGACCGAGCCGACCCCAGACCCGTAGACAAGGCTGCCTACCCTCTGGCTAGGCGATGGCTGCCACTCATGACTGGAGCACCTCATGCTTATGAGCTGAGGGTCGTGAGACGGAAGTTCCAAGACTACCCCCTTCACTGGTACGTGTGTAAATATGATGCATTTTTTATTTTCTACTTTATATATATAAATGTGATGACATGATGCGCATGTAGGTGGTCTGGATGCCATATGAGGGAATGCCAGATGAGGGCTAGCAGTGGGTCGTAGTGGGCTGACCTCGCTTTGAGCGTGACCTTTGGGTTCATTGTCTGAACTAGATCGAGCAGCTATGGCTTAGGCTGGTGAT
Organism: Amorphophallus konjac; assembly: GCA_022559845.1. Lineage (NCBI taxonomy): Eukaryota > Viridiplantae > Streptophyta > Magnoliopsida > Alismatales > Araceae > Amorphophallus > Amorphophallus konjac. The sequence continues at coordinate 167,330,519 of CM040125.1, read as the reverse complement.
GAGGACACTCGGCCTACACCAGGACTGGGTCGAGGCAGCTGAGCCACATGTGATCGGGCGGAAGACCCGAGGACGTACGAGAACAACCGACTGGAGGCTACGATTCCCAGAGCAGTTCACTGACTGGCTGCGGGGCGGGATGACAGTTGTTTCCCACGCTCCAGACAGCTCGGCGTACCTCCAGTGTTTCTGAGAGACGTACGCAGACCGGCCTCAGATGAGGCCAAGAGGGGTATGTATAAATGCTTTCTAATTTTAAATTATATGCTTATGAGATATGCAACTAATGAATGATTTATGTAGGATGCGCGGGATGCAGCAGCGGTGGACCTACATGCCCGCCTCCACAGCTTGGAGGCCCAGATGGCAGCCACGCGGGCGGACTTAGAGACTCTGGTGAGTATGCCCTATTTCTATGCTTTTGTTTATTCCTGAAATTATGATGTTTAGCCACTGACAATCTTAATGAATGCAGCGTGCCCAGCAGGGAGCAGTAGCTGGAGGAGCAGGAGGAGCATCCAGCTCGAGGGAGCTGAGTGCGGAGGTCACCGCCCTGGAGGAGCGACTCGCGGGAGTAGTTGCACGGGCTGAGGCGGTGGAGCGCGACCTAGCCGAGCGGGTAAGCACTTAAACAAGCAAATTTTATTTCAAATGTTTATGGAATTGAAATATGAAACTGATAATTGGCTGAATGGTGCAGGTTGTAGAGCTGCAGGACGCGCTCACTCGGGCCGCCCTAGTAGGCACCGAGCTTGCGATCCGCGACCAACGGGTCGCAGAGCTAGAGGAAGCGCTGAGACGACGAGAGGAGCTGCCTAGCGACGTGATGGAGCTGAGGATCCTCCTCGAGGTGGAGAGGAGGGAGCGCACCCGCGAGCGGGAGGAGCGGATGGAGCACGAGCGTGAGCTTGCGACTTGGAGGGCGCAGCTAGCCGTTGTTCAGGAGCGGCTACGTGCTACCGAGGAGCGCCTTCAGAGGGGCCGAGAGCGGGCGCGAGCTGCGGGCCACTCCAGTGCTTTCGCCAGCACTGTAGATTGGATTAAAAATCCACACGTTAAATAAGAGGAATAAAATGGATAACAAGATTGCATGAAAGTGGAAATATGATGGGGAGATGATAATAAACTCAAAGAAAAGCACGTGGTGCTAAGAGGAGATGTGATCGCCAGAGCGGTTACCTCAATAAGAAAAAGGGATCGCGAGTACCTGGTGAAGATTTGGATGTGGGATGGATGTGGAATTCCTCCTCCTCCTTCAATCGGCCGACCGACAAAGGGGGGTTTCTCTTTATTGATTATCCTTGCAAAAATAAGACAAAATAAACAAACAAAGCAAAAAGGGAGGATCAGCCAACGCGGATGTAGTATCAATCCAAAATAGACATAAGACGATGAAGAGAAAACCACATGCGCACCTATTTTTTTTTTGGTTTTAAAAACCCCTAGAAGAGAACTAGGGAAAGAAGGGAGATGTGATGAAGACTAACTAACGTAACACTGATGCAAATAGAACACTAACGTGATAGACAGAAACAATATAACGTGATGATATAAGCACGAACAAAACACCCTGCTGTCCCTGATGACAATAGAGGGCGACCGAAGGAATCCTCTTTGATTGAAGCAGGGAAAGAAGAGGCAATAGCTCGCATAGGAGGATGAAAGGATCTCTACGAACTCTACACTCTTGACCTCGGTAACCTGTGAGTTCGTGAGCCCTTCGACCTCTTCAAAATTTGAACCTCTTGAACCTTTGCCTCGATCGACTAGAGCATCCTTTTATAAGATTTAATGAAAGATAAGCTCAAATTTGGGAAGATAAGGATAGGCAATGGTCAAAGAAGGCAGGACTCTAGCTCCAATTCGAGCAAGGAGACCATCGGAGGCAGGGAACTACCCAGGAAAGAGGAGTTTAAGCAGGACACGAAACGGAAAACACGACCTTGCGAAGGGCGTCAAATCAAGAATTGACGACCTACACAAAGACGTTACTCAAAACACGACCTCTATTAAGGGCGTCACTTCTTGGATTTAATTTGCGCAATAAAACTTTCTTTATATGAAAATTATGAGAACACGCCTGAGATGAAGGCGTTAATTAAAAACACGCCCTGAGGAAGGACGTTAACCAACAATCTAAATTGATTTTGAATTTATTTTGGAACTGGATAATACCAGGAATTGACGCCCTCACATTTAGTCATCTGTTCTTGAGAAAACGCCCTAGGTAAGGTCGCTATTTAAATAACGCCCCTCCTCAGGTCGCGAATCAGAAAATGCAGGAACAAATCAAAACCACACAAAATATAGAAAAACTTAATATTATGAACATATTGAAGTTCACTTTGGGGCGTTAACATAGTGACATGAGATTTGATCAACATAGCGTCATTTTTGGCGTGTCTACAGCTGCCCCGCCTTGGCGTCTGCTTTGCAAGGGAGTGAGACGAAATGAAGGTGAAAGTGCAACAAGCGGAATGAAGTGGAGCGAACTGATAAGGAGATGCCAAGGTGTGATGTGACACACCTCAGACACTAAGCATTGGAAATCTTTCCAAGATTCTAAGTGAAACAACTCCGAGTGATTCCAAGGAAACATCAATTTGCTGGATAAAGGAGATTTAGACTAAGCAAAATAAAAAATGTAAGGTAAAGGGTGTGCGCGCGGGCACGACAGGGAAAGACCATTGGAGAGCGGTTACCAGCCAACGTGGACGTGCTACAACCAAGGTAGATTTGCAGAAAAATAAAGAGAATTGAGATGGAGATCCAACAAAGGGACATTTTCAAGGAATCAGCCTGAGCGGCTTCAGATAGAATAAAGTACTCAATTTAGAACGGAATATCTCATGTCAACTCAATCAAGAGCGAGTGACCTTCATTACTACCATAATATGAATATTTTCAGCAAGAAAACTCAAAGTCCTACATGATGCATGCTGGGCTAAAAGAAAAGATTAAAACAAACTAAGAATATAGAAAATAATCAAGGATAATATTGCTAAGCCATCTAGATTTGGTCAAGAATCCAGATTTCTGAGCTGACACTAAGCCGAAGCCCGTTTGTCCACGCATCAACCCAGAAAGTGCAACCATCGTCCCAGACCTTGAACGACTCAACGGCCTATCCGTGTGATCAAGACTCTCCTGGAATTATCACTGTTTTTGATGAAGGGGAACTCAAATTCCAGGTTCATCAGAACCACAAGGTCCTTGATATACTATAATAGCGTAGATACCATATAGTAAAAATGCTTACATCAAACAAATACAATATAATGAGCGCGATGTTACTTCCATGATCAACCCAAGCGTCTCGAAACCTGCAATCTTCTGTACTCAAATGTTCATTAGTTCTCTCAAAATTTCAATATAAATAATCCTCAATTCAAAGTATGACATGATCATAAGTGCTAAATAAAATAGAATTCCAATGAAATAATAGCACTTAAGTTCATCAGAGCACATAAAAAGCAAATTCATAAGCTCACAAAACACGCCTGCACTGAACGGCGTCAAAATAATGAAAGGCGCCTTATCGTGAGGGCGTCAAAATGAGAAACACGCCCTTTATCAAGGCGTGAACATCATCGATAGCTCAAGAAGAAAACGACCCTGGCAAGGGCGTTACACAAAACATGACTTATGCAAGGTCGTCAATTCAAGAATTGACGCCCTAACAAAAGGCGTTAATCAATCCAACGCTTCCGTTTCCAAATCGAAAGCAAAACCAAATCCTAATAGCCATCAACCTTCTAACTCTGAACAACCTTTGGGACCATTCAAATCTTTATAAAAGGCAGGCACTTCCTTAGATTCAATCAAAGCAATCCTTCGAGCTCTGCAGCCGGCTCTGTTCTGCTTTTCTGTTCGTTCTTCTTCTGCAGGCACTTGTCCGAGCTCCTTCTATAAAGCAAAAGATGGAGAGGGATGATTAAGAGACCCAGGTCTTCCACTCCCAGGTTGACTGAAATCCAGGGGCATATCTACAGCCGAATCGCTCTAAATCAGGTTAATGAATTCTTCTGTTCTTCCTCTGCTCATATCAGAACCAAAAGATGTTTCAACTGTTCTGCTAGTCTCCTGCACGCTTAATTGCTCGTGCATTCTTTTCTGTTCTCTGTTTTCCACATGACTATCCATTGGTGCCAGGAGCTAGGAGATTTACAAAAAACAAGTGGCTCCCCCTTATCCTTTCCAAGCTTTCTTCAGACATGAGAAATTATCTTGCAAGATGGCATCTTTTGGGCCTAGTTACCCATGCCAGACATCATGACCAAATCCATTTAGATTGGGCTGCCATATGAGCTCTACTTGAAATATGACACCCTTTCACTCATACCTTTCTCTTTTCAACTTTTGAAGCCACTATCTTATTAGAGGAATTGGAGATCATCTTGGGTTTGAAGAGAACGAAGCAAGGAGATGAAGAAAAGATGGCCATCATGCCAAAACCAATCTCTCCTCATGAACTGTTAACAAGCTTGATTCCTAGCCCAAACTTAGTGAACCAAATCAAAGCTACCAAAGGCATCAACCTTCTAAAGCTCGCTTCATGGGTGTACAAGAGAGCGGACCAAGCCAAAGAAGATGAGGAGATAGAGCGGGTAGCAAAAGCCTTCGTGGTGTGCTTAGCAGGAGCGATCTTATTCCCATCCACGGAGGACTTTCTAGAAGAGGCCCAATTAAGCGCCGTAGTGAGCTTATGGGAAGGAGATAGAGTTGGACCGGCTATTCTAGCCTATCTCTATAGTGGGCTCACCTCGGCGGCGATGGGAAGGCCCATCTACGGATGCATGTTAGCACTCTCTAGATGGGTTGATCTTCAGTTCAAGTTTGATCCATGTGGTGAGGCCCAACAACCCTCAAGAATCTTCTCAAAAAGCCCACTCTCTTATATGACCGGTTCACTTGGAATAAGCAGTAGAGTGATGAACCGAATTCCTCAAATCAAGAAGAGAGCGGAATGGAGAGAGCACCTCAAAGTAATGCCAAAGAATCTCTTCACTTGCGCGCCGGGAATACTCAAGACTCAAGATATCCGTGCAAGATTCTCTCCCGGGACAGACCTTCGTCTCATAGGCGCTTCATAATTCGTGCTGTACAATTCACACCGGTGCCTCCCTCAACTCGGGCTTCCACAACAAATCCTCGAAGATCCCTCTCATCTTCCTCCAATCAAGACACGGGATCTAGGCGGCAATGAGGATGGTGAAGAATGCACAACAGTTCAAGCTTTGTGGAAGATATGCAAGACTTATCAACCTGTAGAGAATTTAGAAGAAGACAAAGAACAGTGGAAGGCATATGTAACAGCCTTGAGGAAACTTAGGCCCAAGATAGCTCATTAAAACATTGTAATCTTTCTTTCAAATAAACCATGTTATTTCCTTATTGAGCCATCTTACCATTTTTCTGATGGATCTCTTCCAACGTGTGATTCTGTTACAAATAACGACTCAGGCAATGTCGTGAATTCATAAAAGGACACCTTAACCACATGTCATCTTCAACATTCCAATTTACACATTTGACGCCTTCACCAACGGGCGTTAACTGAAAAATGACTTAGAACAGGGCGTTAATTGATTCAAATTCCCCAAAAGTATTCGTTGAAATTCCAACAGTAACGCCCTTAGCAAAGCCACGTTTCAACAAGGTAACGCCTCAAGCTCAGGCGTTAATCAAAACCGTAATAATTACTTCTCTCAAATCAATCAACGCCCATTGAATGCGTCTGACGACGGTTATCATTCCCCATGCAAACAAAATTGACGCCTCAAGATACGTCGTCATACTTCTAAAAACGCCCACTTGCACTGTCGCGACTTCAACAAAACACGCCCCTCCTCAGGGCGTCGCTTATTTTTGAATGCTAAAAGGGGGCTTTTTTTTCCTTTCTTCTTCCTCACTCCGTTCATTTGCCCCCTTCCTTCTGCAAACCCTAACCGAAACCTCCCCCATCTCCTCTATTCTCTCCCTCTCTCACCCAAGCCCTAGCTATGGCCGGCGGAGGATCAGTCAAACGGTAGAGGGTGGCCACCCCCATGGTGGTGGATTTGGAGGGCGAGCACACCCAAGCCGAGGAAGAGGCCCCTCTCGTGGTGGCCGAAGAAGATCCAATGGCGGTGGCCGCCGGCGAGAACGAACACGGCAACGAGGCCGTGGGAGCAGAAGATGAGGAGGGTGAAGACGATGCTGGTGAAGCAAGAATAGAAGAAGAAGAAGAAGAAGAAGTGGGTGAGGAACACGGTGGAGAAGAAGAAGGAGAAAGAGGTGGTGATGAACCACCGCCCGCAGCGGCGCCCCCTCCCCGTGCCGGCCAACTCCGACGACCACGGTAGCCACGGCCTCAGCCATAGGAACCCAAGCACAAGAAGGTAAGCCTCAACCCAAATTTCCATTTTTTTTATTTTAATTTATTTTAATTTATTTTTTATGCAATTTCCATAGCCCTCGGGGTATAAACCCTGCAACCCAGAAAGAAGGCGCCCTCAGGGGCGTCACGTTTTAAAATGACACGCCCAACCCAAGGGCGTTAATTAAATTATTTTCCTGAAAAATCAATTAACCCTATGAGAACACGCCCCAAAGCATGTCGTCCATTTAAATTCATATTATGCTGTTAATTCTCGCATGCTATTATTTTTTATTTTATTTCCTGAAAAATTTGGAAACCACGCCCCACATCAGGGCGTCAATTCAAAAACAAACGACCAAACCAGCGGTCGCCTATTCATTAATTCATGATTAATCAACGAACCCAATTGGAAAAATGCCTCACCCAAGGGCGCGAATTGACAAAACCTTTTAGGATTTTAGAAATTAACCACAAACACACGTCCAATACAGAGGCGTTTCAAAGAAGAAAAATGACCTAGGGTAGGTCGTTATCTTAAAGCATAAATAGAACCACGCCCTCCTTAAGGGCGCCAATTCAACGAAAAATGACCTGAGGAAGGTCGTTAACTCTAATAACATCAAAATTCAACCTGGGGCAATCAAAATGAAGTAAGCATGAATAATAAACACAATTAAGCCAAAAAAAACTTATTTTATGCATGCAGGGGCTGATGAGGACACGCATCTCCTGGGTCATGGTCCGGGCAGCGTACTACGGCCTCCCTGAGTTCCAGAGAGAGAGGGTAGATGCTATGGGGTTCGGGGCTTTCCTTAGCATAGAGCCAGTTAGGCCAGACCTACCACTCATTCAGGTTCTACGGGAGAGATGGGATAGGTCTAGCCGGGCATTCCTGATGCCATGGGGACACATGATTCCTACCCTGGAGGACGTGGCTAGGATTACGGGGTTGAGGGTAGATGGAGAGGCTGTTAGTGGGATCACCTACCCAGACTACACCGAGTTTGCCGAGAGGTTGCTAGGATTGGAGATGGTTTATGAGACGCCTAGCGAGTGTAGGACGATCTTCCGCACCGACCTTACTACAGTGATGGGTTTAGAGAATGCTAGGCACAGGTCAGGGGAGACCCTAGAGCAGTTCTCGCAGAGGTTGATAGACGGGGCTAGGGCAGTCTACTGCCAGGACCCGGTCGACAGAGAGAGAGCAGACCGAGACCTGAGGAGGTTCTTACTGCTGCTACTGGGGAGGCTATTGCTCGGGACAAAGGGCGACGTCATCAACTGCCGATTCCTGGGAATACTCGAGGACCTGGAGGCAGTTGGCAGCTACGCCTGGGGAGCGGCGCTGCTGGCGCACATGATGGCCGACTTGTCCACGGGGACAGGTCGAGAGACGATCGTCAGTGGCTTCTCACCTTTTCTTCAGGTACAAATTTTTCTTCTTTTCTTTTCTTTTATTTTGTTATGCATGTGAATGCCTTCCTAATGTGATGCATGGATGCAGGTTTGGAGCCATCTCTACATGCCGATGGGGCGCGTTGACCCACGGCCTGGAGGTGAGGGAGCTTTCCCTCTAGCATGGCGCTGGGTGCCGATCGTCTTCGGCGCCCCACTCGGCTACAAGTTGAGGGTTTTACGGAGAGAGTTCCGCGACTTCCCTCCCTCGTTGGTATGCATGAAGGTTATGCATCTTTATTTTGAATTTATTATGATGATGATGAAATGATGACATGTATGTTTATGAATGTAGGTGCAGTGGAGACCCTATGAGGGGATGACGGACGAGGGCCAGCCGTGGGTCGTAGCGGGCCGTCCTCACTTTGAGCGTGAGCTTTGGGTTCACTGCTTGAGCGAGATCGAGCCGTTACGGCTTAGGTTGGTGATGAGGACGCTGGGCCTCCACCAGGAGTGGGTAGAGGTAGGCGAGCCACGTGGCATTGGGAAGAAGACGCGCGATCGTACGAAGGTGACCGACTGGAGAGTGCGGTTCGAGGAGCAGTACGCCGACTGGCAGCGTGGCGGGGCCAGAGTCACCTCTCGCGCGACTGACAGCTCCGAGTACCTCCGGCGCTACTGGGAGGTATACGCCGGCCGACCCCAGATGAGGGTCTTAGGGGTATGTATGAATGCACTTATTTCTAAATTGAATGCAAATGCTTATGTGACTATCATGTGACTATTATGTAATGGATGCAGGATGCACGGGACATAGCGGCGATAGATGCCCAGGCCCACCTACACAGCCTGGAGGACCAGCTAGCCGCCACACGGGCTGACCTAGAGACCCTGGTGAGTGTTTAAATTATTTCTATATGCAAATGTCTATATTTTTGAATTATTGATGATTAGCCACTGATGATCTCAATGAATGCAGTGTGCCCAGCAGGGAGCAGTGAGGAGAGACCCAGGGGAAGCCTCTAGCTCGAGAGGACCCAGTGCAGAGGTGACTGCACTGGCAGAGCAGCTAGTAGGAGCGGTGGCACGAGCTGAGGCAGCAGAGCGTGACCTCGCTTCATGGGTAAATTCCAAAACACAAATCCATTCAAACATGATTATATAATTGTGCACTGAAAAAAAATTCATTTTACAGACTGAGGAGCTTCGAGCCGCTCTTACCTGCGTTGATGAGGGCTTCCGTGCGACGAGTACACAGGTGAGTGGTTCAATCATGTATTGCTTGAATTTGCTAGATTACTGAATTATTGCATTGATTGTGGAATTGACGACTTGCTTACCAGTTTGCAGATGACTCAGCTTCAGGCGGTGTTGACACCTGGAAAATGAACAAGGGTGAAAACATAATTGAAAAGAGGGTCGGGCCAACAGTGAAAGACCAATGATGAAGCTCATCAACTGTCTACCCGGCTGGAGCCTTTGTCGGCCAAGCCGATACCCGGTGCCGATATCATTCAGACGACAACACTGATAGAGCGGCAGTTACTCGACTGATGGGACCTCCCAACACACTTTTACTAAGAGCTATGTTACTGTTACATCCAAGAACCCACAGATGACATGTCATCATAGGCCAGATGTCGGCTTATTGACAGATGTGATGTAAGATAAAGATGAAGCCGGTGCCGGCAGATGAAGATTGTAAAGGCTTTTGCAAAGTCAGAACACAAGAGGAATCGTCTCCACAGACTATATACCCGGCTGAGGTCTTCCCAGACTAAAGCTGATGTACGAGCTCCTCACCATTCAAGTGACGATGTCGATAAGATAATATCCGGTTTTGTCACCATTCAGATGGTAATACTGATGAAACCCCTGTCTACGGACTGATGAAACCCTTGTCTACGGACTGATGAGACCCCTGTCTACGGACTGATGAAAACCTTAATAATGATACAAGCTGTGTCACCAATGGAAGACCCTTTTGGGTGAGGATGCCCTTGAAAGACCCAAATAGGCCTGTGAAAGTGGCTAAAATACTTTAATTGGGACTGCAATATTAGCGCCGAGAGTCACTTGCCAAAGCCCAAAAGGTGGCGCCGAGAGGCACTGGCTGAAGCCCAAAAAAATGGCGCCGAGAGGCACCTGCTGAAGCCCAAAGGGTGGCGCCGAGAAGTTGAAGGCAGGCGCGCCGGGAAGCCCGTTTGAGGCGCACCGAGATGGTGTCTGCCGAGAAGGAAAAGGCTTGATGAAGCCTGCCGAGAAGGGGGGAAACGCTTATAAAAACCCCTCCCTTTGAACAAGAAAAAAGAGAGACGCCGGGAGGAAGAGAAAAAGAAGCCAGAAAAAGAGAGAAAAGAAAAGAGAGGGAGTCCTGCCAAGAGAGAGACCCCCCTCGGCTGAGAGAAGAGAAGAAGCAGAAGAAAAGAAGAAGAAAAGGCTCCAGGTGGGCTGCTAGGGGGAGGGAGAGGAGTCAATGCTCCACCCTCCCCCCCCCCCCCATGTTCGCTGTTCCTTTTTCATTGTTCTCCGTATGTATAGTCCAAGTCTTAGTGCTTCGATTATTCATATGATTCTCCCCATATTCCTCCCCTTTATGTTTCTCGGCTTTAGTCCTGCAATCGATGTAAATAATGATAGTGGGATGAAATAAATGCAGTTGCCGTGATGGATATTAGGCAATATGAGCTTCCCCTGTCTCTATACGTATGCGTATTGTTTGTCTGAATGCCCCATGGGCGGAACGATTCGAGCTTCAGAGTTGAGTCTGTTCTTAGAGCAGGGATGAAGATAGAACTCCCACCCCTGTTTAGTGGGTCGTTGGGTTCTATTCTCTCCTCCCTTCCTGTCTCATTGGTTTGCCCTCCGTATACGTTCGAGTTTTTCCCCTCGAGCCTCTTGTGCTGTTCGGGAACCAGAGACATCAATCTCTTGGTTTCCCAGACTGCCGGCTATAAAAGATGTATTTGAACCCGCAGATGAACGCAACCCTGGGTCTTCACTCTAACCGTTGAGTGATTAAGACCTGGAGTCCCGATGCCGAGGGTTCTTTCATCGCCGTTTTGCTTCTTCGATGCCACTGTGCTAGTCTGGGGGATCAGAGACAGCCATCTCTTGACCCCCCCAGACGTCTGGCAGCAGATAGATGAAAGCTACTCAGGGCCCTAACGATGGCCTCTCCTCCTCCTGATGATTTGGTCTCTCAACTTCCCTGGCATCCCTCTAGCAGAGGCATCCATGAAACCTCCTCCTGCACCCCCGATTCGGTCTCACTCTGAGCCACAAAACCCAGAAACTCCCGGACAGAGTATCGCAATCAAACCCTGAAAGCCTTCCGCAGAAACCACCTTCTCGGCGTGCAAAATTCCCCGCCGAGAGCTGTCCCGCCGAGATGCCCTCTCCCCCCAGCTAAACGACAAACCCTGCCATTTAAACCTTTTTCACGTGAGCCTCCATGCAAGCCTCTCGGCGCCAGGCTCCCGGCACGGCCAGGAGCGCGCCGGGAAGCTCCACGCCGAGACCCCCTCCCCTATAGGCCTATTCAAACCCCTCCATGCAAGCCTCTCGGCGCCACCTTCTCGGCGTGGCCAGGAGCACGCCGGGAAGCCGCCGCCGAGACCCCCTTTTTGAACCAATAAACCCCCGCCGAGAGGCCCTTTGGCCAGCCAAGAAACCACCGCCGAGACCCCCCTTTGGCCAACCAATAAACCTCCGCCGAGACCCTCCTCTGGCCGATAGAAAGCCTTGTCGAGACCCACCTTCTTGGCCAATTGAAGTCCAGTCAGAGGCTCTTCTCTGCACTGCCATCTGTCAACCTTCTGATTTCTTCAGACATATGCCCCGGGGATGTTCAGAGATCGTCATGGACGCCTTGAGAAGACACAGTAATGGAGAAGACCTCCCCTACAGTCCTCATTCCAGATCCGGATTTCACCCTTATGAACCCAAAGGGTCATGTCATTACATGAGTTCCGAGGGATTTCAAAGGGATATTAAGCAATGGCATAAATGCAAGCGATGTCCCGGGGCCCGGTGCCCATCCTCGTTCGGTCATCATCCCGGCATTCTGTGGATGATGACCTATTCTCTCTTGGCATAATCCAAGCTGAGCGGACATGCTGCCGAAATTTATGCATATCCTATTGGGTGACTGTGATGTTCTCCCTCTCAACCCCGTCAGCCCACGGAGTTATGCCTTTGCATGCCCTCCGATGGTCCCTCCAAGGGGGATATAGATGTGCCATCGCACCCACATGGAGCGTGCCATGTCACGCCGGTCCCCATTCGGACTCCGGGCCAATTATGCCCGATCTTTTCCGGATCCTACTCTGCCACCGCATGGGTAGTTTCCTATTCCCCACTTGGCATAGTTCAAGCTGGTGGGAAAATGCTGTCGGAGCTATCCCCTAAGATAACGAACCCTTGCTTCGTCTAATCCATTTAGCGTCTTGCAAACGAATGAATTCCGTTTCATTTGAGCATGTGCCTTTACCGATGTCCTCCTCCTATCTTAGCGTTTAATCAAGGGTTGTCCTCCTTAGGGAGGACGTAATTAACGTCATAGCGTTCAGGGTATGACGGACTTCTGGTCCCGACTCGGACTTCACAATCGACTGACCAAGTCAGATCGAGCGCACAATAAAATCGTCACTTCGGTGACTGGCACGCCAATAAACCAACAAACGAATGAATCAATAAATAATAAACAGATAAGATTTAAGTAAGAGGATAATAAAATCCGCGTGCACAAGTCTGGCACGCCCGGTGGGACATAGTCTCCCTTCATCTTTACGCTAAAGGAGGAGGCCCAGCGGGCCCCCCCTCTCAAAATTCTGATTCTGTGTACTTTCCTTATTTTCAGGAATCTACAATGACAGCCGGAATCATGTCCGTTTGCTTCGACCAGCAGCCGATTGACATGCATGTGCGAGAAGGCTACCTGGCGGTACCTCTCGTGTTCGGATCGATGTCGCCTGCCGTCGGGCTGCCCAACTGCTTGGGCGTCGTCTTCACTGACCTTCTGCAGGTCGATGACAATGAGCAAGGCACTGTTGCAAGTGCCCCGGTGAAGATCACTGACCAGAAGAATATCTTACCAGAGAAAACGGTCCCCACGGCCGTCGCCTGCTACATCCATCATGTCCAAAAAAGGGGCATGGTCCCTGCTGCTGCTCAGAAGGGGAGAAGAACCAACCGGAGGAGCCGGTATGATGCTGTTGACCGTCGCCTTTCCAACTCCGGAAAGACCATGATGATTGGAGGTGTCTGGGCAAACATGAATGGTTGCCCAAGGGAGGTCAAGCCGGATGTGATCATCCCGATGGTGCCCACTACCAACAGATTCCAGACTCTGGCCGCCAGGCAGGCCAATTGGGAGGCTGATGAGAGGAAGCCGCTGGCGCCCAAGCCAGCAAAATACAAACAGGTCTGGCGATCGAAGAGGATTCAGAGCTGGGTTCCAGCTCGAGATGAGGGGAAGGCTGCTGAAGATGCTATTGCCCGCTTCAGGGCAGAAAGTCGAAGAAGAGAGGGAAAAGAGACAAGAAATGCTGTTGCTGCTCGCCCCAAAGCCTGGGGCAGAAGAGATAAGAGAAATGATGAAGAAAGAAATTTGACTGCTGCTCGCCCCATGATGAGGGGCAGAAGGGATGAGAGGAAGGAAGACCTTACTGTCACCCGTCCCAGGGCTGGGGGCAGAAGATGGCAAAGAAAGAAATATGATGCTGCTGTCAACTGCTGCCGAAACGGTAATGTGAGAATGAGCGAACCAGTCACGGTCGCCATCCCAAGAAGACCGAGGGCCTGTGCCAGACAGGCTGACTTGTTCAAATATTCCAAAGCCGAGCATTTGAATGCTCAGGTAACAAGACTGGCCTATCAGCAGAGAAGCCAGGAAAGACTAATGCTCCGGCCTGAGCCACAGAGGCACAATTCTGAAGAGATGAAGCAGATAGTCCAAGACTACTTCCACTACCTGGGGAGCTCTGCCCTCGGTCAACAAAGACTATCCCGTGCCTTGGGCACCAGAGGTGAAGAAAAAGAAGAAACACTTCGAGAAACGATGATCGGAGCCTCTTCCTCCAATTCAAATCACTGTGAAGAAGGTCTCAGGGCCGGATATGACAAAGAAGACCTGTACCGGGAAGAAGTCAAAGAAAGAATATCGGTCTTTGACCGGCTCAAATATCCTGACCAGGTGAAAAGAAAGGTCTACAGGTGGAAAGAAAAAATGCAAATCTTCGCCTGCAACATGGCTGGACTTGCTAGGGGGCAAGATATACTACCAACTCGGCCAGATGAACTACTCAGGTTGGCTACTAGACCTGGTCTTGTCACAAGAAGGGGCCAGGCCGCAAAAGATAAGATGAAGAAATATGATGAAGCCCGCAAGATCACCACCATGACAGTCAATGTGGTGATGACAGAGGATGAGGACAATCCCCTTATTGATGATGCTGAAGGGACTTCTGAAGATATGCAAATCCCATCAGCCTTGGATCCTATGGTCCAGATGATGTTCAGAAGATACCAGCAGGAGATCAGTGCTCTCCGAAGGTAGCTCAATGAGAGACATGAAGCTACATCAGTCTCAAAGCAAGCTGAACCTGCGGGGCAGACATCCAGCTCAGCAGAGACGGCTATCCCAGCTAACCCTCTCCTAGCTGATAAGGGCAAGACACCGGGCCAACCTATTCCACAGTAAACAGCAGCTCAGCCCTTTGTGTCTCAGACACAGCCTACCGCGCCCATCTTGCGCGCCACTGTGATGACAACTCCTCACAGCCAGCAACAAGCTCACTTCTTTCCAGAAGACATAGATCCAGCTGTAGCCCACAAGCAGATGATTGAAAGAATTGTGGAAATGAAGCTGTCAGAAAAGACTGGTGGTGATGCTGGTACCTATGATGTGTACAAGGTACCGTATCCTCCCCAGTATGCTGCCAAGAGACTACCCCCAGGCGTCAGTAAGCTGCCGAAGTTTGAGAAATTTAATGGCCAAGGCTCCCCTAGGGAGCATATAGCCTACTACACTACAATCATGGGTGACCTAGCAGTCGATGAAGCTTATCTGCTCAAGTTCTTTGGCTCATCCCTCACTGGGTTGGCCTTTGAATGGTACTCAAGCCTACCAGCTAGGTCAGTGGTTGATTGGCCTGATATGCAGAGAAAATTCCGCGACAGATTTCATGTCACGGAAAGGGAAATCACGATAGCAGAGCTATATGCAACCAGGCAGAGGCAAGATGAAACTGCACTGGACTACATCAAAAGGTGAAGGAACTTAGCCATGAGATGCCGAAGACCTCCTCATCAAGAAGATGCGGTGCAGATATGCAAGCAGAGCCTCAGGAGGGAGGTGCTAGAAAAAATGATCGGTGCAGATGTTAGAACATTTGACCGACTGAACCATATAGTGGCAGAAGTCGAGACGTTCTTGTCCAAGTGTCCGACCACCAATGTCCCCACCATGCCGAAGGGAAAATCCAATGAGCGACGGCCATCACACTCTGAGGCCAACACCGTCGATTTTAGAACCTTCGAGCAACAGAAGGGGAAGAAAGGGGCAGATGAAGCTCCCCCGCTGGCAGATACAGCAGAAAGAAAAGATAAAGTCTCTCTGAGAGACAAGATGAGAAAAGCATATTCCTTCCCAAAAGATAAGACGGCCGCACTGTTCAACTGGGCATACAAGTTCAATAAGGTAACATTGCCTGAACCCAAAAGACCAGCAGATGCAGCAAAGTAAGATGATCCGCTGTTCTGTCCATTTCACCGTGCGCTGGGGCACGCAATTGAAGATTGTTATGTCTTCAAAGATATCATGGAAGGAATGGTCAAGAAAGGTGAGCTGCAGCTGGGAGATTACCAAGTAAAGCCGCCCCATCCACATGAGCCTCCACCCTGGAGAATGGCTGCCTATATGATCTCAGTCTACCAACAGCTGCCCAAGGAAGCCGTTGAAGAATGCACCAGGCATACCTATGAAGCTTGCTTCCTCACCCCACAGAAAGATCAGGAAGGATGGCAGATGATACCCATAAAAAGTAGAAAGAAGACTCCTGTAGCCAGTACCAGCGGAGCAGTTATCCGGGGTGTTACCCCAAGGCCCGAGCCGCCTCCGATAAAGCCAATATGGCATACAACTGAGACTGGACCAGTCATCCGGATCCCTACTCACAACCGGAGGAAACAAACTCCCCTCCTTACACATAAAGAAGTAAGCCCTGCAGCCAGGCGTCTGCAGCAATATATTAATGAGCTTGATGAGTACGAGCAGAAGAAGCCCAAGCATCTGCTGATGAAAGACTGTATACTCTGGGAACAGCTCGAAGAATTGAAAATCAAAGAGCAGCCAGAGGCAGAATAAGAAAAAGCTGAGAATGAACCCTTCTGGGGGCAGGAGCTAGCAAAGCCAAATTCCCAGAAGAAGAGGAGACAACCCAAGTCCAAGAAGGGAAAGAAGGTTACGACAGTACAATGTAACACTCTGTCGGTACTCTTTTCCTTGCCCGGGGAGGATGATGAGCCGGAAGCATCCGACGCCCCGTTAGAAGCTAACCATGCCGAAGCCTCCACCTCGGCCCATGCAACATGTTCTGGGAGAAGATGGGAGCGCCCACCACCAGCCAACTGTTGGGTTCGATGTAGTATTCAGAGGGGGGGTGAATGAATATAACCCTTTAAAACTTTCACCCAATTTAAAACTAGAATACTAACAAGACTTTCACTCAATATAAAATTTCGCCCAACCTAGAACTATGATGCTAACTAGACAGATTTACCAAATCTGAAAGCTAATCAACTATTCAGTTCTACCAGTTAGCAAACACATGGAGTGCCCCTATGCATTCATCTAGCGGAAGCACAAATGAACAAATCAAACCACAATGCACAAGGGGTTTTTAGGTGGTTCGGTCCTTCAGACCTACATCCACCCCACACTCAAACCGAGTGTGGCTTCCACTAGCTCACGCTAGAAACAGCAGACTCAGTCTGCAACAAACGCTGCCAAACAGCTTGACCAGGGGAACAACCTCCCCTCTTCCTCCCAACCGGAGGGAACCACTAGTGACACCAGTCACTAGCAAACCAGAGACACACGGTCTCTCTTCCTCCAGACCTGGAGGGAACCCCTGAACTTGAATCCACAAGCCCAGAACCGGAGACAAGTCTCCCTTCCTCCAACCCGGAGGGAAACCTAGAGACCCAAGTCTCTCTTCCTCTGAACCCCAGAGGGAAGCACAACCGGAGATAAATCTCCCTTCCTCCAACCCGGAGGGAACCCACAAGCAGCCCACCTGCTGCTTGCAACCGGAGGTATCAATCTCTCTTCTCCTGAACTAACAGGAGGAACCCCGACCTCTCTACAGAGTATCGGAAACACAGCAAACCAGAAAACAAAGAAAAAAGCAATAAACAAAAACGACTTCAGCAAAACAGAAAGCTGAAAGATGAAATGCACAATGTGGCTCTCAACGGAGCTGACTGGCCTGGATTTGATCCAAGGTCCAGTAGACAGATCTTCAGGAAGCTTTTCTTCCTCTTCTCTTCTCTTCTTCTTCTTCTCTTTCACTCTCTCGATCTCTGCTCCTCTATACTCTTCGGCTCACACTTCTATCTCTCTCTTTCTCTTTCTTCTGCTCTCCTACTCTCTCACTCTCTGCTGCACTTCTTCTTCTTCACTCTTTCTACTCTCTTCACACGAGCACTATCTCTCCCTCTTCTTCTCCTTCTGCTCTTCTTCTTTCTCTTTTCTTTTTCTATCTGGATCGTGGCTCTCTGTATAGACTTTTCTTCTTGCCAACTCGATCACCTTCATCTGTGGACGAAGGTCTCATATATATAGCAGCAGCAGCAGCATCAGCCACGACGTGTGACCTCCACATTTCCAGCCCTAAGAATTCGGTCCACGTGGCAGTCCCCCAGCAGGCTTCATTCCAGCCTCGGATCACGTGCTGCCCAGGTGTGTGGAATGTTCTTCCTCGGATCTGCAAGGAGATGAAAATCATTAAAGCTGAGGGCCATAGGAACTAAAGCTACACGAAGTATGTAATAAAAATACTAGATGCACTGAGAACAACACGAAGTAAGGTTATAAAACAACACGAGGTAACCAGAAGAACGACACGAAGAACACTATGGTGACTGTAGCACGAAGTAAAACGACATGATATAATAACCAGTAATGAGAACGACATGAGGACAACATGGAGGTAAACAGAAACCAACAGTAAGTGTGGTTTCAACACACGAAAGACACGATGTCTAGGAAGAACAACACGAAGAGATAATTCGGAAACGACACTAAGTGGAAAAACAATACTAGATGAAACAGTAATCGACACGCGGTGAAAATAGCACGAAGACAATGAAGATGACACGAATTCATGAAAACAGAAACGACACGAAGACGGAAATAACAAAGAAAACGACTCAAAGTAAGAACGACACGAAGAACACAAAACGGAAAACGACACGAAGAGAAACAGGAAGCAACACGAGGTGCTGAGATGTTGTGCACGCAGTGGAACAAAAACGACACGGAGTGAGTACGACATGGAGACAGATAACAGAGACCGTCACGAGTTGAAAACAACACGAAGACGAAAACTGAAATAGACACGGAGTGAAAAATGACACGAGGTCTGGGAGACACGACACAAAGTCATAAGAGCGACAGTAACCAACACGAAGTGTGGTTACGAAACATGAACGACACGAAGTGTGGAAACATGACAGAAACACTAACACGAGGTTATGAAAACACAAGACAAAGACAAAAGATGAAATCGACACAGAGTGTAGGAACAACACGAAGACAGAACAGTGATTTGACACGAAGTCAAGAACAGTAGTTGACACGGGGTAACACGACGACGTAGACACTGAAACAATACGAAGAACTACAGTAAGTGACACGAAGACATAATAGAGGGAATGACACGAACACAACACGAAGACCAGATACACAAGATAACGCGAAGACACAATTATGAAAAACACCACGAGATGACAGACAGCACGGAGAACGACGCGAAGTGAAACGACACTTGAACCTAGACAGACTTAAAGACCCAGCGAAAAGATGACTCGAAGATAGAAATACAAAAACAATCATGAAGACTTGAACACAAAATTAACACGAAGACGTAAACACAACACGAAGACAATGGATGCTACAGTGCAATGTCTAGACATGAAATCCAAAGCAAACGGCTGTACAGACTTGAAGAATAAGCAAGTGTATAGACTTGAACGAGAGTCCAATGTATAGACTTGCATGATGCACAAATACACAATCCAGTGTATAGACTTTGCTACCCAGACATGATATATGCAGAGACATGATATCTGACATAATGCAATGCACATATATAAAGAGCAAATGCCATCAATGCTAAACATCATCATTCATGTTGCTATCAATATGCAGAATGCTCAAGAATAAGAATGCATAGAAATGTACTTTGTTTATTGCAATCATCAATGCACAATAACATTGCTATCATCAAAATACAATATCCAATGCACTCAAATGCACTCACTGTCTTGCTATCATCAAAACCAAATAGCATTGCTATCATCAAAGTAACATAGCACATGCTTGTGCCTAAGAGACACAACATTCTCCCCCTTTTTGATGATGGCAACACAATGTGACAGTGAGTCACACAAGATTTTCTCCCCCTTTGACATGATCAAAAAGAGAAAAATAGTAAAAACAAGAGTGCAAAGTGCATTATGCATGCAAGTGACTGCTAGAGCAAGAAGCTCCCCCTGAAGGTATGACTCCTCCTGAAGTAATTAAAAAAAAAAAATGCTCCCCCTTTGAGAAGGAAGATGAACAGATAAACAAGGTAGGAGGGTCACTTGACAACAGCTGAATCATAGGTTCAGAAAGGAAGCATGATTATAAACAACTGTTGAGGTATAAGAATCAGCAACGTACAGCTTTCGAAATTCAGGTTTAACAGTGATAAATCTAGAGTAAAACACCTGACCCCTGAGAAGGAGTTTTAGATTCCATTTATAGCAATGAATCTAGGGCACATGGTATTAATAGATAAGTCTGAAATAATACCCTTTTGTGTTTAAACAAGGAAATTCAAGAGAGGCAACTTGAATATGTATTGATAAAAATAATTTTCACTCATTGACTTTTGATTTTTCGAAGGGTTACATCAGTTTGATTTTCATTTTTTTTTTAAATTTCTGAAACTGAACTAAGTGAATAGACCTATGGCATTTATGCTGTTGACATTAGGTGTACACCTTGATAAGAGGCAGGTACCCCCAGTTACTAGGCATAAACTATATGATCTACTTCAGATCAAGACCCACGAGGAATAGTCTTCACTTTTGACATTAAGGGTACACCTTGATTAGAGGCCAGTACCCTCAGTTACTTGGTGAGGACTCCCCTTATAGATTTGACCCTATGAACAGAGATAGTCTAAGGCACTTCATGACATGTGAGATCTCCTGTCTTTTTGGAGGAGTTCACAGTTTCTCAGTGCAATCAGCCATTGCTTCTGTCACTATGTTCAGTTCTTAACATTAATGATCTTGTTTACTGCTGCCCTTAAATCTTTTAGAGTGATTGATTGAAAAACATTACACACTCTTGTTCACCTGTTCTAAACATTTCCAGATTAACACATTTAGGCATTAAAAAAAAACTTTTTCTATTTTAGCCATGAGACAAAGATTAAGAGCTATAAAAGTTTTCTTTTATCTCAATTTCTGAAGTGCAGACACTTAACTCTCCAATTTATAAAGGTTAAACCTTTAGTTCTTTTCAATTTGTAAGAGTGATTCTTATAGGTGAACAATTGCAATAATAACCATTCAATGTACTGAACCAGATGCAAAGCTGTTGTTTAGTGAAACTGATGAGGAAAAGATAGCAAGTGGCAATAAGGTCCAATGACATCTGATGTCAAAAGATATGAATCATTTGAATGAGAACACTGGGAAGTGAGAAGGATTCAATGAATTGAATAGAACTCTCAGCTCCCCCTGACATCATGATGCAAGAGATATGCTATGCATTAGACTGTTCTACATGCAGACTAGACCCATGGTACTAGGCGGAGGACCTGGTCTCAAAGACCATCTCACACATGGTAGGAACCTCCGGGCAGGTTTCCCTGCCTTTTAGTAACATACCATTTGATATACCAGGGTTAACAAGGACAATGCACCATAAGGCAGTCCTTCATGCATTGAACAACATCATTGACACATGCAATGATAATCAGTCTATACACAATCAGTCCAAGTATGCATTCAATAACAAGCATGCAATGCATTAACACAAGACACATGCATGGACACAGAGTCTATATAGTGCATCAACTGAATATGCTTAACGAAGCATTCAATTTCAGTTCAATCATATAGCAAGAGAAGAGCATCAGATATATGCAAAAATGAATTCAATAGCTGAGTCTGGAGTACAGACTGATCAGCTAGACATGGAGAGATCATCAACAATCAATCAAGCAAATCAACATGAAGCACACATTTTTTTTTTATGCTCACAGTTTCAGATAATGGAATTTAAAACACATTTCAGAACTGACCTGAAAACTTCAATCATGGGGTTTTTCATTCTTGAGCGCCTTGGTTAACCCCCTTTTATTTCTCCCTCCAAGGCACACCAGCAAGATATTTGATCATCTTGATCCTGCAGGGACCCAAGTAGCTTTGGGTCCTGCATTAGCCCTAACAGGTTTTCTAAACATTTTCATAGCAACATTATCATCAAATTTCATCAGTGAACAGTCATCCATAGAATGTCTAAATTTTCCACAGTATCTACATGAACTGGCTGGTTTTTGGTTCTTATGATACATGTTAACAGCAGGGTGATGTTTATAAGCATGTTCATAAGATTTTCTGTTATATGTATGAACAGTTTGATGCTTGTTCTTAACCATCCAACATTCAGCAGATTTATGGCCTGGCTTCCCACAGTTATAGCATGAAATTTTCACAAAAGTTTTTGCAGGGAATTTGACAAAATGGGGTTTAACATAGTTCTTTTGAACATACCAACAGTCCTTGACTGTATGCCCATTTTTCCCACAGTGGGAGCATGCAAAAGAATTTCTTCTATGAGAACCATTTTTACCCCAAGTAGATCTAAACCAGCACTCAGCAGCCTTGTGCCCAGGCTTATTACAGTTGAAGCACACGATGTGCTGACTAGAATTGTGTTTAGATCCATATGGATCATAAAAGTGCATGGAAGACTTGGCATGTAGTTTATTGTCTTCTTTCATGATAAAACATTCATTCATGAGATGACCATGCTTCCCACAATAATAACATGAGGCATCAGGTTTCCTAGCAACATGGTTTCTATCAAAAGAATTTCTAGAATGTAAAGTTCCACTAGCATGCTCATCCTTTAACATCAATCCACAGTCCTCCATTATGTGACCTCCTTTCCCACAATAATAACATGACCCCTTTGTAATATGAGTGTATGTGAGATCATGTGAATTGTGTGTAGCCCTTTTTATAGCAACAGGAGTGCCTTTTTCCTTTTTCTGTGAGTTTTCACCCTTTTTCTGTTTTGGAGTTTGTTCCACAGTTTTGGGTTTCACAGTTGATTTTTGTGCAGTGAATTGAAAGACAGAAGGAGCAGAGGTTGTGTTCTGATTGGTGGCTTTGACAAAAACCGTAGATGTTTCATTCCCATTACTCCTTTTATTTGTCGGACTATAGCCCAGTCCTTTTCTCTCAAAGTTATCACTCTTTCCAAGAAGCTTATTCAGATTGTCCTTTCCTTTGACAAATTTTGATAGAGAATTTTTCAAATCTTTAATCTCAGAATTCAAATCAGCAATTTTAGCCTCATATTTGGACAGATCTGTTTCACAGGAAATGACTTGTTGATGCAAGGCATCATTCAGACTCTTGAGTTTTTCAACTTCCTGTTTTAATTCTATTTCCTTGTCAGTTTTAGATAAGGACTTGTAAAGATCATCAACTTCTTGTTGAAGGGATGTGATAGTAAGCTCATATCCAGCTATTTTCTGTTCACTGCAACTGACATTTCCATTTAACATTATGTTGATGGTTTTTAGACTCTCAATTTCTTGTTCAGCATTCATCAACCTATCAGAATTATCCACACTCACACACTTGCCTTTTTCAACCGTCATTAGCCTATTTGTCAGCTGGGTGTTTAGATGTTTCAACTTATTGATTTCCTCTTTCAGTTTACTGTTCTGCTCTAGGAGATCAGCATCAAGCACCCATTCATCTATTGAAGACTGACATTCATAAAACATTTCTTGTTGTTTTTCAGATTGAAATTTGTCAAGATTTTTCTGAATATCTGAATTCATTGTTCTTTCAGCCTCCAATTTCTCAGAGATTAAACCATTTTCCTTTTCAAGGTACATTGATCTATGTTCAAATTCTTTGGATTGGTTTTTGAGTTTTTCATTCTCAGATTTCAATTCTTCCAATTCAGAATTGATACACTCTAACTTTCTCACCAATCTTTCATTTTGAACAGCGTCATTGTTATGAGTCTGATCAACGAAGCTAAGCCTTTCCTTTAGTTCAACAATTTCACAAACAAGCTTTTGACTCTCCTCTTTGTGTAGACCAATTTGTTTCATAAAAGTTTGTTTTTCAGATTTCAAATGATCTAGATCTGTAGTTATAGAGTCAAAGTCTTGTAGTTGTCTTCTTAAGATTTCATTTTCAGTTTTCAGAGTTTCAAGTTTTTCACCTCCTAGATTTTCCAACTTCTTTTTCAGACTTTTATATTTTTTCCCTAGTTTCTTACGGGATCTTAACAGATTCGCATAGGCATCTTCCCAATCGCCTAATGAAAAATTCTCGAAAGGGTTTACCTCCTCATCATCACGTTCTTCGGATTCATCTTGATCACTACCATGGTTGCTCTCGTCAGCCATCAGACCGTTGTCGACATTTCCCTTCTGAGCAAGCTTCAGCTCATCCATAATGTCCTTGGCAGACCTGCAATCATGAATACAAGACCATAAGGCTCTGTCAATAGCAGCTCTCATCAGGTTAAAGGCCTTCTGATTTTCTTCATATTTTGACTTGTGACTTTTAGTCCATTAGGATTTTTCCTTTGGCAATCTGTGGGGACCTTGTGAAATTAACTTCCACAGATCCGGACTAATCATTTTCACATAATTGTGAAGACTGCTAATCCATGAGTTAAAATCAGAGCCATTGAAAATCGGTGGAGAACCCATTGAATGAATCGGCAACTAGATTAATGGAGCAAAGGGTAGAAACAGAAATGCACGAAGGGACAACAGGATCCTCTGCAGATCGTTGGATCTGATCAATCAGAGAACCGCTCTGATACCAATTGTTGGGTTCGATGTAGTATTCAGAGGGGGGGTGAATGAATATAACCCTTTAAAACTTTCACCCAATTTAAAACTAGAATACTAACAAGACTTTCACTCAATATAAAATTTCGCCCAACCTAGAACTATGATGCTAACTAGACAGATTTACCAAATCTGAAAGCTAATCAACTATTCAGTTCTACCAGTTAGCAAACACATGGAGTGCCCCTATGCATTCATCTAGCGGAAGCACAAATGAACAAATCAAACCACAATGCACAAGGGGTTTTTAGGTGGTTCGGTCCTTCAGACCTACATCCACCCCACACTCAAACCGAGTGTGGCTTCCACTAGCTCACGCTAGAAACAGCAGACTCAGTCTGCAACAAACGCTGCCAAACAGCTTGACCAGGGGAACAACCTCCCCTCTTCCTCCCAACCGGAGGGAACCACTAGTGACACCAGTCACTAGCAAACCAGAGACACACGGTCTCTCTTCCTCCAGACCTGGAGGGAACCCCTGAACTTGAATCCACAAGCCCAGAACCGGAGACAAGTCTCCCTTCCTCCAACCCGAAGGGAAACCTAGAGACCCAAGTCTCTCTTCCTCTGAACCCCAGAGGGAAGCACAACCGGAGATAAATCTCCCTTCCTCCAACCCGGAGGGAACCCACAAGCAGCCCACCTGCTGCTTGCAACCGGAGGTATCAATCTCCCTTCTCCTGAACTAACAGGAGGAACCCCGACCTCTCTACAGAGTATCGGAAACACAGCAAACCAGAAAACAAAGAAAAAAGCAATAAACAAAAATGACTTCAGCAAAACAGAAAGCTGAAAGATGAAATGCACAATGTGGCTCTCAACGGAGCTGACTGGCTTGGATTTGATCCAAGGTCCAGTAGACAGATCTTCAGGAAGCTTTTCTTCCTCTTCTCTTCTCTTCTTCTTCTTCTCTTTCACTCTCTCGATCTCTGCTCCTCTATACTCTTCGGCTCACACTTCTATCTCTCTCTTTCTCTTTCTTCTGCTCTCCTACTCTCTCACTCTCTGCTGCACTTCTTCTTCTTCACTCTTTCTACTCTCTTCACACGAGCACTATCTCTCCCTCTTCTTCTCCTTCTGCTCTTCTTCTTTCTCTTTTCTTTTTCTATCTGGATCGTGGCTCTCTGTATAGACTTTTCTTCTTGCCAACTCGATCACCTTCATCTGTGGACGAAGGTCTCATATATATAGCAGCAGCAGCAGCATCAGCCACGACGTGTGACCTCCACATTTCCAGCCCTAAGAATTCGGTCCACGTGGCAGTCCCCCAGCAGGCTTCATTCCAGCCTCGGATCACGTGCTGCCCAGGTGTGTGGAATGTTCTTCCTCGGATCTGCAAGGAGATGAAAATCATTAAAGCTGAGGGCCATAGGAACTAAAGCTGCACGAAGTATGTAATAAAAATACTAGATGCACTGAGAACAACACGAAGTAAGGTTATAAAACAACACGAGGTAACCAGAAGAACGACACGAAGAACACTATGGTGACTGTAGCACGAAGTAAAACGACATGATATAATAACCAGTAATGAGAACGACATGAGGACAACATGGAGGTAAACAGAAACCAACAGTAAGTGTGGTTTCAACACACGAAAGACACGATGTCTAGGAAGAACAACACGAAGAGATAATTCGGAAACGACACTAAGTGGAAAAATAATACTAGATGAAACAGTAATCGACACGCGGTGAAAACAGCACGAAGACAATGAAGATGACACGAATTCATGAAAACAGAAACGACACGAAGACGGAAATAACAAAGAAAACGACTCAAAGTAAGAACGACACGAAGAACACAAAACGGAAAACGACACGAAGAGAAACAGGAAGCAACACGAGGTGCTGAGATGTTGTGCACGCAGTGGAACAAAAACGACACGGAGTGAGTACGACATGGAGACAGATAACAGAGACCGTCACGAGTTGAAAACAACACGAAGACGAAAATTGAAATAGACACGGAGTGAAAAATGACACGAGGTCTGGGAGACACGACACAAAGTCATAAGAGCGACAGTAACCAACACGAAGTGTGGTTACGAAACATGAACGACACGAAGTGTGGAAACATGACAGAAACACTAACACGAGGTTATGAAAACACAAGACAAAGACAAAAGATGAAATCGACACAGAGTGTAGGAACAACACGAAGACAGAACAGTGATTTGACACGAAGTCAAGAACAGTAGTTGACACGGGGTAACACGACGACGTAGACACTGAAACAATACGAAGAACTACAGTAAGTGACACGAAGACATAATAGAGGGAATGACACGAACACAACACGAAGACCAGATACACAAGATAACGTGAAGACACAATTATGAAAAACACCACGAGATGACAGACAGCACGGAGAACGACGCGAAGTGAAACGACACTTGAACCTAGACAGACTTAAAGACCCAGCGAAAAGATGACTCGAAGATAGAAATACAAAAACAATCATGAAGACTTGAACACAAAATTAACACGAAGACGTAAACACAACACGAAGACAATGGATGCTACAGTGCAATGTCTAGACATGAAATCCAAAGCAAACGGCTGTACAGACTTGAAGAATAAGCAAGTGTATAGACTTGAACGAGAGTCCAATGTATAGACTTGCATGATGCACAAATACACAATCCAGTGTATAGACTTTGCTACCCAGACATGATATATGCAGAGACATGATATCTGACATAATGCAATGCACATATATAAAGAGCAAATGCCATCAATGCTAAACATCATCATTCATGTTGCTATCAATATGCAGAATGCTCAAGAATAAGAATGCATAGAAATGTACTTTGTTTATTGCAATCATCAATGCACAATAACATTGCTATCATCAAAATACAATATCAAATGCACTCAAATGCACTCACTGTCTTGCTATCATCAAAACCAAATAGCATTGCTATCATCAAAGTAACATAGCACATGCTTGTGCCTAAGAGACACAACACCAACCATAATATTATGTTCAGAGGGGAGCAACCCTATCAAATCCCAGAACCAGAGATACGAGGTGCCCAGGTTCCTCCCCCTGCCAGTCTGTACTAAGACAAAAAGAAGGCAGATGAAGCCCCTTCATTCCTGGAGTTCCTGTCCAGCTTAGAGAATGAGCAACCGGCTCATACTGCTCCAGCTAAAAGCAAAAAATGCCAGCAAACAGCAGCTAGAAAGCAGAAACAGCATGAAGAAAATGAAGAAAGTAACCCTCTAGCAAAACCAGGGGCAGTCGCTACAGAAGAAGCCTTCCGGGAGACCGATGAAGAAGATGAAATTGGGACTGGGCAGCAAAGGCCACAGGCACCACATGAACCTCCAAGACCCCGATGGGCAGAGGAGATGAGACTATCTAATGTCCGGGTGGGCAATCGAGTCATGAAAATGTTGAAGAAGCTACCTACCAGATTCTCCATCTGGGAAATTCTCTCTTTGAGCGAAGAAGCTAGCCAAGCAATCGTGGATGCCCTGCAGTCTCCGGCACAATGCGAAGCACTCCTGGCAGAAGTGAATGCTGGGCCATCGGTCACCTTCACGGAAGATGATATGCTAATCCCAAATACCGGTCACAACAGATCGCTGTATATGAGGGGCTCCCTGAACTGTCAGTCGCTGAGCAGGATACTGATAGATCCCGGGGCTGCTGTAAATATCCTTCCCTATCGCATCTATCAGAAATACTACTTTGACCTGCAGCTTACCAAGGTCAGAGATATGAAGATTGCAGGGTTCAATCAGAAATGTGAAACACCTCTGGGGGTGGCTGGTTTTAACCTCACACTGGGCGACCTCACTACCGTGGTACGATTCTATGTAATCGACTCCAACACCACGTATAAGGCCCTGCTGGGAAGACCGTGGCTGCACGAATATTAGATAGTGCCATCCACACTACACCAATGCATAAAATACTGCCATGAAGGAAAAGAATAAAGGGTGTTTGTAGACCTACATCCCTTCGAAGTGTTCGAGTGCCATATGCTCGATGCATCCTACTACACTGAGGTGTCACAAAAGGATAAAGAAAAGAAGCTGTGGTCAGCCAGAAAAAGCCGGCGACGAAGACAAGAAACTGGTCTCCGCCGCCGCCAAAAGGCTACATTAAAAAGCATGGAGTATCTCACATCTCTTATGCTGGTGATTTTGCTCGGATCACTCCTCCTGGCATACACCCAGATGATACTGAAGAAAAAATGAAAGAAAAATACACACAGGTGGATGTTCCTCAGGGTCTAGTCAAGCCCATAGCCAGCATAGAATACCAGACGGTGCTGCCACTGAAGACTATGGAAATCCCTCGCTTCTGCGAGCCTCCTATCATATTCTACACCGGGGAGGTAGTCGAAGAAGATGATCAAGATTGCATTGTCCCTGAAGAAATCGTAAACCGGATGGTGCCAATTACAGGCCTGGAATACACTACCCAACGGGTTTCGCAGATGTTCTCCAAGATGCAAATGCCATCGATACAGTCTGCAGCCCAGAAGAAAGCATTCAAGGAGCTATGGGATCCACCTCGAGATAATAAAGAACTGAGGAAGATCACACAGCACCCGGGACTGGGTTATACCCTACAAGAATACTATGAAGCTGAGGTAGATGTTATCTCTGCCTTCTACCAGCATGAAGATTCCCCCGGGATGGACTATGACCAATACCCTTCGGAAGATGAAGAAATCATTTATCAGTCCGTAGTGGACAATGAAGTCCCAGACAATCAGCCTGGGACGGGGACACCTGACGAGACAAAGAGAGATTGGTACTGGGAGGATCCATCTTGCAAGGAGGATCTGTTCCAGGATGAAGTGAAATTTGATACGGGAACCTCGGATGAAGATCAAGTAGCCAGAGAGCTGCAAGAGTGCCTGGAGTTTGGGCGCATTCTAGAAGAATTCCGAGCTCTACATAATGATGACCTCTCAGGGGAGCCCACATCAGAAGAACCTCTAAGCATGGAAGACTCCACTTCGAAGTTTTCCGCTGAGCCAGTCACGTCCTCGGGGCAGACTGAACAGAATCCAGTAATATTGGCCCTATATGATGCACCAGCATCCGCTGATGACCAATATGATGAAACAGAAAATCATGAGAATGAAGAAGATTATATCCCGAGAGGCTTTATTGATTTGCAAGAAGCCCCACCCGAAGTTGAAGACGGAGGCCAAGCCACCGTCAATGAGCTGATAGAAGTAAATCTGGGGTCAGCAGATGAGCCAAGGCCGACATTCCTCAGTGCACTGTTGGAGCCAACTGTCAAAGAACAGTATATTCAGTTTTTGAAAGAATTCCGAGACTGCTTCGCATGGACATATGATGAAATGCCAGGACTGAGTTCCGATGTGGCACAACACCGATTGGCGATAAACCCAGAGGCAAGCCTGTGAAGCAGCCTTCCAGGAGAATGCGCCCCGAACTGATAAATCAGATTAACAAAGAGGTTGATAAGCTGATTGATGTGGGCTTTGTTGAAGAGAACCAGTATACTACATGGCTGGCCAATATAGTGCCCGTGAAGAAGAAAAATGGGCAGATCAGAATATGTGTAGATTTCAGGGACCTGAATAAGGCTTGCCCGAAAGATGATTTCCCAGTGCCGATCACTGAAGTCATGATCGATGCAACCACTGGCCATGAAGCCCTGTCATTCATGGATGGGTCATCTGGATACAACCAGATCTGGATTGCTGAAGAAGACAGAGTGCACACTGCATTCCGCACCCCGAAGGGGATATTTCATTATAAAAGAATGCCGTTCGGCCTTAAGAATGCCGGCGCTACCTATCAAAGAGCTATGACAAAGATCTTTGATGATTTGCTCTTCAAGAAAGTAGAGTGCTACATTGATGACCTGGTGGTGAAAACCAGCAGAAGAGAAGATCATCTGCAAGACCTGAGGATAGTGTTCCAGAGGCTGCGCAAATATGAACTCAAGATGAATCCTATGAAATGTGTCTTCGGTGTGTCCAGTGGAAAATTCCTTGGGTTCATTGTCCGTCATAGGGGCATTGAGATCGACCCATCCAAGATTAAAGCTATCCAGGAGCTCCCTCCACCAAGGAATCTCCACGAGCTGAGATCTCTACAAGGGCGTTTGGCCTATATCCGACGATTCATATCAAATCTGTCGGGGAGATGCCACCCTTTTCACAAGCTCATGATGAAAGATGTACCGTTCCTCTGGGACGATGGCTGTCAGGAAGCCTTTGAGAAGCTGAAAGATTATCTCAAGACCCCTCCAGTGCTGGGGGCACCTATTAAGGGCAGACCCCTGATACTGTACATTACAGCCACACACTGTTCCCTGGGGCAATGCTAGCACAGATAAATGAAGAAGGCAAAGAGCAGGCTCTATACTACCTGAGTCGGAGGCTGATTAGAACTGAAGAAAGCTACACCTATATAGAAAAGACATGCTTGGCACTAGTCTTTGCCGTTAAAAAGCTCCGGCACTATATGCTGTCACATGAAATCAGATTGATATCTGCAGCAGATCCACTCAAATACATACTGACTCAGCCAGTACTGAAAGGCCGGTTGGGCAAATGGGCAGTAATTCTGATGGAATTCGATATCACATATATACCCCTGTTCGACACATTTATCTTATTTGGTTTGTTTTATTTATTTATTTATTTATTTTATTATTTATTTATTGGCGTGCCAGTCACCGAAGTGACAATCTTATTGTACGCTCGATCTGACATGGTCAGTCGATTGTGAAGTCCGAGTCAGGACCCGAAGTCCGTCATACCATGAACGCTATGACGTTAATTACGTCCTTCCAAGGAAGGACAACCCTTGATTAAACGCTAAAAGTAGGAGGCCTCGAGAGGCAAACGTATATTCATGTGCGGAAATGGAACTTCATACCGAAGCCAGAAAGGCGGGCAAGATAATGACACCAACCATAGGAACAGATGATATCGTTAAGTCAGCGGTTCAAAGCCCGGGGTTAAGGGGGGAAGGAGGATCTCAATCACAGGTAGCCTGAGCCGTGACCGCGATGAGGTTTAAAACATCGATCAATATTTCGACAGCATCTTCCCTTTATCTGGGTTATGCCCAGGGGGAAATAGGCTATTACCCACGGAGTGCCGGGATGAAAGCCAAAAGAAAGAGAAGCGTTGAACTTCCCGAATCGCATATTTGCCATGGGGCAATGTTTGGTATTCCCTGTAGAAGCCGGTGGAACTCATGCAGTGGAAGAGCCCTCCCGAGCTAAAGGGGTTATTCGTGAACCCGATGCGGGACGACGGAATGTAAGCGAACGCTTAATGTTGCGCCCTCGCACGCGGATCGACCTGCGCGGTCAGGTCGCGGGAATCGACCTGCCCGGTCAGGTCGCAGGGGTCAAGGGGGCAGCGCCCCTTGCGGGGGTTTCCGGGGGCGGAGCCCCCGGAACAAAATTCGGATTTAAGATTCAGTAACAACATTTGAGTATGTTATCAATGCAGTGCAAGTGCGCAAAGGTTCCCGTGGGCAGCTTAATATTGGCTTTCATCATCCTGGGGGAATTTTGGCAGCACCTCCCCTAGACTTAGCATCTGCCAAGGGATGATATAGGCTGACATCGACGGAATGCCGGGATGAAAGCCGAAAAGCGGGGGAGCACTAAGGCTCAAGGAGACTGTACATGTCTCTATCGTCGATCACTATTCCCCATCTCGGAGGTCGACGAAACCCTTGTAAAGACAAGGTCCGCCGAACCTGCGGGGTTGCATGCGAATCCAATTCGGGACATAGGAATGTAGGGGAGGTTTTCCCCATTGCTGTATCTCCTCAGGGTGTATCTGATGATCTCCAAGCATCCTCTTGACAGATGTATGGGGAGGTTAAAGAGTTGAAGTATAATAGTGCAGAGATGAACCTTGGTCTGGGTTTCATTGGCCGAAGCAGGGGTATCGGCATGAGCATTTGGTGGACAAAGGGGGGATCTCGGCCTGGTCCTTGGGCTCTCGGCATGGGGTTTGTGGCCTTCTCGGCGTGGGCTATAGAGGGGCTTCTCGGCGCGCTATGAAGTGGCCAAAAGGGGGCTCTCGGCCTGGCTCTTGGGCTGGCCAAGGGGCTCTCGGCGCGGTCATTTGGCTGGCCAAGGGGGTTCTCGGCCTGGTATTTGGTGGATGGAGAGGGCTTCTCGGCCTTGGGAGGGGGACTCTCGGCACAAGGCTTCCCGGCGTGCTCATGGCCGCGCCGGGAGGCTGTGGGCTATGGTTTTCTTCACAAGGAGAGGCTTTGTCGTTTAGCAAGAGAGGAAGGCCTCTCGGCCTTACAGTTCTCGGCGGGGAAACTTGCACGCCGAGAAGGTGGAATGCGGGAGAATTTCAGGGTTTTCAGAGATGCTACGGTACTCTGTTCCTGGGATTTCTGGGTTTTATGGCTCAGATTGAGGCCGAATCGGGGGTGTATGATGAGATTTCACGAACACCTCTGCTAGAAGGATGCCAAGGGATCTGAGAGGCCAGATCATCAGGAGGAGGAGAGACCATCATCGGGGCTGAGTAGCCTTTATCTGTATACTGCCAGACGTCTGGGGGAGTCAAGAGATGGCTGTCTCTGATCCCCCGGACTAGCATGGTATCATCTGGGAAGCAGATCTGCAACGAGAGAACCCTTGATGCTGAGACCTCAGACCCTAATCATTCAACGATTAGAATGGGGATCCAGGGTAGCATTCGTCTACGGGTTCAAATGCATCATATATAGCCGGCGGGCCAGGGAACCAAGAGATTAATGTCTCTGGTTCCCGGACAGCACAAGGGGCTTGAGGAATAGACTCAAATACATATGGAAGGCATGCTATTGAAGCGGGAAGAGAGAAGAGAATAGAACCCAGCAACCCATTGAACAAGGGTGGGGGTTCTACCTTCGTCCCTGTTCGAAGAACAGACCTGACTCCGAAGCCTGAGTCATTTCGCCCATGGGGCATTCATACAAACAGTATGCATACACATGGAGACAAAAGAAGATAGTATCGCCTAAAATCCATCACGGCCATTGCATTTATTCATCTCACCTTCACTTACATCGACTTCATAACTGAAGCCAAGAAACACACAGAGGAGAAGAAGGGAGAGAATCGTATGAACAATCTAAACATCAAGATCTCTACCATTACATACGGGGAATCAGTAAAGAGAAAAAGAAAGAAAAAGAAACATCGAACATGGGGGGGGGGAGGGTGGAGCATTGACTCCTCTCCCTCCCCCTATCAGCCCACCTGGAGCCTCTCTTCCTTCTTTCTTCTGCGTCTCCTTTCGACGGAGACTCTCTCCCTTTCTTTTCCTATCTCTTTTCTTTCTGGATATCTCTTCGCTTTTTTTTCTTTGCCTCTTTCTTTTCTTCTTTTCTGTCTGTCCGCCCTTCTTTCTTGTGGGAGAAGCAATGGGTTTTATAGAACCCTTGCCTTGCGAAAGAGATCTCGGCGCCTGTATCCATGGGAGAAGTTCCCAGCGCGCCTTCCTTCAGGCTCTCGGCGCGTCCAGCGGCCCTTCGTTGAGGTTCCCGGCGCCATGGTCAGAAGCCCAATCGGCCGGCCCATTTAGTGCTTTTAGGCCGCATAATTGCCTTGGCTTCTCTTAGTTATTTTGTATTGACTTTTATCAGAACCGAAAGAGGCCCCTTTAGTAGTGACACAGCTTTGTTGAGATCATCTCGAGGTTCCATCAGTGAACAAACTGGGGCTTTATCAGTATTGGCATCTGAATGATGACGATAACACCGGACATTAGCCAGGCCTGAGACGGTCCTAGCCGGGCAATTGGTTGGTGGTGAGGATCCTCCCTCAATCCTGACTTTGCAGGCATCTTCCAATCTTTGTCGCTGGTCTGGTCCCATCTTTATCTTTGTTCATATTTTAGCTGTCAACAACCCCAGAGGGCAATAAAAGGACAGGCCGTGGCCGATTTCTTCGCAGAGCATCCTGTGCCAGAGAATGATATGTTGGGGACTGAGTTACCCGATGATGAGACACTAGAAGCCTGCCAGGCTCAGTCAACTATGTGGCAGCTATTCTTTGATGGAGCATCTAGAACAGAGACGGACTCCGATGGAAAGACCAGAATACGGGCCGGAGCCGGTATTGTGCTAAGATCACCAGAAGGGGAGGTTGTGCATACTTCCTGTTCTATAAACAAGCCCTGCACCAATAATGAAGCTGAATATGAAGCTCTGATAATCGGGCTATGTATAAGCCTCAACATGGGTATCCAGATGCTTCAGGTATTCGGGGATTCAATGTTGATAATAAAGCAAATCCAAGGGGAGTTCGAAGTGCGAAAGCCGGAGTTGAACCCCTACCACCAAAAAGCTGTGCGCCTCATGGCGAAATTCTATCATATTGAGCTCAAGCATGTGGGCCGTGGACATAATGCCCAAGCTGATGCACTGGCAAAGCTAGCCAGCTCAATAGCAGTCCCACCAGATGAGACACTGAACATTGTTGTTATAAACCGGCGGCAAGTCCCCAGCATGCTAGAAGGCTGCCCCGAAGTAAATGAAGTCGCCACGATCAGTACAGAACAGGCATCTGATTGGAGACAACACCTGCTACAATGGTTTTTACACCAACAGCTGCCGCAGAAAAGAGAAGAAAAGATGAAACTTCTAAGGATCAAAGATTCTTATGAATTCAGAATTGGAACTCTGTTCCGAATAATGGCAGATGCACGCAAGAAGATTTTGCTCCGCTGCCTGTCTACTGAGGAAGCTTAGCAAGCAATGAAAGAAATACATGCTGGGACGGCAGGTGCTCATCAAGCTGGCCCTAAGATGAAGATAGAAATCAAGAAGCTGGGCTACTATTGGCCCACTATGTTTGAAGACTATTGCAAGTTTGCAAAGTCATGCCAGAAATGTCAGGAGCATGCTGTTGTGCCTAGAAGGCCACTTGCCGTTCTGCACCCTACAGTCCCTAGCTGGCCGTTTGCACAATGGGGAACTGATGTAGTCGGCCCACTACCGACCTCATCGGCCGGACATAAGTACATACTGGCGATAACATATTACTTCTCCCGATGGGTGGAAGCTATAGCATTACGAGAAGTGACTGGTGAACTGGTCGCCAGATTCATCAAACAGAACATTATCTTCCGGTTTGGGATCCCCAGCCGGATAATATCTGATAATGGAAGTCATTTCAGAAATCAAAAGATCTGTCGGCTCGCCGAAAAGTATAAAATCGAATGGAGGACTTCCACTCCTTACAATTCACAGGCAAATGGATTGGCAGAAGCCTTCAATAAAACTTTATGCACCTTGCTGGCTAAAGTCGTCAGTTCTAATAAGAAGGACTGGGAAGAAAAGATGTATGAAGCTCTGTGGGCGTACCGCACTGTCTTCAAGACACCTACAGGGTGCTCGCCATACTCACTGGTATACGGCTCAGAGGCAGTAGTTCCACTAGAGCTGGAAGTCCCGTCACTCAGAGTGGCTGTCCAATATGACCTGGCCCATGGCGAACAAACCAATGCAGAAAGAAGATTACAAGAATTGGCTGAATTGGAAGGGAAGCGCCTCCAAGCTCAGAAGAATATCCAGATGTATCAGGCCCGCATGGCCACTGCATTCAACAAACTCATAAAAGGACGAGAATTTAAGAAAGGTGACCTTGTCATGGTCAAGAAAAGAGAAGTCATGGCGTCCAACCCAAAAGGAAAGCTAAATCCTAATTGAGAGGGTCCTTATGTGATACATAGGGTCTACGAAGGAGGGGCCTACATGGTTGTTAACCATCGAGTGGAAATCCAATTCTCACCACTCAACGGTAGACACCTAAAGCTGTATCATGCTGCCCAACCAATATTCCCCGAGTAATCGGGCAAAAAGCTACGTCTTCCTTGGTCTAGCGGCACTCCGTCCTAACCGAGCTACCCTTTTCCTTGGTCTAGCGGCACTCCACCCCAAGCAAGCTACCCTTTTCCTTGGTCTAGCGGCACTCCGTCCTAACCGAGCTACCTCTTCCTTGGTCTAGCGGCACTCCGCCCTAACCAAGCTACCTCTTCCTTGGTCTAGCGGCACTCCGCCCTAACCGAGCTACCTCTTCCTTGGTCTAGCAGCACTCCGCCCTAACTAAGCTACCCTTCTTTCTTGGGCTAGCGGCACTCCGCCCTAACCAAGCTACCTCTTCCTTGGTCTAGCGGCACTCCGCCCTAACTAAGCTACCCTTCTTTCTTGGGCTAGCGGCACTCCGCCCTAACCAAGCTACCTCTTCCTTGGTCTAGCTGCACTTTGCCCTAACTAAGCTACCTCTTCCTTGGTCTAGCGGCACTCCGCCTTAACCAAGCTACCTCTTCCTTGGTCTAGCGGCACTCCGCCCTAACCAAGCTACCTCTTCCTTGGTCTAGTGGCACTCCGCCCTAACCAAGCTACCTCTTCCTTGGACTAGCGGCACTCCGCCCTAACTAAGCTACCCTTCTTTCTTGGGCTAGCGGCACTCCGCCCTAACCAAGCTACCTCTTCCTTGGTCTAGCGGCACTCCGCCCTAACCAAGCTACCCCATTTCCTGGTTTAGCGGCACTCCGCCCTAACCGAGCTCCCCCATCCCCTGGTTTAGCGGCACTCCGCCCTAGCCGAGCTACCCATTCCTCGGTTAGCGGCACTCCGCCGTAATCAGGCCGCTTCATCTTGGTCAATGGCACTCCGCCCTGATCGAGCTACCCTCTCCTTGGTCCAGTGGCATCTCGCCCTGCCCAAGCTGCTCTCTCTCTCTCAGCTCGCATACCAAATAAAAGAAAAAAAATGGGGTTAAAAATAGTGATACCCCGCCAGTCTTGTTCAGACATTCTGAACAAGGGCAAAAATGGCCAAAACCCAGCTGTGGTGAAAACCCGAAAAGGCACTGCATGCAAAATCGGGTACCCCACCACGTGAAAACCCGAAAGGGCGCGTGGGCAAAAGCAAGAGGGGGCTGGCTCCGGTGAAAACCCGAAAGGGCACTTGGGTCAGTAATGTGGTAATCCCAAAGAAAGCCTCACCTCCCGCCATAAAACTCCTCGTCAATCGACCGGTGCCTTGCCCGATCGACGATTAGACCCACTCACTATAGGCCCTACGTCTATCCTGATAAAAGCCCTCATACCTTGTCCCAGGTCCCACCATGATGAAACCTGCTGCTGATCAATGGGCTCACTCACCCGATCAGCAATGAAACCTGTCCGGTTTAGACCTTACGTCTATGCCGATAAAACCTATGAAATCCTTGCATTGGTATAAACCTAGTACCGATGATGAAACCTGCTGCTGATCAATGGGCTCACTCACCCGATCAGCAATGAAACCTGTCCGGTTTAGACCTTACGTCTATGCCGATAAAACCTATGAAATCCTTGCATTGGTATAAACCCAATACCGATGATGAAACCTGCTGCTGATCAATGGGCTCACTCACCCGATCAGCAATGAAACCTGTCCGGTTTAGACCTTACGTCTATGCCGATAAAACCTATGAAATCCTTGCATTGGTATAAACCCAATACCGATGATGAAACCTGCTGTTGATCGATTGGTACACTGCCCGGTCAATGATGAAACCCATCCAGTTTAGACCTTACATCTATCCTGATGAAGCCTATGAAATCCTTGCATCGGTATAAACCCAATACCGATGATAAGAGCAGTCACTAATGGAGCAGCACATCGCCTGATCCGTGCTGAAGTCCCAATTCAAGAAATATATATACGTATATATAAATTAAAAAAAATGGGGTTACAAATAGAGATACCCCGCCAGGCTTGTTCGGATATCTCGGACAAGGGCAAAAATGGCCAAAACCCAGCTGTGGTGAAAACCCGAAAAGGGCACTGCAGGCAAAATCGGGTGCCCCGCCACGTGAAAACCCGAAAGGGCGCGTTGGCAAAAGCAAGAGGGGGCTGGCTCCGGTGAAAACCCGAAAGGGCACTTGGGTCAGTAATGTGGTAATTCAAAAGTTCCATGCCAACAGGCATGCTACATTTACCTCCCTTTCACTGATGAAACCTCCCGTCGGTCAGTTGGCTTCATTCCCCACCGATGATAAAACCCTTCTGGGATAGACCTTACGTTTACCCTGATAAAATTCACGTACCCTCTTTCAAACGTCCCACCGACAACGAAACCCATCACCATTCTGATGAAGCCTGTCCAGCTCAGACCTCACGTCTGTCCTGATGAAGCCTACGCATTTCTTGGCAAGCCTCACCTGCGATAAAACCTGCTGGAATAGACCTTACGTCTATCCTGACGAGACCTACGCCTCTACCGATGTCTCACTGTTGATCGACCGGCACCTTGCCCGATCAATGATGAAATCCTGCAGTTTAGACCTTTCGTCTATTCTGATGAAACTTATAAACCCCTTTGCATCGATATAAACCCAATATCGATGACGAAACCAACTGTTGATCGATTGGCACCCTGCCCGATCAATGATGAAACCCTAGCCAGTTTAGACCTTTCATCTATGCTGAGGAAACTCTTCTTTGCGTCGATATAAACCCAATATCGATGATGAAACCAGTTGTTGATCAACCGGCACCTTGCCCGATCAATGATGAAATCCTGCAGTTTAGACCTTTCGTCTATTCTGATGAAACTTATAAACTCTTCTTTGCGTCGATATAAACCCAATATCGATGATGAAACCAACTGTTGATCGATTGGCACCCTGCCCGATCAATGATGAAACCCTAGCCAGTTTAGACCTTTCGTCTATGCTGATGAAACTCTTCTTTGCGTCGATATAAACCCAATATCGATGATGAAACCAACTGTTGATCGATTGACACCTTACCCGATCAATGATGAAACCCTATCCAGTTTAGACCTTACGTCTATTCTGATAAAACATATGAAATCCCCCTTGCATCGATATAAGCTCAATATCAATGATGAAGTCAACCGTTGGCTGATCGGTACGCCGCCCGGCCAATGATACAATCTGTCCAGTTCGTACTTTATGTCCGTTCTGATGAAAACCCCATACCCTTTTTCAATGTCCCACCTGCTATAACCTCTACCCAGTCTAGACCTTTCGTCTAGTCCGATGAAACCTCTTCTTTCACATTTCTGTAAATTGTCTCCCTCGCAGCACATATTGCCAAGAGGGACGATTACTGCTACCAACAGAATCCGGTTTAAGCACCTCCCCGGATGCCGTCACGCGGTGGAGCGAGTTCCCCATCCTTTCTCTGAGGGGGTGGACGCTCTCCTACCACGTACGGGCCATTCGCATGAGGAATTGCTAAAACCGCTACCCCACTTCTCAAAGTGATAAAACCACATGCAGAAGAAAATGGATACGCGTGAAGCCAAAGATTTCTTTACATTAATAAGTTAGTACATAAAGGGCCCCGAGGTGACGTTGTATCGCAAAAGAGTACAAAAGAAAAAGAAAGAGAAGATGGTTCATGGCTGCCTGAAGATATCCTCGAAAGCCAGAAGACCCACATAAGGGGCGGCTCCCAGTTCATGAAGACGAGCCTCCTCCTCCTGCAGTCGAACGGACTCGTCTTGAAAGGACGCCACCTGCCCCTCTAATAGAGCCGCTTCTTCCTCGAGCTACGGTCGAGAAGTTGTTAGCTGCGGCAGCTCAGCTCGGAGATCGGACAGTTCAGCTTCCAGGGTAGTTATCCGGTCACGCACAAACTGCTCCCGCTCCGCCAAAGACTGCATTTGGCACTGTCGCTCCTGAAGAATAGAGTTCATCTTCGCCAGCTCGGATTTGCATTCCATTCTTTGCAACTTCAAAGCCGCCCGTTTGTCAGACATGATATGTGTCAAGAAATCCCGGCGATGAACAAATTTTAACAATAAAAGAACCCGCTGGGCCCATATTTATGTGGGACATCCATCGCCTGCAAGCCGGCGGTGAAGCGCTCAGCTATCTCCTTCAACTGTGGATAGGTTAGTCCGGGCTGGGACTCCACTAGCTGGCGCAGCATGCCCAGATGTTGCCAGACAAAACTCTCAGGTGAAGTAAAGCCAGGCAAAGGCAGAGGAGCTACTTCAAAAGTTACTTCACTATCAATGTCCGCCCATAGGGTGATATCCGGCTACGAAGAAGAAGATGGGAGTCTACCGAAGGTACCAACTGAGCTCTCCCTGCAACCTCTGGCGTGGCCAAGAGATCTTCCACTTCCATCTCCTCGGAAGCGGCTGTCTGAATACCCCCAGATGCAACTTCAGGCACCTCCTCCTCAGATTCTGAAAGTATGGAGATAGAGTCCGGGGCGGTTACGGGCAATACTCCCAGTTCGCAGCAGCCACCTCTCCTTCTTCCATCTCCGCTTTGGTGGCCAATTCCTTCAATGTCGAGGCCGCGGAGGCCACAGTCTGAGGAGGCAAAGGTTCACCCTCTATGATTGATGTTGTGGGAATTGTTGACTGAGGAGCGATGGTCATCACTGCCGCCGGTATGAAAGCAGAACTTCTGGCTAGATCAGCTTCGGCTCTGAAATCTGAAGCCCTGATAGGAGTGCATCTGTCTCCTGAGGCCCCCAGGTCCAACGATGCTAAGTCTGTTGAAGACTGTATTCGCATTGGAACAGGGTGAATGACCTCAGGAGCCCCCATGCAGGATAAAGGTAGAAAAGGGACAATAGCCCAATTTGCAGAAGAAACCTCCATAAAAGTTGCAGTTGTGTCTGAGCTGACGGTGATAGGGCCCTGAGACCAAAGCAAAACAACTTTTAGCACTAAATGAAGATGCAGATGAAGCAGTAAGCCTGAAAGGGGACCCACCTTTGAAGCAGGGTTCACATCCTCGAAGTGGGGCGAAAGAGGAGGAAACTCCAAAGTTGAAGCGACAAAGAGTGAAGATATGTCGATCTCGGTGTCGAGCCCGGCAAACTCCTCTTGCAACTCCTCCTCGGAAGATGGCACCATCAGCTTAGCAGGCTGAAAAGACAGAGCACCTTTTGCAAGTACATGCGGGGCTTCTGATTCAGGAGCATCCCCCTCACTGCCGCTGAAAGCCACTTCCTCCTCATCAGAGACGGTTGTAGAGCTACCCGATGATATTTCTACCCTGGCTACATGCTGTGGGGACGCCTCTAAAGCATGTCGGGATGTGGATCGGGTAATTATGTGCCTGGCCGAAATAGTACCCCGCTTCGACTGAGTCTTGTGACCCTCCGGAGGTTGAATCGGCTCTTCTGTCATCCTTTCAACCTCAGCCTGCTCCTCGGCTGCCATTTCAACAGAAAAGCGATCTCTGAGGGTTATAGTAGAAAAAGCAATAGAAGTGTGAAACAGATGAGAAAGCACACTTACCCCCCGCCTCACTAGCCGGCGTGGGGGAAGGCAGCTTGGTCTCTGCTTCGGAGGGTGCCACAATTGGCCCTTGAGCTGCGCAAAAAGGGAAGGGGTCAGAGTCGAAGACTTCTTTGGAAATCTGCAAAAGATGATGAAGAATGCAAATGCAAGCTAATGATGTTACCCTGAACCGGTGTCTGAGCAGCCTCCCTTTGCAACTCAAACTCATCGAATGAGGGAATGTCGGGGAGAGGGGTCCCAGTGTCCATCGCCACCGAAGTCGACTGTTGAACATGGGCCTTTTTGGCCTTCCTAGCCTTCCCAACTGTAGCCTTGACTGCGGAAGCCTTCCTCTTCTTGCCAGGAGGCAGGGGAGTAGTGGTCGGTGCTGCAGCCGGGACTTCAAAATAAGTAGGCTTCTCGGCCTGCGCAATAATCTTTCTATAGAGCCCCTGCCGCTTTATATCAGGCCGGTCTGTTGAAAATGGCAGAAGGGTGATGGGATCAGTGGGTGCGAAATTCAGATGCTAAGCAGAAAACACTGCAATCAGAAAAGAAGAAATCTTACCTGCCGGGCCGTCGTAGAATACAGAAAGTGGCCAGTACAGATAAGCTACCTCCTTGGAGCGGGAAGCAGCCTCCTTGATGAGCCAGCACACATCACCAAATATCTGGCACTTCTCTACTAAAGCTGCCAGATCATTATGGCCGTGAGAGTCAAGGCATCGAAATAAGTCAAGATGGTCCATGCCCCAACCATCGACATAATGAAATGATATAAACAGTGGCTTGTTCAATATGCCAGCTATCGGGCTTTCTGCAGATAATCCATGCAAATTCAGCAGAATGAACAGCCAGGACGTTTGCCTATAGTACGTCTGAGTTCTATCTTCTCGGCGTACAAACATCCTATATGGATGAAATTTATCAATTGGACCCTTCCAAGGAGCTACTGTCGGGAGCGGCTCTTCAACAGGGAATGGATACTGCTGCTCCTCCAAGCGAGCGCCTCCCACACGGCATAAATGCTTCAAGGTCTTCAGGAAAGTGTCTTCATTAATAGCAGCAAAGACAGGGACAAGCGGCTCAGAACTCTTTTCCTTCAATGCCCGACGTTGAGTCAGATAATTCTCCGCCTCCCTCGGGTGCTGTGAGTAAAGTTTTTTCAAGTGGGCCTCAGGAATATCAAACACCGGCCCAGGTTGTTGTTTCAGGAAGGAGCGCTCTGCCACATCCCAGAAGGCACCCCTACCATCCCTGTAAAAACCGGTCCGGATGTTCCACCATTTGATATATTCTGATGTTACCCGGGGAACACGGTTAGAAACAGTGGGCACCCTGAAAACTACATCGTCCTGGCGATGATAGAAATCCCACCACAACCGGCCTTCGCCAACAATGACGGACCCGTGCTTGGCCCGGCTATCCAAAGGAAACTGAGCAGCTGAGGTGGGGATGTGCTGGTCGTAGCCGAAGTTCCGCCCAAATCAGAACGGATAGTATGGCTCCAAAAGAAGAAGGCCACCCTTCCTGAAAATTAAAACACTGGGCCGAATAGCCATGGCCCATCTGACTAGCTCCGGTTCCAGAATAGGCAGAGCAACTTCAGCCCCTGTGACAGGATGAGCATAAGTCTCTATCTCTGCCAGCTTGCACTCTCTCTGAGGATCAATCAAAGGAGCTGAACCTGCCGCCAAGCTCCAGAAATGAATGCTACCGGGGGCGTCCACTGGTACCCTTATCAGTCGGCCCCTTATTTTAAACAACTGATCATAAAAGGGACCAGACTCAGCACTGGCGAATTCGATCATTCTAGGCAACACCGTATCTGCCTGCAAGGTTCTCGGAGCCAACTCAGGGAATATACTGCAAACCCAGGCATTGAAGAAGTGAAAAGGACCCACGGTCCTCAAAGAACGGGGAGTCCGATGCTTGTGCAGGTCCCCCAAAGATTTATATATCAAACACAGGGCCACTGGGCAAAGCGACAGCTTCATCCCCCATGCCATCTGACAAGCTGGATATATGGCCTCTGGCCGAATGACGGTCTCGTCCCCTTGTGGGAGGGTGAAAGTACACAACCAGAAGGTGAAATAGGCCGCACAATGTGTGATGGGATCTACTCCTGCCGGATTGGGACCACCTTTGCCCGCATGACGCAATGAGGATGGCAGCGCTGACTTGTAGCGAGGGGCCCTTATCTGTTTGCTGGCAACTGGACCCAGGGAAGGAAAGTCTGCATACTTCAGGGGACCGTCAAAGAAATACTGGAGCCACTGCCCTATCCGGACCCTCAGTTTGCTGCCTTTCTCTCGGGGATGATAGCCTTTGGAGGACCCTCTGCTGTACGCCAGACAGATGGAGCGGTATACCTTCATCAGATATCGATATGAGAAGCCGATGGAATACTTGCCCTTGCCATCAGAGCTATCCTTCTCGGAATCTGTCAAGCAAACTTCCTCATACGGCTCGCCATCAATGGGCAGACCGGAGAGCTGCGATAAACTCCAGAGGTCCAGGGATGTCTCACCCTCCGCTGTATAAAAAGTGTTGAATAAAGGGCAGAACACTTCGAACATCCCGCAGCACAACCCTCTGGATATGGGATATCGAAATCTAGAAGCGAAAATGCTGTGATATACCCCGGCTCTGATCAGCAGAGGGGCATACTCCTTCAGAACAAACTCTGTGAACTCCACTGCCCCTACTCGGAATAAGTGCGCCTCAGTGATTTTGGTATCCCCGAACCAACCAGCGGCCAGATGGTACTTGAACTGAACGGCCGAACAATTCATCACGAAGGGCTCTTCGCGATATCCCCACTTTAATGGCGCCAAGGACATGCCATAGCCGGGCTTCTCCCTATGAACTCGGCCGCTAGCATTATCCCACTGGGCAGGTGTGAATTCCGGGGCCCGGGCCAGCATCTTCTTCTCTGGTTCCAGCTTCGATATGACGAGGACTGCATCCCAGTCGCGCTTTTCCCCAGAAAGATAGATGGCCTTGCTGCGATACACTGATTCCTTCAGGCTATCCCGCTGAGCAAGGATGGCAGCTTCAACTACGCTAGCTATCCGGTAGTCTCGCATGCCGCCCACTGTGAAAGTTCAGATGAACGGCATCAAAGGTCGGTCCTTTGGGAGGTCTGGCCGGTAGCTACCATCCCGCCTGAAGCATGTCTCGGTCGCCGTGGAGTATACCCGGGCCATCGACACTGTGTCAGTCTCAGAGTCAGACGATTCATCGACTGAAGCAATCCTGTCGTATCCGAAATCCAGACTGTGCACGTTCAGCCAGTTTACTTTGGCTCGTGATATGTCGGGCTGGGCCGATGAGCTAGCACCAACAGCTCCAGAAGATGCAGCATCAGAACTGGAAGCCATTGCAGTGTCTGCAGTCAGAGAAAAAGTGTGAATTAGAAGCCAGTCTTATAAAGATTATAACATGAGACCCTATGAAAATTTTGGCAGCATCTCCCCTTATTCGGGGTCTGCCCAAGGAGAATA
This sequence comes from Amorphophallus konjac, assembly GCA_022559845.1. Lineage (NCBI taxonomy): Eukaryota > Viridiplantae > Streptophyta > Magnoliopsida > Alismatales > Araceae > Amorphophallus > Amorphophallus konjac. Next base: position 167,285,622 of record CM040125.1, on the reverse strand, counting down.
GGGAGTCACCAACCAAGAGGGGGTGGTCCCGAAATCAAAAGGGATTAAATCCCCAAAGAACGTCCTGACAGGCGAAGAAAATGAGACGGCCGAGAGAGGAGAAGAAGCTCCCGCTGATGATGGAAAGCCGAAGAAGAAGAAAGGAAATGAGACGGTCGAGAGGAAAAGATCGCTCGGGTCGAAGAAGAAGAAAGACAAAGAAGAAGCAAGAATGAAGAAAAAAGGGCTTTCGGCGCCTTAATATAGGGCCCGAAGCAGATGGGTTCTCGGCGCGGCCAAATGCGCACCGAGAACCGCCTAGGCCAAGAGCCCCCGTCGGCCAGAAGGCGCGCCGAGAACCCCCAGGCCGAGAAGCCTTGGCCGAGGCCCCCTTCCGCCAGGGCACGCCGAGAAGCCCCAGGCCGAGAGCCCCCTTCGTCCGCGCCGAGAAGCTCCGCGCCGAGAGGTCCCTCGCGCCGAGAAGCTTCGCGCCGAGAGGCTCACGCCGAGAAGTCAGTGCCCTGTGCTGAGAAGCTCCGAAATGCTAAAAATAAAGAAAATGCGAAGATAAAAAAATATGAAAATGAAAGATCCGTGTGTAGAATATTGTTGCAACGAGATGATCAAGTCTGAGAACCAGATTGAAGACAAATTGAGGAAGATACCCTCGAATGATGAAAGACACCTGCAAGCCCCGTGCCGCTTATTCTGCGCTTACGCCGCCCGCAGGTGGGGGGCATTTATTGACACCTAGAAAATGAACAAGGGTGAAAACATAATTGAAAAGAGGGTCGGACCAACAGTGAAAGACCAATGATGAAGCTCATCAACTGTCTACCCGGCTGGAGCCTTTGTCGGCCAAGCCGATACCCGGTGCCGATATCATTCAGACGACAACACTGATAGAGCGGCAGTTACTCGACTGATGGGACCTCCCAACACACTTTTACTAAGAGCTATGTTACTGTTACATCCAAGAACCCACAGATGACATGTCAGCATAGGCCAGATGTCGGCTTATTGACAGATGTGATGTAAGATAAAGATGAAGCCGGTGCCGGCAGATGAAGATTGTAAAGGCTTTTGCAAAGTCAGAACACAAGAGGAATCGTCTCCACAGACTATATACCCGGCTGAGGTCTTCCCAGACTAAAGCTGATGTATGAGCTCGTCACCATTCAAGTGACGATGTCGATAAGATAATACCCGGTTTTGTCACCATTCAGATGGCAATACTGATGAAACCCCTGTCTACGGACTGATGAAACCCTTGTCTACGGACTGATGAGACCCCTGTCTACGGACTGATGAAAACCTTAATAATGATACAAGCTGTGTCACCAATGGAAGACCCTTTTGGGTGAGGATGCCCTTGAAAGACCCAAATAGGCCTGTGAAAGTGGCTAAATTACTTTAATTGGGACTGCAATATTAGCGCTGAGAGTCACTTGCCGAAGCCCAAAAGGTGGCGCCGAGAGGCACTGGCTGAAGCCCAAAAAAATGGCGCCGAGAGGCACCTGCTGAAGCCCAAAGGGTGGCGCCGAGAAGTTGAAGGCAGGAGCGCCGGGAAGCCCGTTTGAGGCGCGCCGAGATGGTGTCTGCCGAGAAGGAAGAGGCTTGATGAAGCATGCCGAGAAGGGGGGAAACGCTTATAAAAACCCCTCCCTTCGAACAAGAAAAAAGAGAGACGCCGGGAGGAAGAGAAAAAGAAGCCAGAAAAAGAGAGAAAAGAAAAGAGAGGGAGTCCTGCCAAGAGAGAGACCCCCCTCGGCTGAGAGAAGAGAAGAAGCAGAAGAAAAGAAGAAGAAAAGGCTCCAGGTGGGCTGCTAGGGGGAGGGAGAGGAGTCAATGCTCCACCCTCCCTCCCCATGTTCGCTGTTCCTTTTTCATTGTTCTCCGTATGTAGTAGTCCAAGTTTTAGTGCTTCGATTATTCATATGATTCTCCCCCTGTTCCTCCCCTTTATGTTTCTCGGCTTTAGTCCTGCAGTCGATGTAAATAATGGTAGTGGGATGAAATAAATGCAGTTGCCGTGATGGATATTAGGCAATATGAGCTTCCCCTGTCTCTATACGTATGCGTATTGTTTGTCTGAATGCCCCATGGGCGGAACGATTCGAGCTTCAGAGTTGAATCTGTTCTTAGAGCAGGGATGAAGATAGAACTCCCACCCCTGTTTAGTGGGTCATTGGGTTCTATTCTCTCCTCCCTTCCTGTCTCAATGGTATGCCCTCCGTATACGTTCGAGTTTTTCCCCTCGAGCCTCTTGTGCTGTTCGGGAACCAGAGACATCAATCTCTTGGTTTCCCGGACTGCCGACTATAAAAGATGTATTTGAACCCGCAGATGAACGCAACCCTGGGTCTTCACTCTAACCGTTGAGTGATTAAGACCTGGAGTCCCGACGCCGAGGGTTCTTTCATCGCTGTTTTGCTTCTTCGATGCCACTGTGCTAGTCTGGGGGATCAGAGACAGCCATCTCTTGACCCCCCCAGACGTCTGGCAGCAGATAGATGAAAGCTACTCAGGGCCCTAACGATGGCCTCTCCTCCTCCTGATGATTTGGTCTCTCAACTTCCCTGGCATCCCTCTAGCAGAGGCATCCATGAAACCTCCTCCTGCACCCCCGATTCGGTCTCACTCTGAGCCACAAAACCCAGAAACTCCCGGACAGAGTACCGCAATCAAACCCTGAAAGCCTTCCGCAGAAACCACCTTCTCGGCGTGCAAAATTCCCCGCCGAGAGCTGTCCCGCTGAGATGCCCTCTCCCCCCAGCTAAATGACAAACTCTGCCATTTAAACCTTTTTCACGTGAGCCTCCATGCAAGCCTCTCGGCGCCAGGCTCCCGGCGCGGCCAGGAGCGCGCCGGGAAGCTCCACACCGAGACCCCCTCCCCTATAGGCCTATTCAAACCCCTCCATGCAAGCCTCTCGGCGCCACCTTCTCGGCGCGGCCAGGAGCGCGCCGGGAAGCCGCCGCCGAGACCCCCTTTTTTGAACCAATAAACCGCCGCCGAGACCCCCTTTTTGAACCAATAAACCCCCACCGAGAGGCCCTTTGGCCAGCCAAGAAACCACCGCCGAGACCCCCCTTTGGCCAACCAATAAACCTCTGCCGAGACCCTCCTCTGGCCGATAGAAAGCCATGCCGAGACCCACCTTCTTGGCCAATTGAAGTCCAGTCAGAGGCTCTTCTCTGCACTGCCATCTGTCAACCTTCTGATTTCTTCAGACATATGCCCTGGGGATGTTCAGAGATCGTCATGGACGCCTTGAGATGACACAGTAATGGGGAAGACCTCCCCTACAGTCCTCATTCCCGATCCGGATTTCACCCTTATGAACCCAAAGGGCCATGTCATTACATGAGTTCCGAGGGATTTCAAAGGGATATTAAGCAATGGCATAAATGCAAGCGATGTCCCGGGGCCCGATGCCCATCCTCGTTCGGTCGTCATCCCGGCATTCCGTGGATGATGACCTATTCTCTCTTGGCATAATCCAAGCTGAGCGGACATGCTGCCGAAATTTATGCATATCCTATTGGGTGACTGTGATGTTCTCCCTCTCAACCCCGTCGGCCCACGGAGTTATGCCTTTGCATGCCCTCTGATGGTCCCTCCAAGGGGGATATAGATGTGCCATCACACCCACATGGAGCGTGCCATGTCACGCCGGTCCCCATTCGGACTCCGGGCCAATTATGCCCGATCTTTTTCGGATCCTACTCTGCCACCGCATAGGTAGTTTCCTATTCCCCACTTGGCATAGTTCAAGCTGGTGGGAATATGCTGTCGGAGCTATCCCCTAAGATAACGAACCCCTGCTTCGTCTAATCCATTTAGCGTCTTGCAAACGAATGAATTCCGTTTCTTTTGAGCATGTGGCTTTACCGATGTCCTCCTCCTATCTTAGCATTTAATCAAGGGTTGTCCTCCTTAGGGAGGACGTAATTAACGTCATAGCGTTCAGGGTATGACGGACTTCTGGTCCCGACTCGGACTTCACAATCGACTGACCAAGTCAGATCGAGCGCACAATAAAATCGTCACTTCGGTGACTGGCACGCCAATAAACCAACAAACGAATGAATCAATAAATAATAAACAGATAACATTTAAATAAGAGGATAATAAAATCCGCGTCCACAGGCGGTACGTACCGAGTTGGCGATCCGTGATCAGCGGATCTCAGAGCTTGAGCGGTCCCTGAGGCGACGAGAGGAGCTTCCTCAGGACGTGGCCGAGCTGCGGGTGGCTCTTGAGCTGGAGCGATGGGAGCGTGCCCGTGAGTGCGAGGAGCGTGCTCGTGAGCGTGCGGAGTTGGCGGACCTGAGGACCCAGCTGATCCTTTCTCAGGAGCGGCTACGAGTGTCTGAGGAGCGTCTCCAGCAAGGGCGCGAGCGAGCACGGGCTGCGGGGTACTCCTTAACCAGCTCCACTTTTGTGGCAGGCTCTTCCCTCCGAGAGAGGAGCGAGGCAGGGGGACACGTTCGGGTTCCTGCTTCTTCACGGGGGCCGATGCCTCCTCCACTAGTGCCAGCTCGGGACGGCGAGGAGGAGGTTGAGAGTAGGAGAGATGAGGGTGGAGGCGAGAGCTGAGAGATTTACTTGTACTCCTCCACCCTCACACCTGTACTTACACATTCATGATGTATATATACATGAGATTGAGATTTTTTGTTACCTGAGCACTTTGTGTGGTTGTGGCCTTTTCCTCTTTCCACGTTCTTCGTTTTTGCTTTGCTTTGCCCTGTTTCTGCAGCTGCTGTTCACACTTGAATAAACAGGTTAATTCATCTGTTTGACTTGGCCCCTTGCCCGATAAGCAAGGGGTAGCAACATTTTGACCTTAATGATGGGTCAAGAGGCCAAGCCTTTAATCAACTAAGGCAATAAAATAGCTGATAGCGGGGAGATGCCTCATGCACAGTACGCATATGCAAACCATAAATAAAAGATGCTCATGCAAGCATACATCGTGAAGAAATGCATTTTTTTCTTGTTTTTGCTTATTTATATATTTATATATTTTTTTTGTTATTTTTTCTTAAAAACACGCCTTATAGTAGGTCGTGGTTCCCATAAAAACGCCTTAGAAGACGGCGTGAATTTGAAAAGGAATTTGATTTTTTTTTTGAAAAAAGAAACGACCTGCTAAGAGACGTTATTCTGAAAAAGATGACCTAATTGAGGACGTTAATTCTAAAAAAAAAGGCGCCTTAGCCGAAGGCGTTCATTGAACTATTCCATAAAAAGTTGTCAAGGCTATCAAGACCACAAGTCTTACACGGTCACCATCTAAAATTCATTAACCTTTCTTGAGTAGTTAAAAGGGGGTTGACGTGACCATAGTTGGCTTGTATTCGAGATTTCGCACAGTGCAATTTCTTAAGTCCGTCTTGACCATCCTGCCAGCTCGTGACTTACCACATAGAAAGGATGGAAGAAAATATAAGGGAAGCCCATAAGAGATTCTGAGATGCTCAAGGCAAAGTTACCTCCCCTACCCTATGCCTGTTGGGGTTCGGTATTTGGCGTAGGGAAATTTGTTGCCTTTTTGCCTCTTTTACATTGCACGCATACGCCCAAGGTTTTCCTTGCGGGGACTTTGCCCTCTTGACATGCTTTTCTTTTCACAATTTGACTTTCACTTTGGAATTGATTTGCATTGATGAAAATAAACCTAATTGTACTTGGGCTTTTGTGGCATTTGCTCCCTTTTGGGCCCTGACTTCCACCTACTAGGGCGGCGGATAGGCTTGGCGTGTCTACCTCGAGGTCTCCCTTCCTCCCTTATGGGCCGAAGAAGAAAAGAACAGGTATTGTCTTTCACTTTTAGTCAGGTTTTTGACTTTCCATCGGATTTTGCACTGCTTGAGCTCAAGAATGAAGCGTGTAGTGTGTGCGGGAATCAACCCCCTTTTAAATTAGCAAGACTGATGAATGAATTCTGAATTTTGACCTTTCGGACCTTGATCCTTCGTATGCCATGGCACCAATTTTGAAGAATCTCTATTTTTTTTGTTTTTTTGATTTTTGAAGAATTTATTTTTTTTGGAGGTTTTGAATCAATTTTTTTTGAATTTTGAAGATATATATATTTTTTGGATTTTTTGTTGAATCAAGGGTAGTATTTCTTAAGATATAAACCATTCCAAGGGTGAGTTAACTCTTCCCCTTCAGCATTACTCAGTTTATAAGCATTACCAGGATAAACTTCTTTTATGATAAATGGTCCTTCCCAATTGGGTTGGAGTTTTGAGCGGGGGCCACCCGGCTTTACAAAAATTCTCTTGATTACCATCTCACCGGTTTTAAATTTCCTCTCAATTACTTTCTTTTGATAAAAACGTGAGAGCCTGTTTTGATAAACGCGCGCATGCTCAGCGGCGACCAGACGCTTCTCGTCTAGGAGCTCCAATTGGGCGAGGAGTGAATCACGACGTTCATCCATAGAAAAATCCTTATCCAATTGTACTCGCAGAGAGGGAATAAGAATCTCATAAGGGACTACCGCCTCGATTCCATAAGTAAGGGCGAAAGGGGTTTGCCCAGTAGGGGTGCGAATGGAAGTGCGATAGGCCCAGAGAGCTTCAACTAGCTTATCTGGCCAATCCGAAAATTTATTAGCCTCACACGTCTTTTTGACAATTTTTATCAAAGTTTTATTAGTTGCCTCTGCTTGGCCATTGCTCTGCAGATAATAGGGAGAAGAATGATGCAATGCAATGTTATACCTGTTGCAGAGATCCTTGATTTCTTGAGAGATAAATTGAGGTCCATTGTCGGTGACGATGGTGCTCGGGATGCCGAACCTCGTGATGATGTTCTTCATTATAAACTTGCAGACGGTTGACGCTTTGATCTCCACGTAAGCTTCTGCTTCCGCCCACTTGGTGAAGTACTCCGTTGCCATGAGGATGAATGATTTTTGCTTGGTCAGGAGGTTCGAATCACCAAGAGGTCCAATGATATCAAAAGCCCACATGGAAAAAGGCCATGGGGAGGACGTAGGATGGAGTGAAGAAGCAGGAGAATGAATCTTGTCGGCGTGCAGTTGGCACTTAACACACCTTTGAACATAGAGGGAACAATCCTCTTCTAGAGTTGGCCAATAGAAACCTAGCCTAAGGATCTTCTTAGCTAGCATCTGGCTATTCACATGACCACCACACACTCCAGAATGCGCCTCTTCCACAACTTTCCATGATTCATCATCGTCGAGGCATCTTAATAAAACACCGGTGAGCCCTCTTCTATAGAGCACACCTCCATTCAAAACATATCGCTGAGCCACTCTTCTAATTGCTTTCTTTTCTTCAGCAGTGGCTTCCTCGGGATAGGATTGATCATTGCAATACCTGGCAATCTCATAATACCAAGGCTTCTCTTCGTCAGCCAATTCTTCTTCCCAGTCTAAAAGCATGACCTCTTTACCTTTAAGAGATTCCCTCTGCTTAACCTTTTCAAGCACTTGATCCCTAATATCGAGGAATGCGCGATCCTTGATAGCTGGTGTGTCACGCTGATGAATCAGGGGAACATGAGAATCACGCTCAGGAGGGAAGACTAAAGCAGAGGCCAAAGAGGCAAGGGCATCGGCCAAGATGTTCTGGCTACGAGGAACATGGACGAAAATCAATTTGGTGAAGAGCTTGACATAAGCTGAAGCAAGTTCCTGGTAAGGTTTGAGCTTGGGATTGATAGTGCGGCACTTGACCAACACCTGGCGCAGAATAAGCTGACTATCGCCCACAATCCTCAAATGGGTGACACCATATCTATGAGCGGTTTGAAGACCGGCCAAAAGAGCTTCATACTCAGCTATATTATTGGTGACGGAGAAAGTGAGCCGAGCAGCAAATGAGATGGTCACCCCTTCTGGTGTCAAAAGAACCATGCCGATCCCTCTTCCTTGGGAATTTAGAGCTCCATCAAAATGTAATGTCCACATAGGATCGTAGGGTTGATTAATGGACATCAGTTCTTCATCTGGAAACTCCGAATTGACAGGATCAAAATGAGGTAGAGGGTGATGAGCAAGGTGTTCAGCAATGGCGTAACCTTTGATAGCTTTCTGTTGAATGTAAGTGATGTCAAATTGAGAGAGGAAGCTTTGCCAGCGTGCTAATCGATCAGTGAGGACAGATTTTTCAAGGAGGAATTTAATCGGATTCATGCGAGCAATGAGGTGAACCTCGTGAGCTAGGAAATAGTGCTTTAACTTCTGCACTACCCAGACTAAAGTAGCGCAAGTCTTCTCCATGGCTGAGTACCTCTGTTCACAGGGGTTAAGAAGTTTAGACAAGTAGTATGCTGCCCTCTCCTTACCTTCTTCGTCCACTTGAGGTAAGACAGCACCTACGGAGTCATCCAGGACAAAGACATAGAGAACGAGTGGTTTGCCTGGAATCGGCGGCCTCAGGACAGGAGGATTGGCCAAATAATCCTTCAATCCGTCAAAGGCTGCCTGACACTTGTCATCCCAATTAAACTTGACTCCCGGCTTAGTAAGCTCGTAAAATGGCCTACATCTTTGCGAATGCTGGGAAACAAAGCGGCGGATGAATTGCAACCTCCCGATTAATCCTCGAACTTCCTTCAAATTCTTGGGAGGAGTCATATCTCTAATGGCCCTTGCCTTGTTGGGATCAACTTCAATTCCCCTCTTGCTGATAATAAATCCAAGCAATTTCCCTGAAGAGACGCTAAATACGCACTTCTTGGGGTTCATCTTCAACTGATACTCTCGTGATCTTTGCAAGACCTTAGCTAGAACCCCAGGATGCTCAATCCATGTCCTTGATTTTACTACCAGGTCATCCACATACACCTCAATATAAATATGGATCATGTCATGAAAAATTGCCATCATAGCCCTCTGATAGGTGGCTCCAGCATTCTTAAGTCCGAAAGGCATGACCACATAGCAATAAGTACCCCATGGTGTAGTGAACGAGGTCTTCTCTTGATCTTCCTCAGCCAGACGAATTTGATTGTAACCTGAGAAGCCATCCATAAAAGAGAGAGTCTCAAATCATGCCGTATTATCAATCAAAACATCAATATGAGGGAGGGGGAAGTCATCTTTAGGACACGCACGGTTGAGATCCCGGAAGTCTATACAAATCCAAATTTTTCCATCTTTCTTCATAACCGGGACGATGTTAGCCACCCAATTAGGGTAGAGGACAACTCTAACAAATCTAGCCTTATGGAGCTTGTCGACCTCTTCTTTCATCTTTAAAGCCATATTAGGGTGGAAACGCCTCAACCGTTGCTTGACCGGGACAGACCCTGGCTTAAGTGTAAGGTGATGTTCAACGAGCACAGGGTCTAAACCAGGCATATCTTCATAACTCCACGCAAACGTGTCCTTGTATTCTTGCAGAACTAAAATGAGTGCCTCCTCTTCGGAGGGCGACAAATTCTTGCTTATGAGGACAATCCTAGGGTTTTCCTCGGTACCCAAATTAATTTCTTTGGTAGGCTCTTCTACAGAGGCTGATGGTTCGTCAAATCATCTTATGCCACTAGCAAAAGCATCAGCCTCGTCCTCATATTCTTTATAACTTTCTTCCCCCTCTTCAATAGGGTCTTCATCGTTCATGATTTCATAGACACCCAAACCCTCATAAGAAACAACAGCATCCTCATATTCTAACTCTGGCAGGATGATCGGGTCCTCCACAAATTCGGGGATGGTAAGCAAGCCTGACATCTAATGGCTAACTCTAACAGAAACTTACGGGGAATCTGCTTACCCTTGGACTTCTTATGTGAATCTACCCCTTGAATCTTAGTGTTAGCAGAGGAAGAGGAGGAGCAACTAGCTTGATCAGAAGAAGGAAGGGAAGGAAGTAAAAAGGCAGATACAGGAGGTTATATAGAGGAAGTCCCCTCACTAGAGGGGGAGAAAAGATTTAGCAATGAATCTTGAAGGAGCGACCCCTGGGTCGGGACGCACTCAGAAGAGAAATAGGAGGTCTCCTCAACAGAAATGGAGATTTGAAAATTTGGGAATTTGGCGTTTTTTTTCGTTTTTGTTTTTTTCTTCATTTTTATTTTCTTTTTCAAGAAGAAAGCAGTGTGAAGGGAGAATAGCAGGAGGAGTGGAAATTGCAAGATCGGAAAAAGATTGAATCAGTGATGGCCCACGCGGGGGCGTGATGGAGAGTTTAGAAAATCGCTCGAGGAGCGAAGAAGGAATTGTGAGAGAAACTTGGATTGTATCTGGAGACAAATTGATTATAATCGGAGGCGGTCTTGGCACGCGACCAAACCGATGAGAGTATAAAGAAGCAAGCACAGATGGATGTATGGAAGTGAGAGAAAAGAGGCCGGCCCACAGACTGTCCACAGTAAAAGCTTCTTCAAACGGAACATCCGGCTCTCCAGTATCAGTGTAGTCACTCAGCAGCTGCCTCTTGTCTGTAATTGCAGCTGGCATTTTAATCAATTGGTGTATTAATGGCGGCCATTCTGGATCAGTCGGCATGAAAAGGCGGCTCAAGGAAATAGTGATATCCTGCATATCGAACCACCTGTACCAGTCACATTCTGGATCATCCATTTTCCTTCTCTTGTCAGGCCTTAAAGACTCCAGGGCTTTATATGTGGCCAACGGGGCAATATGACGAGCAAACTGTCTAGCGTGAACATATTGACAGTCTAATATGGAAGTAATTATGGTAGTTTGCTCTTCATTTTGAAAGCCACCTGGGATAAAATGTGTCTTCAATGTCCAAGTAAGCGGCTGGCGATCTGTCTTCAGAGTGGATGTCATAAATGCCCATGGTTCATCTTCATTTTTGCACGGCCCCTTATAACCTAGGCCGCCTCGTACAATCAGCTTCTGAGGTTTAACAGGCCTAGTCCTGCCTTGGAGTTTGATACCCAGGCCTTTGCCACTTTGATACCCCATTGTCATTAAGATGTTCCAGCCAGAGGTATTCATCATTGTTTTCTTGTTTTTCCCGTTGGGAGGCAGGGGTGTCATAGCAACTGTTGTGACAGTTTCAGATGGCGTTGGCTGTGGACAAGGGACGTCCAGCACAGATAATAGTGGCTTATTGGCAGGCCACATAGAAGGAACTGACGAAGCCACATGAATATCCTCCTCTGGCAAAATTGGCATACTGGTGACTTTAATAATGCGGCCCTTGTGTGGAAATTTAAGGCATTGGTGATTTGTGGAGGGCACCGCATCGAGTTGCTGAATGTAGGGGCGTCCCAGAATGCCATTAAATGTTGGATCCATGTCCAGAATGTGGAAATCTGCTGTGATGGCTGCAGGACCCAAACTCACCTTTAAAGTAATCATGCCTAGAGGAGGCTTCTTCGTGTTATAATATGCAGTGACTGTGATAGTGGACGGCCGGATTTGGCTTTCCGGAATACCACACAACTTCGGAGTGCTAGGTGGCAAGACATTGATGGATGCCCCAGTGTCCACCAGACATTGCTTGACAGCCACCTTGTTGATATCAACTGTGATGCACAAAGCATATTTTCTTGCTGGGAGTGGTGCCAACTCATGTTCATGGAAAGTAATCGCCGGCTGGCTGCTAGCAGGCGTTAAAACCGTGACTATCTGCTCAACTGGAATGTCCTCATTGACCATCACCTTTTGCAGATATTATTTCAATGCTAACTGATGAGTGGTGGACCGTTTGACCAATTCCAGGATTGAAATCCTTGCTGGAGTCCGGTCCAAATGCTTTAACAAATCATATTCAGTGCCCGGCACGGACCCTTGTTCTTGCTCTTGCTCTTGCGGCCCCTGCACAGGCTCTAGCTCTCTTTGTGGAAAAATACGGTGGAAAATCCATCCACTGCGGAGCGGTGCCATGCCTTGTAGTGCCTCTGTCGGGGCAAGTGTGGGTGGAGGATTAGAAGAAGAAGAAGGTGTGTTGGTGTTAAGAAGTGGTGGAGTGGGAGTTCCCGCAGAGGGAATCCCTGTAGAGGGTGCTGGTGCCCTGGTAGGAGGCGTAGAGGTAGAAAGGGATACCCGAATGCAGGGGGAATTGGTGGGGGGTGGAATGAGAAGGGTTCTGGGTACAAAAGGTGGCAGAACCGATGGTGGGGGGATCCTTGCCAGTAAAGGAGTAGTGATGGCGGGCGCAGTGGGTGTTGGTGATGGGCGGATGAGGAGTGGCCTAGATGGCAATGGTGAAGGGTTGGTGGTGTATGGTTTTTGTGGTGGCGTAGGCTGTGGAGGTGGTATACGTGTAAGAAGGGGGCGAACCGGCAAGGTCGGAGAATAGGCGGGGGTAGGTGGGTTAACGGTGCGCAGAAGGGATCGGCCCAATTGAGGAGTAGAAGAAGAAGAATGGGTGCGCAAGAGGCGCGGAGGTTGATTTTGATTGTGATAAAGTGCCCCGACAGAGGCATTTTCTTCATGCCATCCCTGCCCTCTCTCCACCTCATAGAGAGACGTGACAGGGTTTACGTGCTGGTTTGGCGGGTGCTCCGGCAGTGGATTGTGGACAATCCCCATATCATGCTGAGGCGTTGAAGCTTGTTGTTGCTGCTGTGGAGCTGGTTGCTGTGGCTGCTGAGCTTGTTGCTGCCGAGGAGACTTTCTTTCTTTCATGGTAGCGATGAATTGTCTCATCTCATCCCAATTGATGTCACCCTGGTCATTTAGATCATAAATGTAATCTCTGAAGTGGAAGCAACGATCAAGGTTGTGACCAGGTGCACGATGGAAAGCATAGTAACGGGATGTGTCAACATTAGCGGGCCACGCTGTCCTTTCCCTTGGTAACATGAGCAAATTGGCGGCCATTAAAGCATTGAAAATATTCGGGAGACTTTCTGGTAGTGGAGGATAGTGGTCCCTTTTGGGGCCAAGCGGTGGTCTCCGTTGTTGTTGGCCGTAGTTGGTAGGTGGTGGTACCTGGTGGTACTGTTGTGGAGCTGGAGGGTTAGCGCGGTGAACTTGGTTTGGCGGTGAAGCAAAGGAATGTTGGGGTGCGAATTGGCGTTGTGGAGTGGAGTTGAAATGGGGGTTTTGTTGTGGAGGTGGGTTAGATCGTGGGTTAGCTTGGTGGTGTGGGTGGCCAACTACACCAACCTGCTCATTTGCAATGGTGCCCTCAGTCGTGGGCCCGCTGTTGTTGATATTGGTGGTTTTTTTGAATAGCCGTGGCTTCGGCTCAAACATGCCCATAATGGGCGAATCCTTCATCTATGTCTGAATATAACGAGCCCTCTCATAGCGCTCCTCCATGGTAGTTAACCGGTTCATGGCCAGTATGTGTCGGAACTGAGGAGTGGCATTGGAGATAATCATCTTGACTTGTTCCGGTTCCGACAGTGTATCTTTCAACTTTTCGGCCATAGACCGCCATCTATCAGCAAACATTATGAAGTCCTCCTCGGGCTTCATCTTTTCTGCGACCAGATCTGTGAGTGAAAGGGATGGTCTGACCCGGTCTCTATATTTTTGCAAGAACTTTCTTTGAACAATATCAAAGTCGCTGGCATCAGCGGAGTCTAGTGAATAAAACCATTCAAGGGCTGGCCCCTCCAGAGATCTCCTGAATAAATAGGCCAAAGAGGCCTTGTTGTCTTGCCAGAAGGAGGTCTCGTACATAAAGTCCTTTAGATGAATAAAAGGATTACCAGTCCCATTATATCGCCGGAAGTTTGGCATCTCGGACGGTGGTAAGTGGAAGACTGGCAGTGTAGGGAGCGAGATTTCTGGGGCATTCTTAGCCGTGGTGACCTTCTTTAGTTGCTCCTCCATGCTGGCCAACTTCTGAAGCAATAGAACATTAGTGTCAGACTCGACTGGGGCCGGATTTTGAATAAAGGAATGCGGTATAGGCGTGCGTAGAATTCGGGGAGGTTGGAGAAATTGGTGCCTAACTGCAGAATGACTCGCCTGTTGGACCGGCATGGCCGCGCTGGGCGTTGGTGGACGGGAAGGAGGTTTATGCAAGACCACCTGGTCATTAACGGGGTGATGGCCACTCTCGGCCGGAGGGGGATTAGAAGATGAAGAGGGAACCGACTTCCCTTTCAAAGCGGCCTGAATTGCCTGCCGCTGGGAATCATCTAACTGAGATAAGGCATTAATTAAATCTGTGACATTGAGAGATGGGGAAGGGTTCCCCGAAGTGTTGGAAGGCATAGTTTGGGAGGAAGGCGCAACCTCCTGAGGAGTGGCATCAACCACATGGATTTGAGGATGATGGGACTGAGGAGGAGGGTAATTTCCCTCATAATAGATGGAATCCTGGAGGGGGGTCTCATATTGACCGAAGACATTCTCATCCTCATCATCATAAGAATACCCGTAGCCTGCCATGTTGATGATCTTACCTGAACGAAGTTTCATTTTTAAGAGGAGAGACAACTTTACAAAGGTACTATCAAACAAACAACCACTCAATCCAAACAAGTCAAATCAACCCAAGCAAGTGTATGCAACCAAGTTGAGATGAACACAAGGTATTAGTGTTACGCTTGAGATTAGAGTGGATTAAATCGCTGAATAGTTCACTCTTGTTTGCAATGTGGGACCTAGTTGATCCAAGTGTAACCTCCGGGTCAACTAAATTCTTTCTCTCTCTTTACCAACGATAGGTTCTCTATACTTCGGGTACTTCAAGGGTACAACCAGCCCGGCGTCCGTGAGGGAATCCACGGGTGCAGGGACTTATGGAGGTCTTGGAAAAGGGATTTCCGGTCCAAAGAGACGGAATGCTCAATGGAGGGTCGTCCCGATTCCAAGAGAGGTGTGTGGAATCCTAGTGTAGAGAGAGGAGGTCTCTCAACCAAATGCCACAATATGCAAAGTAATATGATCAAATCACAGCAGTATAGGCAATATGACAACCAAGCAGACTACCACAGACAGCAACAGGAAGCAAGGTTCTGTAAGACGCAGGAAAGAGACGACCTGGGGCAGGTCGCTATCAACCAAAGCAACGACAGGGTCACTGTCGTGAATCACTGCGAGAGGCTATGAGCCAACAGCGAGCAACAAAGACACGCCTCTGGATGAGGCGCGAAATATGCAAAGGACGCCTCTTGGTAAGGGCGTCAAATCTGAAAGAGCCCTGGGGCAGGGGGAGCTACGCAATAAAAGAACGCCCTGGGGCAGGGCGTGAATTAACGGATAGCGTAATAAAAAGCAGTGAAATGATGAACACGTCTTGACAGAAGACGTTACACAGTAATAAGACGCCCTGGATGAAGGCGTTAAACTAAAAGGCGCCTCTGGTTGAGGCGTGAATTCAGAAAATATGAGCAGTCACACACTGGATGATCCCGGGGAGTGTGCAGGGTGCACAAGGGAGAGTGCCCATGGGGCACAAGGGAGGGGTACCGTGGGTACCAAAGGGGAAAGGGCACACGTGGGTGCCTAAGGGGAAAGGGCACACGTGGGTGCCGATGGGGAAAGGGCACACGTGGGTGCCAAAGGGAAAGGGATAATCAATAGAAAAAAATAGTGGAGGCCCCACCGTGATCGCCAATTTGTAGATTGGATTAAAAATCCACACGTTAAATAAGAGGAATAAAATGGATAACAAGATTGCATGAAAGTGGAAATATGATGGGGAGATGATAATAAACTCAAAGAAAAGCACGTGGTGCTAAAAGGAGATGTGATCGCCAGAGGGGTTACCTCAATAAGAAAAAGGGATCGCGAGTACCTGGTGAAGAATTGGATGCGGGATGGATGTGGAATTCCTCCTCCTCCTTCAATCGGCCGGCCGACAAAGGGGGGTTTCTCTTTATTGATTATCCTTGCAAAAATAAGACAAAATAAACAAACAAAGCAAAAAGGGAGGATCAGCCAACGCGGATGTAGTATCAATCCAAAATAGACATAAGACGATGAAGAGAAAACCACATGCGCACCTGTTTTTTTTTTTGGTTTTAAAAACCCCTAGAAGAGAACTAGGGAAAGAAGGGAGATGTGATGAAGACTAACTAACGTAACACTGATGCAAATAGAACACTAACGTGATAGACAGAAACAATATAACATGATGATATAAGCACGAACAAAACACCCTGCTGTCCCTGATGACAGTAGAGGGCAACCGAAGGAATCCTCTTTGATTGAAGCAGGGAAAGAAGAGGCAATAGCTCGCACAGGAGGATGAAAGGATCTCTACGAACTCTACACTCTTGACCTCGGTAACCTGTGAGTTCGTGAGCCCTTCGACCTCTTCAAAATTTGAACCTCTTGAACCTTTGCCTCGATCGACCAGAGCATCCTTTTATAAGATTTCAATGAAAGATAAGCTCAAATTTGGGAAGATAAGGATAGGCAATGGTCAAAGAAGGCAGGACTCTAGCTCCAATTCGAGCAAGGAGACCATCGGAGGCAGGGAACTACCCAGGAAAGAGGAGTTTAAGCAGGACACGAAACGGAAAACATGACCTTGTGAAGGGCGTCAAATCAAGAATTGACGACCTACACAAAGACGTTACTCAAAACACGACCTCTATTAAGGGCGTCACTTCTTGTATTTAATTTTGGCAATAAAACTTTCTTTATATGAAAATTATGAGAACACGCCTGAGATGAAGGCGTTAATTAAAAACACGCCCTGAGGAAGGACGTTAACCAACAATTTAAATTGATTTTGAATTTATTTTGGAACCGGATAATACCAGGAATTGACGCCCTCACATTTAGTCGTCCGTTCTTGAGAAAACGCCCTAGGTAAGGTCGCTATTTAAATAACGCCCCTCCTTAGGTCGCGAATCAGAAAATGCAGGAACAAATCAAAACCACACAAAAATATAGAAAAACTTCATATTATAAACATGTTGAAGTTCACTTTGGGGCGTTAACATAGTGACATGAGATTTGATCAACATAGCGTCATTTTTGGCGTGTCTACAAGCACCACCTACCTAGCAGGTTCCTCGACTCGGCAGAGGAACGAGGCAAAAAAGTAGGCTCGAGCCGGAGGTTCAGTGGCTTCTCGGGGGTCTATGCTCCTTCCACGGTCTCGCCGCCAGGACGAGGGTGAGGCAGAGAGTAGGAGAGCGGAGGGTGGAGGTGAGAGTTAGAGAGAGAGCATATGTACCACCTTCTCACTTTTGTGCACAGCTATTTATGAGTATATATATATGAGACCTTGATATTTACCTAAGCTTTGTCATTTTGAGCACTCGTGTACCTTTGTGTTTTCCTCCTTTTATCCATGTGCCAAATTTTAGCAAACAAATTAGTTAATCTGCCTGGCTTGGCCCCTTGCTTAATAAGCAAGGGGAGTGTCCTTTTGACCTTGACAGAGGGTCAAGGGACCAAGCCTTTAATCAAATAAGGCAAATAGTGAACAATAGAAGATAATGCCACACACAAGCAAACATATGCAAACTGGAATTTAAAAGATGATCATAGAGCAGATGCAAGCCAGCAAATGCAGAAGGTGTGTTATGTGTGAAATAGCGACCTAGCAGAGGGCTCCTATTATTGAAACAGCGACTCCTTGAGTTGGCGCGCACATTAAAAAACTCTTTTTTTTTCATTTTAGAATGATGACTTATTGAGAAGGCGTTAATTCATTAAATAATGACTTTATAAGTTGGCGCTTATTCAAAGACGACCTATTTATTTTTTTTCTTTTTTTTAGAATAACGACTTACAACAAGATGTTTACTTAATGAATAATGACTACTTTTTAGGGCGTCAATTCAAAAACACCCCTCTTTTTGTTTTGTTTTTTTCTTTTTAATAGGCTTAGCATGGTACAAAGGTCTTGACACCTTACACATTCACCATCTTAAATTCACTAATCATTCTTAAGTAATTTAACAAAGGGTCAGCGTGCTTTTATAACTTGTGCTTTTACTCATAGACTCGCGTGACCCATCCTCCTAAGTCCGTCTTTGCCATCCTTCGAGCTTATGACATACCACGGAGGGAGAAATGAAGAGTAAGTTGAAGAAGCTCATAAGGGGTTTCGGAAGACCGGGAGCATCCCTCCCCTACCCTAGTTCCTGTTGGAGTTCGATCTTTGACTTAAGAAAATTTTTGTTACCTGTTGCCCTTTTAAAGATACATGCTTATGACTAGGGTTTTCCCTACGGGGACTTTACCCTCTTGACATGCTTTTCTTTTGTATTTGTTAATGTAATTTTACACACTTTTTTTTCTTTTTTTCTTTTCAAAAATAAAGACCTAATTGTACTTGGGTTTTGTAGCATGTTGTTCCCTTTTGGGCTTTGACTTCCACCTACTAAGGGGGTGGGTAGGTTTGGTGGTCTTCCCTGGAGCACTTACTCCCCCTGTGAACCGAGGAGAAGAGATTGGGTAAAATCTTTACACTCTTGGTTTGACTCTGACTTTCCTCGGATTTTGAGCTACTTGAGTTTACGAGCTAAGCGTGTTGTGTGTGCGGGCGCTGACCCAGGGTTAAATCATTAAGACTGAAAAATGAATTAGAGATTTTGATTTTTCAGGTTTCGCGGCCTATGCACCATGCTAGCGTTCAACTTTTCATCATTTTTTCTTTTTTCTTCTTTTTTCTTTTTTCTTTTTTTCTTTTCTTAAGGTGCAGTCTATTCCAAGGGTGAGCCAAATCTTCCCCTTCAGCATTAACCAATTTGTAAGCGTTGCCAGAATAAGCTTCCTTTATTACATATGGCCCCTCCCAATTTGGTTGGAGTTTTGAACGGGGTTTGCCAGGTTTTACAAAGGTTCTTTTAATTACCATTTCACAAACTTTAAATTTTCTCTCAATTACTTTCTTTTGGTAGAAACATGAAAGCCTGTTTTGATAGACTATTGCATGCTCGGCGGCGGCCAGTCGTCGTTCATCTAAGAGTTCTAATTGTGCAAGGAGAGATTCACGACGTTCATCAATAGAGAGCTCCTTGTCCAATTGTACTATGAGAGAAGGAATAAGGATCTGATAAGGAACTACTACCTCCATCCCATAGGTAAGGGCGGAAGGGGTTTACCCAGTACGGGTGCGAATGGAAGTACGGTAGGCCCATAGAGCTTCTACGAGCTTTTCTGGCAAATCTGCAAATTTATTAGCTTCACACGTTTTCTTGATAATTTTAATCAAAGTTTTATTTGTTGCCTCTACCTGGCCATTGCCCTGTAGATAATAAGGAGATGAATGATGCAATGCAATGCTATACCTGTTGCAGAGGTCCTGAAGCTCCTGAGAGATAAATTGGGGCCCATTATCAGTGATGATGGTACTCTGGATGCCGAATCTTGCAATGATGTTCTTCATTATAAATTTGCAGATGGTTGACACTTTAATCTGCACGTATGCTTCCGCTTCTGCCCACTTGGTGAAGTACTCTGTGGCTGTGAGTATAAATGATTTTGATCTTGTGAGGAGGTTTGAATCACCAAGAGGTCCAATGATATCAAAAGCCCACATGGAAAAAGGCCATGGGGAGGACATAGGGTGGAGTGAAGAAGCAGGAGAATGGATTTTGTCGGCGTGCAGTTGGCACTTGACACACCTTCGAACATAGATTGAGCAGTCCTCTTCTAGAGTGGGCTAATAGAAGCCTAGTCTAAAGATTTTCTTAGCTAACATCTAGCTATTAACATGACCCCCACAGACTCCAGAATGTGCCTCTTTCACCACCTTCCATGATTCATCGTCATCAAGGCATCTGAGAAGAACCCCGGTAAGACCTCTTCTGTAGAGCTTACCTCCAACCAAGGTGTATCGCTGAGCAACTCTTCTAATAGCCTTCCTCTCTTCTGCCATGACTTCTTCGGGGTATGATTGATCGTGACAATACTTAGTAATCTCATAATACCACGGTTTCTCTTCATCGGCCAGCTCTTCTTCCAAATCTAATAGCATTATCTCCTTGTTCTTAATGATCCCACCTTTCTTAACCTTCTTAAACACCTCTTCCTTAGCACTAAGAAATGCAGGATCCTTAACAGCGGGAGTGAGTCACTTTTGGACAATGATAGAATGGAAATCCCGCTCAGGGAGGAAAACCAAGGAGGAAGCAAGCGAAGCAAGAGCGTCGGCTAAAATATTATGACTGCGAGGAACATGGACAAAGATTAACTTAGTGAAGAGCTTGGCATAAGTAGAAGCAAGTTCCTGGTAGGGTTTGAGTTTGGGATTAAGTGTGCGACATTTAGTGAGCACTTGGCAAAGGATAAGCTGACTATCACCAACTATCTTAAACTGGGTAACACCAAATCGATGAGTGGCCTCATGTCGGGCCCGAAGAGCCTCGTACTCAGCAATGTTGTTTGTAACAGGGAATGCAAGCTGAGAGGCGAGCAGAATGGTGATACCCTCAGGTGTTAAAAGAACTATGCCGAATCCCCTACCATGAGAATTCAGAGCTCCATCAAAATGTAATGTCTACATGGGATCTAAAGGTTGGTTAACGGACATTAGTTCCTCATCTAGAAACTCTGAACTAACAGGGACAAATCGAGGAAGAGGATGATGAGCGAGATGTTCTACGATGGCATAGCCTTTAATTGCCTTTTACTGAATGTGGATGATGTCGAATTGAGAGAGGAAACTCTGCCATCGTGCTAATCGGTCAGTCAGAATAGATTTTTTGAGAATGAACTTAATGGGATTCATGCGAGCAATAAGATGAACCTCATGAGCTAAGTAGTAATGCTTTAATTTCTGAACTACCCAGACTAGAGCTGCACAGGTCTTCTCCATAGCTGTATACTCCTGCTCACAGGGATTGAGAAGCTTTGACAAATAGTATGCTGCCCTCTCCTTACCTTCTTCATCAACTTGCACTAGGACAGCACCTACCGAATCATCCAAGATAGAAATATAAAGAACAAGCGGTTTGCCTGGAATTGGTGACTTTAGGACATGAGGATTTGATAGATAGTCCTTTAGTCCATCAAAAGTCGCTTGACACTTGTCATCCCAATTAAATTTGACTCCCGACTTGGTAAGCTCGTAGAATGGCCTACACCTTTGTGAGTGCTGGGAGACAAATCGGTGAATAAATTGCAACCTCCTGATCAATCCTCGAACTTCTTTCAAATTCTTGGGAGGAGGCATATCTCTTATAGCTTGCGCCGTATTGGGATCAATCTCGATACCCCTTTTGATGACAACGAACCCAAGCAATTTACCGGATGAAACGCCAAAGACGCACTTCTTGGGGTTCATTTTTAACTGGTATTCCCTGGCTCTTTGCAAAACCTTGGCTAAAATCCTGGGATGCTCAATCCTTGTCCTTGACTTAACTACCAGGTCATCAACAGACACCTCAATATAGATGTGGATCATATCATGAAAGATAGCCATCATGGCCCTTTGATAGGTGGCTCCAGCGTTCTTGAGTCCGAATGGCTTGACCACATAACAATAAGTGTCCCAAGGTGTAGTGAATGAGATCTTCTCTTGATCTTCCTCAGCCAGGCAAATTTTATTATATCCCGAAAAGCCATCCATGAAAGAGAGGGTCTCATACCCTGCCGTATTATCAATCAGCACATCAATGTGAGGGAGGGGAAAATCATCTTTAGGACATGCGCGGTTAAGATCCCGAAAATCAATGTAAATTTTGACTCTTCCATCCTTCTTCATAACCAGGACAATGTTAGCCACCCAATTGGGATAGAGGACGACTCTAACAAATCTAGCTTTATGGAGCTTATCAACTTCTTATTTTGCCTTAACCGTTGCTTGACCGGGATAGACCCTGGCTTAAGTGTTAGACGATGTTCAACAAGGGCAGGGTCTAGACCCAGCATATCTTCATAACTTCATGCAAATGTGTCCTTATACTCTTGAAGAACTTGAATAAGCGCCTCTTCTCCAGAGGGTGGCAAATTTTTGTTGTGCCCCTATGGTCACTTGAGTTCATATGGTCACTTGGGTCATTCGACATCATTCTATGGTCATATGAGTTCTAATGTATTCTTGGTTTTGATAATGGCTAAACACTATTAGTCATTGATGTTTTTCACTTTCATGTGATTGACATACGTGATGTTTTTGTTCATGACAGGTGCGCCAATGAATGGACAAGGCATCAAGTGGAAATGGCGAACGTGAAAGCTCAATGTTGCACCCTCGCACGCGGATCGACCTGCGCGGTCAGGTCGCAGAACAAAATTTAGAAATGCTTATAGCATAATCTAAATTGATTTCAATCCCAAAATACATAAATTGATGAGAACATGAATATCTTGACCTATGGACATGTTTCCTTGGGCTAACAGTTCAATTTTGTAGGTACAGGTCTTTCCGGTCGACCTACACGCTTTGGCCGGTCGACTTGATTTGCCAGAGCCTCAGAATGTCAACGTTTACAGATTTCGATCGACCTATACACCTTGGCCGGTTGACCGGTTTTCCCAGAACCGAAATGATGACGTTGTTACAGGTTTCGGTCGACCGCCCCCAGGCGTCCGGTCGACCAGTTTTGCCAGAGCCGAAAAGTTCTGGCTGCAGCAGGTTCCGGTCGACCGGCCCATGAATTCCGGTCGACCGCCAGCCCCGATGCAGCCTTGTTTGACTTCGAAATCAACATCATGGCTAGCCCCTTTCCATGGATTTGTTTTACCTAATCTTCCATGATTTGTGGATCTGGTCTAGGGGGCATCTATGGACCATTCAAGGGTTATAAAACTAACACATGAGGGGTTAGAAACCCTAATGCTTCAAGGGGCTTCTTGTGAGATTTAGGGTGGCTGCAAGGGAGGTTGCAAGAGAGCTTGGAGACGAGCTACTGTTCATGTGAACAGTAGTTCGTGAAGGTGTTCTTCATCCAATCAAAGGGGAATCAAGCTCAAATCAAAGCCAGCAAACCTCAAGGAAGATTACATCAAAGCAAGGCTATCAAAGTGATCCAAGGAAGCCGATTTGATTCAAGTTCTTCAAGGGAAATCATCTACATCCATTCAAGCTCTTTCAAGCTCATCCAAGGTGATCTTTCAAGCATTCAAACTCCTAGGAGCTAAAGAAGCAATCAAGATTCAAGGTAGCTTCATCATCTCCTTCATTCATTCAAAGAAATTCAAAGAGAAGATCAAGAGAGAAGAATTGAAGGAAGAGGTACTGTTCACGTGAACAGTACTCCATGAAGAACATTCATCCAATCAAGGGTGAATCAAGAAGATTGAGTTGAAGCCAAGAGGAGCCTTGTTGCTGATCAACATTCCATACAAGGGCCAATTCATTTTCACTCATAACTCAATCTCTTGTTTTAGTTCATTCACATTTGTTTCATTTTCATTATTGTTTAAACATTGAAAGTGTGATTCATCCCTACCGGTGGTTAGTAGGAAGGTAATTGGAGGTTGTTCCAATTTACAGTTGACATCCCTACCAGGTGGTGAGTAGGAAGGCAATCGGTGGTTTCCAATTTGCGGTTCTGTGCGCTGCACAAGTGAAGCCTCACCGGGTTTTGGTGAGGGGTGGACGTAGGGCTGAGGATTCAGTCCGAACCACCTTAAAATCCTGTCTAGTGTGGTTTGCTTGTGTGATTGATTCGTTCTAGGTGCATACTTAGGATCGAATTGTTATATATCTTGCTTATCTTGCTAAGCAAATCATAACACACTTGGAGGCTAGTTTCTATTCCGCTGCAATTTATTTTAACTAGCTATATAGAGGGCCACATTACGAAAAGTGGGGCTGATCTATTCACCCCTCCCCTCTAGATCCGTTGTCCACTACACAACAATTTTTACTTATGAGGATAATCCTAGGGTTTTCTTCAGTACCCAGATTGATTTCTTTGGTAGGCGCTTCTACTGAGGCTGACAGTTCGTCGAATCTCCTCATGCCGCTAGCAAAAGCATCAGCCTCATCCTCATATTCTTCATCCCCCTCTTCAGCAGGGTCCTCATCATTTATAATCTCATAAACTCCGAACCCTTCATCTAAGGAGCACATTTTCTCACATTGCAAATCCGACAGGAGTATCGGATCCTCCAAAAACTCGGGGAGGGCAAACAAGCCCGGCATCTTGTAGCCAAATCCAACAAGAACCTACGGAGAATCTGCCTACCCTTGGCTTTCTTAGCGGGAACTACCCCAAGACTCTTAATACTAGAAGAAGAAGATGAACTAGCCTGATCATTAGATCCTAAAGAGGAGGGGGGAGAAGAAGTGGATACAGGAGAAGGTACAACAGAATCTCCCTCATCGGAGGAAAAAAGGAAGCCCGTTAACGGACCTTGAATGAGCGGCCCTTGGATCGGGGCACACTCATTAGCAAAATAGGAGGTCTCCTCAACAGAGATGGAGGATTGAAAAGTTAGAATTTTGGCATTTTTTCTTTTTCAATAATGAAATAGTGGGAAGAAGGAGTAGAAGGTGATGTGGAAATCGAAAGCTTGGAGAAAGATTGAACGAGGGAATACCCATGCACGGGCATTATAGAAAGCTGAGAGAATTGCTTGAGGAGCAAAGGAGGAATTGATGGACCTTGAAGCAGATCTGGGGAAAGAGATATCAAGACCGTGGGTGGTATGGGAATGTTGGAGGTAAATAGCTTATCGAGCGAGCAGATAATAAGTGATGGATGAATGGATTTGAGGGAAAAGAGGCTGGCCCACAGCCTGTCTATAGTGAAACCATCTTCAAATGGTACGTCAGGCTCTCCCGTATCGGTGTAATTGCCGAGCAACTGCCTCTTGTTAGTGATTGCAACTGGCTTTTCTATCAAGTCATGAATTAGTGGCGGCCATTCCGGATCAGTAGGCATAAATAGCCGGCTCAGAGAAATAGCAATATCATCCATATCAAACCACCTATACCATTCACATTCTGGGTCACCCATCTTCCTTCTTTTGAATGGTCTCAATGACTCCAAGGCTTTATAGGTGACCAGTGGTGCTAAGTGACGAGGAAATTGGCGCGCATGCACATCTTGATAATCCAAGAATGAAGTAATTACAGTAGTTTGCTCGTCCTCCTGCTGGGTAGGCTCCTTCACAAAGTGAGTATATAAGGACCATGTGAGTGGTTGTCTGTCTATTTTTAAAGTAGAAGTCATGGTGGCCCATGGCTCTTCATCATCTTTATCACATTGTTCTTTGCCCAGTCCTTTGTATCCTAGCCCGCCTCGGGGAATTAACTTGCAATTCTTGATGGGCTTTACTCTGCCCTAGAGGTTAACACCCAGGCTTTTGCCAGATCTGTACCCCATTCTCATCAAAACGTTCCACCCTGGGGTATTCATCATATTCTTCTTTTTCTTCCCCTTGGAGGGTAGAGGTGACATTAAAGCTGATACATGGGTTGAGGGTGGAGGCCTTAACAAATCATGCCGCAGATCGGCAAAATCTAACACTGATAACAAAGGCCTATTAGCCGGCCATATAGAACGTACTGACGTTGCTGAGTGTATATCGTCTGACGGTAGAATGGGCATGCTAGTGACTTTGATGATGCGCCCTTTATGTGGGAATTTTATACATTGATGATTCGTAGAGGGTACGACATCAAGCTCTTGGATATATGGACGGCCCAAAATACCATTGAAAGTTGGATCCATGTCTAGAATGTGAAAATCTGCTATAATCAACATAGGACCCAACCCAACTTTTAAGGTAATCATGTTGAGGGGATGCTTATTTGTATTGTCATAGGTGGTAACTGTAATAGTAGATGGCCGAATCTGACTGTCCGGAATGCCACACATTTTTAAGGTGCTGGGAGGCAGCACGTTGATAGATGCTCCTGTATCCACCAAACATTACTTAACATGTACTTCATTAATATTAACTGTGACACACAGGGCATACTTCCTAGCTGGCTTCGGAGCTAATTCATGCTCATGAAAAATGATGGCCGGTTGGTCACTTGCAGGAGTCAGGATTGAAGTAATTTGTTCAGTAGGGAGGTCCTTATTGACCATTACCTTATGTAGGTATTCCATTAAAGCTTGTTGATGAACGATGGATCTCTTAATCAGCTCCAAAATAGAAATCATGGTTGGGGTTTTGTCCAGATGTTTTAGCAAGTAATACTGAGTGCCTGGTATGGATTCCTGCTCTTGCTCTTGTTCCTCATTCCCTTGTGCAGGCTCCGACTCCCGTTGTGGAAACACATGGTGGAAAATCCATCCACTATGGAGCACCATAGTTTGTGACGTTCGTGCCTCTGTCAGGTTTTGTGGAGGATTGGCAGATGTGGAAGGGATATCGGGGTTAACAGATGGTGGAGGTGGTACGACCGCATTGGGAACCCTTATGAGGGGCCGCATCGGCTGAAGGCTTGTGGGTGTAAAGAGGGTAGATATGGGGTCGGGACTAGGAGGAGTAGGTGATGTCTGGGTGATTGGAAGTGGTGTAGGGTGAACAAGGAGGGGCCTAGGTGGGGGCGGAGGATTTGCGGTAGTCATAGTGGGTGCTAGTGTAGATTGGAATGCAGGAGTTCTCACAGATGGAGGGTTAGTGGTGGTGGGTCGAGGAATGGATGACGGTACGGGGCGAATGAGGAGTGACTTGGACGGTAAAAGATTGGTGGAAGGAGAAGGGGTTTGTTGTGGAGCAAGGGGTAGTGGAGTACGGATAAGGAGAGGCCTGGGCGACAAGGGGTTGGTAGTGCTTGTAGGGTTGGTGGTGCGCAAGAAGGGATGAGAATGTTGAGGACAAGGTGTTGGTTGTGGGGTTGTCCTTAATAGACGTGGCAGTTGGTTTGGAATTTGATTTATGGCCCTGATAGAGGCATTTTCTTCGTGCCACCCTTGCCCTCTCTCTACTTCATGGAAGGAGGTGACATGGTTCACTTGCTGATTAGGTGGGTGCTCCGGTAGCGGATTATTGACAATCCCCATGTTCGGTTGCGACTCAGGAGCCGACTGCATCGGGGGAGGTGGTTGAACTTGTTGTTGGAGAGGCTGCTGAGCCTGCTGCTACCGCGGAGGTCTTCGTGCTTTCATCGTCATAACAAATTTTCTCATCTCATCCCAGTCAATACCGCCTTGGTCATTCAAATCATATATATACTATTTAAAATGAAAGTAATGATCTATGTTGTGACCAGGCTACTGATAGAAGACACAGTATCGAGAGGTATCCACATTAGGAGGCCAGGCCGTTCTTTCCTTTGGCAAAGTGAGCAGGTTGGCGGCCATGAGGGCGTTAAATATATCGGGGAGGTTCTCAGGTAATGGAGGGTAGTGGGCTCTCCTAGGGCCTACTGGTCTTCTCGGCTGTTATGGATCATAATTGGTCGGTGGAGGCACATTGTGGTATTGCTGGGGGATTGGAGGATTTTGTGGTAGATTCTAATTCTGTGGAGGAGGTGGAGGCCGAAAGGTTTAAGGAGGATTATTTGCTTGGTGAGCGGGGTTGAAGAAGGGAGATTGTTGTGGAGGCTGTGGGGGTCTTAGGTTGGAAGGATTACGGAAAGGTGCAGGATTGCCAACCACGCCTACCTGCTCATTAGTGACGGTGCCCTCGGTTGTGCCACCATTATTATTGATGTTTGTGCTCTTCCTCATCATTCTTGGCCTTTGTTCAAACATGCCCATGATGGGCGAATCCTTCATTTGAGTTTGGATGTACCTTGCTCTTTCATACAATTCCTCCATGGTGTTAAGCTTGTTCAGGGCCAATATGTGTCGGAACTGTGGAGTTGCATTAGAGATTATCATCTTTTCCTGCTCGGACTCCGACAAAGTATCTTTCAACTTCTCAGCCATAGACCTCCATCTGTCAGCGAATTGCACAAAGTCCTCATCGGACTTCATCTTTTCGGCAACAAGATCAGTAACAGACAAGGAAGGACCCACTCGATCTTTGTACTTTTGTAGAAACTTGCGCTGAACAACATCAAAATCTCCGGCTTCGGCTGGTTCCAAGGAGTAAAACCATTCAAGGGCCGGGCCATCAAGAGACCTTCTGAAAAGATATGCCAAAGAGGTTTTGTTATCTTGCCAAAAGGATGCCTCATACATGAAATCTTTCAAATGGATGAACGGATTGCCCATTCCATTGTAGCGCCTAAAGTTAGGCATCTCTGACGGAGGCAAGTGGAAGATCGGGAGAGTAGGGAGAGTGACCTCTGGAGCATTCTTGGGGGCCGTGACTTTCTTAAGTTGTTCCTCCATATTAGCAAACTTTTGGTGGAGTATAGTGTTGGTATTAGACTCGGCCGGGGCCGGGTGAATAGGGAAGGAACTTGGCATAGGCCTCCTTAAGAGTTGCAGAGGTAGAGGTTGTTGTGGCCTAGCTACGGAATGGCTCGCCAATTGGGCCGGCGTAACCATAAGAGGGGTTCATGGACGAGATGGAATTCTCTGGGAGACCGCCTGGTCATTAGTGGGGTTGACTTGAAGGCCACCCACGGCCTGAGGGGGATTGGAAGAGGAAGAAGGGACCGATTTCCCGTTAAGAACGGCTTGGACCGCTTGGCGTTGGACATCATCCAACTGGGATAGAGCATTGATAAGATCATTGAGATTGAAAGACGGAGAGGTCTCCCTGGGAGTGGATTGAGTGACGGGTTGAGTTTGAGAAGAGGGCTCAACCCCTTGAGTGGTGGTGTCTGTGAGCGCCGTCACTTGACGTTGTGTGAAATGAAAAGTGCGAATAAAATGGTGCTGTGGAATATAAAAGTGTGGAGAAAGTGAGCACGTGGTGCTCAAATGATGGAATGGAGCACGTGGTACTCAATGAACGTGATCGCCAGAGGAGGGAGACTCCTCAAAATAAAAATAACAAAAGAAAAGGGATCGCGTGTGTACCTGTGAATGGGGAGATGTGGAGTCCTTTGCTTCCTCCTTGATTGGCCAACCAATCAAGAAGGGTTCCTTGCTTTGATTACCCTGAAAACAAATAAACCAAAAGAACAAAGCATCGAATTAGCCAAGGGGTAGTGTAGCAATCTGTTCACATTGAAATGCAAAGCATGCAACTGGGAGAGCGAATACACCTAGGAGGTGTTTTTGATGGGGACATCACCTCCCATGCCCACGTTCACAGCTCGTCTCCTCGCCCCGGTTGCATCCGGCATGGTTTAGTCATTTAATTTTAAGTCCTATGTAATTTTATTTGAGTCATTTGATGTATTTTCCCTTTTATTTGAGTCATGTTCCTAGGTCTTGCATTTATTTTCCTAAGTTTGAGTGTCATTAGATTGTGTAATGTGCTATTGGGCCCAATTCTTCGGGCTTGGCCCATGAGCCCCCCCTACCCCTTCGGTTATTTGTTATTGAGTCTTTTGTAAGGGACTTATTGTAAAATGTGGGTTTCCTATATATAGGGCCCCATTTCCTTCATTTGGAGGTAATGAATCAATGAATGAAAAAACTTGCCATTTTGAGAGTTTACACTCCTTATCTAGTGGAGAGATTCCATTTTTTAGGTGAGAAACCCTAGGGGAGAGATTCCCCACCCTTCCCTCTCTTAATCTCTCTTTTTCACTCCACTTTCTCTCTCCTCAACACCCAAATTCGAATTTTCTTCTCTCTCCTCCCCCTCTCAACCACTTCCAACCCCCACCTACCTCCATTAACTCCCCACAACTTCCCACAACCCCTCTTTAATCCTCACCTAGTCCCAAGGAAGTTCCACCACTCAAAACCCCACCCTCCAACCACCACCTACCCCTTTCACTTCCCTAAGCATATCTCCACCTTCCCAAGGCTGAATTAACTCATTCTAAAGCCCAAATTCGAATCTCCCCATCCCTCCTTGCTCCCTAGGTCGCACCCCTCCTCTCCCCTCAAGCCATGTTCACCCCCCTCCTCTCTTCTCCACTCCAGCTTTGTGTGCAGGCCGACCTGCAGATTAGAACTCTGTTGCAGTGACGTCCACAACTGCATCCTGGTTCTGCTGGTGTCGTGGCCTAACTTTCTGGAAAGGCCTCCCTGTGCTCTTCGCAGGCGAGGTGGAATCACTCCATTCTGAGTTCGTGGCCATCCGTGAAGGCTGTTCTTCCCCGACTGCGCAGAACCTCTCAGACCAAAAGCCAGAGCGGCAGAGAAGACTCTCCCACGACGAACCTTGAAGGAATCAGCCTTCAGGGTCTTCTACAAAGATCTTCCTCCCCCTGTCAGCGTCCAGGAACAGAAGGCGGAGCTCCGTTCAGCATCCGAAATCCAGAGATATTAATTTTCTACCACAACCACGCCAGCCTGCCTCCTCACAGTCTGCCCCGACCACCGTCCACTTCTCTGGACACCCAGCTCATCTCCGACATCAGAAGACTTCCCCGTTTGTTTTGCTGCAAAGTAGACTCGTCAACGATTCCAACGAGTCCAGCGGTGCCAGATTTTGAGCTCAGAGCAACCGTGACCGCTTCTGCAACCTGCTGTTTCAGACTGAGCTCGGCCAGAGACCAGAGCTGCATCCATCTTCCAGTCGCCGGAGCAGTCAGCCCCCAGATCAGAACGTCGTCCAAAAATTCATGCTGCACCCCTCTCCGGTTAGCAATCTTTTGGCGCAAGTCTCATCAGATTCTGAGCTCGGTGGATTTATTGGCTGCATCAACATCGACTCCCTGTCCAGAATTACAGAAGCTAGACAGAATCGGCGAAGCTCGGAAACTCGGTTTCCTTTGCATCTCTCCCCACCCCGCTTGGCCGGCTGAAGGCCCCTCCCTGTGTGGAGGTAGTTTTGAATGTATTAAGCATAACCCCCACCCCAAGATCACCCCTCCTGCGTGAGGAGTAGTGCTGTACCGTTTGTAATTTCAGGTCAAGCTACACCGCCGCGGCGTGTGGGGATCCACCGCCTCCCCGCTCGCCCTCGTCTCCGAGCGGGACCGGTTTCTTCAAACCGGTCGAGTAAGTGCTCTAAACCCTTGCTCATTGTGCTTGTCTTTCAATGTTTGTTTCTTAGCTCCGCTGGTTGTGCGAGAGAGAGCCCGATCCTCAAGCCCCGTTGCCTTGAGTGATCACCGTGGGAAGAGTGAAACCGGTGCCCTTGGCACTTTGTCGGCCCCATTGAATTGGGTTCCACATCCTTTTGGGAATCAAGCCTTGGCCTTGCTGGCCCTCTACCAGCAAGGGCCCAACCCCTCAACCTCACCTTGGCATTGCCAAGTTACCCCGGGCTTGGGTGAGCGACGAGAGAGCGGCGGCCCAAATTGGCCCATTTAGATTGCGATTGTGCTTGCTTGCATTAGGTCCGAGGTTGTGTTACATCAAGTGGTATCAGAGCAAGTTCACAACTTGTCTCTCCACAAGTTGGTCCTAGGGCATGTTTATGCATTTAGAGTCCTCGGTTGCATCTCCCATGTCCACTAGAATGGCCACTTCATACCCGTCATATTCATCCCCATCAACTTTCCCAAGAAGCCCAAATCCTCATGGAAGCTCCATTGCCAACAAAGTGGGTAGCAACACCTCTATCATAGAAGCCCTACCTAATGTCCTTAATCGGCTTGAAGATATCATGTCTCGACTCGACCGACTTGAAGGAAATAGCCGTGCACCAAGAGTGAATGAGAGTGACCTTTGGGGAAATCTAGAAACCATATTTTTAGAACACTTGAAAATCAAAACCCCCGCCTTTGATGGATCCAACAGCCCAAGCCTTTACATAGATTGGGAGATTTCCCTAGACCAATTCTTTAAAAGTTGCCCCTTGAACGATGAAAGGAGAATGAGGCTAGCCAAGGCACACCTCTCCAAACAAGCTAAAACTCATTGGTTAGTTGTGGAAGGTTTAAGAAGGATCCGCAGGGAGGCCCCCATTAGCACTTGGGATGAGATGAAGGTCGAGCTTAGGAAAACCTACACTCTCCAACCCTCTCCCTCCTACTCAAATCACAAAAGCCCAAGGAGTACTTCAACTCCTTCATCCCCACCCGGTCAATCCAAGACCCCAATCACCCATTCCCTACCACTTCCCATCTCTCCCACCCCAACCACTACATTTACACCCCACCTCCAAGTCCACACCACAACCATAGGCCCCCATACCCAATTGGGCCCCATGGCCAACTCTCCACCTAGGCCCATGGTAACCCCCACCACTACCTCTCCATCACCCCCAAAAGAGACACTCCTCCCAAAACAAATCAACCCAAACCCCTTCAACCCACCCATCTTCCTCTCCCTACCCCAATCCAACTCCCACCAAAGCCTCCACTACTACCCTCACCTATCCTAACCCAAGTTTCCCACTACCTACCACCCCGGATACACCATGCCCCAATCATCACCACACCCTCAAAAGCCCCTCTCACCTCCTTGGAAGAAGAACCCATACCCCACCCCATAGTGGTGAACACTCCAAACCCACTCTCCACCTTGGAGGAAACCCAAGCCCAAATTGAAGAAGAAACAACACATGAGGGTCTTCACCTTACATCACCCTCTCTAGTTGGGACCAAGCTCATCTTAGGAGAACCCATTGTTAGTTGGCTAAAGGAGAGCCCAATTGGAGAGACCCGGGCCCATATTTTCCCTCCCATAGAACAAGACCTTCCCTTAGTGCCCTTCTTCTCCTATCACACCACAATCCAAGCATCCTATCAAGTGGAGACCTTAGAAGACCTTCTCAAGGGCATAGCATGGCAATTAGAGATGACTAGCATGTTGACCCCTATGGTAGAACAACCTAGGAGCCTTAGCCTCCTACACCTATGCATAGGGTCTATCACCTCAGTTTGCACCATTGGTTGCTACACTAGCGACCTCCTTCTATTCCTCCCTACACCCGATGAGCCCAACCTTCTCCTCGATTTAGAGCTTCTTATCTCGGGTAGAAAGCCAAGCCCTCCACTCATGGCCGACCCACTTGTCATGAACATTGGCCCAACTATCATGGAGAAGGATGACTTAGCACCTTTTAAGGATCTTGAGGACATGGAGTTCCTCCCCCTAGATGACCCATTTTATGATCCATATGATCCATTCCAATGGGAGTCAAGGGACTCATATGACCCAACCATCTTACCAACCACCCACCCTTTCCTACCCTCACCCACCATATTGGGCCAAACCCACCTCATCCATGACTCGAGTTATACCTTGGGAGCCATGACCTTGGGCCATATATCCCTAGGTAATCAGATTGTACCCCACCCCATGATGACTACCTTCTTAGATCCATTCGATCCTTTCCAATGGGAGTTCAAAGGTTGTCCCACACCTATACACATGGAAGTCACCTTTGGAAAAAGCATGCATGTGTCTAGGCTTACCATACCCCTTGGCATGAACACTATGTTGGGTCCATTCATTCATATCACCCACATATCAAGTAGAAAGTATGAGTGGTCCACATTCGGATGTCATGGTCCTCCTTCATTCATCATGGATCTTAAGCATGTCAAAAGTATCTACGGATGTCCGGGTCCCCCCACATTCATCACCACTTTGCATGATAGGTTCACCTACGAGTGCCCCGGCCCACCTAGGCCCACCAAAGTCTACATGACAACATTGCATGATAAGTCCACATATGGTTGCCCCGGCCCTCCAAAATCCATCAAAGGCTTCTTGGCATCAAAGCATGATCGGTCTACTTTCGGTTGCCCAGGTCCACCCATCACCCCTAGAATGTCAACATTCACGAAATTGCATGAAAGCCTTTGCAAGCACATAAGCAAAAAGAATGAGGCTTATAAGAGGCGGGCCGACTCTCATCGGCGTCACCGAGACTTCCATGAGGGTGACTTTGTGATGGTAAGGACGGAGAGGCTCTCCCCGGGAGCCAACTCTAAACTGAGGCCACGTGGGGCTGGTCCCTTCTAGGTCTTGAGGCGCATCGGTGCAAATGCCTACGAGTTAGATCTCCCTGAGGAGTATGCAATAAGTCCCACATTCAATGTGGCCGACCTAGTGTCATATAAGGGACCCACGGTGGTACCTAGTGAGGAGATTGAGCCCACTTCTTCCCTTGAGAGAGCACCCACCCGTGAAGAGAGATCACCAGCCAAGAGAGCCCAGCGTGAACAAATTGAACAAATATTGGATGAACAAGTCACTACCACTCGGAGCAAGGTATACGAGCGCTATCTCGAAAGGTGGATGGATCGGACTCGTTCGGAAGACTTGAGGGCAGTACAACTTCTACACCCTCCAAGGAGGGAATGACACTTACTCGACGGAGTCGAGTTCTCCGCACCCCGGGAGTATGATGGGGACATCACCTCCCATGCCCACGTTCACAGCTCGTCTCCTCGCCCCGGTTGCATCCGGCATGGTTTAGTCATTTAATTTTAAGTCCTATGTAATTTTATTTGAGTCATTTGATGTATTTTCCCTTTTATTTGAGTCATGTTCTTAGGTCTTGCATTTATTTTCCTAAGTTTGAGTGTCATTAGATTGTGTAATGTGCTATTGGGCCCAATTCTTCGGGCTTGGCCCATGAGCCCCCCCTACCCCTTCGGTTATTTGTTATTGAGTCTTTTGTAAGGGACTTATTGTAAAATGTGGGTTTCCTATATATAGGGCCCCATTTCCTTCATTTGGAGGTAATGAATCAATGAATGAAAAAACTTGCCATTTTGAGAGTTTACACTCCTTATCTAGTGGAGAGATTCCATTTTTTAGGTGAGAAACCCTAGGGGAGAGATTCCCCACCCTTCCCTCTCTTAATCTCTCTTTTTCACTCCACTTTCTCTCTCCTCAACACCCAAATTCGAATTTTCTTCTCTCTCCTCCCCCTCTCAACCACTTCCAACCCCCACCTACCTCCATTAACTCCCCACAACTTCCCACAACCCCTCTTTAATCCTCACCTAGTCCCAAGGAAGTTCCACCACTCAAAACCCCACCCTCCAACCACCACCTACCCCTTTCACTTCCCTAAGCATATCTCCACCTTCCCAAGGCTGAATTAACTCATTCCAAAGCCCAAATTCGAATCTCCCCATCCCTCCTTGCTCCCTAGGTCGCACCCCTCCTCTCCCCTCAAGCCAAGTTCACCCCCCTCCTCTCTTCTCCACTCCAGCTTTGTGTGCAGGCCGACCTGCAGATTAGCACTCTGTTGCAGTGACGTCCACAACTGCATCCTGATTCTGCTGGTGGCGTGGCCTAACTTTCTGGAAAGGCCTCCCTGTGCTCTTCGCAGGCGAGGTGGAATCACTCCATTCTGAGTTCGTGGCCGTCCGTGAAGGCTGTTCTTCCCCGACTGCGCAGAACCTCTCAGACCAAAAGCCAGAGCGGCAGAGAAGACTCTCCCACGACGAACCTTGAAGGAATCAGCCTTCAGGGTCTTCTACAAAGATCTTCCTCCCCCTGTCAGCGTCCAGGAACAGAAGGCGGAGCTCCGTTCGGCATCCGAAAATCAGAGATATTAATTTTCTACCACAACCACGCCAGTCTGCCTCCTCACAGTCTGCCCCGACCACCGTCCACTTCTCTGGACACCCAGCTCATCTCAGACATCAGAAGACTTCCCTGTTTGTTTTTCTGAAAAGTAGACTCGTCAACGATTCCAACGAGTCCAGCGGTGCCAGATTTTGAGCTCAGGAGCAACCGTGACCGCTTCTGCAACCTGCTGTTTCAGACTGAGCTCGGCCAGAGACCAGAGCTGCATCCATCTTCCAGTCACCGGAGCAGTCAGCCCCCAGATCAGAACGTCGTCCCAAAATTCATGCTGCACCCCTCTCCGGTTAGCAATCTTTTGGCGCAAGTCTCATCAGATTCTGAGCTCGGTGGATTTATTGGCTGCATCAACATCGACTCCCTGTCCAGAATTACAGAAGCTAGATAGAATCGGCGAAGCTCGGAAACTCGGTTTCCTTTGCATCTCTCCCCACCCCGCTTGGCCGGCTGAAGGCCCCTCCCTGTGTGGAGGTAGTTTTGAATGTATTAAGCATAACCCCCACCCCAAGATCACCCCTCCTGCGTGAGGAGTAGTGCTGTACCGTTTGTAATTTCAGGTCAAGCTACACCGCCGCGGCGTGTGGGGATCCACCGCCTCCCCGCTCGCCCTCGTCTCCGAGCGGGACCGGTTTCTTCAAACCGGTCGAGTAAGTGCTCTAAACCCTTGCTCATTGTGCTTGTCTTTCAATGTTTGTTTCTTAGCTCCGCTGGTTGTGCGAGAGAGAGCCCGATCCTCAAGCCCCGTTGCCTTGAGTGATCACCGTGGGAAGAGTGAAATCGGTGCCCTTGGCACTTTGTCGGCCCCATTGAATTGGGTTCCACATCCTTTTGGGAATCAAGCCTTGGCCTTGCTGGCCCTCTACCAGCAAGGGCCCAACCCCTCAACCTCACCTTGGCATTGCCAAGTTACCCCGGGCTTGGGTGAGCGACGAGAGAGCGGCGGCCCAAATTGGCCCATTTAGATTGCGATTGTGCTTGCTTGCATTAGGTCCGAGGTTGTGTTACATCAGTTTTAAACCCCTTTTGTGTTAAGGGAGGGAGATGCATGCAATGGTTAATGACTTGCTCTAATGACCTGGCAATGCCAAGATGTGTGTGTGTTGTGACTGTGACTAAATGACTGCTGAGAAAAGAGATGGGTCCCGTGAGAACAAAAGAAGCAGAAATGATGCAAATGACTAAAAAAAAGAGATGAGAGAAATAGAAATGGAGGGTTTCTCTTCCCCAAGAAACGTTGCAGAGGGAAGGGGTTCTCTAGCGTGGGAGAATGGATGCAGCAAAGGCCCCTTGTGCTTGCCCTTCTTCTGATAATCTCCTCCGATGATTTCTGCCTCTCACGAGCGCTCAAAAGAGCCTCAATTTATAGGGAGGGAATCCCTTCGTTGAGAAAGGATCAAAAGGAGGCATGGGTTTCCTTCCCAGAAAAAAAAAAGTAAGAACAGGAATTGGCAACGATCAACCCGGGGAAGGAGATCTCCGGCGGCAGAAATGGAACGGGAAATAGCGTAATCCGTGACCGCCGTGATTTGAAATTGCGTCTACCACAACGGACGCACATTCTTGGGACAAATTTAGTAATATCTAGACTTTCTAAAATAAATGACATCTTCCATAGCAGGAGTTAATTATATAGCGTCTCCCATGGAGGTCGCTCTTTTTTAATCAAAACACAACAATTTTCAAAATTAAAATAATTAGCGTCTGTCATTTAAGCCGCTATTTATTAAAAAATCATCATTAAATAGATAATTGCCCTAAGCATAAACGTCCTTTGAGGAAGCCACAAATTACAAATAGCGTCTACTAAGAAAGATGCAAATTCCACAAATTACCCAAGAAAGAGAAATACTCATCTCATTCAGTTCTAAAGTAGAATCCACTTGGGACATTACATGGTGACATGAGATTTACTAATGCTAATGTCAAATGTAGCGTGTCTACAGCTGTCCCGTCTTGACATCTGCTTTGCAAGGGAGTGAGGTGGAATGGAGTGTAGTGGAAACGAAGAGTAGTGGAGTGGAGTGGACTGAAAAGTGGGCATCAAGGTGTGATGTGACACGCTTATGACACTAACTGTTAGGAATCTTTCCATCGTCTCAGAATGAAACAACCTCGGATGATGAAAAAGGATCAATTGCTCGGATGAAACTAGACTAAAAACGTGCATGTGGTGCACAAAGGACACCATTGGAGAGCGATTACCAGCCAATGTGGACGTGCTACAACCAAGGTGAAAGAAGGAAAACAAAGAAGTTGAGATATGAATCCGATCAGTGATGCTTCCAAGGAATCAGCCTTAATGGCTCCAAAAGGAACCTAGTACTTGATCCGGAGTGGAATATCTCATGTCGACATTAATCGAAGTTGAGTGGATTCCATCAAGACTTGAATAAGGGAATATTTTCGATGAAGCTCAAAGTCCTACATGATGCATGATGGGCTAAAAGAAAATTAAAACAAACTAAAATAGAAAATAATCAAGGATAATATTGCTAAGCCATCCAGACCTTGTCAAGAACCCAGATCTCTAAGTTGATACTAAGCCGAAACTCGTTTATCCACACACCAACTTAGAAATTGGAACCATCGTCCCTGGTCTTAGATGACCCAACGGCCTATTCGTGTGATTAAGACTCCCCTAGAATTATCACTATTTTTTTGATGAAGGGGAACTCAAATTCCAGGTTCATCCGAACCACAAGGTCCTTGATATGCTATAGTAATGTAGATACCATATAGTAAAATGCATAAGTGGAATGATGTTACTGAGATGTTGCACGAGTGCCTCAAACCTGTAGAACTTATTCCTTCAGCGCCCACAGAGGGTCAGTGATGCTCACAAATATTGAAGCAATTATTCAACAAACATTCAAACACATATTCAAGCCAATCAAACCACATGAAGAAATGGCGTCAACTTTGCTGGTTGCTAATTACCATTAGTGTCTGAGAGAGTGAGCGTGAATTCTTATAAATTAAAATGCTAAACTCAAACAAAATAAGAAATAGCGTCCATGAAAGAAGACGCTCATTCTCCACATTTTCAGAATAGGGAAATCAAAAATAGCGTCCACGGAGGCAAATGCCCATTGAAACTGCGTCCGATCATCCGGACGCGGATTCCCTAATTACTTCGAAATTTAGAAACTTACCCAGAATCTCCCGGACTTGCTATTCGTGGGGGATTTTCTTGTAAAACCACTTTCCCTACGAGAACAAACCCCCAAATCTCTATAATTTAAACCACTAGAAGCCTTCTCGTTTGTCCTGCAACGCATAGAGGATCAATAGCCCTTCTCAAAACTTTTCTACAA
Organism: Amorphophallus konjac; assembly: GCA_022559845.1. Classification (NCBI taxonomy): domain Eukaryota; kingdom Viridiplantae; phylum Streptophyta; class Magnoliopsida; order Alismatales; family Araceae; genus Amorphophallus; species Amorphophallus konjac. The sequence goes on along the minus strand of CM040125.1, from coordinate 167,247,124 downwards.
CTTTATCCCCAAAGGTTCTATCTCTCACTCATGGATCGCCTGATTCACGGCAGGGGGAAGAAGCTTAAGACATCCCTGCCTAAGATTACTAAGATAACAGGCCATATCAGTAGGGCGATCATGCTTGACCAGGTTAGTTTAACTTTGCCAATTTTCTTTTTCTGCTTACTGCGTCTCTATTAGCTTCTCAAAAACTCTCCAGTGTTCCTACACACTTCCATTTTAGTGTTTACGCTCTCTTGATTCTTCTATTTCTTTTCTTTTTAGAACTACCCCAATATCCCAAGTGCAAGAAGGTTTACCAAGAACAAGTGGCTTCCGCTGTTAATGTCCAAGATTACCCTAGATATGCGGTCTTATCTATCTCGGTGGCACCTATTGGGGTTGATCACACATGCCAAGCACTATCAGGATCTGCACCTAGATTGGGCCATGATCAGCGCGCTCGTGGAGATTTGGCATCTGGACACCCATACATTCTTATTCCCCACATTCGAAGCTACCGTGTTGCTGGAAGAGACAGAGATGCTGCTTGGACTGAAGAGATTGAAGCAAGGGGATGAAGAAAAGATGGCGCCCATGACCCGGCCCATGAGCGCTACAGAGATCCTTACCGGCCTAATTCCCAGCTCTAACATCGTGAATCAGATCAGGGTGAACAAAGGAGTTAATCTGATGAAGCTTGCAGCATGGGTGTTTAAACAAATGAGTCAGGCCCAATAAGAAAATATGGAGAGCGTGATGAAAGCTTTCGTGATTTGCTTAGTGGGAGCCCTATTGTTCCCAACAGCCGATGACTTCTTAGAAGAGGAATAGCTGAATGTGATCAGTGCGATCTGGGAAGGAAATAGGATGGACCCTGTAGTCCTACCTTACCTCTACAATGGGCTTACTTCGGCCGCCATGGGTAGGCCCCTGTATGGGTCTATGCTCCTTCTCACCAATTGGGTGGATCTCCACCTCAAATTCAACCCATGTGGCGAATCTCAACAATCATCCAAAATCTTCTCCAGGAGCCCACTTCACTACATGACAGGCGTTCTTGGACTGAGTGACAGGGTGGTCAACAGGGTGCCCAGGCTGAAAAAAAGGGTGGACTGGCGAGAGTACTTCAAGACCATGCCCCGGATGATGTTTACTTGTGCACCGGGCTTCCTCAAAACTCAAGACCTTCGTGCCCAGCTCTCCCCTGGTGTGGAACTTCGACTCATAGGCACCACAAATTTCCTCTTGTATAATGCTCATCGATGCCTTCCTCAACTGGGCATGCCACGCCATCACATGGAGGACGCCTCTCATCTTCCACCCATCAAGAAGAGGAACCTACCTATCTAGGAAGATGAAGAAGAGATCAATACCATCAAAGCCCTCTAGAGGGTGTGCAAGCTGCACAAAGCAGTGGAGAAGATGGTAGAAGATGGGGAGATGATGGAATTGTATGTGAGGGAACTGGGGAAATTGAAGGCCTAAGTGGCTCATTAATGATGTATTTTCCATTTCATTTTAATAAAATCAATCCTTTATTTTCCTTGAGCCAAATTAAGAGTGAGAATTCCCAAAATCATGAATGATTCTCCGTTGTTTCAACGATTATTGCTCTTAGGGAAATGGCGTCCCATATCATAGACGCTCTATAAAAGTGCGTCCGTTACAACAACTGCCAATTCTTTGCTATTTTCTGAGTTTTAAAATTCAACTTCCATAATTAGTGTCTGCATGTGAGGACGCTTATTGGTAAAATATTCCTATAATTTCCACAAATAATGTCTCTCAAAACAGACACTCATTCTTGAAATTATTTCATTTTCATTTCAATTTTAATTTTCAGAAAATTACAAATAGCATCCACTAAGGGGGGGGGCTGATTCTTTTCGTAACCGAACACATAATGGACGCCCCTTCCCTTTTCTTCTCCCTCATTCAACCTCCTCATTCATTCCTTCTACTTCGCACGACTACTCCCACTCTCTCTGCAACTTCCACAGCCATTCTCCCTTCTTCAGAACCCTAATCACCCTAACAGCTCCCCCCTTTCTCTCCAGCGATGTCTTCTGGCGGTGCGGGACCTGGGAAACGCCGCCGCGTGGTGGCGCCGGAGGTCGTGGACTTGGGCGACGAAGGCGAGGCGCCTGCGGCCGTTGAGCAGGCGGCGGCCATGGCGGTGGGGGAGCAGCCGGCAACGGTGACGATGGCAGCATAGGAGCCAGGGGCTCCGGTGTAAGAGGCAACAACATCCATGGAGGAGGCGCCCCGGCAGTGGTACGGCTCGTGACAATAGAGGAGGAAGAAGAAGGGGAAGAAGAGGGCCACTTTTTTTACCAATCCCGCCCAGAGAGAGAGAGAAGACCTGGACCTTAAGAGGTTCTTATTCTTGATGATGGGGAGGTTGTTGTTGGGCACGAAGGGAGATGACATAAATTGTCGTTTCCTGAGTGTCTTGGAGGACTTGAGCCAGGTTGGAAGATATGCCTGGGGTGCGGCCCTACTGGCCCACCTCATAGCTTACTTGTACACTGGGACAGGGAGAGAGAATACCGTCAACGGCTTCGCACCATTCCTTCAGGTATGCAAATTTAAATTTATGCCTATGTTATATGCTCCTATTTATGCTTTGATATGACTGTGATATGCTAATGATTTGTGGATGCAGGTTTGGTGCCACTTGTACATCCCGATGGGGAGAGCTGCTATCTTCCGTCCAGAGGCTGTTCCGTTGGCGCGGCATTGGCTCCCATACGCGACGGGGGCCCCACATGCCTACGAGCTAGTGGCAGTGCGGTAGGAGCTTCGCGACTTCCCGGCATCCATGGTATGTATGTTATGTTTATGCATTTGATTTATTTCCTATTGATGCATTTGTGACTATGGTGATATAATGATATGAAATGCAAATGCAGGTGGTGTGGAGGCCCTACGTGGGCATGACTGAAGAACAGCCCTGGGTCGTGGCGGGCCGACCCTTGTTTGGGCGGGAGCTCTGGCTCCACTGCCTGAACGAGATCGAGCCGTTGCGGCTCAGGCTGGTGATGAGGACGTTGGGCCTTGTGGACATCGAAAATTGCACATCCAGATGCCACGCTCGGCCCAGCATCAACAACGGCCCCGAGTGAAGAAACCCCGGAGAAATCAAGCACAAGAGGCCCCACGGCCCATGGGCCTCGAAGAGAATCAAATGGGCCACGACTCATGCTCACAATGGGCTCAAAATCGCCCTGGCAGAACCCTCCAGACGGTCGCTCCCTTCAGCGGCACACCCTGCCGCGGCCCTCGCCGGCACACCCCTATGGGGGTTCACCGGCACACCCCCAAGGGGGTTCACCGGCACACACCCAAGGGGGTTCACCGGCACACCCCCATGGGGTGGTCTTCACCGGCACACCCCCATGGGGGGGTCTTCACCGGCACACCCCCATGGGGGGGTCTTCACCGGCACACCCCCCATGGGGGGGTCTTCACCGGCATACCCCTTGGGGCCTCAGCGGCACGCCCTCAGCAGCTTCAGCGGCACACCCTCAGCAGGCTTCAGCGGCACGGCCCTTTGGGGCTTCAGCGGCACGGCCTTTTGGGGTCTTCAGCGGCACGCCCTTCAGTCCGTTCAGCTGCACGCCCATCCGGGGCTCCAGCGGTACGCTCTTTTGGCACCACAGCGGCACGCTTGTTCAGCCCTTCAACGGCACAGCGGTGAAGCTCTTTCAACGGGCGACGTGAGGCCCATGCCCTACACATCCTTGGCGCGCAGTGGAGCCATCTGAGGTGGCAGCCGATCGTTGGGCCACGTGGCCTAGTCCACTGACAGCCAGGACAGGCAGGTCAAACCTCATGATCACGGGCCACTTCCCGCTTCGATGCCCCTGCACGAGGACTCCCGCCGTCCGGGGTATAAAAATCCCTCCCCTTCATTTCGAACAAAAAAAGAGAGGAAATACACACACAAAGGGAGAAGAGAAGAGGGAGACAGAGGCATACAGGCAGAAGAAAAGAGAAGAAGAGAGAAGAAGAAGAAGAGGCTCCCTCCCTGCCGGGAGCTTCCTCCGACGACCACCACCACCACCGGAAGGGAGCAAGAGTAAGGGAGAGAGGGTTCGATGTAACGGGGAAAGAGTTAGGGGCGGCTGGCCTCCCTCCTGCCCTCCGTTCCTCCTCTTCCTTTTGTGTCTTCTTTTCTTTTCTGGGCCTTTTTCCCCTTTCTTGGCCATGGCATCATCTTTGGCATTCTTTTTGCTATGATATGTATATAAGGCAGTGTCCTCTCCATTCCCATGAATGAAAGTTGTTCCTCGTGGGTTCTCTTTGATTTCGTTGGCTTGCGCTAGCTCTCACAGTTTCTTTATGGGGTTGTTCGTTTTCCCTCCGCCTCCCCATTTCTCCGGTGTTTTTGGGGCCCTCATGTCGACTTGATTATCCCCCTATGAGCCTTGGTTTCACAAGCCCTTCAATCCTCTTCATGGCCATCTGCTGTGTCCACTGGCTTAAGGGAGAGGGAGACCCTCACCCTCTCTCCAAACACACAGTGATCAAGTGGCCTGCCCTTGGCCTTGAATCCCCTTTCTTTTCTTTAAACGGCTTCTAAGGCCCCCAGCTTGCACACTTTGTTTGAACTCCTAGCGATGCCTCTTCCTGGCCCTTCGCCGGCACCCCTGTTTGGTCCCTCAGCGGCACGCCCATGGGGGTTGTCCAGCGGTACGCCCCCCCCCCCATTTATCCTTGGCCGGCACGCTATCTCCTCGCCTTCAGCGGTACGCCCCAAGTGCCCTCAGCGGTACGCCCTCCTCTGCCCTCAGCGGCACGCATACCAGTCCACCCCTTTGGCCGGCACGCTCCTTGGCCGGTACACCTGATCAGCCTTGGCCGGCATACCGCAGGCCTTCAGCGGCACACACCCTCAGCCTCTCAGCAGCCCACTCCTTGGCTTTGCCCCCCGAGCCCTTCCCTTTACGTTTTTCGTGGCTCTTTAAAGGTGTTGCTCCCCCGGGGGCCCATCTCCAGTTGTCGGGTTCCGCCACTCCATGTGGGCGCGCTCCCTTTATCTCCCTTACGCCCCGGGTTAAGGGGAGATGCTGCCGAATTTTTTTTGTGAGATATTGATAAAACATTAAAAGAGGCAAAAGGAGGCAACAAACGAGTAGGATAACTGACGAAACCTTCCAACTCATCAAGCCGCTGCCGGCATCACAACGAAAACCGAACCGGACTAATTAACCACCCGGCAGCCCGAGTGTCCGACCCACAAGAAAAGAGGCCGAACCAAACGAAACGAAACAAGGGGGAAGTTTGTATAAAACTCCCTACAAATCGACACAAGAAGAAAAGAAAAGCCTTAAAGCAGGTAATCAAAACTGAGTTAACCTCCATCACTCCCTGCCCAACCCCCAGCGGCACACACGCACCCAGCCTTCAGCGGTACCCTCTCTTGAGCCTTCAGCGGTACGCCCCTACAGCCCCCAGCGGTACGCCCCTGCAGCCCTCAGCGGTACGCCCTTTGCAGCCTTCAGCGGTACACTCTCTACAGCCCTCAGCGGTACGCCCCCTGTACCCCTCAGCGGTACGCCCCAGCCCTCAGCGGTACAGTCCCGTTTTCCCCTTCATCGGCACACTATACACATACATATATACAACTTGACAAGGGCATTAATAATAGCAAATAAATTAATAAAAATTACGCTAATTAAAGGACTCCGAATGCGTAATATTAATCACAATAAAAGAGGTGGGAGGGGTAATAAAAAAATAATAAATAACAAGCAAATGATAATGATAAGAATAATCATGAACGAAAAGAAGAAAAATCATCCCGGACAAAGGCACGAATAAACAGTAAATATTAAATCAGAAATGAGAATGTACATAGCTAGGAAAACCCCAGATAAAAGACATCAAAGCCCGCGCTGCAGCCCCCCATCTCTCCCCGTGACCCGGGGTGAAAAGGACAACAACGTCGCCCTTTCGGGTCGAGCCCGAGTCTCGGGAATTACCCCGATATGGCCAGGTTTTGATCTAACCTCGGGCCGACAGCTTAATCGGACCGGATTTGTTTCTCGTTCCGGATACCTTCCGAATCATCATTAAAATTGCCGTACGCTCGGCAGACATTTGAAGGGAGCTACCACGGTTTTCTCGCCGCGCCCCTGTTACGGGCCCGTGTCCGACTATGAAAAGGTCCCCGAGTGGCCTATGCGGCCGACAATTTATGGCTTTAATAAAACCCTCAGTGCGATCTACCTATATCTCTCTCGCATGATTAATATCATCCTTTTTCGGCCGTAGGGCCCCTAATTTCGGCAATTAATCAAGGGTGTTCCCCCGTATGGGGGATGTAAATGACGTCGTGACCTTCATGGCACGACGGGATTCGGTCCCGACACGAACCACACAATCGTCTGACGAAGTCAGATCGAGCGCACCATGGGCTCTTCGGAGCCCGAATAAATTGTCACTCCGGTGACTGGCACGCCCACGCACTTAAAAATCCAACAAAGGAACAAAATAACTGTTAAACGAAAAGTGCGTCCACAAGTCTGGCACGCCCGGTGGGACCTATCCACCCTTCATCTTTTTGCCGAAATAATGGGCCCCGCGGCCCCCTTCTTGTAATACTAATTGTGCTACTTTCTTAAATGCAGAAAAAAAGAGAGAGACATCATGGAACCAACCATGGCAGTCGTCTGCCGCCCTCAGCCCGTCCAGAACCACGTTCGAGGCGGCTACCTGGCGGTGCCCTTCACCTTTGGGAGTTTCCCTCCCACCGTGGGCTTCCCCAACTTCTTGGGGGTGGCCTTCACCGAGATCCTCGACGTGGAGACGCCTGAGGACGCCCAGATCAACGCTCCCGCCTCGGGGGCCATGGGAGCTGCTGCCAGCCGAGCTGTGGCCGAAGACAACAATAGCGTCCCCACGACGACGCTCAGCTGCAACGTGCACCACGTGCACCACACTACCGGCCCGCTCCACCAAGGGCCGACATCCCACCGGAGAAGGCTCCGGAGAAACAACACCGGTACCGGCTCAGGGCGTCGTATGTCCAACTCCGGAAAGTCAATGACTGTTGGAGCCCTCCGAGTCCGCCTAGACGGACAGAAGTCTCAACCGGCGCCGGACCGCGTCGTCTCGACCGTCCTAGTCCGCAACTCTTTCCAGGGACTGGAGAAGCTAAAAGAGAGGGCAGCGCCCGCGACCCCAGCTGTGGCACCGAAGAGGGCGCCGGCTCACAGGCCGGCTAAACTGAAGCGAGTCTGGGTACCTAAGGAGACCCAGCCCACTGCACCGGCCCAGGCAAGGCCCAGCACTTTCCGCCCCAGGAGGGCCCGACGCAATGACAGGGTCGAGGTAGTGACCCCCATTCTCCGACCGGCACCCGTCATCCCAGTGCCGTCCGAGAATGCTCACCGCCGTCGCCGAGGGCGCCGGCACAATGCCACCCGCCCGGCTCTCACGGCCTACTCCCCTCCTGCCGCTGTCATCGACGCGCAACCCCGGGCCGCTCTCCCCGACCCGGAGTGGGAAGGGATTGAGCAGGCCATGAGGAACTACCTCCGAGGCCCGGGTAGCACCCCCGCTGGCCGCCAGAGACTACTGGGGGCAATGGCCTCCGCCTTCCAGAAAGAAAGGGGGGAACCCGCACCTAGCATGGAGTCGAGGACCCGCCCGGAGGAGCCGCGCCAGTCCCCTGTACGGGAGGAAGCGCTGCCCCGGCGGTCGGTCTTCGACAGGCTGACATTCCCAGGAGGATCGTCCAGGAGGGCGTCAAGAAGAAATAAGAATAAGAAGTGGCAGACATTCACCTGCAATATGGCAGGAGTTCATGGTCGGTATGGGGCCCTACCCACTGACCCAGAAGAATTGGCCAGAATAGCCCTCAGGCCGGGACCCCTTACCAGAAGAAGGAGAGCGGCAGGCGGCGCGACACCCACAGGCGCCGAAGGGGCCCTACCTGAAGAGCCCCTTGCAGCCCTCACGGCCAATGTGGTCACCACCGGCGACACGAGTGGCGGACCCTCGACATCATCCGAGGACGCCCCGGCCAAAGAGACAGGGGGCATGCCTAGTCTTCCCACAGCTGACCCCACAATGCTGCTCATGATACAACGATTCCAGCAGGAAATCGAGTCACTCAAGAAGCAGCTAAGTGAGCGGGACGCACCTCCCCCGATGTCCTGGCAGACCGAGGTTATACCCGAAGTACCCAGGGACAGGGGGCAGTCTTCAGAGGCCGCTCTTCCAGCGACCCTCGATCCGCTCGGGGGCGCGCCCCCGCAGCAAGCACATTGCACAGCAGTGACCCCGCCACAGGCTCCGCTTTCACAAGGGTCCCCCATGGCCCCCCGAGCGACCGTGGTAGTCACCCCGAGCGCACAGCCCGCTCATTTCTACCCGAACCCGGTCGACCCGGCGGCAGTCAGCCGGTTGATGCTTGAGCAGATGATAGACATGAAGTTGGCCGAAAGGGGCGATGGGGATCAGACGCCTTTCGACGTCTACCGAGTACCCTACCCGGCTCAGTATGCTGCCAGGAAGTTGCCGGCTGGCGTCACCAAGCCGCCGAAATTTGAAAAGTTCAATGGGCAAGGATCTCTCAGAGAGCATATTGCCTATTACGTGAACGTCATGGGAGACCTGGCTGCTGATGAGGCCTACCTCCTGAAGTTCTTCGGTTCAACACTCACCGGGCTTGCCTTTGAATGGTACTCCGGCTTGTCGCCCGGGTCGGTGGCCGATTGGCCCGACATGTAGAAGAAGTTCAAGGAAAGATTCTACGTGGCCGAGAGAGAAGTTACCATGGCTGAACTCTACGCCACAAGGCAGAAGAATGACGAGTCGGCCCTCGACTACATCAAAAGATGGAGGAACCTTAGTATGAGGTGCAAGCGCCCCCCGCATCAGGAGGACGCAGTTCAGATCTACAAGCAAAACTTAAAGAAAGAAATCCTAGAAAGGATGATCGGCACTGAGGTCAAGACATTTGACCGTCTGAACAATGTGGTAGCGGAGATCGAGGCATTCTTGGCCCGATACTCCTCCACCCCAGCCATGCCAAGCCAGTGGGCCAGGCAGGCGGAGAAGAAGCCGGCTCCCCCGGAGGTGCATGCACTAGACTTCCAGGCTTTTGAAAAGCAGAAGGAGAAAGCCAAGGGAGCGGCTAACCCTCCGCCGCCCAGAACCACAGAACGGCGGGAAGGCCCCTCACTAAGAGAGAAGATGAGAAACAAGTTGTATTCCTTCTCCCGGGACAAGTCCAAGCTCCTGTTTGAGTGGGCAACCAGCTACAATAAGATCACATTGCCAGAGCCGAAAAGGCCTGGCGACTCAAAGAAGAAGGATGACCCGCGCTTCTGCATGTACCACCGGGTGCTCGGGCATACTATTGAAGATTGTTACGTCTTCAAGGATGTTATTGAGTCCTTAATCAGGGACGGGGAGCTGGACATGGGGGAGCATAAAGTAGACCCCCCGCAGCCACACGAGCTGCCCAGCATAGCCTCCTCCGTCAATATGATCTCACTATATCAGGAGCTGCCAGAAGAATGGGCGAAGGCCTGTGCCCGTGCCACTTATGAAACCTTTATCATGGCCCCAGCTCAAGACCAAGAAGGGTGGCAGACTGCACCCAGAAAAACCAGAAAGGCGCGCGCCTCTCGACCTACCCCAGGAATTCACTCGAGGGTAGCAGCGCCCCTGCCTGCACCGCCCCCGGTAAACCCTGTTTGCCACGACACGGCCCCCCGGCTGGTCATGAGGCGGCCCACTCACAACAAGAAGAGCTCTGCCCCACTGCGGATGTACAAGAAGACTAGCCCGGCGGTTGAAAAACTCCAGGCTATTATCGACGGGCTTGAAGATTATAAGCAGCCCAAAATCCAGCCCGTCGAGCTAAAACAATATGTCCCCTGGGAGCAGTTCAAGTCACTCGAGCTGGCTCCAGGAACAGAAGCTGAGGCAGACAAAGAGCCTCCCCTGTCGGGTGAACCCATTCGAGAGCTGCCGTCCGCTGCAGCGGGCAAGAAGAAGAAAAAGAGAAGACCCAGGGGCAAGAAGAAGAAGGAGGTCGTCTTCGCCTGCAACACCCTCTCGGCGTTGTTCGATACCTCTCTCTCTCTGGAAGAGAAAGAAGAAGAGCCACCCCATGAGCCGGCGGAAGTGAGTCAAGCTGAAGCATCCACCTCCCAGCACGCCACCAGGTCAGGGAGGAAGTGGGGGCGCTCTCCTCAGGGCAGCCTCAACATCATGCTCAGGGGGAACAACCATACCAGATTCCCGAGCCCGAGGTCCGAGGCACCGAGATCCCTCCTCCATCAGGCCTCTACCCCGGAGGCACCAAGAGTCAAGGCGCCCCGTCGTTCGCCGAGTTCCTGTCAGCTCGAGCAGGAAGGCGGGCGCACCCCCAGGGGCCCGCTGCGACCAGTAAAGCAAGCATTCCCCAAGCTCTGCCAGCTGCAACCCCTGCCCAGCCAGAGGAAGGATTCAGCGGCACCCCAAACCTCGCTGAATTCATGCGAACAGCGGAAGAGGCCCAACAGGCCCCGCCTGCTGAACGGGCTACAACAGATCCCGCAAAGGAGGCGTCCCCTAATCTGGCGCTCCAATCCCAGGATGAGGGCAGGCGCAGCAAGCCCGAAGAGATGAAACTGCTCAAGGTGCGGGCGGCCGAGCGAATAGTCAGACACCTCAAGAAAATCTCGACCCGGTTCACGGTGTGGGAGATGCTGTCCTTGAATGAAGAAACACGGCAAGCCATCATCGCCGCACTCCAGACGCCAGCACACCTTGAAGCCTGTTTGGCAGAATTATCACCTGAAGTAGCAGTGGCTTTCACAGAAGATGACATGCTCCTACCGACTTGCAGCCATAACAGGCCCCTCTACATGAAAGGGCAGCTGAACGGCCAGCCTATCAACAGGGTCTTGATCGACCCAGGGGCAGCAGTGAATATACTCCCGTACCGGGTATACCAGAAGCACTACTTTGACGTACACCTGGTCGAAGTTAAAAATGTCAAGATTGCCGGCTTTAACCAGAAATGTGAGGTTCCCATGGGGGTCGCAGAGTTCGACTTGACCTTTGACGACTTCACCTCCAGAGTCCAGTTCCACGTCATCAACTCCAGCACGTCCTACAAGGCGTTGCTCGGCCGGCCTTGGCTACACCAAAATAGGGTGGTGCCCTCCACCTTGCATCAGTGTATCAAGTACCCCTGCGAGGGAAAGGAAGTCAGAATCTTCGCCGACCTCCACCCGTTTGAGGTGTTTGAGTGTCACTTGTCAGATGCTAATCTGTACTTGGGAGAGGTGAAGCAAGCTCCTCAAGCTGCCCGAGACAAGGGAAAGAAGAAAATGGAATCGGGAGGCTGGTTTCCTCCGCCGCCCTCAGGCTATGTGGCTCCCCCACATGTACCATGTATTGCACAAGAGGAAGGGGTATTTAGGGCAGCCCCTCTCGCCATCTACCCCACACCGGGGGCACCCTGCCTCGAAGACCTGCTAGAAGATGTCAGGGTCCCGCCAGGGATCGTCAAGCCGATAGCGGAAATTGAATGCCAAGCGGCTGAGCAATTGAGAACCTTCGAGGTGCCTAACCCCGAGGGGCCGTCCACTATCTTCTATGTGGCCGGGGAGAAGCCGGTCAGGGAAGACGACGATTGCCGGTTCCCTGACGAGTTGCATGACCCGCACGTCCCCATTACGGGACTTCCCCACATGACTGACCGGGCAGCCAGAATGGTCGGGAAGCAGAAGATTCCTCCCTACCAGCCCTCCAGCCGGAGGGAAATGTTTGAAAGAATGTGGAACCCACCAAACCTGGATCGACGGTTGCTGAAAGTCACCAAGCACCCCGGTCTGGGCTTTTCACTAGAAAATTACTACGAGACTGATGTCATATCGGTCTCAACATGGCCCGGCAACGATCCCGTAGAAGCTACAGATTCGCGGAAAGCCTGTCAAGACGCGCATCCTGCGCCCTCAGTTCAGGAGGCACAAGACGAGGAGATCTTCCTTTGGAAACCTCCCCGCCGCCGTTGCATAGAGAAGACCCCCTCCTTCCCCGAAGTGTCGACCTCGAAAGGGCACACCGGCGAAACACCTTCGCCCCGGCCGGCCGGCGAAGCAAGGAGCAGCAGCATGGGCCATGCTCCGAATTCCCCTCGATACGACACCGTCATGTACGCCTTGTACCACAGGCAGCAACGGGAGATCGAGATGCTGAAGAGGCGGCTAGCCGAGCTAACCTCGCTAGTCGCCGACCTGATCCAGGGCTCCCTCCCCCCATGGGGTGGCCGGATGCCTCGGCCCCGAGGCGCCAGTCCCAGCACCCCCGCTTTGTCAAGGCAGGAAATGAGAGACATGGCAAGCTCGCTGACCGAGTGGCCGACCAGGCAAGGGCTGACACTCCAAGAGAAGCTACAGAAGCCTTATTCCTTTCCGAGAGAGAAGACCCGGGGCATCTTCGACTGGGCATGCCACTATGGCAAAGTCTCCCTTCCACGGTCCAAGAGGCCGCAAGACACCCGAAGAAGCAGGGACCCGCTATTTTGCCCTTACCACCAGATGCTGGGCCACGCCATTGAAGACTGCTATGTCTTCAAAGACATTGCCCAAGACCTCATTGACAGGGACGAGCTCAGGATGGGGGATTATGTGATAGCCCCGCCACGCCCCCATGTAGCGGACAGCCCCAGAGCGGGAGCCTACACCATGTCCATCCACTACCAGGCCCCTGAAGATGCGGCTGCCCCGGCCCCCGTCCAAGCTATCTATGATGAATACACAGAAGAGCCTGAGATGGACCTATGCCCCTCTGAGCCAGCGGGCCTCGCAGACCCAGCGGCCACGGCCCAGGAGGAGAGCGAGGTGAATGCAGCCTCCATGCCCAGTCATGATGAACAAGAAGAGGGAGATGGCATTCTCGAACCCGAGGACAATGAAGACCAAGACTTCGTCGATTTGTCGCCAGCCCCGCCGGAAATTGAAAATGGCGGCCAGGCCACAGTCGACGAATTGGTTGAAATCAACCTTGGCACAGAAGACAATCCCAGGCCGACTTTTCTGAGTGCTCTCATGCCTCTACAGGAGAGAGAACAATACACAAAGTTGCTGCAAGAATTTCGGGATTGCTTTGCCTGGAACTATAAAGAAATGCCCGGACTTAGCCCCGAGGTGACTCAACACATCCTGTCCATTGATCCCAAAGTGGAACCAGTGAAGCAACCTCCCCGGCGCATGAGGCCGGAGCTAACCAGCCAGATCTGCAAAGAGGTCGACAAGCTCATAAACGTTGGCTTCGTGGCGGAGAATCAATACACCACATGGCTGGCCAATATTGTACCGGTGAAAAAGAAGAATGGACAGATCAGGATTTGCGTGGATTTCCGCGACCTGAATAAAGCCTGCCCAAAAGACGACTTCCCGGTGCCTATCACCGAAGTGATGATCGATGCAACTACTGGCCACGAGGCCTTGTCCTTTATGGATGGGTCGTCCGGCTATAACCAAATCTGGATAGCCGACCACGACCGGATTCACACCGCCTTTAGGTCACCTAAAGGGATATTTCACTACAAGAGGATGCCCTTCGGCCTCAAGAATGCTGGTGCCACATATCAGCGGGCGATGACCAAGATCTTCGACGAGCTGCTATACAGCAGGGTCGAATGCTACATCGACGACCTGGTCGTCAAGACTAAAAAGAGGGATGAGCATCTGAATGACCTCAGGGTCGTCTTTCAAAGGCTCCGTCTGTACGAGCTGAAAATGAATCCCATGAAGTGCGCCTTTGGCGTGTCCAGTGGAAAGTTCCTTGGCTTTATTGTCCGGCACAGAGGGATCGAGATCGACCCCTTGAAGATAAAGGCCATCTAGGAGCTGCCTCCTCCCAAGAGTCTGGGAGAGCTGAGGTCCCTGCAGGGGCGTTTAGCTTACATCTGCAGGTTCATCTCCAACCTGTCAGGACGCTGCCAACCCTTCCACAGACTGATGATGAAGAATACACCCTTCAGCTGGGGTCACGAGTGCCAGCACGCGTTCGACCAGCTAAAGGAGTACCTGAAGACCCCACCTGTCCTGGGGGCACCTGTCAAAGGTAGACCGCTTATTCTCTACATAGCGGCCACCGAATACTCACTGGGGGCAATGCTCGCCCAAAACAATGATGAGGGAAAAGAGCAGGCTCTCTACTACCTCAGTCGAAGATTGGTGGGTGCAGAAGCTAAGTACACCCCGATCGAAAAGATCTGCCTTGCCCTGGTCTTTGCAGTCAAGAAGATGAGGCACTATATGCTGTCCCATGAAGTCAGCTTGATATCCAGGGCCGACCCCATTAAGCACATCCTTCTTCAGCCCGTCCCAAAGGGGCGCCTTGGCAAGTGGGCCGTGCTGCTCATGGAGTTCGATATCACCTACGTGCCGCAAAGGGCCGTTAAGGGACAAGCCGTCGCGGATTTCTTCGCAGCACATCCCGTGCCCGAAGACTCCCCGTTGGCCACCGAGCTACCTGAAGATGAAACACTAGAGGTAGACCAAATACAACAAGCCATCTGGCAGCTGTACTTTGACGGAGCCTCAAGAACAGAAGCGACCGCGTCCGGACGTACCAAGGTGCGGGCCGGAGCGGGCATCGTCCTCAAATCTCCGGATGGAGAGGTGCTACACACTTCTTGCTGCATCAGCAAGCCCTGTACAAATAATGAGGCGGAGTATGAAGCCCTGATCATCGGCCTCCAGGTCGCCCTCCAAATGGAGATCAAAATGCTCCAGGTGTTCGGCGATTCGCTGCTGGTCGTCAAGCAAGTCCAGGGGCAGTTTGATGTCCGAAAACCCGAGCTGCTCCCGTATCACACTAAAGCAAGAGGGCTCATGGAGCGGTTCTACCTCCTCGAAATAGGCCATGTCGCCAGAGGGGAGAACGCACAAGCCGACGCATTGGCAAAATTGGCAAGCTCACTGGCGGTGCCCCCAGATGGATATCTCCATATCCAAGTAATAAACCAACGCCAGATGCCCAGCATGATAGAAGAAGAGCCGGAAGAGGAGGACCTACAAGTCGCTACAGCAGAAGCCGTCAGCCTGCCTGACTGGAGGGACCCCCTAATGCAGTGGTTCAGGCACCAGCGACTACCCGACCGAAGAGAAGAAAAGATCAAGCTGGTCAGAACCAAGGACTCCTATGAGCTCCGAAGCGGAATATTATTCCGGATTGTGGCCGATGCCAAACGGAAGCTACTCCTCCGATGCTTGTCCATTGAAGAAGCTTGGAGGGTTATGAAGGAGGTCCATGCCGGCATAGCTGGCGCACACCAGGCGGGGCCGAAAATGAAGATTGAAATCAAGAAACTTGGCTATTATTGGCCTGCAATGTTCAACGACTGTTGCGAGTATGCTAAGTCGTGTCAGAGATGTCAGGAGCATGCCACCATTCCCAGAAGACCTCCTGCACCACTACACCCAACAGTGCCCAGTTGGCCGTTCGCCCAATGGGGAACGGACGTCGTGGGCCCCTTTCCTGCATCTTCCACAGGCTGCAAATATATTTTGGCGGCGACCGACTACTTCTCCCACTGGGCAGAGGCTATTGCCTTACGGGAGGTCACCGGAGAAATCGTGGTCAGGTTTGTCCGCCGCAATATTATATTCCGGTTCGGCGTGCCCGACCGGATTGTGTCGGACAACGGCAGCCACTTCCGCAACCAGAAAGTTTACCGGCTAGCAGAAAAATACAAAATTGACTGGAGGACATCGACTCCTTACAATCCACAAGCCAATGGGCTGGCCGAAGCTTTCAATAAGACACTTTGCACTCTCCTGGCCAAGATTGTTAGCTCTAACAAAAGGGACTGGGAAGAAAGAATGTATGAAGCGCTTTGGGCGTACCGAACCGTATACAAGACCCCAACGGGCTGCTCGCCCTTCTCTCTTGTATATGGCTCGGAAGCAATCATCCCCGTCGAACTGGAGATACCGTCCCTCAGGGTCGCCATTCAGCATGGGCTTGTCCCCGAAGGGTAGACCAACACCGAGCGAAGGCTCGATGAACTCTCCAGTCTGGAAGGAAAGCGGCTTCAAGCCCAACAGAATATCCAGGTCTATCAGGCCCGGATTGCACGCGCCTTTGACAAGCTCGTCAAGGAACGCGAATTCAAGAAGGGTGACCTTGTCATGGTCAAGAGAAGAGATCTCATGGCGGCCAACCCCAAAGGTAAGCTAAACGAGAACTGGCTCGGACCCTACGTAGTCCAGAAAGTCTACGAAGGTGGAGCCTATGTAATTGTCAACCACCGCGGGGAGGTTCAATTCCCGCCTCTTAATGGAAGGCACTTGAGGCTGTACCACGCCCCAGCGCCCCCATTCAGGTAATAATATTACTCTTCGCCCCATTTTTGGGGCGGATTTGCGTGATTAATGTCCGAATGATTTGGCCACCAGCCGGGTTCCCGAAAAGGGAAGAAAGGAATAGAAAGAGAAAGAAAGAAGAAGCAAAAAAAAAAGAGAAAGACAAAAAAAAGAAGAAGCAAAAAAATGGAAAGAGGAAGAGAGAAGAAAGACAAAAAAAAAGAAGAAGCAAAAATGGAAAGAGAAAGAAAGAAGAAGCAAAAAAAAAGAGAAAGACAAAAAAAAGAAGAAGCAAAAAAATGGAAAGAGAAAGAAGGAAGAAGCAAAAAAAAAAGAAGAAAAAAAAGAAGAGAGAAAAAAAAAAGAGAAAAAAAGAGAGAGAAAAAAAAGAGAAGCCAGAAAGGGGGACGCCCCCCATTTCCAGTCACCGCCCCGCATCAGCGGGGGTACCAAAATTGATTTAAAAAGAAAGAAACAGACTCTTCTCTCCGTCCTTCCCGGGCGGTGAGTACCCCTTTGGCGCGGACCTCGCGTCCGGGTCATTGACTAGACAAACTCTTCTCTCCGTCCTTCCCGGGCGGTGAGTACCCCTTTGGCTCGGACCTCGCGCCCGGGTCATTGACTAGACAAACTCTTCTCTCCGTCCTTCCCGGGCGGTGAGTACCCCTTTGGCTCGGACCTCGCGCCCGGGTCATTGACTAGACAAACTCTTCTCTCCGTCCTTCCCGGGCGGTGAGTACCCCTTTGGTTCGGACCTCACGTCCGGGTCATTGACTAGATAAACTCTTCTCTCCGTCCTTCCCGGGCGGTGAGTACCCCTTTGGCTCGGACCTCGCGCCCGGGTCATTGACTAGACAAACTCTTCTCTCTGTCCTTCCCGGGCGGTGAGTACCCCTTTGGCTCGGACCTCGCGCCGGGGTCATTGACTAGACAAACTCTTCTCTCCGTCCTTCCCGGGCGGTGAGTACCCCTTTGGTTCGGACCTCACGTCCGGGTCATTGACTAGACAAACTCTTCTCTCCGTCCTTCCCGGGCGGTGAGTACCCCTTTGGTTCGGACCTCGCGCCCGGGTCATTGACTAGACAAACTCTTCTCTCCGTCCTTCCCGGGCGGTGAGTACCCCTTTGGCTCGGACCTCGCGCCCGGGTCATTGACTAGACAAACTCTTCTCTCCGTCCTTCCCGGGCGGTGAGTACCCCTTTGGTTCGGACCTCACGTCCGGGTCATTGACTAGACAAACTCTTCTCTCCGTCCTTCCCGGGCGGTGAGTACCCCTTTGGTTCGGACCTCACGTCCGGGTCATTGACTAGACAAACTCTTCTCTCCGTCCTTCCCGGGCGGTGAGTACCCCTTTGGCTCGGACCTCGCGCCCGGGTCATTGACTAGACAAACTCTTCTCTCCGTCCTTCCCGGGCGGTGAGTACCCCTTTGGTTCGGACCTCACGTCCGGGTCATTGACTAGACAAACTCTTCTCTCCGTCCTTCCCGGGCGGTGAGTACCCCTTTGGTTCGGACCTCACGTCCGGGTCATTGACTAGACAAACTCTTCTCTCCGTCCTTCCCGGGCGGTGAGTACCCCTTTGGCTCCGACCTCACGTCCGGGTCATTGACTAGACAAACTCTTCTCTCCGTCCTTCCCGGGCGGTGAGTACCCCTTTGGCTCGGACCTCGCGCCTGGGTCATTGACTAGACAAACTCTTCTCTCCGTCCTTCCCGGGCGGTGAGTACCCCTTTGGCTCGGACCTCACGTCCGGGTCATTGACTAGACAAATTCTTCTCTCCGTCCTTCCCGGGCGGTGAGTACCCCTTTGGTTCGGACCTCACGTCCGGGTCATTGACTAGACAAACTCTTCTCTCCGTCCTTCCCGGGCGGAGAGTACCCCTTTGGCTCAGACCTCACGTCCGGGTCATTGACTAGACAAACTCTTCTCTCCGTCCTTCCCGGGCGGAGAGTACCCCTTTGGCTCAGACCTCACGTCCGGGTCATTGACTAGACAAACTCTTCTCTCCGTCCTTCCCGGGCGGAGAGTACCCCTTTGGCTCAGACCTCACGTCCGGGTCATTGACTAGACAAACTCTCAAACTCTTCTCTCCGTCCTTCTCGGGCGGAGAGTACCCCTTTGGCTCAGACCTCACGTCCGGGTCATTGACTAGACGAACTCTTCTCTCCATCCTCCCCGGGGGGCGAGCACCCCTTTGGATCAGACCTCCCGTCTAAGTCACTGACTAAACGGACCTTTCTATCCGCCACCTCTGAACGGCAAAAGGGGTCTCTGGCCAAGTACCCCTCACTCGAGACCAGCACGCGCTTCCAATATTGCGGCAAAACCAGGGAGTTGCCCGTTCGGTATGGTGGAGTGGTCCCCTCGTCCTCCCCCTGGGAAGGCGAGCACTCTCCTGTACCCTGACATGGGTCCCTGCCTGGTCCTTCCAAAGTGAATCCCCGCAAAGACTCATACCCTACCAATGGGCCCCTACACGAAAAGGGGGGAAAGATACAAGAGCGAGGGAAGAGGAAGGAGAAAACAATATGCACGAAAGAGAAAGAGGGGTGGGAAAGCTCCCTCCGGGATAAATGCATACACCAGGAACGCGTGAAATCATAAATGCTTTGCTCTATTCAAAAGAGGATCAAACTACATGTGCTGCGGGGCATACCCCTGTGTTACATTCAAAAAAAAAGAAAGAGAAATTAAGGGATGCAACGCTCAGTCGATGTCCCTGAAGATGTCCTCGAGGGGGAGGATCCCGACGCAAGGGAAGTTCGTCATATCGCGCAGTCGGCCCCTCAGTCCCTCAAGACGGGCGAGCTCCGCTTCGACGGACGCCATTTCAACGTCGGCCACGGCAAGAGCTTCCCTCTCCTCTGCCACCGCCCCTTCTGCCTCGGCGAGGCCAAGTTTAGCCGCAGCAAGATAGCCCTCCAGCTTCTCGATCCGGTTCTTGAAGGAACGAACGCTGCCTTCACCTTCCTCTAGGGCCTTTCCGTGGCGTTCTCTACTGTCGCGTCGGGCCTTTAGGGCCTGCAGATATTCGTCTGCCTGAGCATCAAGGGCGGCGCGTTCGTCAGGAGCCTGGGTCTCCAGGAACTCGCGGCGCTTGACATATTTCAATAATAGCAAGACCCGCCGTGACCATTCCCCCAGCGGACAGCCAAGCACTTGCAGCGCCCCCGTTAATTGCGTCACGATGGTATGCACCTCCCGATACGACAGAGAAGCATCGGCGAGAAGCATCGTCCGTAAAGTGATCAGCATCTGACGGACTGGCGCTTCTGAGGACGTGTGACTAACTGAGGGCACGACCGGAGGGGTGAATTCCACGGTGCTGTCCACCTCTGCCCACAGGTCGGTATCTGCCGCCACTGAAGATGAAGGAAGGGCGAGGGTCAAGTCGCCCGGCCGGCGTAGCTCGACGAGAGACTCTTGGCCGACCATTGCCTGGGGAAAGGAAAAGACCATTGCCGAAGCCTCCGGTGCCCCCATCGTTTGGAAGTCACCTGCCCCCTCTGCCTCCGGCTGGCCCGACTCTGCCACTCCCCCAAGGGGCAGGGGTGCAGGGGCCGTTACCTCGGCTAGAGGAGGAGCTTCGAGTAAGGCCAGGCCCGAAGCCGTCACCCATGAACTCCTTGCTCGCGGCTGAGATCCCTCCAGATGCGCACGGAGCCCCGCAAATATCTGCTGCAAGAGCGGGTCCTCCATCTGAGCCAGGAGTTTCGGGAAGGGCGGAAGCGGAACCACCAGCTGGGGTAAACGTCCCGCTTCCACGAGCGCAGCCAGTCTCTCTCTCTCCAAGCCCAAGACTGGAGCCGGCCCCTCCACCGCTATCGGGCCAATGCTCGGTCTTCGCTTGGCCACTGCCTTCCGGATACGACCAGGCGCCTTCCCCGATATCGGCATCGCCTGACCATGGGAATGGGAATCAGCTATTCGCCATCTAAAATAAACCATGCAAAAGGGAGACCGTGGAGCCCGCATACTCACCTTGGCCGCTGGGATGATGCTACCTTCAGGCGCGATCTCCCCCTCCTCCAGAGGCTCGCCCGCCGCTCTGGTAGTACCGGAGGGCTCCGCGGGCATTTCCTCTCGAAGGGCGTCGAGTAAAAGAGCCAATTTGCCCATGACGGCATCGGCTCCCGTTGGGCGGTCGATCAGCGCAGCCGGGGCAGCCTCCTCTGTGATCTCAAGTTCGGCCGGTTCTCGAAAATCCTAAAGAAAAAGGGGGGGGATAAGGTCGTCAGTCAATCACAAAAAAAAGGGAAATGGAGAGCCGGCCCAAACAAGCTCACACTCACAGCGGTCTTCCCCACGAGGCTCGAGGAGCCAGCAAGTAAGGGGGCCCCGAAGGCCGGCTCGGGCGGCTCCGATGCCCCGGACACGCCCTCGTCAGGAGCTAGTTCGTCGGAAGAGTAGTTGTAATCTACCTCTTCCCCAGACGGAGACTCGACCGCGGTCGGCTCGGCCTGGACCGGCAGAGGAGCTTCCACCTCAGAGTCTCTGCCCAGCACGTCCTCCCTCGGGCTAGGCGAGGCTCGCGCTCCGATCTTCTTCCTCCTCACATATATCAACGTCGTCGGGAGGTCGGGATCAGGCCCCAATGACTCGGTGGCCACCGCGGCAACGCCTGTCATGCAAAGGAAGATAAGCCATGCTGAATCTACTGGCCCCCAGGACACAAAAAAAGGGAGTTAACTGTATAGTCGAAAATATTTACCCCCTTCAGTTCCTGCGACACGAGATGACCCGCGGGCTTCCTCAACAGGCAACGCCTTCTCGGGAGTCCCGACCGTACCCTCGCCCGTGAGATAGAAGCGCATCGTCGCCATGCGCGAAGCCGAGGCCAACTCGGGAGGCCGGTCGACCACAGACGACACGGGCGGCCGATGAATCTCACCAGCTTCGTGGCTCGGTTCGGTCCGCGTGGCTTCGAATTCTTCGAAGGACAAGACGGGGGCCATCGGCAGGGCTGTCGTCGGAGCCGGGGATGCCTCGGTTCGTCGCCGTTTTACCGTCTCTCGCCCGGCCATCTTGGCAGCAGCCAGTGCCTTCTTAACGGGCGACTGTGCCTGGGGCCTTCCCGTTGCCTGCAGCAAGGGAGCTGGAGCCGCCGCCGGGGTCGCCTCCGCCGGGACCGCAACTTCGCCCATGTTAGGCGTGGGCATGGGCTCTTCCATAGAAACTGAAACAAAAGAAGTACCCAGGTGTCAGGGCTCCACTCCAAAATAAAAAGGAGGAGGGAGATTCAAAAGGCACACTAAAGAGCGGGGACGTGGACCGGCAGGTTGGCCTGGCTCGGGACAGGCAGCTTCGAATTCCTCGAAAGACGGGACCAGTGGTAGCGGAGGGACAGCCGTCGGAGCCTTAGCCGATTCTGTCTTCCTCCGCTTTGTGTCCCGCTGCTTAGCTGCCTTGGCGGCGTCCACCGCCTTCTTCACGGGCGATTTAGCCCGGGGCCTCTTCGCAGCCTTAGGTAAAGGAGCCGTGGTCGGGGCCAGCGGCGCGGCTTCAAAATACGCAGGCTTCTTCACCAGCCAGAGGAGGTTCCGGTACGTGGCCATCTGCGTGCTGTCGGGATGGTCTGCAAAGAAAAGAGGGGAAAGAACGAACATGCATATACCATTAGTACCTAACTCACCGCGAAAGCCGCAGCGCTGAGGGACAAAACCGAAGAGCAAGAGGGAACTGAATACCATGAGGGCCAGTGTACAGCCGCAGCGTGATCGGCCAGTAGCTCAGGGATATCTCCTTGTCCCGACGTGCCGCCTCCCGGACTAGCCAACAAACGTCCTCAATAGTTTGACACCGGTCCGTGAGGTTGGCCAGATCCGCATGTTTCTTGGAAGAAAGGTGACAGAAAAGATTGAAGTGGTCCATGCCCCACCCATCAGCATAATAATAAGGGATGTGCAGGCGCTTGCCCAGGATGGAGGCCGTCACATCTTCAATCTTCATCCCATTCACCCGGAGGAGGATATATAGCCACGTGGTATCCTTGTAATTCTCGGGCTTCCTCTCCTCCCGCCTCATGAACGTGGGATACAGGCAGGCCAAGTCTCTCTCCGGACGCCAGCTCTTGGCGGGAGTCCCCTCTTCCTCTATGGGGAATGGATAATTGATGAGGTCCAGACGGTCGCTCCCTACCCGGCACAGATCCCTCAGCGTCTTCTGATAGCTGTCCTTCGCCACTGGAGGCAGCTCCACTTTCGGCGTCGGCCTCCTATCCCGGGCTTCCCGACGAGCTATCATATATGTCGCCACCTCCTTCTCTTGCCTGTTCTTGAGCCGAAGAAGATGATCTGGCTCAATGTCAAGTACTGGCACCGGTTGCCGGCTAAGGAATCTCCTTTCGGCGCCATCCCAACAATCGGTCTTGTGCAACCGATAGAAAGCCGTCCGGGCATTCCACCACTTTATATAGTCTTCGGTCACTCGGGGCACGTGACCCGGGGCTGGCACCCTGAAGGAGGCAGAGTCCGCCCGGTGGAAGAAGTCCCACCAGCTTCTAGCGTGCTCGGCGACCGCACTTCCCCGGACGTTCCGCGAAGGCAAGCCGAATTGCGCATGATAAGCAGGGATATGCTGGTCATACCCGAAGTTGCGGCCAAATCGGAAGGGGTAATACGGCTCCAGCAGTACGTTGTCTCCCTTCCGGAACACCACCACGCTCGGGCGGATAGCCAGCGCCCAATCCCTCAGCTCGGGCTCCAGCAACGGGCGCACCACGTTTTCCTGGCTGAGAGGGTGGACATACCTCTCCACCTGGTCATCCTTGCATTCCCTCTTATTATTCACGAGGGGGCTTGAATGTGCGGCCAGCGTCCAGAAATGAATGGTACCGGCTGCATCCCGAGGAACCGTGGTCAACCGGCCCCGAATATCATACATCCGCATGGAAGTGGAAGCCGGCTCTGCACTCGCGAACTCCAGCATCCTCGGCACCAGCCCCCAATCCTGAAGGACTCGCGGGGCGAACTCCGGAAACAGTGAACAAACCCACGCGTTGAAGAAATGCAGTGGGCACACGTACCGGGCCTGCCTCGGGAACTGGTGCGTGCTGATGTCTCCCAGGGCCTTATAAATCAAACAGAGCGCCGCCGGGCACAGAGAAAGTTTGACACCCCACGCCATCTGGCACGCCTGGTAGATGGCATCTGGCCGGATCACTATCTCGTCCCCGTACGGCATGGCAAATGAACACAGCCAGTACGTCAGATAGGCGGCACAGTGAGTTTGTGGGTCGACCCCCATCGGATTGGCCCCGCTCCGACGTCCCCTGGAGGGGATCTTCACATCATGCTTGGGCTTCGCACGTTTCTTGCGAGCAACAGCGGTGCCAACGCAAGGAAAATCTTCATACTGCTTCAGCCCATCATAGAAATATTCCAGCCATACCGCCATACGCACCCGTTTCCTATCCCCACGGGCGGGCTGCTTCCCCTTGTGCGACAGCTGGTACAGCTCCCGGTACGCCTTCATCAGGTACCGGTATGAATACCCCAGAGAATAATAGCCGTCCCCGTTAGTCTCGTCTTTGATCAAGTCCGGGAGGCATACTTCTTCATAAGGCTCCCCGTCAATGGGCAAGCCGCTCAGCTGGCTTAGGCTCCACAAATCAAGTGAAGTCTCTCCCTCTGCCGTGTAGAAGGTATTGGTCTCCGCACTAAATACTTCTATCATACCGCAACAGAGACCCTTGGAGATGGGATAACCGTACCGGGAAGCGTACACGCTGTGATAGATGCCAACTCGGACCAGCAACGGGGCGTAGTTGAACAGTACATATTCCGTGAACTCCACCGCCCCTTCTCGGAAGCTGTGGGCGTCTTGAAGCTTCAGCTCCCCGAACCAGCCCAGTGATAGTTCGTACTTGAACCTGATGACCAAACAGTCCAATATGAACTGCTCCTCCCTATAACCCCATTTCAGGGGAGCCAGGAATAAACCAAATCGGGGCGACTCGCCATGCACCTTCCCCGCAGACATGTCCCACCTTGCTGGCGTGAACTGAGGGGCTCGCACTAATTTGTCTTCAGCCGGCAGCACTCCCTCGATCCCCAGGACCGGCTTCCATTCCCGGGCTTCTCCCACCAGATACATCGGAATGCTCCTAGGGACGCTGTACAATAGACTGTCCCGGGCATGCAGGATGGCCCGCTCGACGGCTTTTATAGTGCGAAAGTCTCGCCCCTCTCGGGAGCGCAGGTGCTTCAGGAATCGAACAAGGTGCCTATCCTTCGGGAAGTCTTTCCTGTACTCCCCGGTGGCCCGGTCAAAAGTGAAGCCGTTGTCAACTCTGGTGAGCCGGCCGAAGTCCATGCTCTCCCGGTCGGACCCCGACGACTCAGCCAAGGCAGCTATCTCCCCATGTTCACGGTCCAGGTCTTCTACGTTCAGCCAGGTGACCGCCGGCACGGGACCCCGCGGGATGAGGTCGGCACCGATAGCAGCAGCGGGAGCAGAGGAACCACTTGGGGCAGCCATTCGTCTGCAAAGATATGCAAATAAGAAGGTCAGAACAAATCACAAGCAAAAGGACTGCAAAGAAGCTTTACTACAAGTCAAATGAACAAAATATTGCCAATTTCTGACGAAATTTTGGCAGAGTTTCCCCTAGGCCAGAGGCGTAAGGGAAAACACGGGTGCGCGTCCACAAGGAGTGACGGCCCCATCAAAGCATGGTGGGCCCCGAGAGGCAACACCAGAAGTCCGCCGGTCAAAAGAGTCTTCTCCCCTAAAACTAAAAGCCCCCACATACTGCCTAAAGCCCCTTGGCCGGCACGCCCATGCTAGTGCCTTCGCCGGCACGCCCCCAGGTGCCTTCCCCGGCACGCCCCTGCTGGTGGCCTCGCCGGCACACGCTCCTGGGCCTCTTCCCCGGCACATCCCGCTGGTGGCTTCCCCGGTACGCCTTGGAGCCGGCCTCCCCGGCACACCCTAGTGCCCCTTCACCGGCATGGCCCTTCAAGGCTTCGCCGACACACCCCACGCAGGCCTTCGCCGGCACGCTCACGGGAGACCTTCCCCGGTACACCCCTCACGGGGATCTTCACCGGCACACACGACGAGGGGCTTCGCCGGCACGCTCCCGGGCGCCTTGCCCGGTACACCCTATGGCTACCTCTCCCCGGTACGCACTGACTAGTGCCTTCCCCGACACAGCCCCGCGCCACTTCCCCGGCACGCCCACGGAGGGCTTCCCCGGTACACCCTTAGCCCCCCTTGCCGGCACGCTCCCCAGATGGTCTTCCCCGGCACACTTGGTGCATGCTTTACCGGCACGCCCTTAAGCGACCCTCACCGGCACACCCATGTGTGCCCTCACCAATACACTCCCCGCCAGCCGTACCCCGGCACGCTACCGAAGGCCGCTCCCCGGCACACCCGGAGGGCTCTTCACCGACACGCTCACTACCGCCCCTCCCGGCACACCTGCGTCCCTCTTCACCGGTACGTTCTGTGCCCCCGCAGGCCGCCACGCTCGACGCCACCACCCACGACGCCGGAAAAGAGAAGGGGGAGGAGGGAAGACGAGGAAGGAGAAGAAGAGGTGGAAGAAAGGGGGGGAAGAGGAAGAGAAAAGGGAGGGGGAGCCTCCCACGGTGGCGCCCTCACCCGATAGAGAAGACGGCGACGACGACGACGGCGCCGGAGTTGGCGCTCGGTGCCGAAAGGGAAGGAGAGAAGAGAAGGGAGAGAGAGGGGAAGGGCCTTTGCGGCCGTCTCCTCACCACGACGGCGGCGACGACGGTCGTTCCCGGAGAAGAAGAGGAAATGGAGGGGAAGCCTCCGCTCGGTCGCCAAGGAGAGAGAAGGAGGGAAGAAATATAAGGGGGGGGATTCGAACGGGGTAACCGTTCGAGGCACCCCCGCCCCCCTATTTATAGGAAAAGAAAAAAAAGAAGAGAGAAAGAAAGAAAGAATAAAAGAAAAGGGAAAAAAAGGAGGGGAAACAAGAAAAGAAGAGAAAAATAGAGAGGGGGAAAATAAAAGAAATAAAAGGGGGGGGGAATACAAAAAAAAAGAAGAAAAAGAAGAAGAAGGAATGAAAAATAGAGGGAGAGACAAAGGGAATAAAAAGGGGGGAGAGAAAGGAGGGAAATAAAAGGGGGAAATAAAAGAAGAAAATGAAGGGAGGGAAAGCAAAAAAAATAAATATTTGTAATATCCATTAAATAAATACGTATATATGTATATATATATGCCCATATATGTATACACATTTACATATCCATCCGCTCACATATGCGGAGGAGTAAGTCGACAACACACAATAATAAATGCCCCCGGGGAAGACATTCCATCCCCACGATCCCAGTCAGACGAACGTCCACACCAGCAAAAACGACTCTACCCCTGTGGCTCTATCCTTGTCATAGGGTCACTACCCTACCACCAAAACAAGCCTGTCTCTGGCACATCGCCTCGGGCCTCAGCTACCACCCACGCCATACAATATCGCCATCACGGGCCTTACGCCTGGATTGGCAGAATCTCTACCTTTGCGTTGGCATTAGCCCCTTGCCAACGAATAAGTCCCTTTCCGGCGCAAGGCCCCGTGCCCTAGCCACCCACTCCGCACAATATTGCCATTACGGACCTTACGTCCGAATCGGCACAGATTCTCCCGTTGCGCTGGCATTCTATTCTTGCCAACGAGTGAACCTTACCTTCCGGCGCAAGGCTTCGTGCCCCAGCCGACACTTGCATATCACTCGTCAAAAAAAAAATATAATAAAATAAAATGGGGTTAAAAATAGAGATACCCCGCCGGACTTGTCCCTACACTGGGACAAGGGTAAAAATGGCAATAACCCGGCTGTGGCGAAAACCCGAAAGGGCGCTACGGGCAAAATTGGGTACCCCGCCACGTGAAAACCCGAAAGGGCGCGTGGGCAAAAGCAAGAGGGGGCCGGTACCGGCAAAAACCCGAAAGGGCGCTTGTATCGGTAATATGGTACAAAAAGAAAGAAGAACAAGAAAAGACGAAGAGATCAATAAAGCATGTCAGTTCCCGGCATCCTGTCGGCACTGACAAAGAGACCAAGAGACCAAGAGACTAAGAGATCAATCAAGCATGTCAGTTCTCGGCACCCTGTCGACACTGACGAAGAGACTAAGAGACAACAAAGCATGTCCGTTCTCGGCACCCTGTCGACACTGACGAAGAGACTAAGAGATCAACAAAGCATGTCAGTTCCCGGCATCCTGTCAGCACTGACAAAGAGACCAAGAGACCAAGAGACTAAGAGATCAATCAAGCATGTCAGTTCTCGGCACCCTGTCGACACTGACCAAGAGACCAAGAGATCAATAAAGCATGTCAGTTCCCGGCATCCAGTCGGCACTGGCGAAGAGACTAAGAGACAACAAAGCATGTCAGTTCCCGGCATCCTGTCAGCACTGACAAAGAGACCAAGAGACCAAGAGACTAAGAGATCAATCAAGCATGTCAGTTCTCGGCACCCTGTCGACACTGACGAAGAGACTAAGAGACAACAAAGCATGTCAGTTCTCGGCACCCTGTCGACACTGACGAAGAGACTAAGAGATCAACAAAGCATGTCAGTTCCCGGCATCCTGTCGGCACTGACGAAGAGACCAGGAAACAACAAGCCAGGTCAGCTCCCCGCACCTTGTCGGCTCTGACAAAGAGATCAAGAGACTAAGAGACAAAAAGCATGTCAGTTCTCGGCATCCTGTCGGCACTGACGAAGAAACAAAGAGACCAAGAGACCAAGAGGCCAGGTCGGTTCCCGGCGCCCCGTCGGCACTGACGAAGAGACAACACACTGCTTCAGCTCCCGGCATTCCGTCGGCACTGATGAAGAGACTAAGAGACAACAAACCAGGTCAGCTCCCGACATCTTGTCGGCACTGGCAAAGAGACCAAGAGACCGACAAAACATGCCAGTTCCCGGCATCTCGTCGGCACTGGCGAAGAGACCAAGAGATCAACAAAACATGCCAGCCGGTTCCCGGCATCTCGTCGGCTCTGGCGAAGAGACCGAGAGATCAACAAAGCATGTCAGTTCCCGGCGCCCCGTCGGCACTGACGAAGAGACAACACACTGCT
The DNA here is from genome assembly GCA_022559845.1 of Amorphophallus konjac. Classification (NCBI taxonomy): domain Eukaryota; kingdom Viridiplantae; phylum Streptophyta; class Magnoliopsida; order Alismatales; family Araceae; genus Amorphophallus; species Amorphophallus konjac. The sequence goes on along the minus strand of CM040125.1, from coordinate 167,218,739 downwards.
TCAGCTCCCGGCATTCCGTCGGCACTGATGAAGAGACTAAGAGACAACAAACCAGGTCAGCTCCCGACGCTCCGCCGGCACTAACAAAGAGACAACAAACTGCTTCGGTTCCCGGCACACTGTCGGCACTGATGAGGAGACCAAGAGACCAACATACTACTTTAGTTCCCGACGCTCCGTCGGCACTAACAAAGAGACCAACAAACAACAAACCAGGTCAGCTCTCGACGCATCGTCGGCATCGACAAAGAGAGAAGAGACGAAGACACCCACGGGCACCGCCCGGCTCATCCTTCGCCTGCGCTACCCGTGGGTGGGGGGCATTTGTGGACACCGAAAATTGCACATCCAGATGCCACGCTCGGCCCAGCATCAACAACGGCCCCGAGTGAAGAAACCCTGGAGAAATCAAGCACAAGAGGCCCCACGGCCCATGGGCCTCGAAGAGAATCAAATGGGCCACGACTCATGCTCACAATGGGCTCAAAATCGCCCTGGCAGAACCCTCCAGACGGTCGCTCCCTTCAGCGGCACACCCTGCCGCGGCCCTCGCCGGCACACCCCTATGGGGGTTCACCGGCACACCCCCAAGGGGGTTCACCGGCACACCCCCAAGGGGGTTCACCGGCACACCCCCATGGGGGGGTCTTCACCGGCACACCCCCATGGGGGGGTCTTCACCGGCACACCCCCATGGGGGGGTCTTCACCGGCATACCCCTTGGGGCCTCAGCGGCACGCCCTCAGCAGCTTCAGCGGCACGCCCTCAGCAGGCTTCAGCGGCACGGCCCTTTGGGGCTTCAGCGGCACGGCCTTTTGGGGTCTTCAACGGCACGCCCTTCAGGCCGTTCAGCGGCACGCCCATCCGGGGCTCCAGCGGTACGCTCTTTTGGCACCACAGCGGCACGCTTGTTCAGCCCTTCAACGGCACAGCGGTGAAGCTCTTTCAACGGGCGACGTGAGGCCCATGCCCTACACATCCTTGGCGCGCAGTGGAGCCGTCTGAGGTGGCAGCCGATCGTTGGGCCACGTGGCCTAGTCCACTGACAGCCAAGACAGGCAGGTCAAACCTCATGATCACGGGCCACTTCCCGCTTCGACGCCCCTGCACGAGGACTCCCGCCGTCCGGGGTATAAAAATCCCTCCCCTTCGTTTCGAACAAAAAAAGAGAGGAAATACACACACAAAGGGAGAAGAGAAGAGGGAGACAGAGGCATACAGGCAGAAGAAAAGAGAAGAAGAGAGAAGAAGAAGAAGAGGCTCCCTCCCTGCCGGGAGCTTCCTCCGACGACCACCACCACCACCGGAAGGGAGCAAGAGTAAGGGAGAGAGGGTTCGATGTAACGGGGAAAGAGTTAGGGGCGGCTGGCCTCCCTCCTGCCCTCCGTTCCTCCTCTTCCTTTTATGTCTTCTTTTCTTTTCTGGGCCTTTTTCCCCTTTCTTGGCCATGGCATCATCTTTGGCATTCTTTTTGCTATGATATGTATATAAGGCAGTGTCCTCTCCATTCCCATGAATGAAAGTTGTTCCTCGTGGGTTCTCTTTGATTTCGTTGGCTTGCGCTAGCTCTCACGGTTTCTTTATGGGGTTGTTCGTTTTCCCTCCGCCTCCCCATTTCTCCGGTGTTTTTGGGGCCCTCATGTCGACTTGATTATCCCCCTATGAGCCTTGGTTTCACAAGCCCTTCAATCCTCTTCATGGCCATCTGCTGTGTCCACTGGCTTAAGGGAGAGGGAGACCCTCACCCTCTCTCCAAACACACAGTGATCAAGTGGCCTGCCCTTGGCCTTGAATCCCCTTTCTTTTCTTTAAACGGCTTCTAAGGCCCCCAGCTTGCACACTTTGTTTGAACTCCCAGCGATGCCTCTTCCTGGCCCTTCGCCGGCACCCCTGTTTGGTCCCTCAGCGGCACGCCCATGGGGGTTGTCCAGCGGTACGCCCCCCCCCATTTATCCTTGGCCGGCACGCTATCTCCTCGCCTTCAGCGGTACGCCCCAAGTGCCCTCAGCGGTACGCCCTCCTCTGCCCTCAGCGGCACGCATACCAGTCCACCCCTTTGGCCGGCACGCTCCTTGGCCGGTACACCTGATCAGCCTTGGCCGGCATACCGCAGGCCTTCAGCGGCACACACCCTCAGCCTCTCAGCAGCCCACTCCTTGGCTTTGCCCCCCGAGCCCTTCCCTTTACGTTTTCCGAGGCTCTTTAAAGGTGTTGCTCCCCCGGGGGCCCATCTCCAGTTGTCGGGTTCTGCCACTCCATGTGGGCGCGCTCCCTTTATCTCCCTTACGCCCCGGGTTAAGGGGAGATGCTGCCGAATTTTTTTTGTGAGATATTAATAAAACATTAAAAGAGGCAAAAGGAGGCAACAAACGAGTAGGATAACTGACGAAACCTTCCAACTCATCAAGCCGCTGCCGGCATCACAACGAAAACCGAACCGGACTAATTAACCACCCGGCAGCCCGAGTGTCCGACCCACAAGAAAAGAGGCCGAACCAAACGAAACGAAACAAGGGGGAAGTTTGTATAAAACTCCCTACAAATCGACACAAGAAGAAAAGAAAAGCCTTAAAGCAGGTAATCAAAACTGAGTTAACCTCCATCACTCCCTGCCCAACCCCCAGCGGCACACACGCACCCAGCCTTCAACGGTACCCTCTCTTGAGCCTTCAGCGGTACGCCCCTACAGCCCCCAGCGGTACGCCCCTGCAGCCCTCAGCGGTACGCCCTTTGCAGCCTTCAGCGGTACACTCTCTACAGCCCTCAGCGGTATGCCCCCTGTAGCCCTCAGCGGTACGCCCCAGCCCTCAGCGGTACACTCCCGTTTTCCCCTTCGCCGGCACACTATACACATACATATATACAACTTGACAAGGGCATTAATAATAGCAAATAAATTAATAAAAATTACGCTAATTAAAGGACTCCGAATGCGTAATATTAATCACAATAAAAGAGGTGGGAGGGGTAATAAAAAAATAATAAATAACAAACAAATGATAATGATAAGAATAATCATGAACGAAAAGAAGAAAAATCATCCCGGACAAAGGCACGAATAAACAGTAAATATTAAATCAGAAATGAGAATGTACATAGCTAGGAAAACCCCAGATAAAAGACATCAAAGCCCGCGCTGCAGCCCCCCATCTCTCCCCGTGACCCGGGGTGAAAAGGACAACAACGTCACCCTTTCGGGTCGAGCCCGAGTCTCGGGAATTACCCCGATATGGCCAGGTTTTGATCTAACCTCGGGCCGACAGCTTAATCGGACCGGATTTGTTTCTCGTTCCGGATACCTTCCGAATCATCATTAAAATTGCCGTACGCTCGGCAGACATTTGAAGGGAGCTACCACGGTTTTCTCGCCGCGCCCCTGTTACGGGCCCGTGTCCGACTATGAAAAGGTCCCCGAGTGGCCTATGCGGCCGACAATTTATGGCTTTAATAAAACCCTCAGTGCGATCTACCTATATCTCTCTCGCATGATTAATATCATCCTTTTTCGGCCGTAGGGCCCCTAATTTCGGCAATTAATCAAGGGTGTTCCCCCGTATGGGGGATGTAAATGACGTCGTGACCTTCATGGCGCGACGGGATTCGGTCCCGACACGAACCACACAATCGTCTGACGAAGTCAGATCGAGCGCACCATGGGCTCTTCGGAGCCCGAATAAATTGTCACTCCGGTGACTGGCACGCCCACGCACTTAATAATCCAACAAAGGAACAAAATAACTGTTAAACGAAAAGTGCGTCCACAGGCCTCCACCAGGAGTTGGTGGACGTGGAGGAGCCACGCAGGATCGGGTGGAAGACCCGAGGACGAGCCGTGACGATAGACTGGCGGCTCCGCTTCCCTGACTAGTACACTGACTGGCAGAGGGGCGGCACTCCGGTCGTCTCCCAGGCGGAGGGCAGCGCGGAATACCTCTAGGTCTATTGGAGGACTTACGGGTGCCGGCCTCAGATGAGGCCCCGAGGGGTACGTATGAATGCATGCTTTTGAATATTTAAATGATTCTACGTGATGAAAGTATTACTAACCTGTGGCAAATGCATGATGTGCGTGATGAGGTGGTGGCTGACATGCAGATGCAGATGCACACCCTGGAGGCCCGCCTGGCAGTGACCCAGCACGACCTTCTGGTTCTGGTAAGTTATGCTTTCCTAAATGTCATGATATGCTTCCTAAAGTTAGGTGTTCCACCACTAACGATTTCACAATGTGATGCAGCGTGCCCAGCAGAGGAGAGCGACGACGAGAGCAGGAGGGCCTTCTAGCTTGAGTGCCCCAGCCCAGAGCATTCCAGACCCGAGTGCGCGGGTTGCTTCTTTAGAGGGATAGCTGGCAGGAGCTGTTAGACGGGACGAGGAGGCAGAGAGGGAGCTGGAGGCCTCGGTAAGTAAGAAGGATTTAGACTGATTTTAAATATTGTAGTTGTTCATCAATTTGATTTGTTTTATTTATGCTGTTGCAGAGGCGAGAGCTCCAGGAGGCGATGACCCGGGCGATACTAGCCAGGATTGAGCTCGCGGTCTGTGACCAACAGCCTGCGGAGATTGACGAGGCGCAGCAGCGTGCCGTCAGGGAGCTGACTATAGTGAGGCACTCGACCACTGAGGAGCTGGCCGAGGAGAGGTGCCGGGCGGTGCGAGAGCTTGAGCTGGCGTTGGCAGAGGAGAGGCGTCGGGCTGCAGCAGAGCTGGAGCGAGCGATGGCAGAGCTGCCCAGCGAGGGGGAGGCGCTTCCCCGGGACGTGGTGGAGCTACAGCTAATAGAGCAGTGAGAGCGGGAGTGCTAGCGGGCAGAGTGCGAGCGCGAGAGGGCGGAGCGTGACGAGCTGAGGCTCCGCTTAGGTGCTACGGAGTAGCGGGCGAGGATCGCGGAGGAGCGCTACCACAGAGGCCGTGAGTAGGCACGAGCCGAGGGGCATCCGAGTGCCTACTCTGGTTCGAGATTCTTCGCTGGTTCCTCTACTGTTGAGATGAGGGAGGAGGCGGACCGGGCCCGAGCCGAGGCATCGGCAGTTAGCTAGGGGTCGATGAGGCCCCCACGGAGTCGCCCTGCACACCGGGACGGGGCAGAGAGCAGCCAGAGGAGAGAGGAGGGGGGTGGAGAGAGCTCGAGAGTGTTTGACCCTTTGTACCCTTCTCTTTTCTTTTGTACTCATGCATGACAGTTACAACTTTTGTATTTATGTGAGACAGTTGTAGAAATAAAACACATGTTTTGTTACCTGAGTTGGCTGTTCTTTGTGTACTTGTTTTCCTTTCCTCCCTGCATTCACTTAGAATAAACAGGTTAGTTAATCTGTTCAGCTTGGCCCCTTGATGCGGGATGGACACGCCCCCTTGGACTCTAGCTCATGAGCATCCCTAGCGAGGGATGCGTGGGACCGTGCGCGGTTGAGAAATCGGCAATGAGTCTCGGGATCGGTTTTTCGCGTGTGCTTGGATCGAGTCGTGGGACGGGTCACTCACTCTCGCTCTCTCACAGCGGTGATAACAATATATCGGGCTAAGAATCCTAACACTCGCAGCGGCATATACAAATAGATACGAGTAAAGGAAATGCGAAAAAGAGAGGGAGCGAATTTACCTCCACGCTCCGGGCATGGGGAAGACGATCCCGACCAAGTCAGTAACTCCCGGCACAATAAATATTTAAATGACAGCAGTGAATTTTGATGCCCACTCCATGCAGGGAGGTAACGGGCTACAAGTGGGCCCGGGAGGACCGATCTTGGGTTGACGGGCATCACTTTGATCACCCCATCGGCGCAGTTCGGACGGCGCAAGCTGTTGGTTGTGCGGCCCACGTGCTGGTCGGCAGGTCCGGGTGGGCTCGGAGTGGTACCACTGTGACGGTGGCTCTTGGAGAGGCGCTCCCTGGGGCGGCAACACGCTGGTTCGCCTTGTAAATGACGAGTCGGCTCTGATCTTCACTTGTTGGAGTCGCTACCCACGGATCTGAAGTTCTATTTTTGCAGCGCGTGACTCGGCTAGACCAGCTGCTGCGATCACTCCCGACGTCGGATCGACGCGAAAGTGGTACCGTTGGAAAGTTGACTTGAAGTACTTCGATCTATGGCTAGAGAAAGAATTTTGACTGAGTTTTAATTTTTTATGGAATTTGTAGTGGAGGTTTGGTTGGGGAAATGGATTTTATGACACTGGTGGGTCGGATCTGGACTACACAGGACAGAACTAAAATTTGATTGAGTTTTAATTTTTTGGGAGGGGAAATGAACTTCTAAATTCGAGCATAAATTTGTGGAGACGTGTTTGGATGGGTAGAACACCTAGTCCAAATTTGGACTCAATCAAAAAAGGGGAAGAGGGTCGAACAACACAGACACATGGTTGCTGTGACACAGGACAGAACAGAGACAGATCTGGAAGGCTGAAGAACACAAAATTGGAAAAATAGCAAATGAAGGCTAGAAAGTAGGACAATGTTTTTGGGAGAGGGTATTAGCGTGGGGAACCTACCCTCAAAATTTGGGCTCCATAAGATCTCGGAGTTGGGAGCTAAAATTTGGACAAGATCGTTCTGTCCTGATTTGGACAGAACTTCCGGCGATGGCGGTGGCGGTGCGATGGCGGCACGAACGGCGACGGCGGTGGCGGAGCTGAGCGTCACACTCAGAGAGGTGGTGGTGGAGAGGCTTCACACCTCTGAAAGGAGAGCCTTCACACGTCTAGGGGAGGAGAGAGGGGCGCCCTTGGGCCATTGAGCACAAATGAATATTTTCTTCCATTAATGCTAAATAATTCTTAAAATACAAGGTATTTATAAGAAAGGTAAAAAGACCTAAACTAACCTCAGATCTAAATTTGGGGAGGGGCAAATGGGGGAGATCACATTTTATTTCTCTCATGTGGTTTGGAACCACATAAAAAACTAATATATGGGGGGCGCCCCAGTGGACGCACTTCTCGTTTAGCTCTTTGGTTTCATTGGTTTATTGATTTATTAAGTGCGTGGGCGTGCCAGTCACAAAGTGACAATTTGTTGTGCGCTCGATCTGACTCAGTCAGGCGATTGTGTGATTCAGGTCGGGACTGAGACCTGTTCTGCCATGAAAGTCACAACGTCATTTACATCCCCTCGGAGAGGGGAACACCCTTGATTAATTGTCGGAAATAAGGGCTCCACGGCCGAAAGAAATACTAATTAATGTAGGAAGGAAATGGCCGTCGGGCTATGCGGTGAGCCCGAGGTGAGGGCATGAATACTCGGATTATGTAGGTCACCGATGGACCATTCCATGTTTGGACAAAAGTTCATGCGGAAAGGAAGACGGTAACGGGGGACGAATCCCTGCGGATGTCTGCCGAGAGACGGCAATTTTAATACAAGGAGGAAAGTCAGATCCCGGTGAGGGAGGGGACCCTGATGAGATATTGGCCGGAGGTAAGGCCGAGTGGTCACCATGACAAGAGAGAGGACTCCCGAGGGTGAAGTTCAGCTTACAAGAGCATCATCAATATTCTCGGATTCGGAATCCATGAAGGGGAGACGAAGACCAGGTCGTTATGTTCGTGACTTGCGTTGAGTGACATGTATCATTACCGCTCATCTATTAAAATTACTCCATCTATTTTATCACCATTACTATTATTTGTTGCTCCTTTTATCATGAAATCTTTTACTATATGTGTGTATTTGTTGAAGGGATGATGAGGTGTACTGCCGGGGGATTTAGGAGTGTGCCGCTGGAGGTTGAAGGTAGGCATACCGCTGAAGGGTGAAGGATGTGTATCGTTCAGAAGGCAAGGAAGAGTGTATCACTGGAGAGTTCAGGAATGGGGGTGAGGGGTTAAGGGAAAGTGAGGTAGAATTTAGATGAATGGACCGAAGTTCAACTGAGAGTGTACCGCTGGAGGTGGAATTGGGAGTGTGTCGCTGGAGAGTTGGGAGGTGTGTCGCTGGAGAAATAGGAAGTGTGTCGCTGAGGAGCCAAGGGGAGCGTACCGCTGGGGGGTTAAGAGTGTGTCGCTGAAGAAATAGGAAGTGTGTCGCTGAGGAGCCAAGGGGGAGCGTACCTCTGGGGGGGTTAAGAGTGTGTCGCTGAAGGACTGAAGAGGGCCAGGGTTTGAGAGAGGATTCCTCGTCCGGTTCATGTCTTATAGAGAGTCCCAAATGGTTAAACTTTCCATTCCCTGTCATGAGGTTGAGTCCCAAGTCATGTTCAGCAGTGCAATCCCTGGGAGTCTTGCTCAGCCGATCCCTGGAGCTTTAAATGGTTCTCTTAGTTGGTTAGACTATTTTTTTACTGTTGTTGTCTTCATTTGCTCGTTGCCTCCTTTTTTCTTTTAACTTATTATTATATCTGACAAAAATTCGGCAGCATCTCCCCTTAACCCAGACGGTAAGGGAATGCAAGGGATATGTCCACAAGGAGTGACATGAACCAACAACTGAGGTGTGTGCCTAAGCAGCCACCTTTGGGGAAACTTTGAAAAACTCGGAGAAAACGCCGACCGAGGAACCAGTAGACTGAGGCAAGCTATGGGTGCCCTGGGGAGATGGTGGTCAAGGGGTGCCAGGCTGACAGCCCAAGGGTGTGCCGCTGGGGCTCGTCAGGCCAATAGTGGAGGTGTGCCACTGAGGCAGCCAAAGGAGGTGTACCGCTAAGCGAGAGGATGGGAAGGGTGCACCGCTAAGCGAACCTAGGGAGAGTGTGCCGCAAGGCAGACTCAAGGGGGGGACCGTGCCGCCGAGCAGACCCCGAAAGGTGTGCCGCTGGAGGGCAAAAAGGGACGCTCCAGGCATTGAGGGGATTCAAAGTGTCCAAAGGAGAGTGGACTCCCACAGACACGTATGGCAAAAATCAGGGGGGTTCGTTACACTAAGAAAAGCTAATATAGGGAAAAAAAGGCTGGCCCTGCCCCATCAAGCCAAGAGACTAACCTTTCAATCAAGTAGACCCCTGCCACGGGAGGTGAGATCAAGCAAGAAGTTGGGGGACTGGAGGCAGACGCCAAACTCATAGACCAACAGTAAGAAGAAATCAACAAATGCGACAAACAGAGGCAAAGCCAAAGGGTATCTCATTCATGACAAACTCAAGGTGACAAAGATCATGGCCTGAGGGCCAACTATAATATACTTCACAACAGCAAAAAACTATGAAAAGAGAAGAGGAAAATTGAGAAATGAAAAGAGGAGAAAAAGTAAACAGTGCCGGGGGAGAGTTGGAACAAGGGAGGGTGCCTCCCTTCACCCCATTCCTTCTCTCCCCCATACAGGTGGCTCACTCCCTCTCAATCTCTCCACACTTCTCTACCTTCTTCTTCTTCTCTTCTTCTTCTCCCTGTGTGTGGTCTCTTCGAACGGGTGCCTTCGCTTCTCGCTCTTCTCTTCTCTTTCTCTGTGAGGGCCTTTTATACGTGGGCCGTTGACGAGGGGCCTCATGATGGCACTGCCATCCGAGGTTGACCCGGATCTTGTCTCCGTCAGGTGGGGATCTCTCTCATCCAACCGGACGGTGACACCAAGGAAGGGGGTTAGCTGGCGTTGACATGGCCACATTGCGCGCCAAGGGGCCCCTCTAATGACCATTGTGTATCTTACCAGTTTGTGCCGTTCGGGGGAGTTCACGCTGTGCCGCTGGGGCTGAGGGGCCGTGCCGCTGGAGGGCAGGGAGGCTGTGCCGCTGGGGACTTGGAGGCTGTGCCGCTGAGAGGGCGTTGGGGCCGTGCCGCTGGAGGCTTGGAGGCTGTGCCACTGAGAGGGCGTTGGGGCTGTGCCGCTGGGGGCTTGGAGCGTGCCGTTGGAGGAGCAACGGGCGCACCGCTGAAGGGCAATTGGGATGTGCATTCTTTGGGATATTTCTTCACCGTTAGGGACCCGAGGGTGGGTCCATAGTAGTGTATCAATTCAGGAGGGTATCCTGTGTTTTCCTTGTCATTTAATGCGCCCGTGCAAATGTGGGGATTTGTCGGACGGTAGTATTATCTCGGAGCCCTGGATGGCCAGTCTCCCCGAGTCTCCTCCTTTCGACTTTGGCGTTAATGCGGGGCTTGGTAGGACATATGAACGTACAATTTTATACGTCCACAAATACCCCCCACCCGTGGGCAGCACGGGCGAAGGATGAGCCAGACGGTGCTCGCAGGTGTGCCCATGGTATTAACGTACATTATCGGGCGCACGTTCATAAGGTGCGTGATGTAGATATCATCATACCCACTTGTTATATCATCATTATTTACTATATGTACATAAGTATATATATATATTTATTATTATTTTTTTCTCTTCTCTTTTTTCTTTTTCTCTTCTTTCTTTTTTCTCCTCTTCTTCTCTCTTTTCTTTCCCTTTTATTTTTGTTTTCTCCCTTTTTTTCTCTTCTTCTCTCTTTTTTTCCTCTTTTTTGAAACGGCTATAAAAAGGGTGGGGGAGTTCGAAACTCCCCCCCTTTCTTTTCAAATTCTCTCCCTCTCTCTTTCTCTGTCTCTTCGGCTCCCCACCATCTCCTCCTCTCTTTCTCTCTTTTCTCTGTCGCCACTGCCGCTCACCGTCGTCGCCGGTGCCTAGGATGAGGCCGCCGTGCCCCCCTCCCCTTCCTCTCCTTCTTTCTTCCTTCTTCTTCCTTTTCTCTTCCTCTTCCTCTCTTCTTTTCTTCCGTTCTCCTCCCCCTTTTCTTCTTCCTCTTCTTCTCGTTGCTTCTTCGCTCGGGGGACGACGGAGCCCTAAGCTCTCCGTCATCCTCTTCCTCTTTCCTCTTCTCCTCTTCTTCCCCTCCATCTCTTCTTCTTCTTCTTTATCTCTTCTTTTCCTTCTTCTTGGCATCGGGGTGGAGGCGACCGTGGCGTCGGAGCGTGCCCCTGGGAGCGGGCACAGGCGTGCCGCTCGGGAAGGGCACGGTGTGCCACTGGGGGAAGGCACGGTGTGTGCCGCTGGGGTGATGGCACGGGGCGTGCCGCTGGGGTGAGGGAACGGGGCGTGCCGCTGGAGGGAGGGCACGGTTGTGTCGTTGAGAGGGGAGGGGGCACGAGTGTGCCGCTGAGAGGAGAGAAGAAGACCTCTTCAATCGGAGGACCTCCGGTGTCACCCTTGGGCACACCGTGACTTTGTTGGGGCCGTCACTCCTTGTGGACGTGCACCCGTGTTTCCCTTTTACGCCTTGGGTGTAGGGGAAACTCTACCAAAATTTCGTCAGAAATTGTTGGCATTAACTTAGTTTATTCTAAACGTTGGTGGGTGCCAAGGGGAGTGTGCCGTTGAGCGGCCACTGGGGCGTGTCGCTGAGGGAACACTGGGGTGCACCGCTGGGTGGCCACTGGGTGTGCCGCTGGAGCGTTAAAGGGCGTGCCGCTGGAGCGTCCCTGGGGTGTGCCGCTGGACGGCCACCCGGGGTGTGCCGTTGAGGGCCAGGGGGTGTACCGTTGAGGGCCACCCGATGGTGTACCGCTGGGGGCCAGGGGGGCGTATCGCTGAGGGAAAAACTAGCTTCTTCTACCGAAGGACTTCCGGTGTCGGCCTAGGGGCACACCGTGACTTTGCTGGGGCCGTCACTCCTCGTGGACGTGCACCCGTGTTTCCCTTTTACACCTCGGGTGTAGGGGAAACTCTACCGAAATTTCACCGGGAATTACCGGCATCTATTTAGTTTGCTTGCAATGCGATCCCCTGGTAACTTTCTCTTCTTTTCCTTGCTTGTGGATTATTCTGACCCGGGGTCCTTTGCATTTTGTAGAGAGATGGCTGCTCTGAGGGGTTATGCTGCTTCTGTTGCTGCTGATGCCGAGCGTGTTCTCCCGCCCCCGATGCCGGCGGTCACTTGGCTGAACGTGGAGGAGCTCGACAGAGAACACGCCGAGATAGCGGCGTTAGCTGAATCATCCGGCTCTGACACCGAGACGATGGATTTCCAGAGGCTGACTCGGGTTGAAGATAGCATGACTTTTGACCGTGCCACAGGGGAGCATCGGAAGGACTACCCAAAGGACAAGCACCTCATCCGCTTCCTGAAGCACCTCAGTCACCAAGAGAGGAGGAACTTCCGAGTTGTCAAGGATGCCGAGCGGGTGATTCTGCAGTCCCAGGACAGTCTACTGTACATCGTCCCAAGGAGCATCCGATGTACTTAATGGGAGAGGCCCGTGAATGGAAGCCTGTGATGTGGATCGAGGCAGTGTTACTGGTGGAAGACAAACTGGTGCGGGCGCCTCAGTTCACTCAGGCTCGGTGGGACACGGCAGCCGGGCGGGTCCAGAATGAACAGCCCCATTTTGGCCTGTTCTTGGCTCCGCTGAAGTGGGGATACAGAGACGAACCCTTCTTGCTGGATTGCCTGGCCATCGCTTCAAACATGAGCTGGCGCTGGGTTGGTTTGGGGAGCTGAGGCTTAAGGATGCGCACAGCTTCCGGGAGGGGGGCGTGGAATTCACTGAATATGTGCTGTTCAATTATGCCCCAATCCTCATCCGGGCTGGCGTTTACCACAGTGTGTACGCCTCCCGGTACAGTTATCCTATTTCCAGGGGCCTCTGTTACGGGATGATCGAGGTGTTCAACGTAGAGACCTATACTTTTTACACAACAGAGGGCGAGACTTCGTTGGACCTGTGGAGTCTCAGCCAGCTCAGTGGCTTGCCCATTGATGGGGAGCCATACGAAGAATCTTGCCCCCCGAATATGATTAAGGATGAAACCAACGGGGCTGGCTACTATTCTCTTGGCTATTCATATCGGTACCTCATGAAGGCGTACCGAGAATTATATCAACTGTCGCATGGCAGAAGGCAACCCCCCCGAGGGGACCGGAAAAGAGTCCGCATGGTCCTCTGGCTGCAGTATTTTTATGATGGGTTGAAGCAGTACAAGGAGTTCCCGCATATTGGCACTGCCGTCGCCCGAAAGAAACGTGCCAAGTCAAAAGTTGACGTGAAGATCCCTCCTCGAGGGCGCCGGGGCGGGCCGAACTCGATGGGAGTTGACCCATTAACGCATTGCGCGGCATATCTGACGTATTGGCTGTGCTCGTTCGCCATGCCCTATGGGGACGAGACCGTCATTCGTCCGGACGCCATCTACCCAGCCTGTCAGATGGCCTGGGGTATCAAGTTGTCTTTGTGCCTGGCCACGCTGTGTCTAATATACAAAGTGCTTGGAGATGTCAGCAATCACCAGTTCCTGCGGCAGGCGCGGTCTGTCTGCCCACTGCATTTCTTCAACGCGTGGGTTTGTTCTATATTCCTGGAATTTATCCCCCGCACTATCCAAGGGTGGGGGTTAGTTCCGCGGATGCTGGAATTTGCCAGTACGGAACCGAGCTCGCTGTCCCTGTAGCTATATGACCTCAGGGGCAGGCTGACGACGGTGCCCCAGAATGCTGCCGACACCATCCATTTCTGGGCACTGGCCGCGCACTTGAGCCCGCTGGTGAACAATAATCGGGAATGCAGGGATGACCAGGTGGAAAAATATGTGCACCCGATCAGCCAGGAGAATGCAATTCGCCCGTTAATAGAACTAGAGCTATGTGACTGGGCGTTGTCCATTCGCCCCAGTGTGTTGGTTTTCCGAAAGGGGGACAGTTTGTTGCTGGAGCCGTACTACCCCTTTCATTTTGGCAGAAACTTCGGGTATGATCAGCATATCCCGGCCCACAGCGCTCGGTTTGATCTACCGCTGCGGAGTCTCCGGGGGAGCCCAACTGCGGAGACCGCTCGAACCTGGTTGGACTTCTTCCATCGGGCTGATACCGCCAGTTTCCGGGTGCCAGCCCCGGGACAGATTCCACGGGTGACTGCGGAATATATTAAATGGTGGAATGCCCGGACATCCTTTTACCGACTGTGCAAAACTGACTGCTGGGATGGGGCGGAGAGGCATTTTCTGAGCCGGCAGTCTGTGCCGGTGCTCGACATCGATCCCGAGCACCTCCTCCGACTAAAGCATGGGAAAGAGTGGGAGGTGGCAGCGTATACGATTGTGCGCAAGGAGGCGCGGGAGGCTAGGCCGGCACCGCAGGTTAAGCTGCCTCCGGTGGTGAAGGATGACTTCAGGAAGGCTCTGCGGGATCTTTGCCTCATCGGGGGTGACCGTCTTGAGCTGATCAACTATCCCTTCCCTATGGAAGAGGAGGGCACCCTCGCGAGGAGCTGGCGCCCGGAGAGAGATCCAGTCTGCCCCTATCGCACATTCGTGGGGAGAGTGGAGCGGAAGCCGGCAAATTACAAGGATACCACGTGGCTGTACGTCCTCCTCCGAGTGCACGGGTTGAAGATTGAGGATCCGAGGCTGGCCATCTTGGGCAAGCGCCTCCATATCACCTATTATTATGCCGAGGGATGGGGGATGGACCACTTCAACCTATTCTGTCACTTGGCCGCCAAGAAGCATGCAGACCTGGCCGCCCTTGCCGACCGCTGCCAGAAAATCGAGGACGTATGCTGGCCAGTCCGGGAGGCGGCTCACCGGGACAAGGAGCCGTCCCTCAGCTACTGGTCGATATCACTACGGCTGTACACCGGCCCACATGGTATTTAGTGTTTTCTTCTTTTACTTGCACTTTTCACTATTGCCCTTTCTTGAATACTGGACGTTGATCGGGTCTCTCTCTTTTTTTTTTCTTTGGACAGACCACCCCGACAGTGTCCAGACGGCGACGTATCGCAATCTTCTGCGGCAGGCAGGGAAACCTACTTGCTTTGAGGAGGTGCCAGCGGGTCCGACCATGACTCCCCTGCCTCCGCCTGCGAAGAGGCCCCGGGCGAAGTCGCCCGTGAAGAAGGGGGTAGCTGCCGCCAAGGCGGCCGGGCGACGGGAGGCAAAGCGACGAAAGACGGAGGCCGCCAAAGCTACATTGACCGTTCCCCTGGTGCCTTTGATCTCTTCATTCGAGGAGTTCGAGGCTACTCGAACCGAGCTGAGTCGGCCTGTAGGTTGGGTTTTTTCTTCTTTGAGGCTCTCCAGGATGTATTCAGACATCAAGAGGGGCGTTTCTTGTAACACACACATGTTTCCTTTATTCCAGCTGTCGCCGAGAGGCTCGCGCCCATGTCTATTCCAGGCGTAGGTGAAACTGTGACTCACGAAGGCGTAGAATTCGTCAGAGAGACCTTCTTCGCCCCAACTCCCACCGCCAAAGCTGAAGGAGGTATATCACTTTCTTCGCTAGTCGCTTCGGTTAAGATTTTTTTTTTGAAACTTTGCGGGCCTGACTGAACTCGGATCTTGCTTCGCTTGGCAGGAGCTGATGTGGCAGCTACTCAACCGGAGGTGGACCCTGAGACATCTCGGTTCGGGTAGACCTACCGAAAAAAGGGGTGGCGGTTAGGGAGGTCGCGGTTGTCTGTTCGGCGCGACGACGAGCCAACCCCAGATGCCGAGGCGGGGGCTGCCTCGACAGCGAAAGAGGTGCCCACTAGAACTAAGTCTTCGTCGGGCGAGAAGGTAGATTACGGCTACTCTTCTGATGAAGTGCTGGGACCTCTCATAAGGATCATAGTCTAACCCTTTCCTATCAAACTCATCCCGTGGAGGCAAGACTCTAAGGCCATAGCTCCTAAGTGGGGATTCCTTGGCTTCCCATCCAAATCCATCCCGAGGTGACCAAGCTCTAGGGCCGTGGTTCCTTTTTGCTTCAATCCGATCAAGCCGGGTGGTGAGGGTATCTAGACAGTGATGAAATTTGTTGATGACAACATCAAATTGGTCCATGGGTACTTGGGACGTTTTCCCTAGGGTGGTCATGCAAGGGGCGTTGGAAAACGAGATGCAAGGGAGACCCAAATGCCAATGCCCTAGGACTAGACTCGTAGAGACAAGTCTAAAACTTGCTCTGATACCATTTGATGTGACACGACTCCTTGGACCTAGATTTGCAAGCAACCGGACCGAACGGCGATCTCTCACAAGCGGTTCACCCGTGTCGCCCACACCCGGTTCCGTAGGTGGACCGGCGATGGTGGTGAGGGTCCAGGTTTGACCTCGAGGTTCCAAGGATATGGCCAGCTAGGGATGGACCCCAATGGGCCTGGGATGCCCAATTTCAAGGGCGGCCGGCACGCCGAGGGCGTGGGATGTAATGACACTCTCACAACTCACCCGCGGTGGCACTCGATTAGACGGAATGTTGGGACGAGCACTCTCTCACTGCCGACGACGCAACTAGAGATAATACTAAGCTAAGCAATAGTGAAACCAGCAAAGGATGGGGGCTCAAAGCTCACCTGATCGGTGTGAAGACACCGATCCCGGTCGGAGACGAGGGCGAGCGGCGAAGCGTGGGCTACCCGCACGCCGCTCCGATGACGCTTCAGCCGAAGACCTGCTAGTACAAAACTACGCCCCACGCAGGAGGGTGGATCTCGGGGTGGGGGAATGGGCTTACAACAAACACTACCTCCACACAGGGAGGGGCGCTAAGCCGGCCAGGCGGGGAGGGGAGGTTAACTAAGCTGGCACCGAACGATCTGCCCGTTCTGGAATAACCGGACAGGAAGTCGATGTAGACGACACCACGCACTCCACCGAACTCAGAATTCGACGAAACTAGTGCTGAAACGTCACTGACAGACCCAAGAAGACCTGTGAATTTTTTTGGGTGGTCCCGACGTCGTCACCGGCTGGGGCGAGCTCTGGAACAGGATCCCGGCGCTCTGGTTCGGACTGGTCCCAGGGTGCAGCAGCAGGTAGAAGTAGTCACCACGCCCGCTCCCGATGTCGAAACACAGCGGGACCAAGAAGAGTATGACCATGGATGAATCTTCTTCGAGTAGAAGCCGGGGGGGACACAGACGATGTCGGGGCAGAGAGGGAGAGCCCGTTGAGTGACGAGGGGTCTGGACAGGTTCTGAGTGGCCTGTTCAGCGCACCTGGGGGAGAAAATTTGGAACGGGCAGTCCCGGACTCCGAACGAGGTCCTACTTGCTGTGTTGGACAGAGGACTGGTGGATCTTCGACCCGGCCCAGCGGCGTGCCTTGGAACGGTAGGATGAGACCGTGGAAGCTTCTGCACTGCAGCTCTAGCCCTGGTTCAGGTCCCGGTTCCGCAGTCAGACGAGACCGAACCCTCCGGACAGCAGGGATGTTGGATGCCGGCGAGACCACCTCGGCTGCGAAGCTATCTTGACGACCTTTCCGTCGATGTATAGTACGCCTCCAGACGACGCCGAATGACCTCGGGGCAGGTTCTGCAAGTCGGGCTCCAACTACTGCCTGCGAACTGAGATGGATAGGGTGATGAAAGGTGATGGGAGACGAGAGTAGATGGGGTGGGAAATGGGGTGGATGGGTGTGGGGGTGACACCTGACTATGTGGGGGTCTGTTAGGGGGTGATTCAAGGTGTGGGAGGGGCAGAAAGGGGGTTGGGAGGTGGTGCGGACACTAGAGCAAACGAGAGGCACGAGCCGGCGAGCCACCAGTACCGTATGCGGAGCACGACTCAAGCCACCTCAACATCCATCTGGCTCGGAGACAGCCTGGAGACTCCTCCTTGAGTCTCCCCATTTATCATATTTAGTTAGACTTTATTTGTGTGTAATGTA
Source organism: Amorphophallus konjac (assembly GCA_022559845.1). NCBI lineage: Eukaryota > Viridiplantae > Streptophyta > Magnoliopsida > Alismatales > Araceae > Amorphophallus > Amorphophallus konjac. The sequence continues at coordinate 167,201,227 of CM040125.1, read as the reverse complement.
TGTTTATTTCATTTTATTCGGTATGTAATTTTGATTGTAAGAGGGGTTTATTTGTAAAATGGGACCCCCGGGTCCCATGGGCCCCCCAGGCCCCCTCCCATTGATCCACCTCAGTCCTAGGGCCCCATGTGGGGTCAGTCAACCATTCAAATGGTGGCTTCTAGAAGGGTGGGCCAAGTGGGGAACATTGGACCAAGAATGTCAACAATTCCACCCACCCCCACCTACCTTGTCCCCTCCTAGTCAAAGGGCCGCCCCCCTTATTTTTTTAATTATATTTTTTGTGGATGGTCACATACAATCCCAGCCCTCCATCTCCCATCCCTAGATCCAATGGTGGAGGATGGATTAGATATGTGACCTATATAAGCTTGTAATTTCCATTTTTGATGGAATTAATGCATTTGAAATCAGAAAATTGCTTGGAGCAGCCTTGGGCGCCCCCCTCCTCTCTCCTCCCTCTCCCCCTTGCAGCTGAGATGGTTGCTCATCTGAGGTGTGATGCCTCCCTTATCGTTCCGGTGATCGCCGCCGCCGCCATCATGCCGCCCTCGCACCGCCACGGTCTTCATCGGTATTCTATCCGCGCAGTGCAGCAGCAGCTTGTCCGAATTTTGCAGCCCTCTCTCTTGATCTTATGGGCACCAAATTTGGAGGGGATGTTCTAGGGATGTCAACCACACCACAGAAAATTCAGTTGGCCTTCTAGTTCACTTTTCCTAATTTTCCATTTTCGTCCAACTTTCAATTTCAGTTCTGCCAGTTTCAGATCTGATTTCGAACTTTCCTAAGTTTCCCGTCTTCAACCAATTTTGTATTTTTCCCAGAGCTCCAAATTTTAATGGGTGTTCTACCCATCAACCTCTCCACCCAATATTTTTCTTGATTTTTTATCAGCCCTCCATCCATTTTTCAAAAATCATTTTTAGAGCCATCTACAGTGTTGTCAACCAATTTCCAGATCCGACCACCTGTCAGTTTAAACATCATAACAAATCACAGCCTCATCCAATCCTTTCACAAAAATTATTTCCATCTTCCTTGTTCAAATCCCCACAACGTTGGTGAAGAGCTCAGAGGCTGAATCGGACGTCTTCCTGGAGGTCAACGGAAGTTCTCAGACAACTTACCTGCAGATCTGAGAGTTCGGGTACTGTACAACAGAAGCTTCAAAATCCAACAACATCCAGATCCGCGCAGATCCAGGTCCTCTTTCTGGGCCTAGATTGAAGGATTTCAAGGGAGCTTTCCAACGATAGTTCCTTGCCCCGATCCGACATCGGGATTGGTCATAGCGGCCAATCTCGCCGGAGCGCGCGCCGGAAAATAGAATTCAAAATCTGTGGACAGCAACTTCAAGAGGTGGGGATCGGAGCCGAACGGCCACCGACCGGAGTTTTCGGCCGACCGCCATCCAGGGAGGTGCGCCACCAGGGGTCCCCATCACAGCGGGCCCCACCCCAGCAGGCCGGGGGGACAGCGCCATCCGTGGGCCCCACGGACGCGTAGATCGCGCCGTCCGGAGCGCACGAAAATGCGGAGTTCGGCACCGCCGGGCGACATCAAGATGCTGCCCGTCAACCTGATTCGCTTGATTCCAGGGCCCCACATGTGACCTATTACCTCCCTGCATGGAGTGGGTCAAATCTTTGTACTGCTGTAAACTTGTTTAACCGGGAGTCCGTAAATCGGCTGGGGTTGTTTTCGCCACGCCGGGTGCGTGGAGGTAATAGTCTAAACTTCTCGGCGTTACTTTGCTTAGCTAGTATACGGTCTTATGCCACTGCGAGAGTGTAGGTTCCTAGCCTGTGTGTTCATGTCGCCGCTGTGAGTGTGAGAGTGACCCATCCCGCGACTTGATCCGAGTCCGGAAGTTGAGTCAGACTACCTTGAACTCTGCCGGTTCCTTAACCGCGCACGATCTACGCTTTCCCTCGCATGGGACGACGAGTGAGTTTGCACTTCTGTTAGCGACGTGTAGCCTGTAGGAGCTCCTAGTGTCGAGTCGAGGTCGCTCTAGTAGTCGTGTCGTTGCTGGTCGAGTCGTGTCCGTCTCATATAGCATCGTCTCCTCAGTCCGTCCTGCATCAGGAGGTGGTCTAGCAAGTGGAGGGAGGGGGAGCTGCGAATTTAGGTTGGGAAGGAGAGAGGGAGGTGAGATCTCTCCTTTGGTTTGAATGTGGGGTTAATGGTGGTTGGTTAATGAAGTGTAGGGAATGGGAAGGGTTGTCTTGGGGAGGGGAAGGGATGCTTGGGAGAAGGGATTCTCCCTTGGGAAGGTGAAAGGTTGTATGGGGAAGGGGAAAGGTTGCTTGGGGAGTGGTGGGAGTAAATGGAAGTTTAAAGGCTCTTGGGAAGATGGGGGGTTGGGGTGATGTGGATGATGAGGTGGCAAGGGGGGGAAGGTGAAGGGGCAAGGGCGCCCAAGGGAGAGAGAGAGGGGAGGAGAGAGAGAGGGGGCCGCCCCCTTTAGAGATAGAGAGAGATAGAGAGAGAGAGAGAGCTAGAGAGAGGGGAATCCACCCCTTAGAGAGAGAGAGAGAGAGAAGGAAGCACAATCCTTTGTGGATAATTTTTACTCAATATTTCATTTGTTCTCAAATGAGGGATTGGGGTCCTATTTATAGGAATCCCACAATTTTAACATAAGTCCCTGACTTTTGGACTACTAACACTAAACCACGGGGAAGGGGGCGCCCCTCGGCCTAGCCCATATAATTGGGCCCATTAACCTATCAAACACTCATAATGACTTAAGACTTAGGTAAAAAGCTACCTAACCTAGGTATTGGACTCAAATAAAAGGAAAAGTACATGATAAGAAAATGAAAATTACATCATATGACTCGAAATAAAGTGGCGAACAAGATGTAGCATAGTTGGCGAGCATCGGGATCCTCGAACAAATGAGATTGCCGGTGATGTCTTCATCATACCCCCGGGGTGCGGAGAACTCGACTCCATCGAGTATGGGCCCACCGGGGAGGTGGTCCTCTCAAGCAGCTCAGAGTGAATCTCAACCTCCAAACTCAACCCCCGTCCGCAACCAGGGGACGGTCCTTCATCCTCTCAAGGTGGCTTGGGCACACCCTCTTGCTGGCGATGGAACCCTGCTTGCCTAGTATTGCCCCTATGTGCACACGTCGGGCTCTCAAGGCTATTTTGTGGTGGCTCTCCGGGGTGTCCCTCTTAAAGGAAGGTATAGGCTCAAAGCACTCACTAGGATCCACCGCGGTGCCCATATAGGGTGCCGGGTCTGCCACGTGAGAAGTGGGGTATATCCCATAACCCATTGGTAAATTCAATCCACAAGCTGTGTTGCCAAAGCCACTAGGAATAGGGAAAGGTCCAAGTCCTCATGCCCTCGAATTGGAGGTGACCCTAATGTAGAGCCACTCTGATGCCATCATCACCAAATCGCCTACTTGAAATTCCAAGTGGCGCTCGCGAGCTCTTATCCGCTCTTTGTGAACCTCACCGCTCATTGCGAATTGCTTGCGTGTATGCGTATGCCAGGCACTATGATGCTGTGTGGGTGTGAAAAGCTTGGTGTGTAAAGGTGGACCGGGGCAACCATAAATTGACCTATCATGCTGTGATGCCATGTGGACCTTGATGAACTTAGGTGGACCGGGGCAGCCACAAGTGGCCCTATCATGCATGGGCTTCATAACAATGGTTGGAGGGCCATGGTATCTGTATGGGAACCTATCATACAAAGTGGTGATGAATGTCGGGGGACTCGGACATCCGTAGATGCTCCTAACATGCATATGATCAATGATGAATGAGGTAGGGCCGTTACACCCGAATATTGACCAATCATGCATCCTACTTGACATGTGGGTGATATGAACGAGTGGACCCGACTTAAGAATCATGCCAAGTAGTGATGTACGCCAAGACTTATGCACTTTTGTACCAAAGATGTCTCCTATGTGTGGGCTTTTAGACTTCCATTGGAATGGGTCAAAGGGGTCTAGGAAGGTGGATATCCTGAAGTGGGGCACTTCCTCACTCCCTAAGTGTATATTGCCCAAAGTCATGGCTCTCATGGTGTAATCTGAGTCTTGGGAGAGATGGGCTTGGTCTAACATAGTGGGTGAGGGTAGGAAAAGGTGGGTGGTGGGTAAGGTGGTTGGGCCACATGGCTATTTGTACTCCCATTGGAAGGGGTCAAAGGGATCATTGTAAGGGCTATCAAGAGAGAGGAACTCCATGTCCCCAAGGTCTTCACAAGGTGGTGAGTTATCCTCCTCCAAAGTAATGATCGGGCCAAAGTTTTTGGTGGGATGGTTGGCCATGAATGGAAGGCTAGATGTTCTACCCGAGATAAGCAACTCTAGTTTGTGGATAGCATCGGGCTCATCGGGTGTAGGGAGGAGTAAAAGAAGGTCGCTAGTGTAGTAACCCACAGTGTAAATTAAGGAGATGGACCCGACACATAGGTGCAGGAGGTCAAGGCTCCTATGTCGGTCGGCCACAGTGGTCAACATGCCAGTTAACTCCATTTGCCAAGCTATACCCTTAAGAAGATCCCCTAACGTTTCCACTTAATAGGATGATTGGATTGTGGTGTGATAGGTGGATAAGGGTACTATGGGGAGGTGTTGTTCCATGGAAGGGTAGGAATGGGGTAGGATAGGGTGAGCCCGGTTTTCCACAAGCCATCTAACCAAGGGCTCACTTATGACAAGTTCACTCCCAATTGGCGGGGGTGGCATGAAAGGTGAAATTTCTTCCTCATTTTGGCCGTGATTTTCCTCCAAGGTGGGGAGTGGTTATGGGGTGTTCCCTACTAGGGGGTCGCGTGTGGGGATCATGGTTTCCTCTACCAAGGAGGTGGATAGATCCTTTGTAGGTGGGGTGATGATGGCTGGCATATGGCTCTCTTGGGGTGGTGGATAATGGGGGACTTGGGATAGGATGGGGAGGGGTAGTAGTGGAGGCCTAGGTCGGGCATCTTGTAACTCATGGGGGAGGGTGCACTTAATTAGGCCCAATGGGTTTTCTTTGGATAGGGATGAGTTCTCTTGACCCAATTGGGCTTCATATTCTTCTTCCCAATCTAGGGGAGCCTCATGGACTTCGGTCACCTCCTTAAGTTCCTTTTGGAAAGGAGTGGGAGGAGGATTTGTGGGCCGTACTGGGGTACTTCCGTTTGGACATGGCATGGGTGTCTTCAGGAGAGGGTCTAGGTTGGGATGGGGTCCTATGTCTTTGGCATCATCCGGTCGTGGAGTGAACCTAGAAGACCTAGAGAATCGCATCATTCTTGAGGATTGGTTGTCCAGGTTATCCCGGGGACGTCACTCCTCACGCCCGTAGTGTTGGGACCTCTCATAAGGATCATAGTGTAACCCTTTCCTATCAAACTCATCCCGTGGAGGCAAGACTCTAAGGCCATAGCTCCTAAGTGGGGATTCATTGGCTTCCCATCCAAATCCATCCCGAGGTGACCAAGCTCTAGGGCCGTGGTTCCTTTTTGCTTCAATCCAATCAAGCTGGGTGGTGAGGGTATCTAGACAGTGATGAAATTTGTTGATGACAACATCAAATTGGTCCATGGGTACTTGGGACGTTTTCCCTAGGGTGGTCATGCAAGGGGAGTTGGAAAACGAGATGCAAGGGAGACCCAAATGCCAATGCCCTAGGACTAGACTCGTAGAGACAAATCTAAAACTTGCTCTGATACCATTTAATGTGACACGACTCCTTGGACCTATATTTGCAAGCAACCGGACCGAACGGTGATCTCTCACAAGCGGTTCACCCGTGTCGCGCACACCCAGTTCAGCAGGTGGACCGGCGATGGTGGTGAGGGTCCAGGTTTGACCTCGAGGTTCCAAGGATATGGCCAGCTAGGGATGGACCCCAATGGGCCTGGGATGCCCAATTTCAAGGGCGGCCGGCACGCCGAGGGCGTGGGATGTAATGACACTCTCACAACTCACCCGCGGTGGCACTCGATTAGACGGAATGTTGGGATGAGCACTCTCTCACTACCGACGGCGCAACTAGAGATAATACTAAGCTAAGCAATAGTGAAACCAGCAGAGGATGGGGGATCAATACTCACTTGATCGGTGTGAAGACACCGATCCCGGTCGGAGACGAAGGCGAGCGGGGAAGCGTGGGCTACCCGCACGCCGCGCCGATGACGCTTCAGCCGAAGACCTGCTAGTACAAAACTACACCCCACGCAAAATGGTTGATCTCGGGGTGGGGGAATGGGCTTACACAAAACACTACCTCCACACAGGGAGGGGCGCTATGCCGGCCAGGCGGGGAGGGGAGTTTAACTAAGCTAGCGCCGAATGATCTGCCCGTTCTGGAATAACCGGACAGGAAGTTGATGTAGATGACACCACGCACTACACCAAACTCAGAATTTGACAAAACTGGCGGTGAAACGTCGCTGGCAGACCCAAGAACGCCTGTGAATTTTTGTGGGTGGTCCCGATGTCATCACCGGCTGGGGCGAGCTCTGGAACAGGATCCCAGCGCTCTGGTTTGGACTGGTCCCAGGGTGCAGCAGCAGGTGGAAGTAGTCACCACGCCCGCTCCCAATGTTGAAACGCAGCGGGACCAAGACGAGTATGACCGTGGATGAGTCTTCTTCGAGCAGCAGCCAGGGGGGACACCAGATGATGTCGGGGCAGAGAGGGAGAGCCCGTTGAGTGACGAGGGGTCTGGACAGGTTCTGAGTGGCCTGTTCAGCGCACCTGGGGGAGAAAATTCGGAACGGGCAGTCCCGGACTCCGAACGAGGTCCTGCTTGCTGTGTTGGACAGAGGACTGGTAGATCTTCAATCCGCCCAAGTGGCACACCTTGGAACAGAAGGATGAGACCGTGGAAGCTTCTGTACTGCAGCTCTGGTCCTGGTTCAGGTCCCGATTGTGCAGTCAGACGAGAACGAACCCTCCGGATATCAGGATGTCGGATCCTGGCGAGACCACCTCGGATGCAAAGCTATCTTGACGGCCTTTCTGTTGATGTATGGTACGCCTCCAGACGACGCCGAATGAACTCAGGTTAGGTTCTGCAAGTCGGGCTCCAACTGCTGCCTGCGAACTGAGATGGATAGGGTGATGAAAGGTGATGGGAGACGGAGTAGATGGGGTGGGAAATGGGGTGGATGGGTGTGGGGGTGACACCTGACTATGTGGGGGTCTGTTAGGAGGTGATTCAAGGTGTGGGAGGGGCAGAAAGGGGGCTGGGAGATGGTCTAGCAAGTGGAGGGAGGGGGAGCTGCGAATTTGGGTTGGGAAGGAGAGAGGGAGGAGAGATCTCTCCTTTGGTTTGAATGTGGGGTTAATGGTGGTTGGTTAATGAAGTCTAGGGAATGGGAAGGGTTGCCTTGGGGAGGGGAAGGGGTGCTTGGGAGAAGGGATTCTCCCTTGGGAAGGTGAAAGGTTGTATGGGGAAGGGGAAAGGTTGCTTGGGGAGTGGTGGGAGTAAATGGGAGTTTAAAGGCTCTTGGGAAGATGGGGGGTTGGGGTGATGTGGATGATGAGGTGGCAAGGGGGGGAAGGTGAAGGGGCAAGGGCACCCAAGGGAGAGAGAGAGGGGAGGAGAGAGAGAGGGGGCCACCCCCTTTAGAGATAGAGAGAGATAGAGAGAGAGAGAGCTAGAGAGAGGGGAATCCACCCCTTAGAGAGAGAGAGAGAGAAGGAAGCACAATCCTTTGTGGATAATTTTTACTCAATATTTCATTAGTTCTGAAATGAGGGATTGGAGTCCTATTTATAGGAATCCCACAATTTTAACATAAGTCCCTGACTTTTGGACTACTAACACTAAACCAAGGGGAAGGGGGCGCCCCTGGGCCTAGCCCATATAATTGGGCCCATTAACCTATCAAACACTCATAATGACTTAAGACTTAGGTAAAAAGCTACCTAACCTAGGTATTGGACTCAAATAAAAGGAAAAGTACATGATAAGAAAATGAAAATTACATCATATGACTCAAAATAAAGTGGCGAACAAGATGTAGCATAGTTGGCGAGCATCGGGATTCTCGAACAAATGAGATTACCGGTGATGTCCTCATCACGAGAGGAAGTGGTAGTGGCTGTGAGTGTACGCCTTCCTCTTTCTTCCCCCTTTTCATCCTTAAGTCTTCCTTCGGGGTTGCTGATTTGTTCGAGGCAATACAGTCTCGTGCCTCCGAAGGAGCCCCGGAGGTGACTACCCCCGCCACCGAAGCCTTGGAGGAGGGGGAGATAGCACCGGAGATCGAGGCGCGAGAGCCGGTCGTACCCGAAGTCGACATTCGGGAAGAAGGGGAGGTGCCGCCGGTGATCGAGACCCGCGGGGAGACGGGGCCTGAAGTTGCCATCCGAGGAGAGACGAAACTGGAGAGCAGCATAATACCGGTGGGTGAGGTATGCATGGGTATCCATCCGGCTTCCTTGAGCATGCAGTGATTTACTCCACTTGGCGAGCGGCTAACTTTTCCTTGCATGGTCAGGTAACAACAACGCCCCGCGGAGTGCGTGACCCTCGGGGTAGTAAAGCCGTCCCTAGGTGGAGCTCATCCTTACGTGTGCACGCGGCTAAAAGGTTGAAGATGCTTCTGGGGCCGGACGCGGGGTCCTTGACGTCTCTTCTGCAGATGGGGGCCGTCCCGCGGCTGGTGATCCCACTGCCATCGATCCCGATGCCGGTCGTACCCGAGGAAGCCCGACTCCTTGGGAGGATATTGGCGATCCTTAATGAACATTCGGGGGAATTCCTGGCCGGAGGAGATGAAGATTTCCCAGGGATGACGTTGGACCCGCCCACCATCGATACCTTGTTTGCCGAGGAAGCAGAGACCGAAGCAACTTTGTCTGCTGCGGCACCAGATCCGACCTCTACGACCGTTCATTCTCCCGACAGGGTCGTGGCTCTAGTTCTGACGGAGGGGGCGGCATTGTCGGGCTCGGAACCTGCCCGGTCGATGGAGCTAGAGTAGTCGCTCATTATGGCAGCGCCAGACGTCTCCGTTATGGTCTCTCCCTCACATATGGTGGTAGCTGACCAGGGGTCGACCTCGGAGCCCGAGAGGTCCCTCCTTTCGGCCCTGACCCTTCCGGGTAGCTCGACCGTGGTTGACACAGAGCTGTGGGCGGTCGTGGATAGCGAAGTTAGCTTCGACCCACCAGCCGTCCCTTCTATCGGCCATGTGAGTTCGGATCTGCCAGTCCGCCAGACCCTGTTGGTATTGCGGTCTATGGTCATTGCCGACCCAACGCTCACATATCAAGACACAAGGGCTTTCGTGGAGCAGCTGACCAAGGCACTACAAATGATGGGCTGCCCGCTGGAAGAATGGTCACGATGTGTTCTGTTATTACTGAAATACGTAAATCATCGCGCATTCCTCTAGATGCAAGCCCCAACTGAGCTTACAGCTATCGGTGCTCAGAGGTACGAATATCTGGAGGTTCTGGCGGTGCAGAGGGACAGCCGGGAGCAACACCGAGAGGCCTTGGACATGCACAATGCCAACATCGACGCTTTAGAGAACCGGATCGAGAAACTCCGGGGCCGGCTTACCCAGGCTGAGTCTGACCTGCTCAAGGCATAGATGAGTAAGGCCTGGGAGACTGAAGAGCTAGCTGTCACCGAAGCAGCAGTGGCCTCTGTGGCGACCGAGCTGGAGCGCCTCGACGTGTCGGAAGACCACTTGCGTGAGATGATGAGCTTCCCTTACGTCGGGATCCTTCCCTTCGAGGATATCTTCCGGGGGCTAGATTAATTGTCAATTCCCCTTCCATTCCTTTCTTTGTATGTAACACCGGGGTATGCCTCGAGGCCAATGTAATTTTTTCTCGAAAAGAATATAATGCAATTATTCCATGTGTCTCTTGTATGCGTGTGGTGGTGGGCGATCTCTTCCTTCCTTTTCTCTTTTTTTTTGCTATGTGATGGGACGCAAGTCCACGCTATTTTTTGCTATGTGATGGGACGCAAGTCCACGCTAACAACTTACCCGAGGAGAACCCGGTGAGGTTTGCAGAGGAGCATAGGAGAGTGCTCGCCCCTTCCAGAGGAGGGACGAGGGGACCACTCCACCATGTCCATCAAGCGACTCATCCGAATGATGTCACCGGTATGTTTGACCCGACTAGGTTGATCCGACTTTGGAAGGGCGGAGAGAAGAGTTTGTTCATCCAACGACCCAGACGGGAGGTCTCTGTCAAAAGGGGTTGTTCGTCACCCGAAGGGATGGAGAGATAAGTTTGTTCGTTCAATGACCCTGACGGGAGGTCTTGGTCAAAAGAGGGTTATTTGTCTGTGCCGATAGAGCGCGGGCGAAGGATGACAGGTGTGGTTTATTTGTCTCTTGGTGTGTTCGCTAGTACGGGCGGGTGCCAACGCCAAGAGAAGGGCTGATTCCCCAATCCCGGGCGAAAGGTCCGGCTGGGGTATTCTTCATCAGTGCCAATAGAATGTCAAGGGCTGACAGGGTTGATTCGTTTATTAAAATATTCGTTGGTACGGGCTGGTGCCAACGCAAGGAGAAGGGTTGATTCCCCAATTCTGGGCGAAAGGTCCGGCTGGCGTATTCTTCGTCAATGCCGACAGAATGTCAAGGGCTGACAGGGTTGATTCGTTTATTGAAACATTCGTTGGTACGGGCTGGTGCCAACGCAAGGAGAAGGGTTGATTCCCCAATTCTGGGCGAAAGGTCCGGCTGGGGTATTCTTCGTCAGTGCCGACAGAATGTCAAGGGCTGACAGGGTTGATTCGTTCATTGAAATATTCGTTGGTACGGGCTGGTGCCAACGCAAGGAGAAGGGTTGATTCCCCAATCCCGGGCGAAAGGTCCGGCTGGGGTATTCTTCGTCAGTGCCGACAGAATGTCAAAGGCTGACAGGGTTGATTCGTTTATTGAAATATTCATTCTTTTTCTCTTCATTCCTTTCCCCTTTTTTTCTTCTCTCCTTTTTTATTATTACCTTTTTTTCTCTCTTCTTTTTCTTCTTCCCCTTTTTTTCTCTCTTTTTCTTTTCCTTTTTTGTCCCTTTTTCTCATTCTCTTTTTTTCTTTTTTTTGTTTGTTTTTTTTGTGTGTGTTCCCTTTTGTTGCTTCTCTTGTAATCCGTAGCAGATAGCAGCCAAACCATTCAAGCAATTGAGAACAAATCCGCCCGTCGTGGGGCGGGGAAGTGTATTATTCATTGAACGGAGGAATTGGAGCATGGTACAACCTCAGATGCCTGCCATTAAGGGGTGGAAACTGGACCTCCCCCCGATGATCGACTATCACATATGCTCCACCTTCATAAACCTTTTGGATTACATAGGGTCCAAGCCAATTCTTATTCAGCTTGCCCTTGGGGTTGGATGTAGCAACCCTGATAAAATATTTGAAATAAATTAAAACATATATATATTACAGTAGTAATACAGATAATGAGAATAGGATTAATTAGATGAAGTAAAACAAAATTAAAATAACGCCTCTTATTAGGGCGTTAATTCAAAAAGAGACGCCTCTATAAAAGGCGTGACTAAAGAAAGGACGCCCACACATGCGGTCGTCAACTCTCACAACCAAATAGGCAAGTAAAAGAAACGCCCATATATAGGGCGTGTTTCAAAAACAAGGAACGCCCTTATCCAAGACGTTACTTAAGAAACGACCTGAACTAGGTCGTCAATTCAAGAATCGACGCCCTGACCAAAGGCGTTAATTCCATTCGAGTTCCGTTCGACACGGGAGCTTATCCAGGGAAGGATTATGTTAATCCAGTAAGTATTTAATAGGGCAAGGACTCTATATTGGAAGCATTACTTCTACTAGAACACTAACCTTAACAGGACGTCCAAAATCCTATATATAATCTTGATCGAACAAACCCTAAAACCTATTTGGACGATCGAACCGCACAGGTACGTGAAGAACATATCTTCTTCTTCTTCTTTTCCTTATGAACGAAATAGCAGTTCATATAAGTTTCTCTTTGCTTCGGTTACATGAAGAACTAATAGTTCTTCATCCTCTGTTCCTCTTACCGGTTGAGAACGCAGCAGCATAAGTGAAGAACAAGGTAACGTTCTTCTAATCTCCTCTGTTCTGATAGGTGAAGAAATTAATAAATGTTTCTTCTTCTGTTCCTGTAGGAGTACAGAACCGAAGAACAAGGGTTCTTCATCAAAGCCATCAGCCAGTAGCTGCCATCTTAAACAGAGCATCGATCCCCTTCCCGAAACCTTCACGGTTCAATCTTCAGATTATCACAAGGTAGGATTTTCTCAAGTCACTGTAGCCCAAACTAAATTAATACAGTACAATAATTATCATGCATATACATGGTTTGGTTTACTATAGTTTCTGAACGATTTTCTGTTAATTTCTTGAAAGAAACGTCCTTACCAAGGGCGTGACTATGAAATACACGCCCCAGACTAGGGCGCTACTTTGCAAGTCACGACCCTTCCTAGGTCGTCAATTTCATATTTGACGCCCTGTTCACAGGCGTTAATTTCATGTAAATCTTAAGAACTAATTATCTATGCAATTACATGAAATCAAATCATTGTTAACGGTTAAAAGTCAATAAATATAAAACATCAAATCTGATATACTGCATGTGAATTCCTGCCAATTTTCCTGTCATGACTATATGATTGTTATCCTTGATTATCGTGCAAAATCTTGCTAATTCCTGATATTTCTTGAATTCACGACCTAGACTAGGTCATTTTTCCCTGTGGTAACGCCCCATCACAGGGCGTGAATTAAAAATAAACGCCCCTTACTAGGGCGCGTATCTGTTAAAATCCTGGAATATATATTCTGAGAAGATAAGAATTTATGATTAACGCCCCTGCCAAGGGCGCGTTTTTGATAATTTCTGAAAATAAATATGTTCTGAAAAATATTGAAAATAAAAGACGCCTACTACAGTAGTCGTCAACTCTTGAAGAAATGCCCCTTCCGAAGGCGCGTTTTAGATAAATTATTGAAATTATTGAAAATTCTGCAAAACGGACCATATGTAAACGCCCTTCTGTTAGGCGTTAATTACTTGAGAAACGACTTGACCTAAGTCGTTATTTTACTGTAAACTGATTTTTCCTCTGGTTTGTTAACCGATGGTTTTATATATCATAATATATATATATATATCGGCACTATTCTCCACTCCGTGAGTATAGTCCCACTTTTCACGGTGTTTCATCGATCACACTCAATTCTCATTGACATACAAGCTCTCTATTGGACATTCCGTTCCTTTGGACTAGCGAGTTAGTCATAGAGACCTCCGTAAGACTCCTCGTAGCCTTGGATTCCCTCAAGGCCGACTGAGCTGGTTGTACCCTAAAAACCCATTACACTATTGATGCCATGTCACTCTAAAGAAACATGGTATACCGGCCCTTATGATTGTACAAAGAGTATCTCATAAGAAAAATTCTTAATGGGATGATGATATCATGCCATATCATGTCGTTCTTGTAAACCCCAATTCTATGATAAGAATGAGGGTATCTTACCTTGATATACTGTTCATGTGGACCTCAATTCTATATAAAGAATGTCCATATTGATTTGTCATGGTACCTAAGTTAAGGGAACCATATTCTACCTAGTTTTATCGATATCGTGATTATGCCGATATTATCGCCATTCTATGTCCTTTGTCATATTTTGGACTCTATTCTATCAAGTTGTCATACGTGTCTACAAGCTTGATTATTAAAATTCTATATTGGCTATATAAACAAGAGTGGATGTCAAAACACATGACAAATGCCTGCGCATATAGGGCCCGATCTGGTCCTAGGAGGAGCACCCGAAAGTACTTGTGCCCATGGGAGTTAAAATGATAAGGTATCTGGCATTATACCGAGTACTTGACTTGCTTGATTGGACATTCCACACACATCTTGTACTTGAATCGTACTTGACTTTACATGAAATGCGTGGCCCGAAAAAGGGTAATTTACTTGCTTGATACATGATAGCCAAAGTTCTTGACATGACTTGTTAAACGTGCTTGCTTGAATATCTTGAATAACTTGTATCTTGTTGAAAGTTCATGAAAGTTCATCTTATTTCCTTGATATTACATTCTCTCTATCTTGTCGTTTCATGCGAGCATGCATAGCCTTATTGCATTCATGAAAATGTAATTACTTAAACCCCTTGCTAGTACTTGAGATATAATTTCCTACTGAGCGTTCGCTCATTCCGTTTGTCCCTTTCTACTTTTCAGGTAAGTCCGACGACGATGGAAGTCAATCGGATGGGAATGGTCAAGAGTGAAAGTGATAGAGCTTCTACAAGTGTCGTCTAGTCTTTTACATAGTTTCTTGAGTCAATTATGTATTCTTTTTCTTTTTGTTAAACAGAGTATTGGATTTGTAATAGTCTATCCATTATGAAATAAAGGATTGGGTTATCTTGCTATTTTGCGCATCTCTGTCTTTGTGTCGAATACACGACCACTCTGATTGACATGATTGATATAGACACGTCGCGCATCTCCGGGTATCTTCCGCGCTCGGGGCGTGACAGTCTTTGTGGTATCAGAGCATAAGGTATTCAATTCCTAGGAAACCCAAGTCCAAGGATAGGTTTCAAAACATTTAACCAAGTGAGAGTGGGTAGAACCAAGGGTTAAAAGATCAATGAGTCCCTTATAAGATCATAGTGATATAATACTAACATAGCTATTGTAATTGTAGGATAATGGCTGCCGAACGTGCTCAATGGCGCAACATGCAGCGTACCCTTCAAGGGATGACCCAAGTGCTACAACAGGTAGCACAAGGTGGTGCTCCACGAGCTGGAAGCTTACACCAAGCATTCAAGAATATGAATCCCCCGAAGTTCATGGGATCGACCGATCCAGACGATGCCGAGCATTGGGTTCGGGAGATTGAACGTATATTCCGTGTCATGCAATGCACGGATCAGGACAAAGTCTTATTAGCTACTTTCCAGTTAGAAAAAGATGCTAGATGCTGGTGGGAGTCGATTGAAGCTACTATTGACCCAACTCAAGTTACATGGGGTGAATTCGTTGAACATTTCAACGCCAAATATTTCTCTGATAGGGTCCAGGAAAAGAAGGCCGCCGAATTTGCCGCATTTAAGCAAAGATCTTTATCGGTGGCTGATTATGAAGCACAGTTCTCTAGACTGTCTAGATATGCTAAGCATTTAATTAGCACGGAAAAGATGAAAGCCCGTAGATTTCTTAATGGGCTTAGGCCCCACTACATTACTCAATTAGCGCCTATGGATATTCAAGTTTATACTGAAATAGTGCGCCGAGCTCAGTTGCTTGAAGATGCCACGGAACTATCTGATAGGATCCGTGGGAAAGACAAAAAGGAGCAAGTCACAAGTTCGGGTTCTTTTAAACCCAACTTTAAGAAGAGGCCCAATAATGGAGGTTCTTCCTCTCAAGATCAGAAATTCAAGAAGACCAAGCCTTTCTCTATCACCACTACACCTTCAAACGTAATATGCAAGCATTGTGACAAGGCTGGTCACAAAACAGAAGAATGCTGGAGGAAGTTAGGAGCATGTCTCCGTTGTGGGAGTCGTGAACATCGGATTCCCGATTGTCCATTAATGAATGACCAAGACGGTGAGGGTAAACGCCCAGTGACAAGGAACGCGCGTCTTCATGCAATCCAAGAGACCGAACCAGAAGAAGAAGGCGGATTGGTGGAAGGTACATTAAAAATTTGTTCCAAATATGCACATGTCTTATTTGATACGGGTGCATCGCATTCCATTATTTCCAAGAAGTTTGCTGACCCATTACCTCTAGAACCAGAATGGATGAAGTTAATATTGTCTACTCCTCTCGGAAACGAGACGGATATCACACATCATTACCAAAACTGTGAGGTATTGGTTCGAGGAAAGAATTTTCCTATTGATCTTATCTGCTTAGATCTAAAAGAGTATGATGTTATACTAGGAGCAGATTGGTTATCCAAATACCAGGCAACGGTTGATTGCCGTGATAGCAGGATTGTTTTCAAGGAATTTCCGGAACTGACTTATATTAGTCCTAAGAGTCGAAGCAAATCCCCTCTTATTTCGGCTCTTCGAGCAAGCAAGCTCGTCAAGAAAGGATGTGTATCCTTCCTTGCTTTTGTCACTATTAAAGAAGCTAAAGAAACCAAGATAGAGGACATTCAGGTAGTGCGAGAATTTCCAGACGTATTTCCGGAAGATTTGCCGGGATTACCCCCTCAAAGGGATGTAGCCTTCACCGTTGACTTAGTCCCTGGTGCTGGTCCCGTTTCAAAGGCACCATATAGAATGTCCCCTGCTGAACTCAAGGAGTTGAAGGAGCAGTTGCTGGAACTAATCCGAAAAGGGTTTATTAGACCAAGTACTTCCCCATGGGGAGCACCAGTCTTATTTGTAAAGAAGAAGGATGGATCCATGAGATTGTGTATCGACTATCGACAATTGAATCATCTTACTATCAAGAACAAGTATCCACTGCCGAGAATCGATGAATTATTTGATCAAATTTCAGGATCCAAATATTTTTCCAAGATTGATCTCAGGTCGGGATATCATCAATTAAGAATCAAAGAAGATGACATTCATAAGACCGCATTCAGAAGCAGGTATGGCCATTACGAATTTGTTGTTATGCCTTTTGGACTAACAAATGCCCCTGCTGCCTTTATGCAGTTAATGAATAGCATATTCAGGCCTTACTTGGATCAATTTGTAGTAGTCTTCATTGATGATATATTGATATATTCCAAGACTAAGGAAGAACATGAAGAACATTTGAGGATTGCATTGCAAGTCTTGAGGACAAATCAATTATATGCTAAACTCAGCAAATGCGAGTTCTGGCTTGAAGAAGTGGCTTTTCTCGGACATGTCATATCCAAGGACGGTTTATCTGTAGATCCGTCAAAGGTTGAAGCTGTAAGAAACTGGGAAAGACCCACTAATGCAAGCGAGATCAGAAGTTTCTTAGGTCTTGCAGGCTATTATCGGCGATTCATCAAAGATTTCTGTAAGATCGCCGTACCACTTACAAGATTAACTCGTAAGGAGATCCGATATGAATGGAGTGAGGAATGTGAAAGAAGTTTTCAAACTCTCA
Source organism: Amorphophallus konjac (assembly GCA_022559845.1). Lineage (NCBI taxonomy): Eukaryota > Viridiplantae > Streptophyta > Magnoliopsida > Alismatales > Araceae > Amorphophallus > Amorphophallus konjac. The sequence goes on along the minus strand of CM040125.1, from coordinate 167,184,129 downwards.
AAGATCATCTCACCACAGCTCCGGTCTTAGCTCTACCGATAGAAGGAGAGAAATTCGAGGTCTACACTGATGCTTCTAGCATTGGCCTCGGATGTGTCCTAATGCAACAAGGAAAGGTCATAGCATACTCTTCACGTCAACTGAAGAAGCATGAGGAGAATTACCCCGTCCATGACTTAGAACTGGCCGCGGTAGTATTTGCCCTAAAGATATGGAGACACTATCTCTATGGAGTACAGTTCACTGTATACTCCGATCACAAAAGTCTCAAATATCTATTTTCACAAAAGGAGCTAAACATGAGACAAAGACGCTGGCTAGAATATCTCAAGGACTTCGACTTCAATATACAATACCATCCCGGAAAGGGTAATTATGTTGCTGATGCCCTTAGTCGAAAGCCGAGAGCAATGATAGCAAATTGTATGATACAAGAATGGAGGTTACTTGAACAATTCTCCGAGCTCAATATAAGCTTGGACATGGAATCCAAATTTGTCACACTATCTCATGTAAGCATACAGTCAGATTTGTTATCTGAAATACAAACACTTCAGGATGATGATCCTGTGTTAGTAGAAATCAAAGGCAGATTAGAAGGACAATCTGATTTTCAACTAACTTCTGATGGAAGATTATCGTTCAAAGATAGAACTTGTATACCCGATTATCCGGAATTAAAGAAGAAGATCTTAGATGAAGCTCACCGATCAAGGTACACTATTCATCCAGGATCAACCAAAATGTACCAAGATGTAAAGAGGAACTTTTGGTGGCCTAATATGAAAAGAGAAATAGCGGACTATGTATCACGCTGTCTCATATGCCAACAGGTCAAGGCGGAACACCAAAAGCCTGCGGGAAAACTACATCCTCTAGATATTCCTAAGTGGAAATGGGAGGATATTGGTATGGACTTCATCATGGGTTTGTCTAAATCTAAAGGAGGACATGATGGAATCTGGGTTATCATTGACCGATTGACTAAATCGGCACATTTCTTGCCAATCAAAAGCCGATGGTCAATTGATGTGCTAGCTGCACTATACATCAAAGAAATAGTCAGGATACATGGAATTCCTGTCTCAATCGTGTCTGATAGAGATCCCCGTTTTACTTCTCATTTTTGGAAGGGATTACAACATTCGTTGGGGACGAGACTCAACTTTAGTACTGCTTTTCACCCGCAAACGGATGGTCAGACCGAGCGAACTAATCAAGTTGTTGAAGATATGCTGAGAGCATGCATTATTGACTTTGGAGGAAGCTGGCATGACCACTTACCTTTAGTTGAATTTGCATATAATAATAGCTACCAAGCTAGTATCCAAATGGCACCTTTCGAAGCCTTATACGGAAGGAGTTGCCGATCTCCCATATGTTGGAACGAAGTTGGAGAGAAACAACTATTAGGTCCAGACATGGTAAGGGATACAACCGAGAAGATACAAGTAATCAGGGAAAGATTACAAGTTGCTCAGACCAGGCAAAAGGCTTATGCAGATACAAGAAGAAGAGATCTTGAATTCCAAATCGGAGATCATGTATTTCTCAAGATATCCCCTGGACGTGGCATACGAAGATTTGGTGTTAAGGGCAAGCTTACGCCAAGATTCATCGGACCATTTGAGGTACTCGAAAGAGTTGGCGAGGTTGCTTATCGCATCGCGTTGCCTCCTCAGTTGTCCGAGGTACACAATGTATTTCACATATCTATGTTGAAGAAATATGTACATGATCCATCTCATATTATTGAACATGGAGATCTGGTGATCCAGAAAGATCTCACATATGAACAGAAGCCTATGAAGATATTAGATCGAGAAATACGAGCTCTAAGGAATAAGGTTATTCCCATGCTCAAGGTGCAATGGAATAAGAATCCTGAACGCGAAGCGACATGGGAGACCGAAGAATCTATGAAGAAACGATTTCCCGAGTTATTCTAAGAGGTATATGTTCTACGCTCTCCACATGTATAATTATATATATATTGAATTTGGGGACCAAATTCTTTTTAAGTGGGGGAGGGTGTAGCAACCCTGATAAAATATTTGAAATAAATTAAAACATATATATATTACAGTAGTAATACAGATAATGAGAATAGGATTAATTAGATGAAGTAAAACAAAATTAAAATAACGCCTCTTATTAGGGCGTTAATTCAATAAGAGACGCCTCTATAAAAGGCGTGACTAAAGAAAGGACGCCCACACATGCGGTCGTCAACTCTCACAACCAAATAGGCAAGTAAAAGAAACGCCCATATATAGGGCGTGTTTCAAAAACAAGGAACGCCCTTATCCAAGACGTTACTTAAGAAACGACCTGAACTAGGTCGTCAATTCAAGAATCGACGCCCTGACCAAAGGCGTTAATTCCATTCGAGTTCCGTTCGACACGGGAGCTTATCCAGGGAAGGATTATGTTAATCCAGTAAGTATTTAATAGGGCAAGGACTCTATATTGGAAGCATTACTTCTACTAGAACACTAACCTTAACAGGACGTCCAAAATCCTATATATAATCTTGATCGAACAAACCCTAAAACCTATTTGGACGATCGAATCGCACAGGTACGTGAAGAACATATCTTCTTCTTCTTCTTTTCCTTATGAACAAAATAGCAGTTCATATAAGTTTCTCTTTGCTTCGGTTACATGAAGAACTAATAGTTCTTCATCCTCTGTTCCTCTTACCGGTTGAGGACGCAGCAGCATAAGTGAAGAACAAGGTAACGTTCTTCTAATCTCCTCTGTTCTGATAGGTGAAGAAATTAATAAATGTTTCTTCTTCTGTTCCTGTAGGAGTACAGAACCGAAGAACAAGGGTTCTTCATCAAAGCCATCAGCCAGTAGCTGCCATCTTAAACAGAGCATCGATCCCCTTCCCGAAACCTTCACGGTTCAATCTTCAGATTATCACAAGGTAGGATTTTCTCAAGTCACTGTAGCCCAAACTAAATTAATACAGTACAATAATTATCATGCATATACATGGTTTGGTTTACTATAGTTTCTGAACGATTTTCTGTTAATTTCTTGAAAGAAACGTCCTTACCAAGGGCGTGACTATGAAATACACGCCCCAGACTAGGGCGCTACTTTGCAAGTCACGACCCTTCCTAGGTCGTCAATTTCATATTTGACGCCCTGTTCACAGGCATTAATTTCATGTAAATCTTAAGAACTAATTATCTATGCAATTACATGAAATCAAATCATTGTTAACGGTTAAAAGTCAATAAATATAAAACATCAAATCTGATATACTGCATGTGAATTCCTGCCAATTTTCCTGTCATGACTATATGATTGTTATCCTTGATTATCGTGCAAAATCTTGCTAATTCCTGATATTTCTTGAATTCACGACCTAGACTAGGTCGTTTTTCCCTGTGGTAACGCCCCATCACAGGGCGTGAATTAAAAATAAACGCCCCTTACTAGGGCGCGTATCTGTTAAAATCCTGGAATATATATTCTGAGAAGATAAGAATTTATGATTAACGCCCCTGCCAAGGGCGCGTTTTTGATAATTTCTGAAAATAAATATGTTCTGAAAAATATTGAAAATAAAAGACGCCTACTACAGTAGTCGTCAACTCTTGAAGAAACGCCCCTTCCGAAGGCGCGTTTTAGATAAATTATTGAAATTATTGAAAATTCTGCAAAACGGACCATATGTAAATGCCCTTCTGTTAGGCGTTAATTACTTGAGAAACGACTTGACCTAAGTCGTTATTTTACTGTAAACTGATTTTTCCTCTGGTTTGTTAACCGATGGTTTTATATATCATAATATATATATATATATCGGCACTATTCTCCACTCCGTGAGTATAGTCCCACTTTTCACGGTGTTTCATCGATCACACTCAATTCTCATTGACATACAAGCTCTCCATTGGACATTCCGTTCCTTTGGACTAGCGAGTTAGTCATAGAGACCTCCGTAAGACTCCTCGTAGCCTTGGATTCCCTCAAGGCCGACTGAGCTGGTTGTACCCTAAAAACCCATTACACTATTGATGCCATGTCACTCTAAAGAAACATGGTATACCGGCCCTTATGATTGTACAAAGAGTATATCATAAGAAAAATTCTTAATGGGATGATGATATCATGCCATATCATGTCGTTCTTGTAAACCCCAATTCTATGATAAGAATGAGGGTATCTTACCTTGATATACTGTTCATGTGGACCTCAATTCTATATAAAGAATGTCCATATTGATTTGTCATGGTACCTAAGTTAAGGGAACCATATTCTACCTAGTTTTATCGATATCGTGATTATGCCGATATTATCGCCATTCTATGTCCTTTGTCATATTTTGGACTCTATTCTATCAAGTTGTCATACGTGTCTACAAGCTTGATTATTGAAATTCTATATTGGCTATATAAACAAGAGTGGATGTCAAAACACATGACAAATGCCTGCGCATATAGGGCCCGATCTGGTCCTGGGAGGAGCACCCGAAAGTACTTGTGCCCATGGGAGTTAAAATGATAAGGTATCTGGCATTATACCGAGTACTTGACTTGCTTGATTAGACATTCCACACACATCTTGTACTTGAATCGTACTTGACTTTACATGAAATGCGTGGCCCGAAAAAGGGTAATTTACTTGCTTGATACATGATAGCCAAAGTTCTTGACATGACTTGTTAAACGTGCTTGCTTGAATATCTTGAATAACTTGTATCTTGTTGAAAGTTCATGAAAGTTCATCTTATTTCCTTGATATTACATTCTCTCTATCTTGTCGTTTCATGCGAGCATGCATAGCCTTATTGCATTCATGAAAATGTAATTACTTAAACCCCTTGCTAGTACTTGAGATATAATTTCCTACTGAGCGTTCGCTCATTCCGTTTGTCCCTTTCTACTTTTCAGGTAAGTCCGACGACGATGGAAGTCAATCGGATGGGAATGGTCAAGAGTGAAAGTGATAGAGCTTCTACAAGTGTCGTCTAGTCTTTTACATAGTTTCTTGAGTCAATTATGTATTCTTTTTCTTTTTGTTAAACAGAGTATTGGATTTGTAATAGTCTATCCATTATGAAATAAAGGATTGGGTTATCTTGCTATTTTGCGCATCTCTATCTTTGTGTCGAATACACGACCACTCTGATTGACATGATTGATATAGACACGTCGCGCATCTCCGGGTATCTTCCGCGCTCGGGGCGTGACATTGGAGGCCATGACTTCCCTCCTTTTGACCATAACGAGGTCACCCTTCTTGAATTCACGCTCCCTGACAAGCTTGTCGAAGGCGCGAGCTATACGGGCCTGATAGACCCGGATGTTCTGCTGGGCTTGGAGCCGCTTCCCCTCCAGGCTGGAGAGCTATTCGAGCCTTCGCTCGACATTTTTTTGGTCTTCTTGGACCAACCCGTGTTGGATTGCAACCCGAAGGGAGGGTATCTCTAGCTCGATGGGGATGATCACCTCTGAGCCATATACCAGGGAAAAGGGTGAGAAGCCCGTCGGGGTTTTGTAAATAGTTCGATATGCCCAGAGGGCCTCATACATTCTTTCTTCCCAGTCCCTCTTGTTAGAGTTGATAATTTTGGAGAGGAGAGTACGAAGAGTTTTGTTGAAAGCTTCGGCCAGACCATTGGCTTGCAGGTTGTAGGGGGTTGACGTCCTCCAGTCGATCTTATATTTTTCTGCTAGTCGGTAGACTTTCTGGTTGCGGAAGTGGCTCCCATTATCTGAGATAATTCGGTTATGTAAGACCCCGAGTTTCTGTACAAATATTAAATTTCGTAAATAGTAAATGTTGAATAGTGACTGTGGTAAATAGTAAATAGTAAAATTTTTGACTATCATATAAAAATTCCAAAAAATGGTAGTTAATTAGTAAAGACCATGGTAAACACTTTGGTCTTCTAGACTTGACCCTAATAAAATCATTTACATGGCTTAATCAGTGATTTAAGCCTGACTTAAAAACGCGGAAAACACTATTCATACGAAAATACAACTACCTTAGAAAAATCTGTAAAAATCACATCTGATAGAGGGTATTTTTCTTAGCAACTTTGTCTTCTGAAGTTTCATCGGTAAAAATCAGAAACTCTCTCTATCGACTAAACCGTTGAACATTGGGTTAAATTATTATTTTAATCTTAAGATTGGGAGATTAACAATAAACCTCGTGATAAAATTCCATAAAAATTATATTATGAAAGAGCATGTCTTGATTAGTAATTTTGTCTTCTGGGTCCAATTCATTAAAATCATTTAGTAACATTAAATTGAGGTTTTAGTTAACCATTCCTTAATCTTTTGGATTAGGCTTAGATTAGGCTAACCTTACCTTGAGAAACACGTGAAACCGTGTTTTGGTTGGCAGAAACACGTTGTCAATAATGCAAAGGATTTTGCGGCTCTGACCAAACCGTGTGTGAAGATTAAACACTCCTCTTCCAAACCTATAAGTAGAGGAAGCCCCCTTAAACATTTCTTAAACACAAAAGGGTTCTTGCTGCTGTGAAGAAGCTATGCAAGTCTACTGTTCATCTTCTTCCCCATTCATCTTTCCTTATTTCAACGGTTAAGGTAGGGAACCATGGCACAAACCTTAAATTTGATAAATGGAATGAAAGGGCATCATGTTAGCTTGTAGAAACCATGCTTTTCCATTTATTTACGTACTCAAATGCATAAAACGCCGGATTTATGCTTCTGTTTCATTATTCCCGTGTTACAGGGATTAACGGTTCCAACCGGACCGCTTTATCTCTTAGACGGCTCAGAACTGCCCGCCCGACTTATACAAACGGCCCAATTAGAACCACCCGCCTTGTATAAAACGGCCCAATGATAACCGTTTTACAGCCAGTAGGTTTAACGGCCCACTGTCATCCGTTTAACTTCCAGAAAACTGATTTTTTTGCTATTTGACCCATTTAACAATGTTAATTAGTAAAAATTGACAATCCACATAAATAACAGATAATGACATGAGTAAATTTCTATTATTTGCAATATCTATTTTGATAAATTGTTTAAAGTGAAAATCATTGAAATTCACTTGTAACTTTGGATAAATTGAATAAGTATGGTAAAAAGCTAAACTTTACCATAGGTAATTTCTGTAAATTACTGTAAACCAGAAAATTACTGGCCGACTTATGGCAAGTCTTTGACCAATTAGCCGGACACTCCATCCGGTAAACTTTACATTTTTACCGTAGAACATTTTTACCGTGGTAAATTACGGTTACATCATGACTATTGTTTTAACTTGATTAATTGACCGATTACCCTTGGATAATCTTCGGTCATATTTGAGCCCGGAATTGATCAATGGACATTAAACTGAAATTGGTTGGTTTAATTGTTATTGGCAACCCGGTAACTATTTTGCATAAATTATCTTATAATTAGACATTATCATTATGCTTAATACGGATTCTCTTGAACCGTATTTCTTAAAATACGACCTGAATGGTTCGTATATTCGTTCTTCGGAACTTACTTCTCACTCTCGAACGGCTTACTGTCAACCGTTCATTCTTGGCCCCGTGACTCGTTACTCATGTGAGTACGGCCCGGTGTTTGCCGTACGACTACCTTGTTTTGAGTTTTTCATCGTGGTTATACTCTTGAATCAAAGGAGGCAAGTGTCGTCTTTTACATCTTGTACCCGACAGAAATTCATCTGATTATATTGGCCATAATTGACTATGTCTAGACGGGGGATCGGTGATCCAATTGAAATGAAATGCCAACGCATCATAAGGGCCCGGTCTGGTCCTGGGGAGAGCACCCGAAAAGATATTGAGCCCATTGGGATGTTTATGACAGGGTGAGGTATTGCACCCGAATACTTGACTTGACATGTTACGTCTATGACAAACTCTTGTTACTTGACTCGTGCGTATTTACTTGGCTACATGTGTAACATATTTGCTAGCCAAATTCTCTACTGTTACTTTACTTGTTCATTACTTGGTAAATTGTTATATTTCTTGACTTTGCAAGATATCTTTTACATTGTTTCTTTTATCGTATCATCATTCTTTATTTACTGCATTTCATATAAATTACAAATCAATGGTTAATTACGTAAACCTGTTTGTGGTCATCTACTGAGCGCGTTTAGCTCACTCCTACTTTTCCCCTCTTTCCAGGTGATGAACTTGTCGGGAATGGACTGGAGTGATATCGAGAGATAGTTTTAGTTTATTGAGTCAGTTTGTACCCTTAGTATTAGTGAGAGATTGTTCTAGTATTTTGCTTATTATTTGGATGTAGTTGTTCTACCCAGTGTACTCAACTTTATTATCAATAAAACTCTGATTATTATCTTTTCCAACCTTTTGTGCAATGGTTTGCAATGGTTCGGAATTATTGCTCGCTTGCCCCTAACCGTACGTCCCGAGATTCCGCATCGGGGCGTGATAGTTTAGTTGGTATCAGAGCCTAGGTTAATTTGTCCTAGGTATTTCACTTTAATGTTATAGGTTTATTGGTTATAGGCTTAAGAAAACAACCTTGTGAGAATTGGGTAGAAATTTGGGTTAAGTTATTTAACCATAATCATGTTCTTCTTATCTAGTTCTTCTCTTCTCATCTAAGAAGTTCTTCTCTCATAAATAATCAGAGTAACTATTTTATAGGCACTTAACTAGAAATGGCAGCCAATCGTGCTGAGATGAGGAATTTACAGTGTACAGTTCAAGGACTTACGCAAGCCTTGAATGCACTGGCTCAGGCAGGAGCTGGAGCTGGAGCGGCACCTCATGGCGCAGCTCATGGCACTGGTGATTTATATCGGAATTTCCGAGGAATGAACCCGCCTAGATTCGCTGGTTCAACTGATCCCGATGAAGCCGAGAATTGGCTCGACGAGATGGCAAGAATTTTTGAGGTCATGCAATGCACTGACCAAGAACGTGTTCTTTTATCCGTTTTCCAACTGGAACGTGATGTACGTGCTTGGTGGGAGTCTGTTAAGCCGACTCTCGGAGATCAACAAGTCTCGTGGGAAGAATTCGAGGAATATTTCAATGATAAATATTTTTCTGACCGCGTGCAAGAAAAGAAGGGAGCAGAATTCGCAGCTTTAAAACAACGAAGTTTATCGGTATCAGAATATGAGGCTCAGTTTTCACGACTCTCTCGTTATGCAAGACATCTTATATCGACTGAGAGAATGAAGGCGAAGCGTTTCCTCAATGGTCTTCGACTTCATTATATCAATCAACTTGCACCACTGGAAATTTCTACATATTCTGAGATGGTAAGAAAGGCACAAATATTAGAAGATACTTTGGAAATGACTGAAAGGATTCGTGGTCAAGGTAACAAGAAAGAGCAACCGAAGGCACTCAAGAATGTTAAACCTGGATTTGGCACTGACCCGAGCAAGAAAAGACCCTTTACTAGTTCTGGTTCAAGTTCTGGTTCTGGTTCGTGGAAAGGCAAAATGCCGCGACAAGAAGACAAGAAACCTGATTCTATGATTCCATTCAAGGGCGTATGCCGATATTGTGATCGTCCTGGTCACAAGATGGAAGATTGTTGGCGCAAGCTAGGTGCATGTCTGCGGTGTGGAAGCAAAGAGCACCGTATACCCAACTGTCCTTTATTATCGGAACAAGCTATCCCGGTAAAACCTCTGAATTTCAAGAAGCCTCAAGGCAGGCTCCAGGCTCTTCATGCAAAGGAAAAAGATATCGCCGAGGATGGTGGACTCGTCGAAGGTACTCTTGTTATATTCGACTTGCCAGCTTTTGTTCTAATTGATGCTGGTGCAACACATTCTTTTATTTCACGGAGATTTGCTAAATCTTTAGCTATGGCACCTGCTTTGTTGAGTTCTCCGTTAGAAATATCAACCCCTATTGGTTCTAAATCAGCAATTCAGCATTACTATCCTTCTAGTAAGGTTATGGTAAACGATCAGAATTTTCCAGCTGATTTGATTTGTATGGACATAAAGGATTACGATGTAATCCTAGGAGCTGATTGGTTGGCTCGGTATGAGGCCAATGTTCATTGTAGTTCTTGTTCCGTATCTTTTTCTAGACACCCCGGATTATCCTTCAAGGGAGTGAAACACCCTAGTTCTATCTCTCTTATCTCGACTCTTCGTGCTGATAAGTTATTGAGGCGTGGATGCGAAGCTTTTCTGGCTTTTGTTCTTGCGTCCCCTGAACAGCAGATGGAGATTAAGGACATTTCTATTGTCCGAGAATTTTCAGACGTATTTCCAGAGGAGTTACCAGGACTTCCGCCTCTGCGTGAAGTTACATTCTCTATTGATCTTATTCCTGGATCGTCTCCTGTTTCTAAAGCCCCTTATCGCATGTCTCCTGCGGAATTACGGGAATTGAAGCAGCAATTGTTGGAATTACTCGAGAAGGGTTTTATTCGCCCGAGTGTTTCCCCTTGGGGAGCTCCTGTATTGTTTGTTCGGAAGAAAGATGGTTCGATGAGATTATGCATCGATTATCCGCAACTTAACCAGTTGACTGTCAAGAACAAGTATCCTTTGCCAAGGATTGATGAGTTATTTGACCAGATTACTGGAGCTTCTTATTTTTCTAAGATCGATCTTCGATCTGGATATCACCAGTTACAGATTAAAGAAGAGGATATTTATAAATCAGCTTTCCGTAGCCGGTATGGTCATTATGAGTTTGTCGTTATGCCTTTTGGGTTAACAAATGCACCGGCAGCTTTCATGTAGTTAATGAACAGTGTGTTCCGACCCTACCTTGATCAATGGGTTGTGGCATTCATAGATGATATTTTGATATATTCCAAGAGTGAAAGAGAACATGCCGAGCATCTGAGGATGGCTTTGCAATTATTGAGAGATCACCAATTATATGCTAAGTTGAGCAAGTGTGATTTCTGGTTACAAGAGGTGTCTTTTCTAGGACATATTATTACCAAGGATGGTATTTCTGTAGATCCATCGAAGGTGGAAGCAGTAAAGAATTGGGAACAACCTACCAGTGTTACTGAAGTGAGGAGTTTTCTTGGCCTGGCTGGTTACTATCGAAGGTTTATTCAAGATTTCTCTAAGATTGCGGTACCTCTGACAAAGTTAACCCGCAAATAGATTAAGTTTGAGTGGTCAATTGAATGCCAACGGAGTTTTCAGACTCTAAAGGATTGTCTGACTACTGCCCCTATTTTAACCTTACCTTCTGGTGAGGGTGGTTTCGTGGTTTACACTGATGCTTCTGGTATTGGCTTAGGCTGTGTGCTTATGCTGCACGGCAAGGTGATTGCCTATTCTTCTAGGCAGCTAAGAAAGCATGAAGTTAATTATCCAGTTCATGATTTGGAATTGGCAGCCGTGGTATTTGCTTTGAAGATTTGGAGGCACTACTTATATGGTGAATCATTTACGGTATTTTCGGATCACAAAAGTCTGAAATACTTATTTTCTCAAAAGGAATTGAACATGAGACAAAGAAGATGGTTGGAGTATATAAAGGATTTTGACTTTTCTATTAAGTATCACCTGAGCAAAGGCAATGTGGTTGCTGATGCTTTAAGTCAGAAGCCTGTGGCTAAGATATCTAGTCTTATGTTACAAGAATGGAAATTACTGGAGCAAATGGCTAGTCTGGATATCAATATTGATAATGACCGGATATTGATTTCCCAGTTGCAACTGAAGCCCGAATTGTTGGTAGAAATCAAGTTATTGCAAGATATTGATCCCGAGCTAGTCGAGATTAAGGAAAGCTTGAGTAGCGGACCTGATTTCTCGATAGCCGATGATGGAAGATTATTATTTCAAGGTAGAACTTGTGTACCGAATGAGGCTAATATAAAGAATCGGATTCTTGAAGAAGCCCATAGATCCAAATATACTATCCATCCGGGAGGCACTAAGATGTTAAAGGATTTGAAAAGGTCATTTTGGTGGCCGAACATGAAAAGGGAAATTGCAAATTTCGTGAGTACATGTCTTGTTTGTCAACAACTAAAGGCCGAGCATTTCAGACCGGTAGGTAAATTGAAACCACTTGATATACCCCAATGGAAGTGGGAGAGTATTGGCATGGATTTTATTATGGGTCTTCCTAAGACTCGAGGTGGTTATGATGCTATATGGGTAATTGTGGATCGACTGACTAAATCCGCACATTTCTTATCTATTAAGTCCAAGTGGACAGTCGATGTGCTGGCAGCATTATATTTAAAGGAAGTGGTTAGGCTTCATGGTATCCCAGTCAACATTATATCCGATAGAGATCCGAGATTTACTTCTCATTTTTGGAAAGGATTGCAAGAATCTCTTGGTACCCGTCTGAATTTTAGCACTGCATTTCATCCGCAAACAGATGGACAGACCGAGAGAACTAATCAAATAGTGGAAGATATGTTGAGAGCTTGTATGATCGACTTCGGTGGAAGTTGGAGCGATCATTTAGCATTGATAGAATTCGCCTACAACAATAGTTATCAATCCAGCATACAGATGACACCTTTCGAGGCTTTGTATGGAAGGAGCTGTCATTCTCCATTATGTTGGGATGAGGTTGGCGAGAAGTAATGGCTTGGACCATATCTTATCTCGGAGTCATCACAAAATATTCGTATTATCCGAGACCGGTTACTTGTGGCTCAATCGAGGCAAAAGAGCTATGCTGATAATAGAAGAAGAGATTTGGAATTTCAAATTGGCGAGCATGTGTTCTTAAAAGTCTCTCCTTCAAGAGGTATTCGTCGATTCGGTATTCATGGCAAGTTAAGCCCAAGGTATATTGGTCCATTTGAGATCCTTGATCGAGTGGGTGAAGTCGCCTATAGATTGGCCTTACCTCCTCAATTATCTGGTGTACATAACGTATTCCATGTATCTATGCTTCGGAAATACGTGTACGACCCTAGTCACATCATTCAACATGTGGACTTTAATTTAAGAAGGATCTATCTTATGAAGAAAGACCAGTGAAGGTTCTGGATCGGAAAGAGCAACAACTTCGAAATCGTTCCATACCGATGGTTAAAATCCAATGGAGTCGGCGTGGAATAGAGGAAGCTACATGGGAATCCGAGGACGCCATACGGAAGCGTTATCCCGATCTATTCTAGGTAAGCTATTATATTTTGGTCCAGTGAATTTGGAGGACCAAATTCTTTAAGTGGGGGAGGGTGTAAGACCCCGAGTTTCTGTACAAATATTAAATTTCGTAAATAGTAAATGTTGAATAGTGACTGTGGTAAATAGTAAATAGTAAAAATTTTGACTATCATATAAACATTCCGAAAAATAGTAGTTAATTAGTAAAGACCATGGTAAACACTTTGGTCTTCTGTACTTGACCCTAATAAAATCATTTACATGGCTTAATCAGTGATTTAAGCCTGACTTAAAAACGCGGAAAACACTATTCATACGAAAATACAACTACCTTAGAAAAATCTGTAAAAATCACATCTGATAGAGGGTATTTTTCTTAGCAACTTTGTCTTCTGAAGTTTCATCGGTAAAAATCAGAAACTCTCTCTATCGACTAAACCGTTGAACATTGGGTTAAATTATTATTTTAATCTTAAGATTGGGAGATTAACAATAAACCTCGTGATAAAATTCCATAAAAATCATATTATGAAAGAGCATGTCTTGATTAGTAATTTTGTCTTCTGGGTCCAATTCATTAAAAATCATTTAGTAACATTAAATTGAGGTTTTAGTTAACCATTCCTTAATCTTTTGGATTAGGCTTAGATTAGGCTAACCTTACCTTGAGAAACACGTGAAACCGTGTTTTGGTTGGCAGAAACACGTTGTCAACAATGCAAAGGATTTTGCGACTCTGACCAAACCGTGTGTGAAGATTAAACACTCCTCTTCCAAACCTATAAGTAGAGGAAGCCCCCTTAAACATTTCTTAAACACAAAAGGGTTCTTGCTGCTGTGAAGAAGCTCTGCAAGTCTACTGTTCATCTTCTTCCCCATTCATCTTTCCTTATTTCATCGGTTAAGGTAGGTAACCATGGCACAAACCTTGAATTTGATAAATGGAATGAAAGGGCATCATGTTAGCTTGTAGAAACCATGCTTTTCCATTTATTTACGTACTCAAATGCATAAAACGCCGGATTTATGCTTCTGTTTCGTTATTCCCGTGTTACAGGGATTAACGGTTCCAACCGGACCGCTTTATCTCTTAGATGGCTCAGAACTGCCCGCCCGACTTATACAAACGGCCCAATTAGAACCGCCCGCCTTGTATAAAACGGCCCAATGATAACCGTTTTACAGCCAGTAGGTTTAACGGCCCACTGTCATCCGTTTAACTTCCAGAAAACTGATTTTTTTGCTATTTGACCCATTTAACAATGTTAATTAGTAAAAATTGACAATCCACATAAATAACAGATAATGACATGAGTAAATTTCTGTTATTTGCAATATCTATTTTGATAAATTGTTTAAAGTGAAAATCATTGAAATTCACTTGTAACTTTGGATAAATTGAATAAGTATGGTAAATAGCTAAACTTTACCATAGGTAATTTCTGTAAATTACTGTAAACCAGAAAATTACTGGCTGACTTATGGCAAGTCTTTGACCAATTAGCCGGACACTCCATCCGGTAAACTTTACATTTTTACCGTAGAACATTTTTACCGTGGTAAATTACGGTTACATCATGACTATTGTTTTAACTTGATTAATTGACCGATTACCCTTGGATAATCTTCGGTCATATTTGAGCCCGAATTGATCAATGGACATTAAACTGAAATCAGTTGGTTTAATTGTTATTGGCAACCCGGTAACTATTTTGCATAAATTATCTTATAATTAGACATTATCGTTATGCTTAATACGAATTCTCTTGAACCGTATTTCTTAAAATACGACCCGAATGGTTCGTATATTCGTTCTTCGGAACTTACTTCTCTCTCTCGAACGGCTTACTGTCAACCGTTCATTCTTGGCCCCGTGACTCGTTACTCATGTGAGTACGGCCCGGTGTTTGCCGTACGACTACCTTGTTTTGAGTTTTTCATCGTGGTTATACTCTTGAATCAAAGGAGGCAAGTGTCGTCCTTTACATCTTGTACCCGACAGAAATTCATCTGATTATATTGGCCATAATTGACTATGTCTAGACGGGGGATCGGTGATCCAATTGAAATGAAATGCCAACGCATCATAAGGGCCCGGTCTGGTCCTGGGGAGAGCGTCCGAAAAGATATTGAGCCCATTGGGATGTTTATGACAGGGTGAGGCATTGCACCCGAATACTTGACTTGACATGTTACGTCTATGACAAACTCTTGTTACTTGACTCGTGCGTATTTACTTGGTTACATGTGTAACATACTTGCTGGCCAAATTCTCTACTGTTACTTTACTTGTTCATTACTTGGTAAATTGTTATATTTCTTGACTTTGCAAGATATCTTTTACATTGTTTCTTTTATCGTATCGTCATTCTTTATTTACTGCATTTCATATAAATTGGAAATCAATGGTTAATTACGTAAACCTGTTTGTGGTTATCTACTGAGCGCGTTTAGCTCACTCCTACTTTTCCCCTCTTTCCAGGTGATGAACTTGTCGGGAATGGATTGGAGTGATATCTAGAGATAGTTTTAGTTTATTGAGTCAGTTTGTACCCTTAGTATTAGTGAGAGATTGTTCTAGTATTTTGCTTATTATTTAGATGTAATTGTTCTACCCAGTGTACTCAACTTTATTATCAATAAAACTCTGATTATTATCTTTTCCAACCTTTTGTGCAATGGTTTGCAATGGTTCGGAATTATTGCTCGCTTGCCCCTAACCGTACGTCCCGAGATTCCGCATCGGGGCGTGACAGGTTAGGAGTGCCAAACCAGAATATGATGTTGCGACGGACAAATTTGGCGATAATCTCCCCGGTCACTTCTCTCAAAGCAACGGCTTCCGCCCAACGGGAGAAGTAATCAGTTGCCGCCAAAATGTATTTACACCCGACAGATGACGCGGGTAGTGGACCCACGACGTCTGTTCCCCACTGGGCAAAAGGCCAGCTGGGTAATGTCGGGTGTAGCGGCAAGGGTGGCCTCCTGGGCACCGTGGCATGCTCCTGGCATCTCTGACAAGACTTGGCGTACTTGCAGCAGTCATCAAACATTTTCGGCCAGTAGTAGCCGAGCCTCTTTATTTCAATTTTCATCTTCGGTCCCGCCTGGTGTGCACCGGCTGTCCTGGCGTGGACCTCTTTCATGACTTTCCAAGCTTCTTCAGTGGATAGACATCGCAGGAGCACCTTCCGTCAGGCATCCGCCATAATTTGGAATAGGATCCCGTTCCGAACCACATAAGAGTCCTTTGTTCTGATCAGCTTAATCTTCTCTTCTCTCTACTTGGGCAGTTGCTGGTGTTTAAACCATTGCAAAAGAGGGTCCCTCCAGTCGGGCAGGCCGACGGCTTCTGCTGCAGCGACCTCCAATTCTTCTTCTTCTGGTTCTTCTATCATGCTAGGCACTTGGCGCTGATTCACCACCCGGATGCTAAGAGATCCATCAGGCGGGACTGCTAATGAGCTTGCCAGCTTTGCTAGTGCATCGGCTTGTGCATTTTCTCCCCTGGCAACATGGCCTATCTCAATAAGGTAGAATTGTTCCATGAGCCGCTTCACTTTAGCATGGTAAGGGAGCAGCTCAGGTTTTCGGACATCAAACTACCCCTGGACTTGCTTGACGACTAGTAACGAATCGCCAAATACTTGCAGCATCTTAATCTCCATTTGCAAAGCTACTTGGAGGCCGATGATCAGAGCCTCATACTCTGCCTCGTTATTTGTGCAGGGTTTATTGATAGAACAAGATGTATGCAATACTTCTCCCTCCAGGGATTTTAGGACGATGCCGGCCCCTGCCCGTACTTTGGTACGTCCGGACGGGGTCGTTTCCATTCTCGTGGCTCCATCAAAGTGCAGCTGCCAGGCGATCTGTTGGACTTGGTCCACCTCCAGCGTCTCATCTTCAGGCAACTCTGTAGCCAGTGGGGAATCCTCAGACACAGGATGTGCCACGAAGAATTCGGCCACGGCTTGATCCTTAACGGCCTTCAGCGGCACGTAGGTGATATCAAATTCCATTAGCAGCACGGCCCACTTGCCGAGATGTCCCTTCAGGACTGGCTAGGAGAGAATGTGTTTAACTGGGTCGGCCTTGGAGATCAGTCTCACTTCATGGGAGAGCATGTAATGCCTCAGCTTCTTGACTATGAAGACCAAGGCGAGGTAGACCTTCTCAATCGGGGTGTATTTTGCTTCTGCCCCCACTAGCCTTCGGCTAAGATAGTAGAGAGCCTACTCTTTTCCCTCGTCATTATTCTGGGCGAGCATTGCCCCCAATGAACATTCGGTGGCGGCTATGTATAGAATAAGCGGCCTCCCCTTGACAGGTGCCCCCAGCACAGGCGGGGCCCTTAAGTAGCCCTTCAGCTGATCGATGGCCTTCTGGCATTCTTGGTTCCAGTCAAAAGGTGCATTTTCATCATTAATCTGTGGAATGGCTAACAGCGCCCCGACAGATTGGAGATAAATCTTCGGATGTAAGCCAACAGGCCTTGCAGGGATCTCAACTCTCCTAAATCCTTTGGAGGAGGTAACTCCTGAATGGCTCTTATTTTAAAATGGTCGACCTCAATCCCTCTATATCGGACAATGAAGCCGAGGAACTTCCCACTGGAGACGTCGAAGGCACACTTCATCGGGTTCATTTTCAGCTCGTACTGCCGGAGTCTTTCAAAGATGACTCTGAGGTCTTTCAGGTGATCTTCTCTTTTCTTCGACTTGATGTCCAAATCATCAATGTAGCATTCGACTTTGTTGTATAGCAGCTCGTCGAATATTTTGGTCATCGCCCACTGGTAAGTAGCGCCGGCGTTCTTGAGGCCGAAGGGCATTCCTTTGTAGTGGAATATCCCTTTGGGTGATCGGAAGGCCATATGAATTCGGTCGTGCTCAGCTATCCAGATTTGGTTGTACCGGACGATCCATCCATGAAGGACAAGGCCTCGTGGCCAGTAGTTGTATCAATCATGACTTTAGTGATGGGCACCGGGAAATCATCTTTTGGGCAGGCTTTATTCAGGTCACGGAAGTCCACGCAAATCCTGATCTGTCCGTTCTTCTTCTTCACCGGCACAATGTTGGCCAACCAGATGGTATACTGGTTTTCAGCTACAAAATCAACATCTATGAGCTTGTCGACTTCTTTGCTAATTTGGTTTATCAACTCCGGCCTCATGCGTCGGGGAGACTGCTTCACCAGTTCCACCTTGGGGTCGATGGCCAGAATATGTTGGGTCACACCGGGGCTTAGGCCGGGCTTCTCCTTGTAGTTCCAGGCAAAATAGTCCTGGAACTCTTGCAGCAATTTGATATATTGTTCTCTTTCTCATGGAGGAAGAAGGGCACTTAGAAAGGTCGGCCTGGGGTCACCCTCCGTGCCCAAGTTAATTTCAACAAGTTCATCTACCGTGGCCTGGCCGCCATCTTCAATTTCCAGTGGTACCGGTAACAGGTCGACAAAATCCTGATCTTCGCCATCTTCTACTTCAAGGACACCATAGGTGTCACCCTGCGCCGCCTCGTTGGGTAATGAGGCTTTGCTGGTATCCCCCGATTCCGGGCTTGCGGGCTGCGGCTCCGAGGGGTCCTTCTGTGCTGAGAAGTAAAGGATTTCTCCAGGGTCTTCTTGGTAATCATCATATACGGCTATAACAGGGGCCGAAGTGACAGACTGCCGCACCAGGGGCTGGTTCTCCGCCAGCGGCTGAGGTTACCCGTTCTCAGCTGCATTTTTAAAAATCTGGTGCTGGACCGACACCATGTAAACACTTCTTTCGTGGCTGCCTGTCATATGGGGGTGTGGCGGGGCCACCACATAATCTCCCATTCTGAGCTCATCCTTCTCAATCAGGTCTTGAGCAATGTCCTTGAAGACGTAGCAGTCTTCGATAGGGTGGCCTAGTATTTGGTGATAAGGGCAGAACAAGGGGTCATCGCTATTGCGAACATCTTGCGGCCTCTTGGATCTGGGAGGAAGACCTTGCCATAGTAGCAAGCCCACTCAAAAATTCCTCGGGTTTTATTCCTCAGGAAAGAGTAGGGTCTCTACATCCTCTCCCGCAGCGTAGGGTTCCCCTCGGCCGATCGTCTGGCCAGGGAAGCAGCCACATCCTCAGCCTCCCTCTTCAGGTACACGGGAACATTCAGGACGGTGCTCAGGGACTGGTGCATATCGCTGCTCTGTTGGCGGAGGATGCCCCTGATGAGGTCGGACACGAGTGCCGTCACTTCGGCCAAGTGAGCCTTCAGCATTTCAATTTCCCGCTGTTGTTGATAGCATAGGGCAAAAAAGGCGGAATTGCACCGAGGGAGGCCCGGTGTCCGGCCTGCTTCCCCATCCTTTGCATCGGTGTCAGATGAGGGCAGCGGCGCGCCGCTACTGCAGTCATTCGGGGTTGGCCCTTCAGAGGAGGACGGGGCCTTCCCCTTGTTCCTGCGGGGAGGTGGATTCCATAGGAATACCTCTTCATCCTACTCTTCATTAGCCGAAGGCTTGAGGCGCGAGCGACCTTCACCTTTTTGTGGGGCTACTGCGCCTGTGAGGCTATCACCATCCGAAGCTGAGACTGATATGACGTCGGCTTCGTAGGAGTCTTCTAATGAAAAACCTAATCCTGGGTGCCGGGTGATTTGCAGCAATCTCCGGTCCAAGTTTGGTGGGTTCCACATCTTTTTGAACATGTCCTTCCGACTGGAGAGCTGGCAAAAGGGATCCCTTGTTTTTTGGTCATTCTAGCTACACGGCCGGTTATGTCAGGCAGTCCCGTGATCAGGATGAGTGGGTCATGTAGTTCGTCGGGGAGTTTACAATCATCATCCCCTCTGATTGGGTGCTCATTAGCCACATAGAAAATAGTAGACCGTCCTCCGGGGTTAGGCACCTCAAAGGTCTTCAATGGTTCAACCACTTGGCAGTTAGCTTCTACGAGAGGCTTGATGATCCCAAACGGGACCTTGATGTCCTCCAGCAAGTCTTCGAGGTGTGGCAACCCCGGCGTAGGGTAGATGGAAAGGGGAGTTTCTTTGAATATTCCTTTTGCCCCAGGAACAAATGACACTTGACGGGGGGGCCACATAGCCTGGCGGCGGTGGAGGGAACCAGCTGTCGGGCTCCGCCTTCTTCTTTCCTCTATCCAGGGTGACTTGGGGAGCTGGCTTCGACTTCTCTAGATACAAATTGGCGTCTGAGAGATGGCACTCGAACACCTCAAAAGGGTGGAGATCAGCAAAGATCCTCTCCTCCTTTCCGTTGCTGGGATACTTGATGCATTGATGCAGTGTAGACGGCACTACCCTGTTTTGGTGTAGCCAAGGCCGGCTGAGTAATGCTTTGTAGGAGGTGCAAGAGTTAATGACATGAAACTGGACCTTAATCGTGAAATCACTGAGAGAGAGGTTAAACTCGGCAATCCCCATGGGGACCTCGCACTTCTGGTTGAAGCCAGCAATCTTAACATTCTTGACCTCGACCAAGTGTACATCGAAGTAATGTTTCTGGTATATCCGGTAGGGGAGTATGTTCACTGCCGCCCCAGGGTCAATCGATACTCTATTGATGGGATGCCCATTCAGCTGCCCCCTCATATAGAGTGGCCTGTTGTGACTACAGGTAGGTAGGAGCATATCTTCTTATGTGAAAGCCACAGCTACCTCGGGTGACATTTTTGCAAGGTAGGCTTCCATATATGCTGCTGTCTGGAGCGCTGCGATGACGGCCTGCCGTGTCTCTTCATCTAGGGACAGGATCTCCTAGATGGTGAACCTGGTTGGGATCTTCTTCAGGTGCTTGACTATTCTATTGCTAGCTCGGACCTTGAGCAACTTCATCTCTTTGGCTCTACTACGCCTGCCCCCTATCTGGGCCTGGGGAGCCGGCTCAGCGGGTGCTTCCTCCACCGGGTTAGGTATCGCTTGAGCTTGCGGGGCCTGTTGGCTCACTTCCTTCTCTTGAATGAACTTGGCAAGGTTCGGGATGTTGTCATGTTCTTCCCTTAATCGAGAAAAAATTACTACCAGCGGGGCCGGGAGGCTACTTGCTTCCTTGATCCGCTGAGACTCGCGGGGGCGTGACTGCCTTTCCCCTTGAGTCGTGAGAAACTCAATAAACGAAGGTATACTCCGGCCGACCGGCTCTCCGGGATAGAGACCCGAGGGAGGGGGAATCTCCATGCCTTGGACCCTAGGCTCAGGGATATGATATGGCTGTTCTCCCCTGAGCAGGATGTTATGGTTGGCCTGAGGAGGGCGTCCCCATTTCCTCATCGACCTAGTGGCATGCTGGGAGGTGGATGCTTCTGCCTGATTCACTTCTGATGGTTCAACGGGTGACTCTTGCTCTTCTTCCCCCAGGGAGAGGGCAGTATCAAATAAGGCCGAGAGGGTGTTGCAAGAGAGAACAACGCCGCTCTTCTTCTTGTTTCTGGGCCTTCTCTGCTTCCTTTTCTTCTTTTCTTCAGTGGCTGGCAACTGGCCTTCGGGGGGTTCACCCCATAAGAGAGGCTCTCCCTCTGCCTCGGCTTCTGCCCCCGGAGCTAATTCAAGTGACTCGAACTCCTTCCAAGGGACATACTCCTTCAGCTCCACAAGCTGGATTTCGGGCTGTTCATAATTTTCGAGCCCATCAATAATGGCCTGGAGTCTTTCCACTGTAGGACTGGTTTCTTTGTGTACCCGTATCGGGACGTGCTTTTTCTTGTTGTAAGTGGGACGCCTCGTCACCAGCCGGGGGGCTGTGTCATGCCAAACAGGCGTCACTGGTGGCGATGCTGGTCGGGAAGTGACACCCCTTATGTGAACCTCCGGTGTGGGCCGGGGAGCCTGCCTTCTTCTTCTATTCCTCTTTGGCGCGGTCTGCCAGCCTCCTTGATCTTGCGCCGGCGCCATGACGAAGGCTTCATAAGTGGCCTTTGTGCTGGCCTCCGCCAATTCTTCAGGTAGCTGCTGGTATAGAGACACCATGTTGACACTAGTACCGAGGCTCGACATCTCGTGCGGCTGCGGAGGGTCTATCTTGTGCTCCGCCATATCCAGTTCTCCCTTCCTGATCAATGATTCGATGACATCCTTGAAGATGTAACATTCCTCGATAGTGTGCCCCAGCATCTGATGGTACGGGCAGAAACGAGGATCGTCCTTTTTCTTTATGTCACCGGGCCTCTTCGGTTCTGGCAGCGTGATTTTCTTGTATCTGGTGGCCCATTCAAACAAGATCTGGGACTTTTCTCGAGGAAAAGAATATAACTTATTCCTCATCTTCTCCCGCAGGGAAGGACCTTCTCGCCTCTCAGCAGACCTGGCTGGAGGAGGATTGGCCGTCTCCTTGGCTTTCTCCGTCTGTTTCTCAAAAGCTTCGAAGTCCAATGTGTGGACTTCTGGCGGTATCGGTCTCTTTTCGGCCGGCCTGGCCCTCTGGCTTGAGGTGACTGGGGTAGAGAAGTATCGAGCAAGGAACGCCTCGATCTCTGCTACTATGTTGTTTAGACGGTCAAATGACCGCACCTCAGCGCCGATCATCCTCTCAAGGATTTCCTTCTTCAGGTTCTGTTTACAAATTTGCACTGCATCCTCCTGATGCGGGGGACGTCTACATCTCAAACTGAGATTTCTCCACCTCTTTATGTAGTCGAGAGCCGACTCATCATTTCTTTATCTCATGGCGTAGAGTTCTGCCACGGTTACCTCCCGCTCAGCTATATAAAACCTTTCTTTGAATTTCTTCTGCATGTCGGGCCAGTCTGCAATAGCAGTGGGCAAGCTCGAATACCACTCAAAAGCGAGCCCGGTAAGTGTCGAGCCGAAGAATTTGAGGAGGTAGGCCTCATCTGTAGCTAGATCCCCCATAACATTCACATAGTAGGCAATGTGCTCCCTAGGAGACCCTTTCCCATTAAACTTCTCAAATTTCGGCAGCTTGGTGATGCCGGCTGGGAGCCTCCTCGCAGCATAGTGTGCCGGATAAGGTACCCGATACACATCGAAGGGCATGCGATCACTATCGCTCCTTTCTGCCAGCTTCATGTCTATCCTCTGTTCCAACATCAGTCTGTTCACCGCCGCCGGGTCCACCAGGTTCGGGTAAAAATGAGCCGGTTGTGCCAGTGGCGTTGTTAACACTGTCGCCTGAGGTGCAATGGTGGGTCCCTGGAATGGAAAGTTCTATGGCGGGGCCAGAGTTGTATGCTGTGGCTGATGTAGGGGTATGCCCCCAGTGTACCTGGGGACCGGTGGAGACACCGTCGCCTGCGGAGAAGCTTCTGAGGCCTGACTGTTGCCTCCAGGGGTCTCTGGTAATGCTTCGGTTTGCCCGGATGTCGAGGGCTGAGCAGCTCTGTCGGTCAACTGCTTCCTTAGCAACTCGATCTCCCTTTGATATTGTTGCATCATAAGTAATACAGCTGGGTCAGTCATAGAGAGGCTAGGGGTGCCCCCTCTTTCTTCAGCTAGCGTCTCCTCGGGCGACGTGGATGGTCCTCCCATGGTGCCTTCAGTAATAACATTGGCAGCCAGGGCCATCGATGGTTCTCCATAATCAGCTCCTCCAGTGTGGACTCGCGTCTTCTCAGTTGCTGCTTTCCCTCTTCTAGTGAGAGGTCCCGGCCTTGCTGCAAGTCTGGCCACTTCCTCGGGCTCGGTCGGTAAGGCCCAGTACCGGCCAAGTACCCCTGCCATGTTGCAAGTATAGACCCTTAGGTCTCTGCCTCTTCTTGTCATTCTTCTTGACGGCCTACCTGGGAAGACCAACCTGTCGAAGACCGACCCCTGCGGCCTCCCTTCTTCCCTCAACGGGGACTGATAGCGCTCCTCGGAGTGGTTCCTCGACTGGGCACTAGGCATAGGTCGGGCTTCTTCTTCTTCAAATGCAGAGGCCACTGCCCCCAGCAGTCTCTGGCGACCCAGGGGTGGTGAGGACACGCGCCGCATCACTCGACGGAGCACACGGAGCACGCCAACATCTCTTTGGCTAGGCGACTACGGCATCTATTAGTGGATCTTCCTTCTCATTTGAGGCCATGTTGGGCCTAGGTTTGGTCCCTGCGTGGACACACTATCTAGTTCTTTATATTATCAGACTATGTGTAGAGGGGGTAGTGGGCTGTCTTCTTTTATTATTGGGCTTGGCCTTGGCCCATAATTGGTTGGTCTAGGGTTAGGGTTTGGGGCGCATCCCTCATCCCTCATCCTGGGTGGCTGCGCCACCTTCCCCCCCTTGCCCCCTCCACTTGCCTTTTTGGGCGCCCCCCTTGCCCCATTCCATCTCCCTTCCCTTTGATCCCTCCTTGATTGGAGGAGGGATGGCCGCACCCCCCCTTGAATGGGGAAGGGCTGGGTCGCACCCCCCCCTTCCATTTGCGCCCCCCCCCCTCCATGTGGCAAGGGTGAAACCCTAGCTTTCCCCCCCCCCCCGATATAAAGGCTTGTAATTTTTCTTTTGGAATTATTGAATGAAATTGGAAAAGAAATTGCTTGTGCTCTTGAAGGTGGCTGCGCCCCCCTCTATTCCTCCTTGCTCCTGCGACGGGAGCAAGCCTGGGGTGTGACTCCCCATCCCCTTGGTGCGACGCCGAGGTTCCCCCTCTCTTCTATCTCTTCACAGGTTCAATCTCGTTGCAACCAGATTTCATCTCCAAGTGCTGCGACGTCCTCCTCTGTTCTTGGAGACTGTGGGCGACCAGCCCATTTTTGGGTGATTCTACTACGAGTCGCCGGCGCGTGCGGGGTGGTCTCGCCTCATTCGGAGCTCGGCATCACCCGTGGAGATTTTCTTCGTGAGCGCGCGCAGGACCCCCTCTCCCTGCGCACCTGGTTCTGTTCGCCCCCTTGCAGAAATCCCATGGGACGGACGTCTGCGAGTTTGGACGTGGGATCTTCACTGGTCGTACCTCTCTTCGTCCTCTGTCCAACGCCGCTGACCACGCCTCGTTCCGACGTCCGAGCTGTTCGTGGCGTTCATTCCCGTGAGGTCGCGCAGGTCTGCCCTGTCCACCCGGCGCCAGGACCACTGGCGGATTCCAGAGCCTACTGCTCTCAGACACGACCAGATCTGATCGAACCCTTCGATCGAGACCTGCTGCTCTGCGTCCTCTTCGTCCTCCAACAAGCGGAGCTCTGTTCGCTCTTCGGATCTAATGCTTCTTAATTTTCCCGCTCGAGCGCGCAGTTGTGGGAGCAGAATCCAGTCGCAACTTGCAGGTACGCCCCCGGCTTCCATGGACGGAATCTGCACGCCCCCTTTGGGCGAGACTTCCTCCCGTGACCCAGCTACGCGCCATCACTGACGGCGCCTCATTCGGATGCCAGGGTCAGGTCGTGGGAGCTTTCACCGCCGAGTCACGCATTGCTGCGAATCTGCCGACCACTGTTCGGATCCTCCTCGCGGCCAACCCTTCACCGAGTGCTGCCCGTCAGCCCGTACATCGGCAGCCCCGAATCTCTTTGTGTAGCCTGTTATCTCCCTGCGAGGAGTGGGCATTTGTGGTTGGGTTGTACTATTGTTCGTCATTGTGTATCGGGGTTGTCGATCTCGGCCGGGGTTCCTTCCCCACGCCTAGGCGTGGAGGTACGTGCGACGCTCCTCACTGTTGGCATTTTGCTTTACTAGTATACTTTCTAGCATGCCGCGTGAGTGTGTGTAGGTTCCTAGCTAGCTTATTATTCACCGCGTGGTTGTGAGTTGAGAGCACCCATTCCGTGGCCCTAGTCGAGCGCCGAGCTCGGACTAGATTCCCATAGGCGCACGGCGGCTCCTTAGTCGCTGAGATCCCCACGCTTCCCTCATAGGGACGGTCGTTGGGCTTGAGTTTCTTGTTGAGAGACGCCTCCACCCGGAGGAACGCTACGGAGGTCAGCCGCCCGACTTACCTTTGGCGTGCGAGTGCTGGCCGCACTTGTTGCATTCGTAGGTCTTAGCTCATTTCAATCCCGTCCCGCATCTATGTGGTATCAGAGCATATAGGTTTGCATCTAGGGTTGAGTCTTGCATTCCATTTATCATGTGTCCACCCATATAGGTCTTAGTGAGTCCCCCTTAGCCCCTTTAGGTCCCTTTGCATGCCCACTCGGGGTGGCACCCACTACCATCGCCCGGACACTATGGGCGACCCCCGTGGTACCACCCAGGGAGGCCCCTCTCTAGAGGATTTCATGGCCGAAGTCATGGAGCGCTTGGCTAGTTCTGAACAAGCCACTAAGGACCTGACCAACCGTCTGGAGGGCCGACTCAAGGCCATAGAGGACCGCGCTGAGGTTTCTGACCGATCTATCCAAGGTCTGATCGGGCGGATAGGGAGGGTAGAGGAAGTGCCCCATCAGGACCCCCCTAGAGTTGATCATGCCCCACAGGCGGCAGCTGCCCAGCCCCCACCATATCGGGCTGAGGAGCGACGGCCACGAGTCCCCGACTTTGAGGATTACGGATCCGACAATGATTATGAGGGGAATGGCCGACGCCACCTCGATCACCGACCACAGAGGGATGACGAGGATGATCGGGCCCTTAGGACCGTTCGCGCGGACTCTCCCACTTTTGACAGGTCCCTGGACCCGAAGATCTACTTAGACTGGGAGGCTAGCATGGACAGGTACTTTGAGTGGGTTGAGATGTCTGACCACCGGCAAGTTAAGTTTGCCAAGATGAAGTTACTAGGTCGGGCATAAACATATTGGAGGAATCTGGAGAGTATGCTATTTCAGCGTCAGGACCCCCAGGTCGAGTCTTGGAGTGAGATGAAGGTCAAACTCCGAGACAAGTACCTGCCTCCCTCATATCGCCAGAGGCTCATTGACAGATGGCAGAGTCTCAGCCAGGGAGATCGGACCGTGTCTGAGTACATCGCAGAGTTCGACGAGTATTTCTTGCGATGTGGAGTCAGTGAGGAGAGCGCCATGCCCATCTCTCGTTTCCGTCGTGGTCTACGGCCCCATTACCAGTATGAGTTATTTCGCCGTAATGTGAACACCTTAGAGCTCGCGTATCAGGTTGCTATGGAGCTAGAGCAGTTTGAGGCGGAGTTCACTCCTACTCAATGTCAGGGGACCACCAGTCAGCGGGGGTTCGACCCACGCACCGCACCTAGTTCCTATAGTCAGTTTTCGGCGGCCCGGCCCTCGGAACCCCCTCGCCAGGACCCCACTGTTCCTAGGCCTCGCCCTCCCCTGCCGAGGGACACTCTCCCTCCTCCTCGCCAGCAGCCACCTTACCCCACCTCACGCCCTCAGCCGCCCGCGTTCCCTACCCGACCCCAGCTACCACCACCCCCGGCCCGTCATGATGACAAAGGGAAAGGGCCAATGACCGGGGGAGCATCTCCAAGCACAGGGGCGCGAAACAACTGTTATAGGTGTGGGGGAGTCGGCCATTATGCGAACAAGTGCCCCACTAGAGAGTCTCTTGTTGTGACGGACCCCTCACCCACTGATCCCACGGCTGAGCTTCTGCCAGTCAGCTATGAGGCCGACCAGGAGTTAGCGGAGGAGTTCTTCGATGAGTTGCTTGAGGGAGAGCAGGACGATGTCCCTGGTACTCAGTATCAGGGCGATGCGCAGTTAGGGGTAGTCCGGTGTATCCTTACCCAGCCCCAGGTGAGTGACGACTGGCGTCGTACCACCATCTTTCACACCTTTTGTAGACTTGGAGGGAAAGCCTGCAAGGTGATCATTGATAGTGGGAGCTGCATTAATGCCATATCCACCGGTACGGTTACTCGTCTTGGGTTGACACCTGTGGACCACCCTGCTCCATATTGGGTATCCTGGGTAGATTCTACCTCTATCCCGGTTAGGCTTCGTTGTCTAGTGCCATTGCAGTTTCAGACTACCATGATGAGATTTGGTGTGACGTGCTACCTATGGAGGTGGGTAGTATTATTCTAGGTAGGCCTTGGCTCTTCGATAGGGACGCCACCCTCCATGGTCGGTCGAACACTTGCATTTTCGACCATGGTGGCCATAGGATCACTCTTCACCCCACCCAGCCTAGGGATCCTGCCGTTCGCGGGCCAGCCGGCCCCAGTGCCACGAACACCCCTCGTCAGGGGAAGGCCGACCCTCCTACCCCGCCCTTGGTGCCAGCCACTACCTCCTCCACTACCCTCACCCTAGGAGAGCCTTCCACTAGGAGGTTGATGGTGATTAGTCCCCGTGAGATGGAGAGGGAGTTCACCAGTGGTAGTCCCCTCTTTGCTGTTGTTGTTCGAGAGGTGAGTGATGTCATCCCAGGATCCGAGGGTGAGCTAGACCCCGAGTTGGCTGCGATTTTACGCGAGTTTTCTGATATCTTCCCGGAGGACCTCCCTGGAGGCCTTCCACCTATGCGTGACATCCAGCATGAGATCGACCTTGTCCCGGGCTCTTCATTGCCTAACCTCCCTCACTATAGGATGAGCCCCGCGGACCATGCCGAGTTGCAGAGGCAGGTCGAGGAGTTGATGAGTAGGGGTTCCCTCAGGGATAGCAAGAGCCCTTGCGCTGTCCCCGCTTTGCTAGCCCCGAAGAAAGATGGCACATGGAGGATGTGCATCGATAGCCGTGCGATCAATAAGATCACGGTGAAATATCGTTTTCCTATTCCCCGACTGGATGATTTGCTAGATATGATGTCGGGAGCCACTATTTTTTCTAAAATTGATCTTCGAAGTGGCTATCACCAGGTTAGGATCAGGCCTGGAGATGAGTGGAAAACTGCATTCAAGACCAAGGATGGTCTGTATGAGTGGTTAGTGATGCCTTTTGGGCTATCTAATGCCCCTAGTACGTTTATGCGGTTGATGACCCAGGTCTTGCGCCCTATGATAGGGGTCTTTTTGGTCGTCTACTTCGATGACATCCTTATTTATAGCCGCACTAGGGAGCACCACTTAGACCACCTCTGGCAGGTCTGCATTGTTCTGAGGCGAGAGAGCTTATTCGCCAACCCGAAGAAGTGTGCTTTCATGACCGATCAGGTTTCCTTCCTTGGGTTCATAGTGTCTCGCGATGGGGTCTCCGCTGATCCGGAGAAGATACGCGCCATTCAGGAATGGCCTGAGCCCCGCACCCTCCACGATGTTCGGAGCTTCCATGGCCTAGCGACGTTCTATCACCGCTTCATTCGTGGCTTCAGTTCCATCACTGCCCCGATCACGGATTGTATTAGGAAGGGGGCATTCACATGGACTAAGGCTGCAGCCACGGCCTTTCAAAGCATCAAGGAGCGCATGACCCAGGCACCTGTTCTTACCTTACCTGATTTTTCTAAGGTGTTTGAGGTCACCTGCGACGCTTCTGGAGTGGGTATAGAGGGAGTCTTGAGTCAGGAGTCTCATCCCATTGCCTTTTTCAACGAGAAGCTGAACGATGCCAAACTGCGGTATTCCACGTATGACAAGGAGTTTTATGCAGTCGTCCAGGCATTGAGATATTGGCGGCACTATCTCCTACACCAGGAGTTTGTGCTCTTTTCTGATCACGAGGCTTTGAGGTTTCTCCATACCCAGAAGAAGCTGAATGCGCGTCATAGTCGGTGGGTGGAGTACCTTCAGGAGTATACCTTTGTGCTTAGGCACAAGGCAGGGGCCGAGAACAAGGTGGCCGACGCGCTGAGTCGGCGAATGATGATGTTGTCCACCATGAGTGTCGAGGTGGTGGGATTGGATAGGCTGAGGGAGGCTTATGTTGACTGCCCGGACTTCGGTCCGATTCATGCTGCCCTTCAGTCGGGTCCCTCCCGTGAGTATAGTGAGTTTGTCCTTCAGGAGGGTCATTTATTTCGAGGTGGCAGGTTATGCATCCCACGGACGTCTGTTCGTGATTTCCTCACTTGGGAGTTGCACGCAGGGGGTCTTGCTGGCCACTTCGGCCGGAACAAGACCATTGAGGCCGTTGAGCATAGGTTCTATTGGCCTAGTTTGAAGAGGGATGTTGCTCGCATTGTGGCTCAGTGCCACACTTGCGCTATGGCCAAGCAGAGGAAGCAGAACACCGGCCTTTATACTCCCCTCCCTGTCCCGGACAGTCCATGGCAGGACATTAGCATGGACTTCGTGTTAGGTTTGCCGCGTACCCTCCGTCGGCATGACTCCATTTTTGTGGTGGTGGACAGGTTCTCTAAGAGATTCAAAATTCACGAGCTTTGTGGGTTTGATGAGATCGACAGTTTACACAAAATCTGAGCTGAACCTTCTCCGAGTCAGGAAGTTTGACGGAACAAGCATCTCCGAGTGATCGGCAAGCAGCTTCATCAACAAATGCAATCAAATGGGCCATTCCATGCTAATCGTCTCATTTTATTGGGCCGTATACATGGGCCTAATGGGTCATCTCTATGAAATTTTATTCACAATAAAAGAGTCTTATTATGTATTTTAGTCTTTCGGTGTCTTTAAGTATTCCTAGGGAATCATGATAAGAAGGTATTAAGTGTTAAGGAGTCTTATTATGTATTTTGATGTTTCCGATAGGGTGTCTTTTAGTATTCCTAGGAAGTCATGATACTAAGTGGTAAGTGTCTCTTAATCTTCCTTGTATGCCTATATAAGAGTCTTGTATCCCACGGTGGAAAAACAGTGAATGAAGATCTATTTTTGGAACCCATGTGAGTCCCACGTAGGGGGACCTTTCCCCCTCCCTTATCTTCTTCCCTTCACCCCCCTGCAATTCCCATGGCCGCTAGTGCCTTTTCTTCCTTCCCTCTCCACGGGTGCGATGCCCACTTCTTCCCTTCCTCAACCACGGGTGAGTGATGCCCTTCGTCTAATTCTCTCTCTCTCTCTCTCTCTCTCTCTATCTCTCTCCAATTCTCTCTCATCCCCACCCCAAATTCGGAATCCACTCTCTCTCCTCTCTTTCACCTCTAATTAAGACCCCTCCCCCTTCCCTATACCCCTCATTTAAGTCCCCTCCCCTCCCCTAGGTAGAACTCCCACTCCCTAGGCATTCTCTCCCCTTCCCCACACAACCTTTCGTCTTCCCAGGCACCCTTTCATCTCCCCAAGGCCCAATTTCGAATTTGGGTGTTCCCTCCTCTCTCTCTCACCACCCCATTACCTCCCCACCTCCCAAAAGCACCCCCCTGCAACCCCAGCCACGTCCATCCCCCCCCCCCTCCCTTAACCCAAACCCACAAATCCCTTCCATCCCCCTTAATCCCCCCTCCTCAATCAGCTCCATTCGCAGGCAGAAATCAAGCCCGAGTTGCAGTCGATATTGGGAGCAGTTCCAGGCAGAATCGGCTTCCGGGTTCTTCATCAAAAACGTACGTTGGCGAGTCTTCTGACCAGGCGAGGTGGAATCGTCCTCTTCCGAGTTCGTGAGCATCGGCAGTGGCCAATCTCCCACGACTGCGCAGGAGGCTCCTGAACCCGACCAGAAGCTGAGGAAGACCACCACCACGCCCAACCCTGACGGAATCCGACTCCGAGCTGTTCAGAAAAGTTCCTCCCCTCTCTGTCAGCTCTCAGGAACAGAAGGCGGTTCGTCGATCGGAGCTCAAGGTGTGAAGTTATCAATTTCCTACCACTGTTGGGTCATTCTGTCCACCGATCCCCTCCTCCGACCCGTCCCCACTCAACGGGACCTGCACGTCCACACCGACATCCGACTGAGGCGAGACCAGTGCCGCTGGAAAGTAGTCGTCCCCACGATTCCAACGCCACCTGCTGCGCACCAAACGGAGTTCGGGATTGCTCGTGGTGTCCATGTCAAGCCGCTGTTCAGAAGCTGCCCCTGCACAGAACCAGAACGGGGTCCCCGCTCAGTCGTCCGTGGCGACCAGGTTCGGGCGGAACCAAAATTCAGAAAAATTGTGCTGCATCCCTACCCTGTTACGAAGCCAACGGCACCAACCGCGCCTCCGGCAAAATTCCAGAGTGCGATCTACAGCCACTTCAACAGCTGCTGGTCACAGATTCCAGAACCGGGCTGATAAAAGAATTTGGAGAAATATGAAAGAAGAGTCAGTTTTATGCCCGACGTTAATTCGTTTCACATCAAGTGGTATCAGAGCTTAGGGAATCGGGCCGTCCCATCGGACCGAGATCCTGAGCTTTGAGGTTCGAGGTCGAACCTCCTCCAAGCGGAGGAGTATGATGGAAATCTCAGTTCAAGATTCAAAATTCACGAGCTTTGTGGGTTTGATGAGATCGACAGTTTACACAAAATCTGAGCTGAACCTTCTCCGAGTCAAGAAGTTTGACGGAACAAGCATCTCCGAGTGATCGGCAAGCAGCTTCATCAACAAATGCAATCAAATGGGCCATTCCATGCTAATCGTCTCATTTTATTGGGCCGTATACATGGGCCTAATGGGTCATCTCTATGAAATTTTATTCACAATAAAAGAGTCTTATTATGTATTTTAGTCTTTCGGTGTCTTTAAGTATTCCTAGGGAATCATGATAAGAAGGTATTAAGTGTTAAGGAGTCTTATTATGTATTTTGATGTTTCCGATAGGGTGTCTTTTAGTATTCCTAGGAAGTCATGATACTAAGTGGTAAGTGTCTCTTAATCTTCCTTGTATGCCTATATAAGAGTCTTGTATCCCACGGTGGAAAAACAGTGAATGAAGATCTATTTTTGGAACCCATGTGAGTCCCACGTAGGGGGACCTTTCCCCCTCCCTTATCTTCTTCCCTTCACCCCCCTGCAATTCCCATGGCCGCTAGTGCCTTTTCTTCCTTCCCTCTCCACGGGTGCGATGCCCACTTCTTCCCTTCCTCAACCACGGGTGAGTGATGCCCTTCGTCTAATTCTCTCTCTCTCTCTCTCTCTCTCTCTATCTCTCTCCAATTCTCTCTCATCCCCACCCCAAATTCGGAATCCACTCTCTCTCCTCTCTTTCACCTCTAATTAAGACCCCTCCCCCTTCCCTATACCCCTCATTTAAGTCCCCTCCCCTCCCCTAGGTAGAACTCCCACTCCCTAGGCATTCTCTCCCCTTCCCCACACAACCTTTCGTCTTCCCAGGCACCCTTTCATCTCCCCAAGGCCCAATTTCGAATTTGGGTGTTCCCTCCTCTCTCTCTCACCACCCCATTACCTCCCCACCTCCCAAAAGCACCCCCCTGCAACCCCAGCCACGTCCATCCCCCCCCCCCCCCCTCCCTTAACCCAAACCCACAAATCCCTTCCATCCCCCTTAATCCCCCCTCCTCAATCAGCTCCATTCGCAGGCAGAAATCAAGCCCGAGTTGCAGTCGATATTGGGAGCAGTTCCAGGCAGAATCGGCTTCCGGGTTCTTCATCAAAAACGTACGTTGGCGAGTCTTCTGACCAGGCGAGGTGGAATCGTCCTCTTCCGAGTTCGTGAGCATCGGCAGTGGCCAATCTCCCACGACTGCGCAGGAGGCTCCTGAACCCGACCAGAAGCTGAGGAAGACCACCACCACGCCCAACCCTGACGGAATCCGACTCCGAGCTGTTCAGCAAAGTTCCTCCCCTCTCTGTCAGCTCTCAGGAACAGAAGGCGGTTCGTCGATCGGAGCTCAAGGTGTGAAGTTATCAATTTCCTACCACTGTTGGGTCATTCTGTCCACCGATCCCCTCCTCCGACCCGTCCCCACTCAACGGGACCTGCACGTCCACACCGACATCCGACTGAGGCGAGACCAGTGCCGCTGGAAAGTAGTCGTCCCCACGATTCCAACGCCACCTGCTGCGCACCAAACGGAGTTCGGGATTGCTCGTGGTGTCCATGTCAAGCCGCTGTTCAGAAGCTGCCCCTGCACAGAACCAGAACGGGGTCCCCGCTCAGTCGTCCGTGGCGACCAGGTTCGGGTGGAACCAAAATTCAGAAAAATTGTGCTGCATCCCTACCCTGTTACGAAGCCAACGGCACCAACCGCGCCTCCGGCAAAATTCCAGAGTGCGATCTACAGCCACTTCAACAGCTGCTGGTCACAGATTCCAGAACCGGGCTGATAAAAGAATTTGGAGAAATATGAAAGAAGAGTCAGTTTTATGCCCGACGTTAATTCGTTTCACATCAGCTTTGTTCATTCCCTGTTCCAAGACTTCAGACGCCTCTAGAGTTGCCCGTCTATTCTTTACTCACTGTGTCTCCAGGTTTGGGCTTCCACGTACTATAGTGTCTGATAGGGATGTGCGCTTTACCAGCTATTTCTGGAAAACCCTATGGCACATGATGGGCACCCAGTTGAAGTTCTCTACCGCCTATCACCCCCAGACCGATGGTCAGACGGAGGTAGTCAATAGGAGTCTAGGGGATCTTCTTAGGTGCTTAGTGCGTGACCGTGTCGGGGATTGGGAATTGGTTCTACCTCTAGCAGAGTTTGCATATAATGACTCGGTCAATAGGTCTACAGGTCTGAGTCCCTTTGAGATTATTACTGGTCGTAGACCTAGGAAGCCGATAGACTTGGTTCCATCTCCCATCCAGGCCCGTGTTTCTGAGTCAGCTGAGTCCTTTGCAGAGCATATTAGGCAGTTACATGAGCATGTACGTCGTCATATAGAGGCCAGCAACGCACGTTATAAGGAATTAGCTGACGCGCATCGACGCACCCGTGAGTTCCGAGAGGGAGAGTACGTCATGATCAGGGTCAGACCTGAACGATTTCCTTCTGGGGCCGTGAAGAAACTCCAGGCCCGCGGTGCTGGACCCTTTCGAGTCTTGAAGCGAATCGGGTCGAATGCGTATGAGATTGAGCTGCCAGACGACTATGGGATCTGTTCGACGTTCAATGTCTCAGATCTGGTGGCATATCGGGATCCCGCGGTGATTCCCAGTGAGCTTTTTGGGCCCTCCCCTCCTGTTGAGAGTATTGCACCTTCTGAGCGTCCACCTCTTCCAGCCCCATTACAGAAACGCGAGCATATAGATTGTATATTGGATGAGCAGGTGACCACGACCAGGAGCGGAGCCTACCAACGCTTCCTAGTGCGTTGGAGAGGGCGCCCTGCGACAGACGACGCCTGGATCACACGTGGAGAGCTGGAGAGGATCGACCCGGACCTGCTGGAGCGCTACCTGAGCGACCGTGACCCTTACTCGACGGGGTCGAGTTCTTCCCACCCGGGGAGAATTGGTGAGGACACGCGCCGCATCACTCGACGGAGCACACGGAGCACGCCAACATCTCTTTGGCTAGGCGACTACGGCATCTATTAGTGGATCTTCCTTCTCATTTGAGGCCACGTTGGGCCTAGGTTTGGTCCCTGCGTGGACACACTATCTAGTTCTTTATATTATCAGACTATGTGTAGAGGGAGTAGTGGGCTGTCTTCTTTTATTATTGGGCTTGGCCTTGGCCCATAATTGGTTGGTCTAGGGTTAGGGTTTGGGGCGCATCCCTCATCCCTCATCCTGGGTGGCTGCGCCACCTTCCCCCCCTTGCCCCCTCCACTTGCCTTTTTGGGCGCCCCCTTTGCCCCATTCCATCTCCCTTCCCTTTCCCCCTTGGGCGCCCCCTTCCCTTTGATCCCTCCTTGATTGGAGGAGGGATGGCCGCACCCCCCCTTGAATGGGGAAGGGCTGGGTCGCACCCCCCCTTCCATTTGCGCCCCCCCTCCATGTGGCAAGGGTGAAACCCTTGCTTCCCCCCCCCCCCGATATAAAGGCTTGTAATTTTTCTTTTGGAATTATTGAGTGAAATTGGAAAAGAAATTGCTTGTGCTCTTGAAGGTGGCTGCGCCCCCCTCTGTTCCTCCTTGCTCCTGCGACGGGAGCAAGCCTGGGGTGTGACTCCCCATCCCCTCGGTGCGACGCCGAGGTTCCCCCTCTCTTCTATCTCTTCACAGGTTCAATCTCGTTGCAACCAGATTTCATCTCCAAGTGCTGCGACGTCCTCCTCTGTTCTTGGCGACTGTGGGCGACCAGCCCATTTTTGGGTGATTCTACTACGAGTCTCCGATGCGTGCGAGGTGGTCTTGCCTCATTCGGAGTTCAGCATCACCCGTGGTGATTTTCTTCGTGAGCGCGCGCAGGACCCCCTCTCCCTGCGCGCCTAGTTCTGTTCGCCCCCTTGCAGAAATCCCACGGGACGGACGTCTGCGAGTTTGGACGTGGGATCTTCACCTGGTCGTACCTCTCTTCGTCCTCTGTCCAACGCCGCCGACCACGCCTCGTTCCGACGTCCGAGCTGTTCGTGGCGTTCATTCCCGTGAGGTCGCGCAGGTCTGCCCTGTCCACCCGGCGCCAGGACCACCGGCGGATTCCAGAGCCTACTGCTCTCAGCCACGACCAGATCTGATCGAACCCTTCGATCGGGACCTGCTGCTCTGCGTCCTCTTCGTCATCCAAGAAGCGGAGCTCCGTTCGCTCTTCGGATCTAATTCTTCTTAATTTTCCCGCTCGAGCGCGCAGTTCTGGGAGCAGAATCCAGTCACAACTTGCAGGTGCGCCTCCGGCTTCCACGGATGGAATCTACGCGCCCCCTTTGGCCGAGACTTCCTCCCATGACCCAGCTACACGCCATCGCTGACAGCGCCTCATTCGGACGCCGGGTCAGGTCGTGGGAGCTTTCACCGCCGAGTCACGCATTGCTGCGAATCTGCCGACCACTGTTCGGATCCTCCTCGCGGCCAACCCTTCACCGAGTGCTGCCCGTCAGCCCGTACATCGGTAGCCCCGAATCTCTTTGTGTAGCCTGTTATCTCCCTGCGAGGAGTGGGCATTTGTGGTTGGGTTGTACTATTGTTCGTCATTGTGTATCGGGGTTGTCGATCTCGGCCGGGGTTCCTTCCCCACGCCTAGGCGTGGAGGTACGTGCGACGCTCCTCACTGTTGGCATTTTACTTTACTAGTATACTTTCTAGCATGCCGCGTGAGTGTGTGTAGGTTCCTAGCTAGCTTATTATTCACCGCGTGGTTGTGATTTGAGAGCACCCATTCTGTGGCCCTAGTCGAGCGCCGAGCTCGGACTAGATTCCCATAGGCGCACGACGGCTCCTTAGTCGCTGAGATCCCCGCGCTTCCCTCATAGGGATGGTCGTTGGGCTTGAGTTTCTTGTTGAGAGACGCCTCCACCCGGATGAACGCTACGGAGGTCAGCCGCCCGGCTTGCCTTTGGCGTGCGAGTGCTGGCCGCACTTGTTGCATTCGTAGGTCTTAGCTCATTTCAATCCCGTCCCGCATCAAGGGGAGTGCTCCCCGGACCCCGCAAGTAATTTCTCATGGCCTGCTCCACTCCTTCCCAGTCTTGATCAGGAGGAGAGGCGGGTGACACCATCCTATTGATAGCAACGGGCATGCGGGCTACAGGCTGCGCACGGGCAGCCTGGTGGTGACGTCGGTGGTGTCGACGGCGGGTGTTCTCCGGCGGGGCCAGTGTGACCAATGCCGGTTGTTAGACGGGGGCCGATGTCTTGACCCGGTCTGCCTGTTGAGCCCTTACTGGGCGGAAGGTGCCGGGCCCTGCTCGGGTTGGTGAAGTGACCCGGGCTGCTTTGGGAACCATGCCCGTTTGCCCTTGGTCGGCCTAGAGGCTGGTTGGTGCTGTGGAACAGTGGCTGGAGATGCGGGCGTCATACCGCCCTTCATCTTTCCAGTGGCTGGAAAGAGTTGTGCACTGGTACAGTGGGTATGATGCGATCCGGGATCACCTCGGAGCGTTGCCCGGAAAGATGCACCCGAAAAGTTCCGATGACAGCAGACTTGCCGGTGCTGGAGACCTGGCCTCGGGGTGACACAGTGGCATGGCTCCTCCGGAGCCTTCTCTGGTAGGAAGCCGAGCCTGGGTGTGACGGGCCGGCATTCTGGTGCACATGGTGCACATTGTAGCCCAGCGTCTTCACGGGGACAGTCTTGGGGGATTCGTCCATTGGTCGGCCGACAGCAGCTTTGGTGGCCCCCTGGATGGAGGCGTTTCCATCGATCACGTCAGACGCCTCGACGTCTAGCAGGTTGGCGAAGGCCACTCCCAAAAAGTTGGGGAAGCCAACTGAGGGAGGGAAGCTCCCGAAGGCGAGAGGGACGGCCAAGTAGCCGTTCCGCACATGGCTTTCGACGGGCTGCTGGCTGAAAGCAAGGGCCATCTTGACGTTCGGAGTGCAACCTGCATTTGCAAATTGTGGAATTAGTATTACAAGAAGGGGGGCCGTGGAGCCCTTAATTTCGGCAAAGAGATGAAGGGTGATCCAGTCCCACCGGGCGTGCCAGACTTGTGGACGCACTTCTCGTTTAGCTCTTTGGTTTCATTGGTTTATTGATTTATTAAGTGCGTGGGCGTGCCAGTCACAAAGTGACGATTTGTTGTGCGCTCGATCTGACTCAGTCAGGCGATTGTGTGGTTCGGGTCGGGACTGAGACCCGTTGTGCCATGAAGGTCACAACGTCATTTACATCCCCTCAGAGAGGGGAACACCCTTGATTAATTACCGAAAATAAGGGCTCCACGGTCGAAAGAAATACTAATTAATGCATGAAGGAAATAGCCGTCGGGCTATGCGGTGAGCCCGAGGTGAGGGCATGAATACTCGGATTATGTCGGCCACCGATGGACCATTCCATGTTTGGACAAAAGTTCATGCGGAAAGCAAGACGGTAACGGGGGACGAATCTGTGCGGATGTCCGCCGAGAGACGGCAATTTTCATACAGGGAGGAAAGTCAGATCCCGATGAGGGAGGGGACCCTGATGAGATATTGGCCGGAGGTAAGGCCGAGTGGTCACCATGACGAGAGAGAGGACTCCCGAGGGTGAAGTTCAGCTTACAAGAGCATCATCAATATTCTGAGATTCGGAATCCAAGAAGGGGAGACGAAGACCATGTCGTTATGTTCGTGAGTTACCTTGTGTGATATGTATCATTACCGCTCATCTATTAGAATTACTCCCTCTATTTTATCACCATTACTATTATTTGTTGCTCCTTTTATCATGAAATCTTTTACTATATATGTGTATTTGTTGAAGGGATGATGAGGTGTACCGCCGGGGGATTTAGGAGTCTGCCGCTGGAGGTTGAAGGTAGGCGTACCGCTGATGGGTGAAGGACGTGTATCGTTCAGAAGGCAAGGAAGAGTGTACCGCTGGAGAGTTCAGGAATGGGGGTGAAGGGTTAAGGGAAAGTGAGGTAGAATTCAGATGAATGGACCGAAGTTCAACTGAAAGCGTACCGCTGGAGGTGGAATTAGGAGTGTGTCGCTGGAGAGTTGGGAGGTGTGTCGCTGGAGAAATAGCAAGTGTGTCGCTGAGGAGCCAAGGGGAGCGTACCGCTGGGGGGTTAAGAGTGTGTCGCTGAAGAATTAGGAAGTGTGTCGCTGAGGAGCCAAGGGGGAGCGTACCGCTGGGGGGGTTAAGAGTGTGTCGCTGAAGGACTGAAGAGGGCCAGGGTTTGAGAGAGGATTCCTCGTCCGGTTCATGTCTTATAGAGAGTCCCAAATGGTTAAACTTTCCATTCCCTGTCATGAGGTTGAGTCCCAAGTCATGTTCAGCAGTGCAATCCCTGGGAGTCTTGCTCAGCCGATCCCTGGAGCTTTAAATGATTCTCTTAGTTGGTTAGACTATTTTTTTACTGTTGTTGTCTTCATTTGCTTGTTGCCTCCTTTTGTCTTCTAACTTATTATTATATCTGACAAAAATTCGGCAACATCTCCCCTTAACCCGGATGGTAAGGGAATGCAAGGGACATGTCCACAAGGAGTGACATGAACCAATAACTGAGGTGTGTGCCTAAGCAGCCACCTTTGGGGAAACTTTGAAAAACTCGGAGAAAACGCCGACCGAGGAACCAGTAGACTGAGGCATGCTATGGGTGCCCTGGGGAGATGGTGGTCAAGGGGTGCCAGGCTGACAGCCCAAGGGTGTGCCGCTGGGGCTCGTCAGGCCAATAGAGGAGGTGTGCCGCTGAGGCAGCCAAAGGAGGTGTACCGCTAAGCGAGAGGATGGGAAGGGTGCACCGCTGAGCGAACCTAGGGAGAGTGTGCCGCTGGGCAGACTCAAGGGGGGGACCGTGCCGCCGAGCAGACCCTGGAAGGTGTGCCGCTGGAGGGCAAAAAGGGATGCTCCAGGCATTGAGGGGATTCAAAGTGTCCAAAGGAGAGTGGACTCCCACAGACACGTATGGCGAAAATCAGGGGGGGTCGTTACACTAAGAAAAGCTAATAGAGGGAAAAAAAGGCCGGCCCTGCCCTATCAAGCCAAGAGACGAACCTTTCAATCAAGTAGACCCATGCCACGGGAGGTGAGATCAAGCAAGAAGTTGGGGGACTGGAGGCAGACGCCAAACTCATAGACCAACAGTAAGAAGAAATCAACAAATGCGACAAACGGAGGCAAAGCCAAAGGGTATCTCTTTCATGACAAACTCAAGGTGACAAAGATCATGGCCTGAGGGCCAACTACAATATACTTCACAATAGCAAAAAACTATGAAAAGGGAAGAGGAAAACTGAGAAATGAAAAGAGGAGCAAAAGTAAACAGTGCTGGGGGAGAGTTGGAACAAGGGAGGGTGCCTCCCTTCACCCCATTCCTTCTCTCCCCCACATAGGTGGCTCACTCCCTCTCAATATCTCCACACTTCTCTACCTTCTTCTTCTTCTCTTCTTCTCCCTGTGTGTGGTCTCTTCAAACGGGTGCCTTCGCTTCTCGCTCTTCTCTTCTCTTTCTCTGTGAGGGCCTTTTATACGTGGGCCGTTGACGAGGGGCCTCATGATGGCACTGCCATCCGAGGTTGACCCGGATCTTGTCTCCGTCAGGTGGGGATCTCTCTCATCCAACCGGAGGGTGACACCAAGGCAGGGGGTTAGCTGGCGTTGACATGGCCACATTGCGCGCCAAGGGGCCCCTCTAATGACTGTTGTGTATCTTGCCGGTTTGTGCCGTTCGGGGGAGTTCACGCTGTGCCGCTGGGGC
This sequence comes from Amorphophallus konjac, assembly GCA_022559845.1. Taxonomy (NCBI): domain Eukaryota; kingdom Viridiplantae; phylum Streptophyta; class Magnoliopsida; order Alismatales; family Araceae; genus Amorphophallus; species Amorphophallus konjac. The sequence continues at coordinate 167,143,258 of CM040125.1, read as the reverse complement.
TGAGAGGCCATGCCGCTAGAGGCAGGGAGCCTGTGCCGCTGGGGGCTTGGAGGCTGTGCCGCTGAGAGGGTGTTGGGGTCGTGCCGCTGGAGGCTTGGAGGCTGTGCCGCTGAGAGGGCGTTGGGGCCGTGCCGCTGGAGGCTTGGAGGCTGTGCCACTGAGAGGCTTGGAGGCTGTGCTGCTGAGAGGGCGTTGGGGCCGTGCCGCTAGAGGCTTGGAGGCTGTGCCACTGAGAGGGCGTTGGGGCTGTGCCGCTGGGGGCTTGGAGCGTGCCGTTGGAGGAGCAACGGGCGCACCGCTGAAGGGCAATTGGGATGTGCATTCTTTGGGATATTTCTTCACCGTTAGGGACCCGAGGGTGGGTCCATAGCAGTGTATCAATTCAGGAGGGTATCCTGTGTTTTCCTTGTCATTTAATGCGCCCGTGCAAATGTGGGGATTTGTCGGACGGTAGTATTCTCCCGGAGTCCTGGATGGCCAGTCTCCCCGAGTCTCCTCCTTTCGACTTTGGCGTTAATGCGGGGCTTGGTGTGACATATGAACGTACAATTTTATACGTCCACAGCCCCCTTGAAAATAGGGTTGGCATCTTGGACTTTGTTAACCAAGTGTCCCCTTGAATGGTCAATCATCTAGAAGCCCACCTTGGACCATTGACTGGCCCCACATGGGCCCTAAAGCTTAGGTGGACCAATAGGGAAGGAGACGAGGCCCCTTTTCTGGTCCTACTGGACTTTTGCATAAAAACCCAAAGATCCTTAAGGAAGAACAAATTGGCTTATAAAGCCTTACAATTGCAAACCTACTTCCCAAGGATATAAATGTAAAATAAAAGGACTCAAATGCAAAAATAAAAGTTAGTGCTCGGTGTTGATTCCCATCAATTCTTCCCAGGTGGAAAGAACTCGACCTCGTCGAGTAAGGGGTGCAGCTCCTCGTGAGACTCCTGCGGATCCGTCACTGAACCAGGAAGTGCGGAGTACGCTCCACTCCAAGTAATCGACACCTGCTCATCCGGTATAGATTCGATATGCTCACGCTGCTGTGGGAATGAGGCTAGAGGTGGACACTCCAGGGTGGGGTCACTCTCAAAAGAGGGGGAAGGCGGCTCGAAGACTCACTAGCAATCACTGCTGGGTCTCTTTATGTTACTAGATCTGAGATAGAGAATGGTCGAGCCGATCCCAAAAGCTGACATGTCTTGCACTGGAAAGAGACTGACAATGCGAGCGTACAAAAGATCGACTCGACTCGATGTATGCAGACTCACTATGCACTCCTAATATGCTGGACACATGCATGGACAGACACACAAGACCCTAGACACACGTACTGTTAGTCCGACCCGTACATATGTAATGGCGGACCAAGACACCCGAATGTGTGCCATGCATGCATCTGACGTAACTGGAGGTTGACGTCATGGGGATCTCCTAGACATCCTACGATGCACCAATCATGGACATTGGGCTTGGATGTAGGAAGGCTAGGAGAACCGAATTCACCTTCTTCCTTACCTCGATGAACGGGCTCTGTGCGGAGTATAGGTGGACTAGCCTACGGGGTAAGGGTGTGATAGGTGGCTTCCCTAAAGAGGTGGAATGAAGGTTGTGCGCAAAGAGGCCCACTAAGAAAGGGATTGAAGGGATGAAAGAAGGTGTGACCTCTCGATATGGATTCCCTCATCTCAAGGTCCCATGTATGGAATTCTAGAAGGTGTTGATGGTCACCTTCATCCATGAAGATAGATGGGACGGTGGTCTCACATAGAAAGTATGATTCCTCCCTTGGGATAAAAGGAGTGAAGTCAGGCTCGGCCAGTGACGGGAGGAGTAGAAGAACCTCCGTGGTAACATGACCCACGGTGTACACGGAGGTGATGGACCCCAAAGCAGGATGAGTGAAGCTACGACCTGTGGGTCGGTCGAAGCCGGGGGCCAACAAGTGCGTCAACGTCAACTGCCGGGTTAATCCTTTAAGAAGGTCATCCATTGTGTCCACATAGTGACTGCACCGGAAAGTGGTGTGAAACGAGTTGACCGACACTAATGGTAGGGTGGGGTCCATGGATGGGTAGGGAGGTGGGACCAAGCCATCCTTGAGCCAGCTAAGTAGTGGCTCGGTGATGAGAAGCGTACTCGTTAGAAACACGGGTGGCTCGGGTTGAGGCGGCTCCAAATAAGATGGTTCTGGAGGAGGATCGAAAGTAGAGGGTGGCAATGGAGCACTCACGGGTGGTGAAGGAGCACGTGTCCTTTCTATCCTATCCAACCAGTCCGAAAACATTTTAAAGAATTCGACAGAGGTGCGGGTTGGAGTAGGGGCCTCGGGATGGACTCGCTCCTCATCTCTCGGCCTGGGTGTGGACCTAGGCTCGGCTATAAGCGAGGCTTCTTGCCTCCAATTATGACCCAGTTGACTTGAAGTGCTTGGGTGGGATTGGATGGAGGTGAAGGGGCGGGGTTGGTTGGATGTGTGGCCCACTTGATTGTGGGTGATTTGGTGGGGTCAGCTAGTGGTATGACCCCCGTGGTTGTAGGTAGATGGGTGGGGAAGGTAGACCCTCCTAAGCGCTCTCTTCATGTCCCACCATGACTCGATGGGCCTTTGCCTCCTATCCTCCCTCAAGTATTTTATGTCCCTCCATGTTTCGGAGGCTTCATAGAAAAGTCACGTTGAGGCAAAGTCGACTTCAATGGGACCGGACATAATGTACACCTCAAAGTATTGGTCCATGATGGCTTCCCACTCTAGGTAGTCACTCGGGTCTTTGGAGCCATAGAAGCCACGGGCTATGGGCCTACGGGAGTGGTCGGGTTGATTTTCGCATCTTTGGGCATATCGCCACCATGCATAAGATCCGGGCGTTTGGTAATCCATGGGACACGGGGAAGCTAGTGGATGGCCATGCCGACACTTGGACAAGACACTAGACACGACCCTAACTAATGTAAAGATGGAATGCAGACTCGACTACCAACCTAGACACAACCAAGATTCGATACCTGGCGGAGTCCGGGGATCCAAAGATCCTCTCATGCGAGTGAATCACCTCTCCGATAGGCGTAACCTAACGGTCGGGCGACACCTTTTTATATACCAAACAATGGTATGCAAATGAGACACCTAGACTTAGACACTTTTTTTTTTGTTTCAGACTTAGACACATAGACTACCCTAGACTCAACTGGCGCTCTGATACCAAATTGATGTGGGACGAACACGTGACCTGGGAATCTAGCTGGCGGGCGTCCCTAGCAAGGAATGCGTGGGACCGTGCACAGTTGAGATACCGACAGTGAGTCGGGTAGTCGGCTCTTCCATGCTCGGAACGAGTCACGGGACGGGTCTCGCTCTCTCTCTCTCGCAGCATCGATATAAAAATATAACGAGCTAATAATCCTATCACATGCTCTCTAGCAGCGGCATACGGAAATATACGAAATAAAGCAAATGTCGAGAGAGGAGTGGACACGATACATCTACGCTCCGGGCGTGGGGAAGGTGATCCCGGCCATGTACGGAAACTCCCGGTCAAATAATCAATCAATAGATTACAGAATTGATTTCTACTGCCCACTCCACGCAGGAAGGTAATGAGCTACAAGTGGGCCCGGGAGGACCGATCTTGGGTTGACGGGCAACACTTTGATCACCCCGTCGACGCGGTTAGGACGGCGCAAGCTGCTGGTTGTGGGGCCCACGTGCTTGTCGGCGGGTCCGGGTTGGCCCGGAGTGGTACCGCTGTGACGGTGGCTCCTGGAGAGGCGCTCCCTGGGGCGGCGGCACGCTGGTTCGCCTTGTGGAAGGCGAGTCGGCTCCGATCTTCACTTGTTGTAGTTGCTGCCCACGGATCTGAAGTTCTATTTTTACAGCGCGCGACCCGGCGAGATCAGCTACTGCGATCACTCCCGACGTCTGATCGACGCGAAAGTGGTACTGTTGGAACGCTGACTTGAAGTACTTCGATCTATGGCCAGAGAAAGAATTTTGAATTTCCCGGAGCTGGCCTTGTTTGAATTTACCAGTTATTGGTTCACAGAACAAGATCTGGCAGGACAGATTGAAATTTCTTGAGAACAAGGGTTGACCTAAGGAAAAACTTCGAATCTGGTAGTTGACTCCTTGATGAAAGTTGTAGAGGAAGAAGTAGGGAAGATGGGGAAATTTTTTGTTGAATTTCTAGTGGAGGTGTGGTTGGGGGAACAGATTTTATGACACTGGTGGGTCAGATCTGGACTGCACAGGACAGAACTAAAATTTGACTGAGTTTTAATTTTTTGGGAGAGGAAAAGTACTTCTAAATTCGAGCAAAAATTTGTGGAGACGTGTTTGGATGGGTAGAACACCCAGTCCAAATTTGGACTCAATCAAAAAAGGAAAGAGGGTCGAACAATGGAGACACAGGGTTGCTGTGACACAGGACAGAACAGAGATAGATTTGGAAGGCTGAAAAACACAACATTGGAAAAATAGCAAATGAAGGCTAGAAAGTAGGACAATTTTTTTTAGAGAGGGTATTGGCGTGGGGAACGTACCCTCAAAATTTGGGCTCCATAAGATCTCGGAGTTGGGAGCTAAAATTCGGACAAGATGGTTCTGTCCTGATTTGGACAGAACTTCCGGCGATGGCGGTGGCGGTGCGATGGCGGCACGAACGGCGGCGGCAGCGGCGGAGCTGAGCGTCGCACTCAGAGAGGTGGTGGTGGAGAGGCTTCGCACCTCTGAAAGGAGAGCCTTCACAGGTCTAGGGGAGGAGAGAGGGGCGCTCTTGGGCCATTGAGCACAAATGAATATTTTCTTCAATTAATGCTAAGTAATTCTCAAAATACAAGGTATTTATAAGAAAGGTAAAAAGACCTAAACTAACCTCAGATCTAAATTTGGGGAGGGACAAATGGGGGAGATCACATTTTATTTCTCCCATGTGGTTTGGAACCACATAAAAAACTAATATATGGGGGGCGCCCCCTTGAAAATGGGGTTGGCATCTTGGACTTTGTTAACCAAGTGTCCCCTTGAATGGTCAATCATCTTGAAGCCCACCTTGGACCATTGACTGGCCCCACATGGGCCCTAAGGCTTTGGTGGACCAATATGGAAGGAGATGGGGGCCCCTTGCTGGTCCTACTGGACTTTTACACAAAAACCCAAAGATCCTTATGGAAGAACAAATTGGCTTATAAAGCCTTACAATTGCAAACCTACTTCCCAAGGATATAAATGCAAAATAAAAGGACTCAAATGTAAAAAAAAAAGTTAGTGCCCGGTGTTGATTCCCATCACCCCTTGCTCGATAAGCAAGGGGCTACTCTTCTTCGACCTTGATAAGGGGTCAAGGGGCCAAGCCTTTAATCAATTAAGGCAGAATAAATGAAGCAAGAATAAGGATAAAATGTAACAGGCAGGCAAGCAAGTGAATAATGAGAATATAGAATGATCAAGCATCGTGCAACCAAGCAAATGTTATTTTTTTTCTTTTTGTCTTTTTCCTCTTTTTTTGTTTTTGTTTGTTTTTCCTTTTGTGGATGACAAAACGTGTATATCACGGAAGACTTACTCGTTCCTTACCTGAAATTCATTAGTCATTCTTAAACATCTTAATAAAGGATCAACATGCTTAAAATGTTGCTTTTGCCCGGCCCCTACGTACGACACTTCTTCCTAAACTCATCTTCACTGCCCCTTGAGCTTAGAGCGTACCTCAGGGAGAGACGAAAGACGATAATAAGGAAAGTTTACAAGGAGGGTAGAAAGGTTTGGCGGACGCCCTTGCCTCACCCTATTGCCCGTTGGGGTTCGGTCTTTGGCTTAGGGTGACTTTAGTTGCCCATGCCTTAACTAATACATGCTTACGACTAGGGTTTTCCCTGCGGGGACTTTGCCCTCTTGACATGTTTGGAAATTTTGAAGGGACTTTCTCGTGCATGCTTACGCCCAGGGTTTGCCCTGCGGGGACTTTGCCTCTCTTGACATGCTATTTTGACTTTGAGGTTAGCTTAAGACTTTCAGCAGATGTTCCCTTTTGGGTCTTGACTTCCACCTACTAGGGCGGCGGGTAGGCTCAGTGGTCTGACCAAGTCCTGACTTCCCCCCCTCGTAAATCGAAGAGAAGAGAATGAGTTACAGTTTCCACTGTTGGTTTGGAGTTGTGTCGAATTCTGTGCCGTACGAGGTTCGGGGGTTAAGCGTGGAATGTGTGTGTGTTGACCCATTTGTTAAATCGTTAAGAGTAAAAAAGAATGAATTAGAGGTATTGATCTTTCATGTTTGTCATGATACACACGCAATATCAGCCTTTTTTCTTTTGGTTTTTCTCCTTTTTATTTGCTTTTTCTTTTTTTTCTTTTTTTTTGTCTTTTTATCAGGGGTAATATTTCTTTAGGTACAAATCATTCTAGGGGTGAGCCAATTCCTCCCCATCCGCATTAACCAGTTGATGTGCATTACCAGGATATGCCTCTTTTATTATATACGGCCCTTCCCAGTTTGGTTAGAGTTTTGAGCGTGGTCCACCTGATTTTACAAAGATTCTTTTGAGGACCATTTCACTGACCTTAAATTTTCTCTCAATTACTTTCTTTTGATAGAACCGTGAAAGCCTGTTTTGATATACCCTTGCGTGTTCAGCGGCGGCCAGCCACCTTTGATCTAAGAGTTCCAATTGTTCGAGGAGAGACTCATGACGCTCGTCAATTGATAATTCCTTGTCCAACTAAACCCTAAGAGAGGGTACAAGAATCTCATAGGGGACTACCGCCTCTATTCCATAAGTGAGGGCAAAAGGAGTCTGCCCAATGGGTGTACAAATGGTAGTGCGATAGGCCCATAGAGCTTCAATAAGCTTCTCAGGCCAATCCACAAATTTGTTAGCCTCACATGTTTTCTTGATGATTTTAATGAGAGTTTTATTTGTTGCCTCTGTTTGTCCATTGCCTTGCGGATAATCAGGAGATGAATGATGCAATGTAATGTTATACCTGTTGCAGAGGTCCTGAAGCTCTTGAGAGATGAATTGTGGTCCGTTGTCGGTGACGATGGTGCTTGGGATGCCGAACCTTGCGATGATGTTCTTCATGATGAATTTGTAAACTGTTGACGCTTTAATCTCCACGTAGGCTTCGCTTCCGCCCACTTGGTGAAGTACTCCGTGACCGTCAGTATGAAAAATTTGGGTTTGGCAAGGAGGTTAGGATAACCGAGAGGTCCAATGATGTCGAAAGCACACATGGAGAAAGGCCATGGGGAAGACATAGGATGGAGTGAAGAAGCATGAGAATAAATCTTGTCGGCATGCAGTTGCCACTTGACACACCTTCGGACATAGATCGAGCAATCCTCTTCTAGGCTGGGCCAATAGAAACCTAGCCTAAGAATCTTCTTAGCTAGCATCTGACTGTTAATATGGCCACCACACACTCCGGAATGTGCCTCTTCCACAATCTTCCAAGATTCATCATCATCAAGACACCTTAACAAAACACCGGTGAGACGCCTTCTGTAGAGCACACCACCAACCAAAGTATATCTCTGAGCCACTCTTCTAATGGCTTTCTTTTCTTCGGCAGTGGCTTCCTCAGATAGGACTGATCACGGCAGTGTAGACACGCCGAAATTGACGCTATGTTGATCAAATCTCATGTCACTATGTTGACGCCCCAAAGTGAACTTCAATACATTCATAATATGAAGTTTTTCTATTTTTGTGTGTTTTTGGTTTGATCTTTGCATTTTTGTGATTCGCGACCTGAAGAGGGGCGTGTTTTAAATAGCGACCTTATCTAGGGCGTGTTCAAAAGAAAGGATGACCAAATGTCAGGGCGTCAATTCCTGGTATTATCCGGTTTCAAAATAAATTCAAATTATTGATTAACGTCCTTCCTCAGGGCGTGTTTTCAAGTAACGCCTTCATCTCAGGCGTTTTCTCATAATTTTCAAATAAAGTAAGTTTTATTGCCAAAATTAAATCCGAGAAGTGACGCCCTTGATCATGGTCGTGTTTTGAGTAACGTCTTGATGTAGGTCGTCAATTTGTGATTTGACGCCCCTCTGAAGGTCGTGTTTTATCCTTCGGTGTCCTGCTTAAACTCGTCTTTCCTGGAGAGTTCCATGCCTTTAATGGTCTCCTTGCTCGAATTGGAACTAGAGTCCTGCCTTCTTTTGATCGTTGCCCGTTCTTATCTTTCCAACTTTGAGGTTATCTTGGATCTGGAACCCTATATAGGGATGTCTTGATCGACCTCGCGCGAAGTTGGGAGCGGGTTACGGGAGCAGGTTACCGTGGTTAGAGTTTTTATGCATAGATGCTGAATTTACGGAGGCTGTCCATCTTCTTCCTGCACGATCTTTAGAACTCTCTGCTTCCTTTTTCTTCCTGCCAACAGCATCAGTTTCGGTTCCCTTTACTGTCATCAGGGACAGCAGGGGTTTTTCTTGCTTATCTAATTGTTGTTTTTCCGTCGGTCATCATACGGTTTTCTTCATTTGCATTAGCATCATATCTTCTCTTTCCCTAACTCTTTAGGGGTTTTAAAACAAAAAAAAAGGTGCGCATGTTTTATTCTCTATTCATCATCATATCATCTACTTGGGATTGATACTACATTCGCTTGGCTGATCCACCTCTTTTGTTTGTTTGTTTTGTCTTTTTTGCAAGGGTAATCAATAAAGAAAAACCCCCTTCATCGGCCGACCGATTGAAGGAGGAGGAGGAATTCACAATCCATCCCGCGTTCTATTTTCCATCAGGTATTCACGATCTTCTTTGTTTCTTCTTGAGGTAACCCCTCTGGCGATCACCCTTCTCAGTAGCACCACGTGCTTCTTTTATTCATTATTATATCATCTCTCCCCCTTGTGTTTTCTCATATTTAATCCACTCCTCATGTGTGGATTTATCCCGATCTACAGGCAGTACCTGGCAATCTCATAGTACCATGGTTTCTCTTCAGCAGCCAGCTCTTCTTCCCAATCTATTAGCATAATTTTATTGTTTTCGATGATTTTTCCCTCCTTGACCTTCTTAAGCACCTTCTCTTTAATACTAAGAAAAGATGGGTCCTTAATAGCTGGAATGTGGCGCTTATGAACTATAAATGAGTGGAAGTCTCATTCAGAGAGGAAAACCAAGGAAGAAGCGAGGGAAGCAAGAGCATCAGCCAGAATGTTCGGATTGCGAGGAACGTGGACAAAGATTAACTTAGTGAAGAGCTTGGCATAAGTGGAGACCAGTTCCTGGTAAGGTTTAAGCTTAGGATCGATCGTGCGGCATTTCACGAGCACTTGGCGAAGAATAAGCTGACTATCACCCACAATCTGGAGTTGGGTGACACCAAATTGATGAGCGGCCTGGAGACCGGCAAGAAGAGCTTCATACTCAACTATGTTATTGGTGACAGGAAAGGTGAGCTGAGCAACAAGTGGGATGGTGACACCCTCAGGCGTTAAGAGAACCATGCCAACACCTTTACCGAAGGAGTTCAATGCTCCATCAAAATGTAATGTCCACATCGGATCTGATGGTTGATATATGGACATTAATTCTTCATCTGGAAACTCTGAAGGAACGAGATCAAATCGAGGGATAGGATTATAAGCAAGATGTTCTGTGATGGCGTAGCGTTTAATCACCTTTTGCTGAATGAAAGTGATGTCAAACTGGGAAAGGAAGCTTTTCCATCGTGCTAATCGATCTGTAAGGACTGATTTTTCAAGAAGGAACTTGATAGGATTCATGCGTGAGATGAGGTGAACCTCGTGTGCTAAGAAATAATGTTTAAGTTTCTGAACTACCCAGACTAGGGCTGCGCAGGTCTTTTCTATGGCTATATATTTCTGCTCACAGGGGTTGAGGAGTTTATACAAGTAGTAGGTTGCCCTTTCTTTACCTTCTTCATCAACCTGCGCTAAGACAACACCTACCGAGTCATCGAATGAGTGGTCTGCCCAGAACTGGAGGCCTCAGGACAGGAGGACTAGCCAAATAGTCCTTCAATCCATCAAAAGCTGCCTGACACTTGTCATCTCAATTAAATTTAGCTCCCGACTTAGTGAGCTCGTAGAACGGCCTACACCTTTGTGAGTGCTGGGAGATAAACCGGCGTATAAACTACAACCTCCCAATCAATCCTTGAACTTCCTTCAAATTCTTGGGAGGAGACATATCTCTTATGGCCTTTGCCTTGTTGGGATCAATCTCAATACCCCTTTTACTGACAATGAATCCTAACAACTTCCCTGATGAAACGCCAAACACACACTTCTTGGGGTTCATTTTTAACTTGTATTCTTGTGATCTCTACAAAACTTTAGCCAGAGCCCCAGGATGCTCAATCCTTGTCTTTGATTTCACTACGAGATCATCAACATATATCTCAATATATATGTGGATCATGTCATGAAAAATTACCATCATGGCCCTTTGGTAGGTGGCTCCAGCGTTCTTGAGCCCAAATGGCATGGCTACGTAGCAATAAGTTCCCAAAGGTGTAGTGAATGAGGTCTTTTCTTGATCTTCCTCAGCCAAGCGGATCTGATAGTATCATGAGAAACCATCCATGAAGGAGCGGGTCTCATACCTTGCCGTATTATCAATCAAAACATCAATATGAGGGAGGGAGAAATCATCTTTAGGACACGCACGATTGAGGTCCCGGAAGTCTATGCAGATCCTGACTCTCCCATCTTTCTTCATAACCGGGACAATGTTAGTCACCCAGTTGGGATAGAGGATCACTTTGATGAACCTAGCCTTATGGAGCTTATCGACCTCTTCTTTCATTTTTAATGCCATGTGAGGGTGGAAACGTCTCAATCGCTGCTTGACCGGGACGGACCCTGGTTTTAGTATTAGCCGATGTTGTACTACTGCAGGGTCCAATCCCGACATATCTTCGTAACTCCTTGCAAACGTGTCCTTGTACTCTCGAAGAACTAGAATGAGCGCCTCTTCCTCAGAAGGTGGCAAATTTTTACTGATGAGGACAATCCTAGGGTCTTTCTCAATACCCAGATTAATTTCTTTGGTTGGCTCTTCTACTGAGGCTGACGGTTCGTCGAACCTTCTCATACCACTAGCAAAAGCATCAGCCTCGTCCTCATATTCTTCATATTCTTCATCCCCCTCTTCAATAGGGTCTTCATCATTCATAATATCATAAATGCCAAATCCCTCATTGAAGACATATATACCCTCATACTCTAATTCTGGCAGGATGACCAGATCCTCTAAAAATTCTGGAATGGCTAAGCAAGCTTGGCACCTCTTGGCTAGCTCTCTTAACAAACGGCGGGGAATCTCCTTACCCTTGGACTTCCTTGCGACTACCCCTAGACTCTTGACACTAGAAGTAGAAGAGTAACTAGCCTGACTCCTAGACTCTGACAAAGAGGAGGAAGAAGGAGAAAAGGCGGGTACAAGGGGTGGTACAGAGGAGGACCCCTCGTCGGAGAGGTAGAAGAGGTCCACTAATGGGCCTTGAATGGATGGCCCTTGGATCGGAGCACACTCGGGGAGAAAATAGGAGGTTTTCTCAATGAAGATGTGGGAGGTGGATTGGTGAGTTTGAAAAATGGCATTTGTTTTTGGTTTTCAAGGATAGCGAAGCAATGAGCTGGAGGAGGCGTGGAAGATGCTATTGAGGAAAGGGAGAGGTCAGATAATTGTTGAATGAGGTTTAGATTAATCAATGTGATGGTAAGCTGAGAAAACTGCTCATCGAGCAGAGGAAGAGTGAGTGAAACCTGAAAGGAATCTGGATTGATAGAGGTCATGACCACGGGCGGTCTGGGAATGTTGTTAAAAAACTTGGAGCAAATTAAACGGATCAATGACGGATGGATGGATCGGAGAGAGAAAAGGCCGGCCCACAGCCTTTCCACAGTAAAACCCTCTTCATATGGAACATCTGGCTCGCATGTTTCTATGTAATTGCTCAGCAACTGCCGCTTATCAGTGATCACAGTCGGCTTCTCTATCATGTCATGAACCAGTGGCGGCCATTCTGGATCTGTTGGCATAAAAAGTCGGCTCAGAGATGTAGCAATGTCATCCATATCGAACCATCTATACCATTCACATTCAGGATTGTCCATCTTTCTTCTCTTCTTCGACCTCAAGGACTCTAAAGCATTGTATGAAACCAGCAGAGCTATGTGCCTGGCAAACTATCGTGCATGCACATCTTGGTCATCCAGGACTAAAGTAAGAATTGTGGCTTGCTCTCCTATCTGTTCAGTGGGTCCCTTTACAAAGTGTGTACAAAGAGACCATGTAAGTGGCCGTCTATTGGGTTTAAATGTGGAGGTCATGGCGGCCCATAATTCATCTTCTGTTTGAACCGGCTCTTCCTTGTCTAGCCTTTTGTAGCCAAGACCGCCTCGAGGGATGAGCTTGTGGTTCTTGATGGTCTTAGTCCTGCCTTGTAAATTGACTCCCAGACCCTTACCAGATCTGTACCCCAATCTCATCATGATATTCCATCCTGGGGTATTTATCAGACTTTTCTTCTTCTTCGGAGTCGATGCTGATGTGCATGCTGTAGCCTGTGGCTTCAAGATATCATGCCGCTGGTCGGTAAGGTCCAGAACTGATAGAAGTGGCATGTTTGACTGCCAAATAGAGGGCACTGATGTGGCTGACAAAATGTCTACCGTGGGTAGGATGGGCATACTAGTCACCTTGACAATGCGCCCCTTATGTGGAAATTTGTTACACTGGTGGTTTGTAGAAGGGACGGCGTCGAGTGCCAAAATGTAAGGATGCCCTTGAATAGCATTGAAGGTGGGGTCCATATCTAACACATGAAAATTGGCGGTGACAGATGAAGGGCCCAGCCCTACTTTCAATGTAACCATGCCCATTGGCAGCTTCTTCGTGTTGTCATATGCCGTCACCGTAATGGAAGATGGTCGGACTTCAGATTCTGGTATGCCACATTTCTTCAGAGTGCTGGGTGGCAGAACATTAATTGATGCACCAGTCTTCACCAAACACTGGCTGACGGCCACTTTATTGATATCTATAGTGACGCACAAGGCTTTCTGGCAATAGAGGGTACTGGGCTCTTTTCGGGCCTACTGGTCTTCTAGGTTGTTGAGGGTCATAGTTGGCTGGTGGAGGCACATTGTGGTACTACTGTGGAGTTGGAGGGTTCAGTTGCATTATTTGGTTTTGTGGAGGAAGTTGAGGCCGGAAGGATTGTTGGTGCGGTGCTTGGTTGGCAAAGGAGGGTTGTTGGAATTATTGTGGCGGTCTTTGACTGGTAGGGTTGCGGGGTTGCATGGGATGGGCGACCGCACTTACCTGCTCGTTCACAACTACACCCTCGGTAGTGGCACCACTATTGTTCATCATATTGTTCTTCCTCGACACTCTCAGTTTCTCGTCAAACATGGAGAGAATGGGCGAGTCTTTCATCTGAGTTTGAATATACCTCGCCCTCTCATATAGTTCCACCATAGTATTCAACTTGTTCATGGGCAAGATATGACGGAACTGGGGAGTAGCATTGGATACTATCATTTTCACTTGTTCCATCTCCGAGAGTGTATCTTTCAGCTTCTCGGCCATAGACCTCCATCTATCGGCGAACTGCACAAAATCTTCCTCTGGTTTCATCTTTTCAGCAACCAAATCAGTAACAGACAAAGAGGGACCCACACGGTCCCTGTACTTCTGCAAAAACCTTCTCTTGACAACATCAAAATTGTCGGCCTCGGTTGGCTCCAAAGAATAGAACCATTCGAGAGCCGGGCCATCCAAAGATCTCCTGAACAAATAGGCCAATGATGCCTTATTGTTTTGCCAGAAGGAAGTTTCATATAAAAAGTCCTTCAAATGAATGAACGGGTTTCCCGTTCCATTGTACTGGCGGAAGGTCGGTATTTCTGACGGTGGCAAATGAAATACTGGTAAGGTTGGTACAGCAATTTCTGGAGCATCTTTTTGAATGGACATCTTCTTGATTTGTTCTTCCATGCTAGCTATCTTCTGCAGCAGGACGTCTATGTTGGACTCGACTGTGACCGGATTGGAGGGGAACTGATTTGGCAAAGGGTTTCTTAGAAACAACTGAGTTGGGGGATTTTGGGGTTTAGCAAATGAATAGCCTGTCGAAATAGGGGCGGGGGTCGCAGGACGGGAAGAAATGACAGCCTTATTCACTTGATGGACCGCCTGCTCCTTGGGGGAATTGACTTGGTGGCCACCTGCGGCCTGGAGGGGGTTCGAGGAGGAAGAAGGGACAGACTTTCCCTTCAAGGCAGCCTGGATCTTTTGGCGCTGTGCCTCATCTAGCTGCGAGAAAGCATTGATAAGATCATCGACATTGAGGGAGGAAGCGGCTCCTCTGGAGGTGGATTAGGGTTGGACTTGGGACGACACGGGGTCTCCCACCTGGCTAGCGTCAACCATGTAGCTTGAGGGTTCTGGAGTTGGGGAGTGAAGTAATGAGTGGGAGCATGGTCTCCCTAAAAGTTGACTTGTTGATGTGGAGAGGGTGGGTAATAAACTGGAACATAGCTCCCCTCAGCCTGGTACTGCTATTGGGGAAGTTCGACGTTTTGCTGGTACTCACCAACCTCACTCTCTTCTTGAAATTGCCCCGAGCTGTCCATCTCAAGGGTTCTACCTGACCTGAACATCATGTTTCTAATGACTGTGTAGAAAATGTCTAACCAAGTAATTGCAATTGGTCAAAATGACAACAATTAAGACAGTCAAGATTAACACAACCAAACTCAACCAAATGTTTGAATGAATTCTCCACTCCTAAACAAGTTCAATTCATGCAACATAGAAGTTGTGATGCATTAATCGCCCAAATTTTAAGAATTTTGTCCAATTAAAGATGTTTTCAATGTGTATGGACAAGGGGGTTTCAACACACAATGAAGAACTAAATTCCAATTTGAGTTTTCCCGCCGAGAGCCTAAATTTCCACTCTCTCAACCGCAATAGGTCAACTAAACACCGGGGTGCTCCAGGGTACAACCTGCCTGACTTCCGTGAGGGAATCCACGGGTGCAAGGTCTTATGGAGGTCTTAGACAAAGGAATTCTAATCCAAAGAGACGGAATGCTCAATGGAGGGAACTTCTAAGTCCAAGAAAGGGTGTGGATCCTAATGGTGTGGAGAGAGAAGGTCCCTTGGCCCAAATGCAATGATGCAATAGTAGATGATATCCTTAATATAGCAAAGCAACAATATCAGCAATACAGCAGTGATGGAACAGGAGGTAAGCACAGTATAGTAGACAATGTAAAGGATAAATATGAAACGGACCGGGAGAGAGCAAGAGTGGATGACAGGTATCAAACCAAACACAGGATAGCTAAGCAAGTATCCAATAGCACCACAGTATAGTAGGAGCAATAACTAACCAGCAAATGCTACAAAATGATGATAGCAATGATATAACAGGAGCACCAAGCAGGATATTCCGTTAGTCAAGCACTCTCGGGTGCCAAATTGCAAACTGATAGTAATTGGGGGGCGTCACAGTGAGTGACAGATGAAATGGGAAATGGCGTCTGGGGGGGAAGGACGCTAAATGAAATAGCGCCTGCCTAGACGGACGCTGATTCAACTGAATTTTTTTTAAAGATGTAACAGAAAATAGCGACCTTACAGGTAGACGCATATAACAGAAATATCAAGAATTAAATTATAAACTGCGGCTTCCTTGAAGGACGCAGATCACAAGTCTTTCAGATAAAAAACAAGTGGCAAATTGAATAACGCCTCTGTAGGAAGACGCTAAAAGGCATGAGCGTCCAGATGGGTGGACCTCAATTCCTCGGTAGTACAAGAAACACACAATCAACCAGACAATTGATCAAGTAAAGGTTTTTACAGATCAGATAATCAAGATGAGATGCACGTGGTGCACAAAGGGAGTAAGAGAAAAAGAGATTGCCACGTGGGGCAAATGGGGAGTGGCACATGTGGGTGCCAATGAAAAGGGTAGTCAAAAGAAAAGGAACACAAAGTGTCCCACCGTGATCGCCAATCTGTGAGCGCCGTCACTTGACGTTGTGTGAAATGAAAAGTGCGAATAAAAATAGTGATGTGGAATATAAAAGTGTGGAGAAGGTGAGCACGTGGTTCTCAAATGATGGAATGGAGAACGTGGTACTCAATGAAGGTGATCGCCAGAGGAGGGAGACTCCTCAAAATAAAAATAACAAAAGAAAAGGGATCGCGTGTGTACCTATGAATGGGGAGATGTGGTGTCCTTTGCTTTGATGCGGGATGGACACGCGACCTGGGACTCTAGCTCGCGATCGCCCTTAAGCGAGGGAAGACGTGGGATCGTGCGCGGTTGAGAAATCGACAGTGAGTCTCGGGTATCGACTTTTCGCGTGTACTCGGATCGAGTCACTGGACGGGTCACTCACTCTCTCTCGCAGCGGTGATAATAATTATGATTGAGCTAGAATAACCTATCACTCATGCATCGGCATTCAAAAATATATGAGTAAAGCAAATGCGATAAGAGAGAGGGGGGCGAGTTTACCTCAACACTTCGGGCGTGGGGAAGATGATCCCGGCCAAGTCAGTAACTCCCAGTACAGTAAATATTTAAATTACTGTCACGCCCCGAGCGCGGAAGATACCCGGAGATGCGCAACGTGTCTATATCAATCATGTCAATCAGAGTGGTCGTGTATTCGACACAAAGACAGAGATGCACAAAATAGCAAGATAACCCAATCCTTTATTTCATAATGGATAGACTATTACAAATCCAATACTCTGTTTAATAAAAAGGAAAAGAATACATATTTGACTCAAGAAACTATAGAAAAGACTAGACGACACTTGTAGAAGCTCTATCACTTTCACTCTTGACCATTCCCATCCGATTGACTTCCATCGTCGTCGGACTTACCTGAAAAGTACAAAGGGACAAACGGAATGAGCGAACGCTCAGTAGGAAATTATATCTCAAGTACTAGCAAGGGGTTTAAGTAATTACATCTTTCATGAATGCAATAAAGCTATGCATGCTCGCATAAAACGACAAGATAGAGAGAATGTAATATCAAAGAAATAAGATGAACTTAATCATGAACTTCCAACAAGATGACAAGTGTATTCAAGATATTCAAGCAAGTACATTTAACAAATCATGTCAAGAACTTTGGCTATCATGTATCAAGCAAGCAAGTAAATTACTCTTTTTCGGGCCACGCATTTCATTTCATGTCAAGTACGAGTCAAGTACAAGATGTGTGTGGAACGTCCAATCAAGCAAGTCAAGTACTCGGTATAATGCCAGATACCTTATCATTTTAACTCCCATGGGCACAAGTACTTTCGGGTGCTCCTCCCAGGACCAGATCGGGCCCTATATGCGCAGGCATTTATCATGTGTTTTGACATCCACTCTTGTTTATATAGCCAATATAGAATTTCAATAATCAAGCTTGTAGACACGTATGACAACTTTGATAGAATAGAGTCCAAAATATGACAAAGGACATAGAATGGCGATAATAACGGTATAATCACGATATCGATAAAACTAGGTAGAACATGATTCCCTTAACTTGGGTACCACGACAAATCAGTATGGACATTCTTTATATAGAATTGAGGTCCACATGGACATTAGATCAAGCAAGATACCCTCATTCTTATCATAGAATTGGGGTTTACAAGAATGACACGATATGGCATGATATCATCATCCCATCAAGAATTTCTTATGATATACTCTTTGTATAATCATAAGGGCCGGTATACCATGTTTCTTTAGATTGACATGGCAAGGATCGTGTAATGGGTTTTTAGGGTACAACCAGCTCAGTCGGCCTTGAGGGAATCCAAGGCTACGAGGAGTCTTACGGAGGTCTCTATGACTAACTCGCTAGTCCAAAGGAACGGAATGTCCAATGGAGAGCTTGTATGTCAATGAGAGTTGAGTGTGATCGGTAAATCAACATGAAAACATGGGACTATACTCACGGAGTGGAGAATAGTGCCGATATATATATGTATATGTATAATATGAAACCATCGGTAATAGAATCAGGATAAAATCAGTTTACAGTAAAATAACGACTTAAGTAAAGTCGTGTATTGAATAATTAACGCCTAACAGAAGGGCGTTTACATATATTGCCAGTTTGCAGAATTTCCATTATTACATTAATTTATCAAAAACACGCCTTTCCCGGGGGCGTTTATTCAAAGTTGACGACTGCTACCGCAGGCGTCTCATTATTTACATATTCGACAGGATATAATTATTCTTAGAAATTTATCAAAAAAGCGCCCTGGGAAGGGGCGTTACTTTCTAATTCCATTTTTTCCAGAATATGTGAATTTCAGGATTTTAACAGATACACGCCCTAGGAAGGGGCGTAAATTTTCAGATTCACGCCTTGTTCTGGGGCGTTAAAATATGGAAAACGACTTTGTCCAAGTCGTGAATTCCAAGGAATTTATGATATTTTAATAAATAATATTTCGAGAGACAGGAGACATGTCATGGCAGTAAAATTTAACAGGAATTCACAGAGTCATGCAAGATATTAAAAATCAATATTTCATATGTATTGTAATTTTTAAACAGGATCAATTATTAATCACATGCGATTCTTATGAAATTAACGCCTGCGTAGAGGGCGTCAAATATGAAATTGACGACCAGTGGTATGGTCGTTTCTGTTAAAGTAGTGCCCTAATCAAGGGCGTTTCTTTCAAAATTTTGCAGAGAACGTAATAAAACCTTATAAATAGTATGCATGCCATGCTCATATACGTATGTATAGATATCTTGCATTAATTCTTATTTGGGCTACAATAACTTGAGAAAATCCTACCTTTAAGAGTTGATTTGGAGATGACGATTTGCAGATTGATATGAAGAAGGGAGAAAACTCTGTTGCTTAAACAGCAACCAATAACTTCAGCCGTATCAGCAGGAAGAAGTCTTTATGTTCAACTGATGAACCCCTTTCGACTGAACTTCCTACAGAAAAATACGAAGAAACATTAATATTTTCTTCATAATACCTGATCAAAGGTAAAGGAAAGATTATTACCTTTGTTCTTCACAACCCCAATGCTTCTTCAACCTGGAAGAAGGAAGAAGTCGAATTAATGACCGTCCACCAAATCAAAAAGGGACAGAGGGAAGGAAGAGCTATTGCTCTGTAATTACCTTCAGAGAACTCGAACGCCAAATAGCGTTCACGGGTTCGAGCAGTAGATTATTTATAGGGTTATGGAAGTCCTATTAAAAGTAGTGTTTGATTGAGGGTAACATATCCCCAATAGAGTCCTTACTCTAATAGACACTTACTAGATTAGGTTAATCTTTCCCTGGATAAGCTCTGGGTTCGAACGAGTCACGAACTGAATTAACGCCTTTGGTCAGGGCGTGTATTCTTTAATTAACGCCTTGCATAAGGGCGTTTCTTAAAAAGCGCCTTGAAAAAGGGCGTTTCGTGTTTTAAAACACGCCCAAGATAGGGGCGTTTCCTTTACTTACCCATTTGGTCGCGTGAGAACTGACGACCGTAGGTGTGGGCGTCCTTTCTTTATTCACGCCATGGATAGAGGCGTTTCTTTATAAATTAACGCCTTAATAAGAGGCGTTATTTTTAATTTGTTTTATTTCGTCCAATTAACCCTATTCCTTTTATATATATTACTTCTGTAATATATATGTTTTAATTCATTTCAATTATTCATTTATTAGGGTTGCTACACCCTCCCCCACTTAAAAAGAATTTGGTCCCCAAATTCAATATATATATAATTATACACGTGGAGAGTGTAGGACATATACCTCTTAGAATAACTCGGGAAATCGTTTCTTCATAGATTCCTCGGTCTCCCATGTCGCTTCGTGTTCAGGATTCTTATTCCATTGCACCTTAAGCATGGGAATAACCTTATTCCTTAGAGCTCGTATTTCTCGATCTAATATCTTTAAAGGCCTCTGTTCATATGTGAGATCTTTCTGGATCACCAGATCTCCATGCTCAATAATATGTGACGGATCGTGCACATACTTCTTCAACATAGATATGTGAAATACATTGTGTACCTCGGACAACTGAGGAGGCAACGCGATGCGATAAGCAACCTCGCCAACTCTTTCGAGTACCTCAAATGGTCCGATGAATCTTGGCGTAAGCTTGCCCTTAACACCAAATCTTCGTATGCCACGTCCAGGGGATATTTTAAGAAATACATGATCTCCGACCTGGAATTCAAGATCTCTTCTCCTGGTATCAGCATAAGCCTTTTGCCTTGTCTGAGCAACTTGTAATCTTTCTCTGATTACCCGTATCTTCTCAGTTGTATCCCTTACCATGTCTGGACCTAATAGTTGTTTCTCTCCAACTTCGTTCCAACATATGGGAGATCGGCAACTCCTTCCGTATAAGGCTTCGAAAGGTGCCATTTGGATACTAGCTTGGTAGCTATTATTATATGCAAATTCAACTAAAGGTAAGTGATCATGCCAGCTTTCTCCAAAGTCAATAATGCATGCTCTCAGCATATCTTCAACAACTTGATTAGTTCGCTCGGTCTGACCATCCGTTTGTGGGTGAAAAGCAGTACTAAAGTTGAGCCTTGTTCCCAACGAATGTTGTAATCCCTTCCAAAAATGAGAAGTAAAACGGGGATCTCTATCAGACACGATTGAGACAGGAATTCCATGTATCCTGACTATTTCTTTGATGTATAGTGCAGCTAGCACATCAATTGACCATCGGCTTTTGATTGGCAAGAAATGTGCCGATTTAGTCAATCGGTCAATGATAACCCAGATTCCATCATGTCCTCCTTTAGATTTAGACAAACCCATGATGAAGTCCATACCAATATCCTCCCATTTCCACTTAGGAATATCTAGAGGATGTAGTTTTCCCGCAGGCTTTTGGTGTTGCGCCTTGACCTGTTGGCATGTGAGACAGCGTGATACATAGTCCGCTATTTCTCTTTTCATATTGGGCCACCAAAAGTTCCTCTTTACATCTTGGTACATTTTAGTTGATCCTGGATGAATAGTGTACCTTGATCGGTGAGCTTCATCTAAGATCTTCTTCTTTAATTCCGGACAATCGGGTATACAAGTTCTATCTTTGAACGATAATCTTCTATCAGAAGTTAGTTGAAAATCAGATTGTCCTTCTAATCTGCCTTTGATTTCTACTAATATAGGATCATCATCCTGAAGTGTTTGTATCTCAGATAACAAATCTGACTGTATGCTTACATGAGATAGTGTGACAAATTTGGATTCCGTATCCAAGCTTATATTGAGCTCGGAGAATTGTTCAAGTAACATCCATTCTTGCATCATACAATTT
This sequence comes from Amorphophallus konjac, assembly GCA_022559845.1. NCBI lineage: Eukaryota > Viridiplantae > Streptophyta > Magnoliopsida > Alismatales > Araceae > Amorphophallus > Amorphophallus konjac. The sequence continues at coordinate 167,121,922 of CM040125.1, read as the reverse complement.
GCTATCATTGCTCTCGGCTTTCGACTAAGGGCGTCAGCAACATAATTACCCTTTTCGGGATGGTATTGTATATTGAAGTCGAAGTCCTTGAGATATTCTAGCCAGCGTCTTTGTCTCATGTTTAGCTCCTTTTGTGAAAATAGATATTTGAGACTTTTGTGATCGGAGTATACAGTAAACTGTGCTCCATATAAATAGTGTCTCCATATCTTTAGGGCAAATACTACCGCGGCCAGTTCTAAGTCATGGACGGGGTAATTCTCCTCATGATTCTTCAGCTGACGTGAAGAGTATGCTATGACCTTTCCTTGTTGCATTAGGACACATCCGAGGCCAATGCCAGAAGCATCAGTGTAGACCTCGAATTTCTCTCCTTCTGTTGGTAGAGCTAACACTGGAGCTGTAGTGAGATGATCTTTGAGAGTTTGGAAACTTCTTTCACATTCCTCACTCCATTCATATCGGATCTCCTTACGAGTTAACCTTGTAAGTGGCACGGCGATTGTTGAGAAGTCTTTGATGAATCGCCTGTAATAGCCTGCAAGGCCTAAGAAACTTCTGATCTCGCTAGCATTGGTTGGTCTTTCCCATTTCCTAACTGCTTCAACCTTTGACGGATCTACAGATAATCCATCCTTGGATGTCACATGTCCGAGAAAAGCCACTTCTTCAAGCCAGAATTCGCATTTGCTGAGCTTAGCATATAATTGATTTGTCCTCAAGATTTGTAATGAAATCCTCAAATGCTCTTCATGTTCTTCCTTAGTCTTGGGATATATCAATATATCATCAATGAAAACCACCACAAATTGATCTAGATAAGGCCTGAATATGCTATTCATCAACTGCATAAAGGCAGCAGGGGCATTTGTTAGTCCAAAAGGCATAACAACAAATTCATAGTGGCCATACCTGCTTCTGAACGCAGTTTTATGAATATCTTCGTCTTTAATCCTCAATTGATGATAACCAGACCTGAGATCAATCTTGGAGAAATGTTTGGATCCAGAAATCTGATCAAATAATTCATCGATTCTCGACAGTGGATACTTGTTCTTGATAGTAAGATGATTCAACTGTCGATAGTTGATACATAATCTCATGGATCCATCCTTCTTCCTTACAAATAGGACTGGGGCTCCCCACGGGGAAGTACTTGGTCTAATGAACCCTTTTTGAATCAATTCCATCAATTGCTTCTTTAATTCTTTTAGTTCTGCAGGGGACATTCTATAGGGTGCCTTTGAAACAGGACCAGCACCAGGGCTAAGTCGATGGTAAAGGCCACATCTCTTTGCGGGGGTAATCCCGACAATTCTTCCGGAAATACGTCTGGGAATTCTCGTACTACTTGAACGTCTTCTATCTTGGTTTCCTTAGCTTCTTTAACAGTGACAAAAGCAAGGAAGGATACACATCCTTTCCTGACGAGCTTGTTTGCTCGAAGAGTCGAAATAAGAGGGGATTTGCTTCGACTCTTAGGACTAGTATAAGTCAGTTCCGAAAATTCCTTGAAAATAATCTTGCTATCACGGCAATCAACCGTTGCCTGATATTTGGATAACCAATCTGCTCCTAGTATAACATCATACTCTTTTAGATCTAAGTAGATAAGATCAATAGGAAAATTCTTTCCTCGAACCAATACCTCACAGTTTTGATAATGATGCGTGATATCCGTCTCGTTTCCGAGAGGAGTAGACAATATTAACTTCATCCATTCTGGTTCTAGAGGTAATGGGTCAGCAAACTTCTTGGAAATAATGGAATGCGATGCACCCGTATCAAATAAGACATGTGCATATTTGGAACAAATTTTTAATGTACCTTCCACCAATCCGCCTTCTTCTTCTGGTTCGGTCTCTCGGATTGCATGAAGACGCGCGTTCCTTGTCACTGGGCGTTTACCCTCACCATCTTGGTCATTCATTAATGGACAATCGGGAATCCGATGTTCACGACTCCCACAACGGAGACATGCTCCTAATTTCCTCCAGCATTCTTCTGTTTTGTGACCAGCCTTGTCACAATGCTTGCATACTACGTTTGAAGGTGTAGTGGTGATAGAGAAAGGCTTGGATTTCTTGAACTTCTGATCTTGAGAGGAAGAACCTCCATTATTGGGCCTCTTCTTAAAGTTGGGTTTAAAAGAACCCGAACTTGTGACTTGCTCCTTTTTGTCTTTCCCACGGATCCTATCAGATAGTTCCGTGGCATCTTCAAGCAACTGAGCTCGGCGCACTATTTCAGTATAAACTTGAATATCCATAGGCGCCAGTTGAGTAATGTAGTGGGGCCTAAGCCCATTAAGAAATCTACGGGCTTTCATCCTTTCCGTGCTAATTAAATGCTTAGCATATCTAGACAGTCTAGAGAACTGTGCTTCATAATCAGCCACCGATAAAGATCTTTGCTTTAATGCGGCAAATTCGGCGGCCTTCTTTTCCTGGACCCTATCAGAGAAATATTTGGCGTTGAAATATTCAACGAATTCTCCCCATGTAACTTGAGTTGGGTCAATTGTAGCTTCAATCGACTCCCACCAGCATCTAGCATCCTTTTCTAACTGGAAAGTAGCTAATAAGACTTTGTCCTGATCCGTGCATTGCATAACACGGAATATACGTTCAATCTCCCGAACCCAATGCTCGGCATCGTCTGGATCGGTCGATCCCATGAACTTCGGGGGATTCATATTCTTGAATGCTTGGTGTAAGCTTCCAGCTCGTGGAGCACCACCTTGTGCTACCTGTTGTAGCACTTGGGTCATCCCTTGAAGGGTACGCTGCATGTTGCGCCATTGAGCACGTTCGGCAGCCATTATCCTACAATTACAATAGCTATGTTAGTATTATATCACTATGATCTTATAAAGGACTCATTGATCATTTAACCCTTGGTTCTACCCACTCTCACTTGGTTAAAGGTTTTGAAACCTATCCTTGGACTTGGGTTTCCTAAGAATTGAATACCTTAGGCTCTGATACCACAAAGACTGTCACGCCCCGAGCGCGGAAGATACCCGGAGATGCGCGACGTGTCTATATCAATCATGTCAATCAGAGTGGTCGTGTATTCGACACAAAGACAGAGATGCGTAAAATAGCAAGATAACCCAATCCTTTATTTCATAATGGATAGACTATTACAAATCTAATACTCTGTTTAATAAAAAGGAAAAGAATACATATTTGACTCAAGAAACTATAGAAAAGACTAGACGACACTTGTAGAAGCTCTATCACTTTCACTCTTGACCATTCCCATCCGATTGACTTCCATCGTCGTCGGACTTACCTGAAAAGTACAAAGGGATAAACGGAATGAGCGAACGCTCAGTAGGAAATTATATCTCAAGTACTAGCAAGGGGTTTAAGTAATTACATCTTTCATGAATGCAATAAAGCTATGCATGCTCGCATAAAACGACAAGATAGAGAGAATGTAATATCAAAGAAATAAGATGAACTTAATCATGAACTTCCAACAAGATGACAAGTGTATTCAAGATATTCAAGCAAGTACATTTAACAAATCATGTCAAGAACTTTGGCTATCATGTATCAAGCAAGCAAATAAATTACCCTTTTTCGGGCCACGCATTTCATTTCATGTCAAGTACGAGTCAAGTACAAGATGTGTGTGGAACGTCCAATCAAGCAAGTCAAGTACTCGGTATAATGTCAGATACCTTATCATTTTAACTCCCATGGGCACAAGTACTTTCGGGTGCTCCTCCCAGGACCAGATCGGGCCCTATATGCGCAGGCATTTATCATGTGTTTTGACATCCACTCTTGTTTATATAGCCAATATAGAATTTCAATAATCAAGCTTGTAGACACGTATGACAACTTTGATAGAATAGAGTCCAAAATATGACAAAGGACATAGAATGGCGATAATAACGGTATAATCACGATATCGATAAAACTAGGTAGAACATGATTCCCTTAACTTGGGTACCACGACAAATCAGTATGGACATTCTTTATATAGAATTGAGGTCCACATGGACATTAGATCAAGCAAGATACCCTCATTCTTATCATAGAATTGGGGTTTACAAGAATGACACGATATGGCATGATATCATCATCCCATCAAGAATTTCTTATGATATACTCTTTGTATAATCATAAGGGCCGGTATACCATGTTTCTTTAGATTGACATGGCAAGGATCGTGTAATGGGTTTTTAGGGTACAACCAGCTCAGTCGGCCTTGAGGGAATCCAAGGCTACGAGGAGTCTTACGGAGGTCTCTATGACTAACTCGCTAGTCCAAAGGAACGGAATGTCCAATGGAGAGCTTGTATGTCAATGAGAGTTGAGTGTGATCGGTAAATCAACATGAAAACATGGGACTATACTCACGGAGTGGAGAATAGTGCCGATATATATATGTATATGTATAATATGAAACCATCGGTAATAGAATCAGGATAAAATCAGTTTATAGTAAAATAACGACTTAAGTAAAGTCGTGTATTGAATAATTAACGCCTAACAGAAGGGCGTTTACATATATTGCCAGTTTGCAGAATTTCCATTATTACATTAATTTATCAAAAACACGCCTTTCCCGGGGGCGTTTATTCAAAGTTGACGACTGCTACCGCAGGCGTCTCATTATTTACATATTCGACAGGATATAATTATTCTCAGAAATTTATCAAAAAGCGCCCTGGGAAGGGGCGTTACTTTCTAATTCCATTTTTTCCAGAATATGTGAATTTCAGGATTTTAACAGATACACGCCCTAGGAAGGGGCGTAAATTTTCAGATTCACGCCTTGTTCTGGGGTGTTAAAATATGGAAAACAACTTTGTCCAAGTCGTGAATTCCAAGGAATTTATGATATTTTAATAAATAATATTTCGAGAGACAGGAGACATGTCATGGCAGTAAAATTTAACAGGAATTCACAGAGTCATGCAAGATATTAAAAATCAATATTTCATATGTATTGTAATTTTTAAACAGGATCAATTATTAATCACATGCGATTCTTATGAAATTAACGCCTGCGTAGAGGGCGTCAAATATGAAATTGACGACCAGTGGTATGGTCGTTTCTGTTAAAGTAGCGCCCTAATCAAGGGCGTTTCTTTCAAAATTTTGCAGAGAACGTAATAAAACCTTATAAACAGTATGCATGCCATGCTCATATACGTATGTATAGATATCTTGCATTAATTCTTATTTGGGCTACAATAACTTGAGAAAATCCTACCTTTAAGAGTTGATTTGGAGATGACGATTTGCAGATTGATATGAAGAAGGGAGAAAACTCTGTTGCTTAAACAGCAACCAATAACTTCAGCCGTATCAGCAGGAAGAAGTCTTTATGTTCAACTGATGAACCCCTTTCGACTGAACTTCCTACAGAAAAATACGAAGAAACATTAATATTTTCTTCATAATACCTGACCGAAGGTAAAGGAAAGATTATTACCTTTGTTCTTCACAACCCCAATGCTTCTTCAACCTGGAAGAAGGAAGAAGTCGAATTAATGACCGTCCACCAAATCAAAAAGGGACAGAGGGAAGGAAGAGCTATTGCTCTGTAATTACCTTCAGAGAACTCGAACGCCAAATAGCGTTCACGGGTTCGAGCAGTAGATTATTTATAGGGTTATGGAAGTCCTATTAAAAGTAGTGTTTGATTGAGGGTAACATATCCCCAATAGAGTCCTTACTCTAATAGACACTTACTAGATTAGGTTAATCTTTCCCTGGATAAGCTCTGGGTTCGAACGAGTCACGAACTGAATTAACGCCTTTGGTCAGGGCGTGTATTCTTTAATTAACGCCTTGCATAAGGGCGTTTCTTAAAAAGCGCCTTGAAAAAGGGCGTTTCGTGTTTTAAAACACGCCCAAGATAGGGGCGTTTCTTTTACTTACCCATTTGGTCACGTGAGAACTGACGACCGTAGGTGTGGGCGTCCTTTCTTTATTCACGCCATGGATAGAGGCGTTTCTTTATAAATTAACGCCTTAATAAGAGGCGTTATTTTTAATTTGTTTTATTTCATCCAATTAACCCTATTCCTTTTATATATATTACTTCTGTAATATATATGTTTTAATTCATTTCAATTATTCATTTATTAGGGTTGCTACAATTACAGTAGTGAATTTTAATACCCACTCCACGCAGCGAGGTAACGGGCTACAAGTGGGGCCTGGAGTGACGAGATCGGAAAATGGCTCCAGCAAAATGAGTTATCAAATAGATATTTATGTTTGGTCATCTTTTGTTAATTGGGCCACCTGTTTGAGCCATTTAAGAGAGTCCACAAATATCACGTAAGAGTCTTTTTGTGTCATTTAAGAGAGTTATGAGGAGTAGAGATAAGGTGTTAGGTGAGTTGTCTTTTGGTCTCCTTGTGGAGTCTATAAAAAGAGTCATGTAACCTTTATTTAAAACAATGAAATAAAGTTAAAATTTTTGGAAAGATGGGAAGCCCCCACTCTATCTCTTTTTCCCTCCTTTCCCTCCTACGTCTCTCTCTCCATCCTCCCTCTCACTCATTCTCTCATCTCCTCTCTCCTTCGATCTCTTTCTCCTCCACCCTCTCATTTCCTCTGAGACCACAAAACTCCCCACACTACAGCGCCCCTTCACTTCTCCTTGGGCCTCTCGATATCCCTCGTCTCTCTCCCTCTCCCTAAAACTCCCACAGTCAAGGCCACCAACCGGCCTCTCCCTTCCTTCACCCCTCCGTTCTCCCTTCTCCTCTCTTCACCCTCTCCTCTCCTCAGCCCTCTCTCTCTGTCTCTCCAGCACCGGTCGTCCCTCTCTCCCTCTCCTAATCTCCCCAGCTAGCCTCCTTTACTCCCTCTCCCTCTCTCTTGCTCACTTTCCACCCATGTAGCCGCCCTCCGCCAGCTAACCACTCTCCTCTCCTCCCGTCGACCTCTCTCTCTCTCTGCCTCTACAGCACCGGCCATCCCTCCCCTGCTGGCATCCTTCCTCCCTCTCCCTCTCCCTTCCTCATGCGGCCTCTCCTCTCCCTACACTTCCCCTCTCTCTGAACCTCTTCTCCTCTCCCCCTCCCTCTTCACCTCGATAGCTTCCCCACCTCTCTCTATTATCCCATTTTTTCTGCTCGCGTACCAGCGCCCCCCTTCTCACCGTTGTCTTTCCCACCCCCCTCTTGGCCTCCCCCAGGCGGTGCTACCTTCCCCCTCCTGCGTCTCTCCCTCTATCTCTCCTCTCTTCACCCTCTCCTTTCCTTAGTCCTCTATCTCTCTTGCCTTGCACCACCAGGAGCCTCACCTTCAGCCCTCCATCTCTCTATTCTCACCTCCTCCCCATTCCTTTGCTTCTCCTCACAAGCCCACAGTCATGTAAACTAGCCTCCCCAAGTCTCGTTCTCCCTCCCCCTCACCCTCTCCAATCCCGCGGCTGGTCCCCTATTTGGAATAGGGGCACCGCCGGTGCCCCCGTCTGCCTCCCCTCTCTCTCCTTTGCGGCCTCCCATCCCTCCCTCGTCTCACTTCCCCACTCCCTCCTTTTCCTCTGCTCATCAGAGAACCCACCCCCTCACCATCTGCCAGCCTCACATGAGGACCCAACCCCCCCTATCATGCACGTAGCGGCTCCCCTTGCCTCCCGCTGCGGCCACCCCCACGACCATTGCAACCTGCTCCTCTCCACGAACCTACCCCATCGGAGAACTAGTCCCGCCCCGCAACCTCCGTTGTCTTCTGCCGCGGCCAGCACACAACACGCCAGCATGCACCAGCTCATTGTCGTCAAGACCCGCTACTGCACCGTCCCCTCCGGGCACGGTGGGCACGTCGTTTGGGCCTGGCTGCAGCCGCCCCCTCTGAGCACGTGGGCCTTCCCCAGCACGTGTGGGTGAGTGCCACTGCCTCCCTTCCCAAGCACAGCAGCGTCCGGTCGAGCGTGGCATGGAGCGAGCACGGCATCCGGCCATGCAACCTCGCGTCCGAGCACGTCCACCTTCCCTCCCGAGCAAGGCGACCCATGAGCATGGTGAGCACGCTCCCCTCCGAACGTGGTGGGCACCCCCATGCTCGAGCATGGCGAGCATGGCAACGACTGTCCCGTTGAGTATGACGACCTCCCGAGCATGCATGGGTGAGTGCCCACCTCCATCTGAGCAAGGCCACCTTCCCGAGCTCGCTGCTCCACCGATGATGCCGCTCATCCTCTCCATTCTCTCTCTCCCATCTCACTCTAACTCTTTCTTTTCTCTCTTTAAATCACGCACGTGATCCCCCTTCTCACCTTCTCTCTCTAGCCCCACACTGCCTGCCTTCGCTTCCCCGGCAACACCAGTCTCTCCCTTGCCCCTTCCTAGCGTGCCTGAGCAGAATGGCGTTCGATGGAACACATGGGTGTTTGTTCATCTATCTTTGCATGCTGATCTTACTGAAGGTTGATGATTACTGTGTGGGCATCACTTATGTCAATAGTGCTACCTCAAAGGGGCAGTGAGCTTGGGTGGAAGTCCACCTGTTATCATCTCTCCCCTGGATGCTTTGGTTGCTGGTTGCTTCACCAATGCTAAAGACATCCGGGAGCTGAACACATAAGAGATTTCTATAATGATGTTGCAACAGTGCATGGTTCTGCAAAGAATTTTCCCTCATCATGCCCTTCAAGACTAAACCCAGGAATGTGCATGTTCCAACAGTATGTAGCTCAAGGGAACCGCACAGCTCTATCAGTTTGAATGCAGCATACGATTCATGACAGATGAAGAATATCGTGACTCTAGGTGTGACTATTCGATGTGGAACTTGGTATGGTTGCAAGCTTGATTTAAAGAAGTGTTCTTCAAGATAAATCAACGTAATGCAAGGTTTTAGGGAGATATTCAAAAAAAAAAGTGATGAGAAATATCAAAGAAAATGGAAAGAAAAGAAAAATCTCGGACTCGGAAGGTCGTCTCACGTCAAATGGTATCAGAGCTTAGAGAACCGGTTGTTCCATCAAACCGGGATCCTGAGCCACGAGGTTCGAGGTCGAAGCTCCTGCAAACGGAGGGGTTTGACGAGATCAGAAAATGGCTCCAGCTGTCACGCCCCGAGCGCGGAAGATACCCGGAGATGCGCGACGTGTCTATATCAATCATGTCAATCAGAGTGGTCGTGTATTCGACACAAAGACAGAGATGCGCAAAATAGCAAGATAACCCAATCCTTTATTTCATAATGGATAGACTATTACAAATCCAATACTCTGTTAAATAAAAAGGAAAAGAATACATAGTTGACTCAAGAAACTATGGAAAAGACTAGACGACACTTGTAGAAGCTCTATCACTTTCACTCTTGACCATTCCCATCCGATTGACTTCCATCGTCGTCGGACTTACCTGAAAAGTAGAAAGGGACAAACGGGATGAGCGAACGCTCAGTAGGAAATTATATCTCAAGTACTAGCAAGTGGTTTAAGTAATTACATTTTCATGGATGCAATAAAGCTATGCATGCTCGCATGAAACGACAAGATAGAGAGAATGTAATATCAAAGAAATAAGATGAACTTTCATGAACAAGATACAAGTTATTCAAGATATTCAAGCAAGTACCATTATCGAGTCATGTCAAGAACTTTGGCTATCATGTATCAAGCAAGTAAATTACCCTTTTTCGGGCCACGCATTTCATGTAAAGTCAAGTACGATTCAAGTACAAGATGTGTGTGGAATGTCCAATCAAGCAAGTCAAGTACTCGGTATAATGCCAGATACCTTATCATTTTAACTCCCATGGGCACAAGTACTTTCGGGTGCTCCTCCCAGGACCAGATCGGGCCCTATATGCGCAGGCATTTATCATGTGTTTTGACATCCACTCTTGTTTATATAGCCAATATAGAATTTCAATAATCAAGCTTGTAGATACGTATGACAACTTTGATAGAATAGAGTCCAAAATATGACAAAGGACATAGAATGGCGATAATAACGGTATCATCACGATGTCGGTAAAACTAGGTAGATTATGGTTCCTTTAACTTAGGTACCATGACAAATCAATATGGACATTCTTTATATAGAATTGAGGTCCACGTGAACATTAGATCAAGCAAGATACCCTCATTCTTATCATAGAATTGGGGTTTACAAGAATGACACGCTATGGCATGATATCATCATCCCATTAAGAATTTCTTATGATATACTCTTTGTATAATCATAAGGGCCGGTATACCATGTTTTCTTTAGATTGACATGGCAAAAACGGTGTAATGGGTTTTTAGGGTACAACCAGCTCAGTCGGCCTTGAGGGAATCCAAGGCTACGAGGAGTCTTACGGAGGTCTCTATGACTAACTTGCTAGTCCAAAGGAACGGAATGTCCAATGGAGAGCTTGTATGTCAATGAGAGTTGAGTGTGATCGATAAATCAACATGAAACGTGGGACTATACTCACGGAGTGGAGAATAGTGCCGATATATATATATATGTATAATATGAAACCATCGGTAATAGAATCAGGATAAAAATCAGTTTACAGTAAAATAACGACTTAGGTCAAGTCGTGTCTCAAGTAATTAACGCCTAACTAAAGGGCGTTTACATATATTGCCAATTTACAGAATTTCCATTATTTCATTAATTTATCAAAAACACGCCTTTCCTGGGGGCGTTTCTTAAAAGTTGACGACTGCAGGGGCAGGCATCTCATCATTTACATATTCGACAGGATATAATTATTCTCAGAAATTTATCAAAAACGCGCCCTTGGAAGGGGCGTTACTTTCAAATTCCATTTTACAGAATATGTGAATTTCAGGATTTTAGCAGATACACGCCTTAGGAAGGGGCGTTACTTTTCAGATTCACGCCTTGTACTGGGGCGTTAGAATATGGAAAACGACTTTGTCCAAGTCGTGAATTTCAAGGAATTTACGATATTTTAATAAATAATATTTCGAGAGACAGGAGACATGTCATGGCAGTAAAATTTAACAGGAATTCACAGAGTCATGCAAGATATTAAAAATCAATATTTCATATGTATTGTAATTTTTAAACAGGATCAATTATTAATCACATGCGATTCTTATGAAATTAACGCCTGCGTAGAGGGCGTCAAATATTAAATTGACGACCACTAGTATGGTCGTTTCTTTTAAATTAGCGCCCTAATCAAGGGCGTTTCTTTCAAAATATTTCAGAAAACGCACGAAAACTATAATAATCATATGCATGACATGCTTATATATATATATATCTTGCATTAATTTCATTTGGGCTACAGTAGCTTGAGAAAACCTACCTTTAATGGTTGATTTGGTTTAATCGAAGGGACGAAGAATCCCGCTGGTAGTAGTAAGAAGAGAAGGTGATTGTATTTGATGAGGATGATGAAGATATTGATCTTCTGTCTTCAGGAACTTCACCCAACAATCGATCTGTAAGGAAAAGAAAAGAAGATGAGGAAGATGGGGACATAACCGTAGTTAGGAAAAGTTTTAGAAGAACCTTACCTATGTTCTTCACAGCGTGTGCTCTCTCTTCAACCTGTAAGAAGAGAAGGAGATGAAGAACGTTAGTTCTTCATACACTCCAAACAGAAAGAAAGGAATAAGAAGAACAGTTCTGTTCTTCACTTACCGTGGCAGAGGCTTGAATCAAATAGGTTTAGGGTTTGCTCGATCAAGACTATTTATAGGATTTTGGACGTCCTGTTAAGGTTAGTGTTCTAGTAGAAGCAATGCTTCCAATATAGAGTCCTTGCCCTATTAAATACTTACTGGATTAACATAACCTTCCCTAGATAAGCTCCCGTGTCGAACGGAACTCGAATGGAATTAACGCCTTTGGTCAGGGCGTGTATTCTTGAATTAACGCCTTGCATAAGGGCGTTTCTTAAAAAGCGCCTTGAAAAAGGGCGTTTTGTGTTTTAAAACACGCCCAAGATAGAGGCGTTTCTTTTACTTACCCATTTGGTCGTGAGAGTTGACGACCGCACGTGTGGGCGTCCTTTCTTTAGTCACGCCTTTGATAGAGGCGTTTCTTTTTGAATTAACGCCCTAATAAGAGGCGTTATTTTTAATTTGTTTTATTTCGTCCAATTAACCCTATTCCTTTTATATATATATTACTTCTGTATATATGTTTTAATTCATTTCAATTATTCATTTATTAGGGTTGCTACACCCTCCCCCACTTAAAAAGAATTTGGTCCCCAAATTCAATATATATATAATTATACACGCGGAGAGTGTAGGACATATACCTCTTAGAATAACTCGGGAAATCGTTTCTTCATAGATTCCTCGGTCTCCCATGTCGCTTCGCGTTCAGGATTCTTATTCCATTGCACCTTGATCATGGGAATAACCTTATTCCTTAGAGCTCGTATTTTTCGATCTAATATCTTTAAAGGCCTTTGTTCATATGTGAGATCTTTCTGGATCACCAGATCTCCATGCTCAATAATATGTGACGGATCGTGCACATACTTCTTCAACATAGATATGTGAAATACATTGTGTACCTCGGACAACTGAGGAGGCAACGCGATGCGATAAGCAACCTCGCCAACTCTTTCGAGTACCTCAAATGGTCCGATGAATCTTGGCGTAAGCTTGCCCTTAACACCAAATCTTCGTATGCCACGTCCAGGGGATATTTTAAGAAATACATGATCTCCAACCTGGAATTCAAGATCTCTTCTCCTGGTATCAGCATAAGCCTTTTGCCTTGTCTGAGCAACTTGTAATCTTTCTCTGATTACTTGTATCTTCTCGGTTGTATCCCTTACCATGTCTGGACCTAATAGTTGTTTTTCTCCAACTTCGTTCCAACATATGGGAGATCGGCAACTCCTTCCGTATAAGGCTTCGAAAGGTGCCATTTGGATACTAGCTTGGTAGCTATTATTATATGCAAATTCAACTAAAGGTAAGTGGTCATGCCAGCTTCCTCCAAAGTCAATAATGCATGCTCTCAGCATATCTTCAACAACTTGATTAGTTCGCTCGGTCTGACCATCCGTTTGTGGGTGAAAAGCAGTACTAAAGTTGAGCCTTGTCCCCAACGAATGTTGTAATCCCTTCCAAAAATGAGAAGTAAAACGGGGATCTCTATCCGACACGATTGAGACAGGAATTCCATGTATCCTGACTATTTCTTTGATGTATAGTGCAGCTAGCACATCAATTGACCATCGGCTTTTGATTGGCAAGAAATGTGCCGATTTAGTCAATCGGTCAATGATAACCCAGATTCCATCATGTCCTCCTTTAGATTTAGACAAACCCATGATGAAGTCCATACCAATATCCTCCCATTTCCACTTAGGAATATCTAGAGGATGTAGTTTTCCCGCAGGCTTTTGGTGTTCCGCCTTGACCTGTTGGCATGTGAGACAGCGTGATACATAGTCCGCTATTTCTCTTTTCATATTGGGCCACCAAAAGTTCCTCTTTACATCTTGGTACATTTTAGTTGATCCAGGATGAATAGTGTATCTTGACCTGTGAGCTTCATCTAAGATCTTCTTCTTTAATTCCGGACAATCGGGTATACAAGTTCTATCTTTGAACGATAATCTTCCATCAGAAGTTAGTTGAAAATCAGATTGTCCTTCTAATCTGCCTTTGATTTCTATTAACATAGGATCATCATCCTGAAGTGTTCGTATCTCAGATAACAAATCTGACTGTATGCTTACATGGGATAGTGTGACCAATTTGGATTCCGTGTCCAAGCTTATATTGAGCTCGGAGAATTGTTCAAGTAACCTCCATTCTTGTATCATATAATTTGCTATCTTTGCTCTCGGCTTTCGACTAAGGGCGTCAGCAACATAATTACCCTTTCCGGGATGGTATTGTATACTGAAGTCGAAGTCCTTGAGATATTCTAGCCAACGTCTTTGTCTCATGTTCAGCTCCTTTTGTGAAAATAGATATTTGAGACTTTTGTGATCGGAGTATACAGTAAACTGTACCCCATAGAGATAGTGTCTCCATATCTTTAGGGCAAATACTACCGCGGCCAATTCCAAGTCATGGACGGGGTAATTCTCCTCATGCTTCTTCAGTTGACGAGAAGAGTATGCTATGACCTTCCCATGTTGCATTAGAACACATCCGAGGCCAATGCCAGAAGCATCAGTGTAGACCTCGAATTTCTCTCCTTCAATTGGTAAGGCTAAGACCGGAGCTGTGGTGAGATGATCCTTGAGAGTTTGGAAACTGCTTTCACATTCCTCACTCCATTCATATCGGATCTCCTTACGAGTTAATCTTGTAAGTGGTACGGCGATCTTAGAGAAATCTTTGATAAATCGCCGATAATAGCCTGCAAGACCTAAGAAACTTCTGATCTCGCTTGCGTTAGTGGGTCTCTCCCAGTTTCTCACAGCTTCAACTTTTGACGGATCCACAGATAAACCGTCCTTGGATATGACATGTCCGAGAAAAGCCACTTCTTCAAGCCAGAACTCGCATTTGCTGAGTTTAGCATATAATTGATTTGTCCTCAAGACTTGCAATGCAATCCTCAAATGCTCTTCATGTTCTTCCTTAGTCTTAGAATATATCAATATATCATCGATGAAGACTACTATGAATTGATCCAAGTAAGGCCTGAATATGCTATTCATTAACTGCATAAAGGCAGCAGGGGCATTTGTTAGTCCAAAAGGCATAACAACAAATTCGTAATGGCCATACCTGCTTCTGAATGCGGTCTTGTGAATGTCATCATCCTTGATCCTTAATTGATGATATCCCGACCGGAGATCAATCTTGGAGAAATATTTGGATCCTGAAATCTGATCAAACAATTCATCGATTCTCGGCAGTGGATACTTGTTCTTGATAGTAAGATGATTCAACTGTCGATAGTCAATACACAATCTCATGGATCCATCCTTCTTCTTTACAAATAAGACTGGTGCTCCCCACGGGGAAGTACTTGGTCTAATAAACCCTTTTCGGATTAGTTCCATCAACTGCTCCTTCAACTCCTTGAGTTCAGCAGGGGACATTCTATATGGTGCCTTTGAAACCGGACCAGCACCAGGGACTAAGTCGATGGTAAAGGCCACATCTCTTTGCGGGGGTAATCCCGGCAATTCTTCCGGAAATACGTCTGGGAATTCTCGTACTACTTGAACGTCTTCTATCTTGGTTTCCTTAGCTTCTTTATTAGTGACAAAAGCAAGGAAGGATACACATCCTTTCCTGACGAGCTTGCTTGCTCGAAGAGCCGAAATAAGAGGGGATTTGCTTCGACTCTTAGGACTAGTATAAGTCAGTTCTGGAAATTCTTTGAAAACAATCTTGCTATTACGGCAATCAACCGTTGCCTGGTACTTAGATAACCAATCTGCTCCTAGTATAACATCATATTCTTTTAGATCTAAGCAGATAAGATCAATAGGAAAATTCTTTCCTCGAACCAACACCTCACAGTTTTGGTAATGATGCGTGATATCCGTCTCGTTTCCGAGAGGAGTAGACAACACTATTTTCATCCATTCTGGTTCTAGAGGTAATGGGTCAGCAAACTTCTTGGAAATAATGGAATGCGATGCACCCGTATCAAATAAGACATGTGCATATTTGGAACAAATTTTTAATGTACCTTCCACCAATCCGCCTTCTTCTTCTGGTTCGGTCTCTTGGATTGCATGAAGACGCGCGTTCCTTGTCACTGGGCGTTTACCCTCACCGTCTTGGTCATTCATTAATGGACAATCGGGAATCCGATGTTCACGACTCCCACAACGGAGACATGCTCCTAATTTCCTCCAGCATTCTTCTGTTTTGTGACCAGCCTTGTCACAATGCTTGCATACTACGTTTGAAGGGGTAGTGGTGATAGAGAAAGGCTTGGATTTCTTGTACTTCTGATCTTGAGAGGAAGAACCTCCATTATTGGGCCTCTTCTTAAAGTTGGGTTTAAAAGAACCCGAACTTGTGACTTGCTCCTTTTTGTCTTTCCCACGGATCCTATCAGATAGTTCCGTGGCATCTTCAAGCAACTGAGCTCGGCGCACTATTTCAGTATAAACTTGAATATCCATAGGCGCCAGTTGAGTAATGTAGTGGGGCCTAAGCCCATTAAGAAATCTACGGGCTTTCATCTTTTCCGTGCCAATTAAATGCTTAGCATATCTAGACAGTCTAGAGAACTGTGCTTCATAATCAGCCACCGATAAAGATCTTTGCTTTAATGCGGCAAATTCGGCGGCCTTCCTTTCCTGGACCCTATCAGAGAAATATTTGGCGTTGAAATATTCAACGAATTCACCCCATGTAACTTGAGTTGGGTCAATAGTAGCTTCAATCGACTCCCACCAGCATCTAGCATCCTTTTCTAACTGGAAAGTAGCTAATAAGACTTTGTCCTGATCCGTGCATTGCATGACACGGAATATACGTTCAATCTCCCGAACCCAATGCTCGGCATCGTCTGGATCGGTCGATCCCATGAACTTCGGGGGATTCATATTCTTGAATGCTTGGTGTAAGCTTCCAGCTCGTGGAGCACCACCTTGTGCTACCTGTTGTAGCACTTGGGTCATCCCTTGAAGGGTACGCTGCATGTTGCGCCATTGAGCACGTTCGGCAGCCATTATCCTACAATTACAATAGCTATGTTAGTATTATATCACTATGATCTTATAAAGGACTCATTGATCATTTAACCCTTGGTTCTACCCACTCTCACTTGGTTAAAGGTTTTGAAACCTATCCTTGGACTTGGGTTTCCTAGGAATTGAATACCTTAGGCTCTGATACCACAAAGACTGTCACGCCCCGAGCGCGGAAGATACCCGGAGATGCGCGACGTGTCTATATCAATCATGTCAATCAGAGTGGTCGTGTATTCGACACAAAGACAGAGATGCGCAAAATAGCAAGATAACCCAATCCTTTATTTCATAATGGATAGACTATTACAAATCCAATACTCTGTTAAATAAAAAGGAAAAGAATACATAGTTGACTCAAGAAACTATGGAAAAGACTAGACGACACTTGTAGAAGCTCTATCACTTTCACTCTTGACCATTCCCATCCGATTGACTTCCATCGTCGTCGGACTTACCTGAAAAGTAGAAAGGGACAAACGGGATGAGCGAACGCTCAGTAGGAAATTATATCTCAAGTACTAGCAAGTGGTTTAAGTAATTACATTTTCATGGATGCAATAAAGCTATGCATGCTCGCATGAAACGACAAGATAGAGAGAATGTAATATCAAAGAAATAAGATGAACTTTCATGAACAAGATACAAGTTATTCAAGATATTCAAGCAAGTACCATTATCGAGTCATGTCAAGAACTTTGGCTATCATGTATCAAGCAAGTAAATTACCCTTTTTCGGGCCACGCATTTCATGTAAAGTCAAGTACGATTCAAGTACAAGATGTGTGTGGAATGTCCAATCAAGCAAGTCAAGTACTCGGTATAATGCCAGATACCTTATCATTTTAACTCCCATGGGCACAAGTACTTTCGGGTGCTCCTCCCAGGACCAGATCGGGCCCTATATGCGCAGGCATTTATCATGTGTTTTGACATCCACTCTTGTTTATATAGCCAATATAGAATTTCAATAATCAAGCTTGTAGATACGTATGACAACTTTGATAGAATAGAGTCCAAAATATGACAAAGGACATAGAATGGCGATAATAACGGTATCATCACGATGTCGGTAAAACTAGGTAGATTATGGTTCCTTTAACTTAGGTACCATGACAAATCAATATGGACATTCTTTATATAGAATTGAGGTCCACGTGAACATTAGATCAAGCAAGATACCCTCATTCTTATCATAGAATTGGGGTTTACAAGAATGACACGCTATGGCATGATATCATCATCCCATTAAGAATTTCTTATGATATACTCTTTGTATAATCATAAGGGCCGGTATACCATGTTTTCTTTAGATTGACATGGCAAAAACGGTGTAATGGGTTTTTAGGGTACAACCAGCTCAGTCGGCCTTGAGGGAATCCAAGGCTACGAGGAGTCTTACGGAGGTCTCTATGACTAACTTGCTAGTCCAAAGGAACGGAATGTCCAATGGAGAGCTTGTATGTCAATGAGAGTTGAGTGTGATCGATAAATCAACATGAAACGTGGGACTATACTCACGGAGTGGAGAATAGTGCCGATATATATATATATGTATAATATGAAACCATCGGTAATAGAATCAGGATAAAAATCAGTTTACAGTAAAATAACGACTTAGGTCAAGTCGTGTCTCAAGTAATTAACGCCTAACTAAAGGGCGTTTACATATATTGCCAATTTGCAGAATTTCCATTATTTCATTAATTTATCAAAAACACGCCTTTCCTGGGGGCGTTTCTTAAAAGTTGACGACTGCAGGGGCAGGCGTCTCATCATTTACATATTCGACAGGATATAATTATTCTCAGAAATTTATCAAAAACGCGCCCTTGGAAGGGGCGTTACTTTCAAATTCCATTTTACAGAATATGTGAATTTCAGGATTTTAGCAGATACACGCCCTAGGAAGGGGCGTTACTTTTCAGATTCACGCCTTGTACTGGGGCGTTAGAATATGGAAAACGACTTTGTCCAAGTCGTGAATTTCAAGGAATTTACGATATTTTAATAAATAATATTTCGAGAGACAGGAGACATGTCATGGCAGTAAAATTTAACAGGAATTCACAGAGTCATGCAAGATATTAAAAATCAATATTTCATATGTATTGTAATTTTTAAACAGGATCAATTATTAATCACATGCGATTCTTATGAAATTAACGCCTGCGTAGAGGGCGTCAAATATTAAATTGACGACCACTAGTATGGTCGTTTCTTTTAAATTAGCGCCCTAATCAAGGGCGTTTCTTTCAAAATATTTCAGAAAACGCACGAAAACTATAATAATCATATGCATGACATGCTTATATATATATATATATATCTTGCATTAATTTCATTTGGGCTACAGTAGCTTGAGAAAACCTACCTTTAATGGTTGATTTGGTTTAATCGAAGGGACGAAGAATCCCGCTGGTAGTAGTAAGAAGAGAAGGTGATTGTATTTGATGAGGATGATGAAGATATTGATCTTCTGTCTTCAGGAACTTCACCCAACAATCGATCTGTAAGGAAAAGAAAAGAAGATGAGGAAGATGGGGACATAACCGTAGTTAGGAAAAGTTTTAGAAGAACCTTACCTATGTTCTTCACAGCGTGTGCTCTCTCTTCAACCTGTAAGAAGAGAAGGAGATGAAGAACGTTAGTTCTTCATACACTCCAAACAGAAAGAAAGGAATAAGAAGAACAGTTCTGTTCTTCACTTACCGTGGCAGAGGCTTGAATCAAATAGGTTTAGGGTTTGCTCGATCAAGACTATTTATAGGATTTTGGACGTCCTGTTAAGGTTAGTGTTCTAGTAGAAGCAATGCTTCCAATATAGAGTCCTTGCCCTATTAAATACTTACTGGATTAACATAACCTTCCCTGGATAAGCTCCCGTGTTGAACGGAACTCGAATGGAATTAACGCCTTTGGTCAGGGCGTGTATTCTTGAATTAACGCCTTGCATAAGGGCGTTTCTTAAAAAGCGCCTTGAAAAAGGGCGTTTCGTGTTTTAAAACACGCCCAAGATAGAGGCGTTTCTTTTACTTACCCATTTGGTCGTGAGAGTTGACGACCGCACGTGTGGGCGTCCTTTCTTTAGTCACGCCTTTGATAGAGGCGTTTCTTTTTGAATTAACGCCCTAATAAGAGGCGTTATTTTTAATTTGTTTTATTTCGTCCAATTAACCCTATTCCTTTTATATATATATTACTTCTGTATATATGTTTTAATTCATTTCAATTATTCATTTATTAGGGTTGCTACACCAGCAAAACGAGTTATCAAATAGATATTTATGTTTGGTCATCTTTTGTTAATTGGGCCACCTGTTTGGGCCTAATGGGCCATGTTTTATGTTTTATAGGAATTATGTCCACAAATATCACGTAAGAGTCTTTTTGTGTCATTTAAGAGAGTTATGAGGAGTAGAGAGTAGGTGTTAGGTGAGTTGTCTTTTGGTCTCCTTGTGGAGTCTATAAAAAGAGTCATGTAACCTTTATTTAAAACAATGAAATAAAGTTAAAATTTTTGGAAAGATGGGAAGCCCCCACTCTATCTCTTTTCCCCTCCTTTCCCTCCTACGTCTCTCTCTCCATCCTCCCTCTCACTCATTCTCTCATCTCCTCTCTCCTTCGATCTCTTTCTCCTCCACCCTCTCATTTCCTCTGAGACCACAAAACTCTCCACACTACAGTGCCCCTTCACCTCTCCTTGGGCCTCCCGATATCCCTCGTCTCTCTCCCTCTCTCTAAAACTCCCACAGTCAAGGCCACCAACCGGCCTCTCCCTTCCTTCACCCCTCCGTTCTCCCTTCTCCTCTCTTCACCCTCTCCTCTCCTCAGCCCTCTCTCTCTGTCTCTCCAGCACCGGTCGTCCCTCTCTCCCTCTCCTAATCTCCCCTGCTAGCCTCCTTTACTCCCTCTCCCTCTCTTTTGCTCACTTTCCACCCATGTAGCCGCCCTCCGCCAGCTAACCACTCTCCTCTCCTCCTGTCGACCTCTCTCTCTCTCTGCCTCTACAGCACCGGCCATCCCTCCCCTGCTGGCGTCCTTCCTCCCTCTCCCTCTCCCTTCCTCATGCGGCCTCTCCTCTCCCTACACTTCTCCTCTCTCTGAACTCCTTCTCCTCTCCCCCTCCCTCTTCACCTCGATAGCTAACCCACCTCTCTCTATTATCCCATTTTTTCTGCTTGCGTACCAGCGCCCCCCTTCTCGCCATTGTCTTTCCCACCCCCCCTCTTGGGCTCCCCCAGGCGGTGCTCCCTTACCCCTCCTGCGTCTCTCCCTCTATCTCTCCTCCCTTCGCCCTCTCCTTTCCTTAGTCCTCTATCTCTCTTGCCTTGCACCACCAGGAGCCTCACCTTCAACCCTCCATCTCTCTGTTCTCACCTCCTCCCCATTCCTTTGCTTCTCCTCACAAGCCCATAGTCATGTAAACTAGCCTCCCCAAGTCTCGTTCTCCCTCCCCCTCACCCTCTCCAATCCCGCGGCCGGTCCCCTGTTTGGAACAGGGGCACCGCCGGTGCCCCCGTCTGCCTCCCCTCTCTCTTCTTTGCAACCTCCCATCCCTCCCTCGTCTCACTTCCCCACTCCCTCCTTTTCCTCTGCTCATCAGAGAACCCACCCCCTCACCATCTGCCAGCCTCACATGAGGACCCAACCCCCCCTATCATGCATGTAGCGGCTCCCCTTGCCTCCCGCTGCGGCCACCCCCACGACCATTGCAACCTGCTCCTCGCCACGCACCTACCCCATCGGAGAACTAGTCCCGCCCCGCAACCTCCGTTGTCTCCCGCCGCGGCCAGCACACAACACGCCAGCATGCACCAGCTCATTGTCGTCAAGACCCGCTACTGCACCGTCCCCCCTGGGCACGGTGGGCACGTCATTTGGGCCTGGCTGCAGCCGCCTCTGAGCACGTGGGCCTTCCCCAGCACGCGTGGGCGAGCGCCACTGCCTCCCTTCCCAAGCACAGCAGCGTCCGGTCGAGCGTGGCATGGAGCGAGCACGGCATCCGGCCATGCAACCTCGCGTCCGAGCACGTCCACCTTCCCTCCCGAGCAAGGCGACCCATGATCATGGCGAGCACGCTCCCCTCCGAACATGGTGGGCACCCCCATGCTCGAGCATGGCGAGCACGGCAACGACTGTCCCGTTGAGTATGACGACCTCCCGAGCATGCATGGGCGAGTGCCCGCCTCCATCTGAGCAAGGCCACCTTCTCGAGCTCGCTGCTCCGCCGATGACACCGCTCATCCTCTCCATTCTCTCTCTACATGCCTCTCTCTCCCATCTCACTCTAACTCTTTCTTTTCTATCTTTAAATCACTCACGTGATCCCCCTTCTCACCTTCTCTCTCTAGCCCCACACTGCCTGCCTTCGCTTCCTCGGCAACACCAGTATCTCCCTTGCCCCTTCCTAGCATGCTTGAGCAGAATGGCGTTCGATGGAACACATGGGTGTTTGTTCATCTATCTTTGCATGCTGATCTTACTGAAGGTTGATGATTACTGTGTGGGCATCACTTATGTCAAGAGTGCTACCTCAAAAGGACTGTGAGCTTGGGTGGAAGTCCACCTGTTATCATCTCTTCCCTAGATGCTTTGGTTGCTGGTTGCTTCACCAATGCGAAAGACATCCGGGAGCTGAACACATAAGAGATTTCTATAATGATGTTGCAACAGTGCATGGTTCTGCAAAGAATTTTCCCTCATCATGCCCTTCAAGACTAAACCCAGGAATGTGTATGTTCCAACAGTATGGAGCTCAAGGGAACCACACAGCTCTATCAGTTTGAATGCAGCATACGATTCATGACATATGAAGAATATCGTGACTCTAGGTGTGGCTATTCGATGTGGAACTTGGTATGATTGCAAGCTTGATTTAAAGAAGTGTTCTTCGAGATAAATCAACGTAATGCAAGGTTTTAGGGAGATATTCAAAAAAAAAGTGATGAGAAATATCAAAGAAAATGGAAAGAAAAGAAAAATCTCGGACTCGGAAGGTCGTCTCACGTCATGGAGGACCGATCTTGGGTTGACGGGAAACACTTGGATCCGCTCGTCAGTGCCGTCCGGAAGACGATTGCTGCGGGTTGTGGGGCCCACGTGCTGCTCAGCCCTCCGAGTCTGGCGGGGTGGGTCCCATTGTGAATGGGGCACCTGGCGGAGCGATCACTGGAATGACGGCGCGCTGGCTCACCTTGCGGAAGGCGAGGCGACTCTAACCGGCAAGTGTGAACGTGCTGTCCACGGATCTGCACTACTATTTTTGGCCTACGCGACTCGGCGAAACTCGCTGCTGTGATCACTCCCGTCGTCGGATCGACGCGAAAGTGGTACCGTTGGAAAGCTCTCTCATATATCTTCAACCAAGGAATGGGTCAGTAAATTTGAAGACTCTGTATTTTTCGTGGTGGATTTTACAAGGGACTGACTGACAGACTCAGAAAACTCAGGACAGATCTAAGTTTTCCTGATAACTTGCGTTGACCATGACTCAAACCACTGATCTGGAACTTGAACTGTTCACAAAAGTTGTAGAGGGGGAAACAAGGAAGACGGGGATAATTTGTATTTGACCTTTGGTGGAGGATTCTATTTTTGGAGGATTTTATACTGGCTGGGGGTCGGATCTAAACTGCACAGGACAGAACAGATTTGGCAAAAGACAACAATTTTTAAACAATAGTAAAAGGACTCCAGAAATTCCAAGAAAATTCGTGGATGATGGGGGTGGTGGACAAAATAGCCAATAAAATTGGTGACCCAAGAAAATAAGGGGAAGGGGGTCTAAACGTGGAAACACAGGGTTGTTGTGATAGGATCTGAACAAAAGATAGAACTTGAAGGTGGAGAAACACAAAAATGAAAAAATAGAAAACGACGGGTAAATGATTGGATTATTTTTGTGGAGGCTGAGGTAGACGTGGATGACTCACCCTCCAAGTTTGGACTCGATCTGAGGTCCTGATGGAGAGCTAAAATTTGAGCTTTGATGCCCTATCCAGGTGTAGATAGAACTCCGACGATGATGACGACGGTGACAGAAATAGAATTCAGAGGATAAGAGGGAGAGATAGAATGTGTCTCACACCCTAGAATGACAGAATTCCATCTGCAAGGGGGGGAGGAGAGAGGAGGAGGGCACACCCTTCTTTGGCTCCAACCAAATTCATAATTGTTTCATTCATTAATTCTTACAAAACACTATACATGGGTTTATATAGAAGGGGAGGAAGGGGGAGGGGGCTGGAATTTCATGGGAGAGAGGGGAGGGGTAGCATTTTCTTCCCCCATGTGGTCAATTGGCCTAAAAAAAGAAAATATAAAATGTCATTTTAATGAGGGAGCACCCCCTTGACTTAAGGGGTTGGAATCTTGGACATTTTCTACCAATTGTCCCCTTTGAATGTCAAACCATCTAGAAGCCCACCTAAGACTTTGACCATCCCCACATGGGTCCCTAGGGCTTAGGTGGACCAATGGGAAAGAGTGTGGGGGCCCCTTGCTGGTCCTACTGGACTTTTGCACAAAAACCCACTAAAACTTAAAGACTCGCATTTTGGCTTATAAAGCCTTACAATTGCACATATGTTTTCCCAAGGACACAAATGCAAATTAAAAATGTCAGTGCTCGATGTTGATTCCCATCAATTCTCCCCGGGTGGGAAGAACTCGACCCCGTCGAGTAAGGGGTGCAGTTGCTCGAGTAGCTCCGGTGGATGCGTCACCGAACCTAGAAGCGCAGAGTACGCTCCACTCCAAGTAATTGACACCTGCTCATCCCGTATAGATTCGATATGCACATGCTGTTGGGGAGGAGGCTAGAGGTGGACACTCCGGTGTGGGGTCACTCTCAAATGAAGGGAGGCGGATCAAATGCTCTCTAGGAATCACCGCTTGTTTCTTATGTGACTTGATCCGATATGTGAAGTATAACCGATCCCAATGTCTGACAAGTCTCATACTCGAAAGGGACTAATAACGCGAGCGTACAAAAGACCGACTCGGCTCGATGTATGCACATGCACTCGACAGACAAACGGTACGAAACAAATACTGACATGCGACCCTAAACAAACCTATGGTTAGTCCGACACATGCATATGCAAAGGTGGACCATGACACCTGAATGTGTGCCATGCATACACTAGATGCAACCGGTGGTTGGCAGAATGGGGAATTCCTAGACCTCCTAAAGTAGACAATGCATGCACATTGGACTTGGATGTGGGAGGGCCAGGAGTACCAAAAGCATCTTCTTCCTTTCCCCTAGATGATGGTGTATCTCGCATGTGAACGGGCTTGGAGGGTGTAGACGACCCGGCCCGTGGGGAAGGGGTGTGATAGTGGACTCCCTCAAAGAAGTGAAGTATATATGGTGGGTCTAGAGGTCCACTAGGGAATGGGTCAAATGGATCAAAGAAGGTATGACCCCTTGTGGCGGGTTCCCACAAGTCACGGTCCCTTGTGTGGTAGTCTTGAAGGTGTGGATAGTCACCTTCATGCATTTTGGTAGGTGGGATGGTGATCATGTGTAGAAAATAAGATTCCTCCCTTGGGCAAAAGGGAATGAAGTCGGGCTCGGCCGGCATGGGGAGGAATAAGAGGATCTCCGTGGTGACACAACCCATGGTGCACACGGAGGTAATGGACCCTAAGGCCGGATGGGTGAAGCTAAGACTAGTGGGTTGGTCGAAGCCTCGGGCTAATGAGTGCGTCAACTTCCATCGTGACTCTAATCCCATAACAAGGTCATTCAAGGTATCAACATGGTGACTAGACCGAAAGGTAGTGTGGTAGGAGTTGACGGGCACTAATGGTAGGGTGGGGTCCATAGATGGGTAAAGAGGTGGGACCAAGCCATCCTTGAGCCAGCTAAGAAGTGGCTCAGCTATGAAAAGTGTACCCGTTAGAAACACGGGTGGCTCGGGCTTTGGTGGCTCCAAATATGATGGTTCCGAATAAAGTTCAGAAATAGAGGGTGGCAATGGAGCCCTCATGGGTGAGGAAGGACTATCCTCCTCGTGGAGAAGGGGTCCTTGGGGTGGCACCGGGATGTGAGGCTCGGGCAAGCATCCATCAAATTGAGTACACATCCTATTCTCTAAGGCCTTCTTCCTCTCTTCTAGGCGTATGCCTAGGCCATCCACTCGCGTACTCAACTCTTCCATCCGATCTACCCCTGTAGTCAACACATCTAGGCGTGCACTCAACCCATCCATTGCTCCCATAATGGCTCGAAACATTTCGGCCACTTCATTGGGACTATGGACTCGGGGTGCGGCCATGGCTCCAAAGATGGGGTTGGATCTCCTAGGAATGGGCATGCAACGGCATTTTATTTTGTTTTCGTTTTATAAGCAAAATTTTATGCAACTATAGCAAGCACCCAGACACAACTTAAAATGCGATGCCAAGTTGAAACGTCGACTCGACTACAAACCTAGACACGACCAAGATTCGGTACAAGGCGGAGTCCGGGGATCCGAAGATCCTCTCACGCGAGTGAATCACCTCTCCGATAGGCGTAACCTAACGGTCGGGTGACACCTTTTTATATACTGAACAATGCTATGCGGATGCAACCTTAGACCGACTTAGACGATGACTAGACGTAAATGACACTTTTTTTTTGTTCTTTCCACTAGACTACCCTAGACTCAAACTGGACGCTCAGATACCAAATTGATGCGGGACGGACACGCGACCTGGGACTCTAGCTCGTGATCGCCCCTAAGCGAGGGAAGACGTGGGACCGTGCGCGGTTGATAAACCGGCAGTGAGTCTCGGGTATCGGCTTTCCGCATGTACTTGGATCGAGTCACGGGATGGGTCACTCACTCTCTCTCGCAGCAGTGATAATAATTATGATCGAGCTAGAATAACCTGTCACTCATGCAGCGACATTCAAAAATATATGAGTAAAGCAAATGCGATAAGAGAGAGGGGGGCGAGTTTACCTCCACGCTCCGGGCATGGGGAAGACGATCCCGGCCAAGTCAGTAACTCCCAGTACAATAAATATTTAAATTAGAGCAGTGAAATTTGATGCCCACTCCACGCAGGGAGGTAAAGGGCTACAAGTGGGCCCGGGAGGACCGATCTTGTGTTGACGGGCATCACTTGGATCTGCTCGTCGGTGCCGTCCGGAAGATGCTTGCTACGGGTTGTGGGGCCTACGTGCGGCTTAGCCCTCCGAGTCTGGCGGGGTGGGTCCCGTTGTGAATGGGGCACCTGGAGGAGTGATCCATGGAACGGCGGTGCGCTGGCTCGCCTTGCGGAAGGCGAGGCGACTCTGACCGGCAAGTGTGAACGTGCTGTCCACGGATCTGCACTTCTATTTTTGGCCTGCGCGACTCGGTGAAACTCGCAGCTGCGATCACTCCCGACGTTGGATCGACACGAAAGTGGTTCCAGTGGAAAGCTCTCTCATAGATCTTCAACCAAGGATTGTGGCAGAAAATTTGAAGACTTTGTATTTTTTGTGGTGGATTTTACAAGGGACTGACTGACAGACTCAGAAAACTCAGGATAGATCTAAGTTTTCTTGATAACTTGCGTTGACCATGACTCAAACCACATATCTGGAACTTGGACTCTTCACAAACGTTGTAGAGGGGGGAACAAGGAAGACGGGGATAATTTTTATTTGACCTTTGGTGGAGGTTTCTATTTTTGGAGGATTTTATACTGGCTGAGGGTCGGATCTAAACTGCACAGGACAGAACAGATTTGGCAAAAGACAATAATTTTTAAAAAATAGTAAAAGGACTCCAGAAATTCCAAGAAAATTCGTGGATGATAGGGGTGGTGGACAGAACTCCCAATAAAATTGGTGACTCAAGAAAATAAGGGGAAAGGGGTCTAAACATGGAAACACATGGTTGTTGTGACATGATCTGAACAGAAGATAGAACTTGATGGTGGGGAAACACGAAAATAGAAAATTAGAAAATGAAGGGTAAATGACTGGATTTTTTTTTTGGAGGCTGGGGTGGACGTGGATGACTCATCCTCCAAGTTTGGACTCGATCTGAGCTCCTTATAAAGAGCTAAAATTCAAGCTTTGATGCCCTATCGTGATGTAGATAGAACTCCAGCGATGATGATGGCGGCGCGATGGCGGTGCAATGGCGGCGGCGGCAGAAACAGAATTCAGAGGATAAGAGGGTGGGATAGAAAGGGTCTCACACCCTAGAATGGCAGAATTCCATCTGCAAGGGGGGGGGGGAGAGGAGGAGGGCACACCCTTCTTTGGCTTCAACCAAATTCACAATTTTTTCATTCATTAATTCTTACAAAACACTATACATGGGTTTATATAGAAGGGGAGGAAGGGAAAGGGGGCTAGAATTTCATGGGAGAGAGGGGAGGGGTAGCATTTTCTTCCCCCATGTGGTCAATTGGCCTAAAAAAAATACAAAATGTCATTTTAATGGGGGGGCACCCCCTTGACTTAAGGGGTTGGAATCTTGGACATTTTCTACCAATTGTCCCCTTTGAATGTCAAACCATCTAGAAGCCCACCTAAGATTTTGACCAGCCCCACATGGGTCCCTAGGGCTTAGGTGGACCAATGGGAAAGAGTGTGGGGGCCCCTTGCTGGTCCTACTGGACTTTTGTACAAAAACCCACTAAAACCTAAAGACCCGCATTTTGGCTTATAAAGCATTACAATTGCACATATGTTTTCCCAAGGACACAAATGTAAATTAAAAATGTCAGTGCCTGGTGTTGATTCCCATCATGCTTCCTCCTTGATTGGCCGACCAAACAAGAAGGGTTCCTTGCTTTGATTACCCTGAAAACAAATAAACCAAAAGAACAAAGCACCAAATTAGCCAAGGGGTAGTGTAGCAATATGTTCACATTGAAATGCAAAGCATGCAACTGGGAGACCGAACACACCTGGGAAGTGTTTTAAACCCCTTTAGTGTTAAGGGAGGGAGATGCATGCAATGGTTAAAGACTTGCTCTAATGACCTGGCAATGCCAAGATGCGTGTGTGTTGTGACTGTGACTAAATGACTGTTGAGAACAGAGATGGGTCCCGTGAGGACAAAAGAAGCAGAAATGATGCTAATGACTAAAAAAAGAGATGAGAGAAAGAGAAATGGAGGGTTTCTCCTCCCCGAGAAACGTTGCAGAGGGAAGGGGTTCTCTAGCGTGGGAGAATGGATGCAGCAAAGGCCCCTTGTGCTTGCCCTCCTTCTGATAATCTCCTCCGATGATTTCTGCCTCTCGCGAGCGCTCAAAAGAGCCTCAATTTATAGGGAGGGAATCCCTTCGTTGGGAAAGGATCAAAAGGAGGCACACGTTTCCTTCCCAGAAAAAAAAAGTAAGAACAGGAATTGGCAACGATCAACCCGGGGAAGGAGATCTCCGGCGGCAGAATTGGAATGGGAAATAGCGTCATCCGTGACCGCAGTTATTTGAAATAGCGTCTACCACAAGGGACGCACATTCTTGGGACAAATTTAGTAATATCCAGACTTTCTAAAATAAATGACATCTTCCATAATAGGCGTTAATTATATAGCGTCTCCCATGGAGGTCGCTCTTTTTTAATCAAAACACAACAATTTTCAAAATTAAAGTAATTAGCGTCTACCATTTAAGCAACTATTTATTAAAAAATCATCATTAAATAGATAATTGCCCCAAGCATAAACGTCCTTTAAGGAAGCCGCGAATTACAAATAGCGTTCGCTAAGAAAGATGCAAATTCCACAAATTACCCAATAAAGAGAAATACTCATCTCATTCAGTTCTAAAGTAGAATCCACTTGGGGCATTACATGGTGACATGAGATTTACTAATGCTAATGTCAAATTTAGCATGTCTACAGTGTCCACCACATAGACTTTAGGGTAGGAGCGAACATAGTTTCCCTCATGCTGAACAAAACTTTGAGGAAGGGCCTTGAAGGGACGTGATCTCGCGTTGGTCCTGAGCTGGGAGGATGATCACCGGATAGTGAACTGCAAAGAAAGAGAAACGAATTAGGAGGCCCAGGGATAGTTCCCTTGGAAAACCCTCCGATGCTTAAGTCAATAGAGCAATGGTGGAAGGTATTGAGAGAGGTTGAAAGAGATGCACGAGATTCCCCAACACCAAGATGGTGAAGTGGTTCCTGCTCAGGGAGTGTTAATCCTCTATCTGCCTTACCTACTGACGGAGGGAGTCCTTGGTTTATATAGCGAGCTCCCCCGAAGAGTCCCATAAGCTGAGGAGTTTTAGGCTGGAGTTACGTCCTCATCATGGGATCGTTACATCCTCATCGTGGGCTCTTCATGACCTTGGGAGATCGTGGCACCCTTATCCTGTTGAACTCCTGCTCATAAAGGACTGTCAACGGTTGCATGGATAAGCATTTGTCAGTTGATCCAAGCATGAGAAGTGCCAGCCCTGTCCGGGCGATGGCCGTAGCTCGGATGCAGTCAGATCGGAGTGGGCGCAGAGCGCCTGCCCTTATCTAGGTGGGGAGATGGCTCGGGCGTGGGTCTTCCTCCGTTCAGACGTTCGGGCCTTCCGAGCCTAAGGGCCGCCGAGGAAGGATGGGATCCCGAGTGTTCTTTATTGGGCTTTTATGGCCGAAGTGGGCCCGAGAGGGCTGCCACTTGGATGAGCTGAGCCTCGTTCGGTCCTGATGGGCCTAGTTTGGCTGCTCTTAATCAGGCTGCAGAAATCGCCCTCTCGACTTGTCCCCCCTACTCCCGAGCTTTAGTAAGCTCGGACGAGTAGCTGCTTGGGGTCTCGGACCAGCGTGGCTCAGGTGGGTGGAGATCTGGAGGTGTTTAGGAAGCAACATGTCGTGGTCACCTGTGCCCGTGTTAATGATGATCCTGACGGATTTGAACTGAAGAGTCCCCCTTTCCTCGGAGGTCGGAACGACGCGTCACCTTCCGCGTGGGTTTATAGGCGTTGGGCGCTTGTTGTCATTCCAGACTCCCTCCGTTTCTTAGGGTTTTGGCTCTCCTTTGTTCTCATTTTTTAGGGCTCTTCGATGCGCCGTGAGGACACGATGGAGGAGCAGAGGCTTGCTACGGCATTCAAGGAGTTGGCGACGATAACCGCGGAGGCCGTCCAACAGCTTCCTCCTCCCCCAGAATCTTCAGGGTCTCGGGACCGTCTTCCCTCAGAGTCTTCTTCTGACTCCATGGCGGGCCAACGCCCAGATGTTGGGGGGTGGGAGGATGAGCCGGTGGCGAGGGCGCCGGTCCCCAACTGCAGCGAACTGGGGGAGGCGGATGTGAGGAGGCTGGAGCACCAGTATCGCCTGCCCCACAAGTATAGTTTTACCGCTGCTACTCCATATGAGACGAGCCTGGACTCTCGTTCAGGCCACATCTGTATGTTTCTTCTGTCGTGGAAGGGTGGATTCCGCCTTCCTTTCGAACCTTTCATCCTTCAGCTTCTTAATTTTTTTTGGTTGGCGCCCATTCAGTTTGTAGCCAACTCCTATCTCCTCCTTTCCGCCTTTCGTATTCTCTGTCGTCAGTGCGGAGTTCCTCCTTCCATGGACCTCTTCCACTTTTTCTTTGAGTTGAAAGCGCATCCTTTGGCGGGGAAGGGCTTCTATTTCATCCAGGCGAGGTGAAATAGGAGTTGTATTTCTTTGGCGGCGAAGGATTCTTCGCATAAGGGGTGGAAGACCCAATTCTTCTGGGTGGGGATTTGCTCAGTGGAGGAAACCTGGAGGTCCCTACTAATCCACAATTTCCACCCTAACGTCCCTCCCAGACAGGACGAGTTCCCTCCTCATGTGGAGGAGTATGCTGCCATTTTGCTGAAGCACCGCCAGTCCACCGAAGAGCTGGTGACGTCAGAGAATATCGAGCGGTGTCTTCTTACGCGGCTGCATCCGTCGGGCTCAGGTGCCACAACTGAGATCCTCCTTCGGATGTGGGGGTCATCTTTCTTTTCCTGAACACATCTTCTTCCTTGTGCAAACACCAGGCGAGAGCCTCTGAAGCAGGCCGTAGGGGTGATCGAGCTTGGAGATGACTCGGCTGCCGACGAACCGACTGCTCCCGTGGGTCGCTCCCGAACTAAAGATAAGGGCAAGGGAGTGGCCCAGGGCGAATCCTCCGGACCGCGGGGACCCAAGCGCAAGGACCATGTGGAGGGTATGATCCGGGCCGCTGCGAGGACCAGAAAGCGGGCCATGAAGGCCGGGGTCGTACCCACGGTCAAAGGTGACCCTACCGCGGCTCACCCCTCCGCCCGGCACAATGGGGCCGACCCTCTCGGGTGGGCTCTCCCACTAGCCGAGCCAGAGGGGGCCGAGGGTGCTCTCACAACCGGCAGTGGGGCCGACCTGGCCGTGGCCGAAGTTGGGGGTGCTGTGACTCCGACCGGGGCTGGCGCTTCGGGCGGTGGCGCAGGTGGCGAGCCAATCCATGTTGAGGGGCCGGAAGAAAATCTGGCCGAGGCGCGATGGGCGACCGAGGCTGGGGCTCGATCCGAGCCACACGGTGGGGCGCCGGGCGATAGGGGGTTCTCCATTCCGGCGGCCTTGGAGAGGCTCGGTATCTCGAGCCCCTTGCACCAAGTCTGCCGTGGTATAGCCGCGAAGGTGAGGGGGGGAGGTAGGCGGTACTTCCCATCTACGGCTCTCGCCGGGGTTATGGAGGGCGGTCTGGCCCTGGCCCAGATGGGGGCTGCTCTGGCGGAAGCGTATGCTCGGTCGGAATGGGTGCGGGCGAACCTAGCCTGGACCCTTGGTGGGTTGGACAGGAGGTTGGCTCGACTCACCGAGGAGCGTGACGGGCTTCGGCGGGAGCTCTCCTCAGTCAAGGGCTGATGCGGTCGAGCCAAGTGAAGACCTGGGCGTTAACCGAGTAGCTATCCAAGGCTCGTGAATCGCTCGAGAGGAAGAACAAGCTTCTCGAGGAGGAGAGCCTTGTGCGCTCTGAGCTGGATGGCCAGTGGGAGACCGAGCGGGCCGAGCTGTTAGACCGAGCGGAGGAAGCGGAGCGCCTTCGGTGGGAGGCTGAGGCCGATCGGGCCGAGGTGGAGAAGCAGGTGGCAGCGGCCGAAGAGCGGACTGCTGAGGCCGAGCGGAGGTCAACCGAGGTGGAGCGGAGGGAGGCCGAGCTCGCTGGTAGGGTGGGATCGGCCGGGGTGGAGGCTCTCGAGCAGTACAAGAGCTCAGAGGCCTACCGGGTCGACCTTAAGGAGGCTGCCCTTCCCTACTACGAGTTAGCGCTTCATCAAGGCATCCGCAAGGGGTTCAAGCAGGGCTACGACCGGGCGGTGTCTTATGTCGGGGAACAGGATTCTGGGATTGAATTCCCATCCGGACAGTGCTACGACTCGAATCTGTCATCCTCGGGATCCTCTGTCTCGGCACCGGACGAAGAGGATCAGGAGGGGTCTTTGCCCGAGGGATCGCCAACTCCGGATGCCTCAGGAGGGCGCGCAACCGAGGCAGTTCCCACGCCGGTGGGGTCAGTGCCAGGGTCGGCCGTCGCTGAGCATGCGGGGGGGCGGACTGTCCGAGCTTGCCACTTCCGCGCTTCATGGTGGGCCGGAGCCCTGATGTATCTGCTTTGCTTCCTCTCTTTGTGTACCTTTTTTTTTTGGAAGGAGAAAAACTTCCTTCTTTTTGTCTAGAAATAAATAAGGCAGTGATATTGTGATGAAGACTTATCTGTTCCATACCGCCGTTGTCGTATTCTGTTCAGCGTATCTGCGGTTGTTGGAAAAAGTTGATATTTTCTGCGTGAATCTCGCACGATGGTTGGGTAGGCATCTGACAGGGTATCTTCCCGTTTTCCCACTCTTTAAATGCCTGGCCGCTTCGTGTGTCCCGCTGGGGCGGAAGACAAGAAGTTTGAGGTGACCGTTTGTAGGGAGAAATCCTTCTGGCGTATTTTTGAGGGGGGAAATCATTTAAGGCAAGTAGCCTCCCTTCGCCTATAAGAAGAAGTGAAGGGCGTCCCTTCCTCTCCACCGCTTAGGGTTTTCCTTGGCAGTCTTTCCTCATTCCTTCTTCACGTATCGTTGTGCCGTTGTATTCGGAGCATGGAGGAAGCTCCAGATGAGGAGGCTGCCGACGATGGGGGGCAGGGAGTTCCTGTTGCTCCGGACGTGAAAAGGAGTCGACGGCCGGCGGACAGACTTGAAAAGGGGCCGACGCGTAGAGGCACGCCGTTTTCCCTTTATCAGTTCTGGCGGCGCTTGTAGGAGGGCGAGATGGAGGACGGATGGGGGGATCAGACATCCCTTCTGCCCGTCCCTTCCTGCTCGCCTCACGGATGGGAGGAGGAAGCCAAGTAAGCTCCATCCCTTTCGGGCCTTCCCCTGCCTCCTCAACCAGCTCTGCTGGTTTCTTTTTCTTTCTGGCAGCCTCTTTTTCCCTCTTCTGCTCTGCTCCTCCTTTCTTTCACTCTTCGGAGGGTGCCTGCACTCTCTTTCTTCCAAAGAGTTGGTAGTTTGGCGGGGAAGATGCTTTCATATGCATTCCCTCTCCTCCTTCTCTTCCAAGTTCAACTTGGAAGGTAGCCTTCTCTTTTTTAATCCCTCTGTCACCTTTGTCTCGAGCTGCCCGAGCCAACGGGGTCAACTATCCTTTATCCGAGCCAGTTTCTACACTAGGCAGAGTCAGTGGCTGGACACAGGAAGGTCATCCGAGTCAGTCGGGCGACGGGCTCATACGACGGCGCTAGATGGATCTTTTGCTTTTTTAACATGTAATCTATTGGCTTCGGCCTTCTTGATGTACAAACAGGTTGTTTGAATAAAAAGAAAGGAGCCTTTTGTCATATCTAATGTCGTCTGCACAATACTCAGTACTCAGAAGTAGAACTTGCGTAATGTAGTTGCGTCCCAAGTCCGAGGGATGGGTTCTCCTTCCATTGTAGACAGGCGGTATGCTCCTTTTCCAAGCATCTCGACCACTCGGTAGGGGCCTTCCCAGTTAGGGGATAACTTACCTGCCGCCTCAAGTGGTCGAGAGGCTTCGGCTTTCCTGAGGACGAAGTCTCCCGACTGGAAGTGTCTGTCTCAGACTTTGGTGTTGTAGTATCAAGTGAGGCGGCGTTGGTACTCCGTTGCTCTGATGCTGGCGATCTCCCGGATTTCATCTGCTAAGTCGAGATTTTTGAGCAGTTTTTGGTCGTTTGCCTCAGACGAGAAGCGGATGACTCTGAGGGAGGGGTTGCCGATCTCCAATGGGATGATGGCCTCGGTGCCATACACTAGTTGAAAAGGACTCTCACTGGTTGCCGTTCTGGGAGTCGTTCTGTGCGACCAAAGTACGTTCGGCAATTCCTCGAGCCAGCTGCCCTTGGCTTTTCCGAGCCTAGTCTTGATGCCTTTCAAGATAGCCTTGTTGGCATTTTCGAGGGTGGGCGACCGAAGTGAAGTGATTACGAATATTGAGGTCGGCGCATCTGTCTCGAAAGTACTGAGAATCAAATTGCTGACCATTATCGCTCACTATCACCCGGGGGATGCCGTAGCGACAGATGATCGACTTCTAGATGAAATTCCAGACGACTGTCTCGGTGATCCTTGCAGTGGCTTCGGCCTCGATCCACTTAGTAAAATAGTCGATGGCAGCGATAATGAACTTCTTCTGGGCCTGAGCTATGGGGAACGGCCCGAGGGTATCGATTCCCCAGCGAGCGAAAGGGTAAGGCTCAACTAGGGTGACGAGCTCCGTTGCTGGTTGATGGACCAAGTGGTCGAATCACTGGCAACGGTCACAACGTTGCGTGTAGGTCGAGCAGTCACGCTGTAGGGTGGGCCACCAGTAACCTCGCCGCAGCAAGATCTTGATGAGTGACCTTCCCCCCAAATGCGCTCCGCATAGACCTTCATGAACTTCTTCGATCGCTCGGTTGGCTTCGTCGGTACCGAGGCACTTCAGAAGAGGGCTAGAGAAGGATCTCCGGTAAAGTGCGCCATCCAGGGTGACGAATCATCGAGCTTGGTATTTCAACCTTCGGGTTTCCCGAGGGTCGGGAGGCTCCTCGAAGTCTTGGAGCCACGATAGGTAGGGGGTACGCCAGTCGCCTGGGCAGGCTGGGCCAATAGCTAGGAGCTCCGAATCAATGCTCGGGCACTCTAGCTCTTCGAGAAGGACCGATCTAGTACCCTCGGGGTCAAGAGAGGAGGCTAGCTGAGAGAGGGCGTCCGCTCGGGAGTTTTCCTTCCGAGCTATCCGGACTACCTCAAAACTCTCGAACTATTGTGCCACAGTCTTGACCAGTTGGAGGTATTTGATCATCGGTGCCTACCGAGCTTCATAATCGCCGTTGACCTGGCTAGCAACTAGTTGGGAGTCGGTGTGAATCCTGACTCGCTCAGCTCCTAACCACCGGGCCATGCGGGCTCCCGATATGAGGGCCTCGCACTCGGAAGCATTGTTGGATGCTTGGAAGTTGAACTTCAGGGCGTACTATAGCTCTGCCCCATCGGGGGACTTCAGGAGGATGCCGGCACCGCTCCCAGCTGAATTGGAAGATCCGTCAACGAACAGTTCCCAGGTCGGCCCGGGTGCGGACGAAGATCTCTCTTCAGTCAGGATGGTGCTCTCGGTGATGAAGTCGGCGAGCGCCTGGCCTTTGATATCCGAGTGAGGCCGATACAATATATCGTAGGCCCCGAGCATGATGGCCCACTTGACAAGGCGTCCCGAGGCTTCGGGGTGAGCGAGGATCTTCTTCAATGGTTCGCCGGTCGACACGGTGATGGAGTGCCCTTGGAAATAGGGTCGGAGGCGCTTGGCCAAGGTAACCAACGCTAGCACGAGTTTCTCGGTTGCGGGGTACCTTCTCTCAGCCTCGTTGAGCACCTTGCTTGTGTAGTAGACCGGTCTCTCGATTCCCGAGTAATTTTTGACTAGGATCGAGCTAACAGTGGATGGAGTTGCCGAGAGATAGAGATACAAGGCTTCCCCTGGGACGGGCTTGGAAAGTACTGGGGGCGAAGCCAGGAACTCCTTAAGCTCTGTGAATGCTCTTTGGCATTCCTTATCCCACGCGAATGTAGCAGATGCCATTTTGGGCCCCCTCAGCAGTTTGAAAAAGGGTAGGCATCGTTCAGCCGCGCAGGACAGGAATCTGCTGAGCGCAGCAATGCGCCCAGTGAGGCGTTGAACGTCTTTGATGCAGGTGGGTGGGCGCATGTCCAGGATGGCCTGGACCTTGTCGGGGTTGGCCTGAATCCCACCCTGAGTGACTAAGAAGCCCAAGAATTTCTCAGACTTTACCCCGAAGGCGCACTTGGCGGGGTTGAGCTTCATGTTGTACTTCAAGAGGGTGCTGAAAGTTTCTGCTAGGTTGGCGAAGTGGTCCTCGGCCTTGGGGGTCTTCACGAGCATGTCGTCAATATAGGCCTCGATGTTCCGACCGAGCTATCCCTCAAACATATGGTTGACTAGCCTTTGGTACGTGGCTCCGGCATTCTTCAACCCGAAAGGCATCCGGGTGTAGTAGTGTACGCCGAAGTCGGTGAAAAAGGTGGTCTTCTCGATGTCTTCGGGGTGCATTCTGATCTGGTGGTAACCTGAGTAGGCATCCAAGAAGCTGAGTATCTCATTACCCGAGGTTGAATCAACCAGTTGGTCGATGCTCGGTAGAGGATCGTAATCCTTTGGAGTAGCATTGTTCAAGTCGGTGAAGTCTACGCACATCCGCCACTTTCCTGAAGCTTTCGGCACCAGGACGATGTTAGCTAGCCACGTCGGGTACAGGACCGGCCTAAAAAGGCCAGTCTTCCGCCCCTTGGCGACCTGATCCTTGATAATCGTCTGCTTCTCTGGCACATGCTTCCTTCTGCGTTGTTGCACGGGCTTCATGGTTGGGTCGAGGTTGAGCTTATGCACCACCGTCTCTTCCGGTATCCCAGGGAGTTGATCATCAGACCATGCAAAGACCCAGATATACGCGGAAAGGAACTCTTTGTATTGCTGTTGAACCTCAGATGTTAGGTCGGCTCCGATCTTTACTCCTAGGGTCGGGTCGTCGTTCAAGAAAACCGCTAGTAATTCGCCTCCAGGTTCGGCGGTTATGGATTTTTCCTTGACTTCCCGGGGGCCCTTATTTTTCCCGTCCGGCCTTGTGGCTTCGACCGAGATATTGTAGCACCTTCGGGCCATTGCCTGGTTACCTCGGACTTCCCCCAATCCATTTTTGGTGGGGAACTTCATCTTTTGGTGATAGGTAGAAGGCACCGCTTTCGTTCGGCTGAGGATTCCTCGACCGAAGATTGCGTTGTACGCTATCATACCTTTGATCACTACGAAGTCCACCATGACCGTAACGGTCTTGGGTGGGGTGCCAAGAGTAACCGGCAGGCATAGGGCTCCCTCGGGATAGGTGGCCTGGCCATTGAACCCGTACAGGGGGGTCTGGATCGGGCGGAGTTTAGACGGATCCTCCCCCATCTTAAGGAAACATTCATAGGATAATACATCAGAGGCACTTCCATTGTCAACCAGAATCATGTCTACATTACAATGGTTTATTGTGGCCGATATCACTAGGGCGTCATCGTGCGGGGTGCTCAGCCCCTCCAGGTCTTGGTCGGAGAAGGTTATGACCTGGGGTTCGCTGGGCGGGGCCCTGGGAGGCTCGATGACTCGGCTCGCCCGCTCAGCATGACGCTTCCTTCCCCGGCCACTGTCTCCTCCCGATTCAGCTCCTCCGACGATGACGTTGATGTGGACCCCTCGGGGGGCATTGTCTATCTCCTCTGGGGTGCCTCGGTCTTCCTGGTGCCCGGCCACGAACCAGGAGAGGTGCCCTTGACGAATGAGACACTCGATCTCGTCCTGGAGCTGGTGTCAATCACCGGTATGATACCCGTGGTCGTTGTGGAACCGGCAATGCTTGCTGTGACTGTGGTTCTTTGACTTCATTGGCTCGGGTTGGCGGAGGAGGCCCGATCCTTTGATGTCTTCATAAATCTCGTATACTGGAGCGGTTAGGGGAGTGTACCGCTCGTACTTCCGCGACGGTTCCTTGTGTTCCCCGTCTCAGTTCTGCCTTTTCCCTTGGCCCGAGCTTGGCTCGGTTGCCCGCTTCTTGTCCCCCTCCCGACCTGAGCCGGTTGCGTCTCGGCAGGCACTGAGTACTTCCTCGCACTCGGCGTGACGCAATGCCAGAGTCACTAGCGCAGCAAGGGTAGAGGGAGGGTCGAGGACAAGCTCGCGGTGGAGGTTCTCGTCGCGGGTGCCCCCGGTCAGAGCGGTTATGACCGAGGTGACATCCAGGTGGGGGATCCTCAGGTCTTCCAATTTAAATCGGAGGATGTAGGCCCGAAGTTTTTCCCCTTCCACCTGTTTGAGGGCCAAAAGCCCCGCTACCGACCTAGGGGGGCCGCTACCGGTGAAACTCTCCTTGAATACTCGCCTGAACGGCTTGAAGTGTCGGATGGATTCAGGGGCGAGGGCCCAGAACTATGCTTGGGCGCCTTGGACCAGGGTGGTCGCAAAGGCTCGGCACTTGATGGCGTCGGATGCTCTCTGAAGGGTCATCAGAGCGTCGAAGCTGTCAAAGTGGTCGGCCGGGTCGCCCTGGCCGTCGTAGGGCTTGAAGGTCGGGATAGAGATTCGGGGAGATACCTCTGCCTTCAGGATATGGTCGGAGAACGGGGATCTCTCCTCATCGTCTGGTGGAGAGGTCTTCTGCAGAGCTCGCAGGGCGCGCTCCTGCTCTGCGAAATGCCTCTCGAATTCTCACAGTCGGAGGGATAGCTTCGGCTGCCGCTGCGCCGTAGGGCTGAGGGGGCGTGAAGGCAGGATGTCTTGGCATTCCCTGGGGACTTCGGTCTCCGGGAGGGGACGGCGTGCCCCATGCCTGCCCCGCCTCGGCGTGGAGGAAGCCTCTTGCTCCGGAGGGGGGGCTTGCGAGGGTCCTCCTACTTTGTTGCGGATGAGCTGCTGTCCTCGGAGGGTGTAGCGGACTCCGGTGGTGTGCTGGGACACGTTCTCACAGGGAGGGCTCTCCGGAGGGGCGCGTGACCTTCCATCCCTGGTCGCCTGGGTCCTCATGAGTTCCACGAGAACGTCCAATTTCGCGTTGAGGGCTTCGAAGGCGACGACGCCGCCGTTGAGCGGCAGCCCTACTATCGTGGGAGGAGGGGGCGGCAGCCCGGCCGCAGGCGGAGGGGGCGGTCCATCGGCGGGAGTGCTGGCACCGGAGGGGGGGTTTTGGGAGGCTTGTGAGGGGCCTTCCCCCGCCGCCACCGTGGCCTTTCCCCTGTCACCGGCGGACCTCCTCCCTGTACTTCTTCTTACCATACTGTCTCTTTGGTCGTTTCCCACAGACGGCGTCAGATGAAGGGGCGTGATCTCGCGCGGGTCCTGAGCTGGGAGGATGATCACCAGATAATGAACTGCAAAGAAAGGGAAATGAATTAGGAGGCCTAGGGATAGTTCCCTGGGAAAACCCTCTGATGCTTAAGTCAGTAGAGAAATGGTGGAAGTTATTGAGGGAGGTTGAAAGAGATGCGCGAGATTCCCCAACACCAAGATGGTGAAGTGGTTCCTGCTCAGGGAGTGTTAGGCCTCTATCTGCCTTACCTGCTGCCGGAGGGAGTCCTTGGTTTATATAGCGAGCTCCCCCGAAGAGTCCCATAAGCTGAGGAGTTTTAGACGGGAGTTACGTCCTCATCATGAGATCGTTACATCCTCATCGTGGGCTCTTCATGACCTTGGGAGATCGTGGCACCCTTATCCCGCTGAACTCCTGCTCATAAAGGACTGTCAACGGCTGCATGGATAAGCATTTGTAAGTTGATCCAAGCATGAGAAGTGCCAGCCCTGTCTGGGCGATGGGCGTAGCTCAGATGCATTCAGATCGGAGTGGGCGCGGAGCGCCTGCCCTTATCTCAGTGGGGAGATGGCTCGGGCGTGGGTCTTCCTCCGTTCTGACGTTCGGACCTTCCGAGCCTAAGGGCCGCCGAGGAAGGATGGGATCCCGAGTGTTCTTTCTTGGGCTTTTATGGCCGAAGTGGGCCCGAGAGGGCTGTCACTTGGATGAGCTGAGCCTCGTTCGGTCCTGATGGGCCTAGTTTGGCTGCTCTTAATCGCGCTACAAAAATTCCCCTCTCCAGGCCTCATATTGAGTGAGTCCCTGAGGAGGGACCTCATAAGATTGGTCATATTGACCATCCTCATAATCGTATGAATACTCTTGATTGGCCATGTTGACGATTCTACCTGAATGAAGTTTCATGATTATAATAAGAAATTATTTCAAGCAAACAAGATCAACACTTAAATAAATGGTCCAATAAGTTGCCAAACAAGTTATGATGCTTAGGGAGGATTTTAATGTTCTTTGAGTTTAATCAAGGATGAATTTTTAATGGAGTAGTTAGGCCTCTCTTCAATGTAGATCTTAGTTTCAATTTGGATGTATTCTCTGGGTTAACTAGGTTCTTTCTCTCTCCTCACC
Source organism: Amorphophallus konjac (assembly GCA_022559845.1). Lineage (NCBI taxonomy): Eukaryota > Viridiplantae > Streptophyta > Magnoliopsida > Alismatales > Araceae > Amorphophallus > Amorphophallus konjac. The sequence goes on along the minus strand of CM040125.1, from coordinate 167,080,904 downwards.
AACGCATGGGTCAACTAAACTCCGGGGTTCTTCAAAGGTACAACCAGCCCGGCATCCGTGAGGGAATCCACTGGTGCGGGGACTTATGGAGGCCTTGGTCAAGGAATTTCCAATCTAAAGAGACGGAATGCTCAATGGAGGGTCTTTCTTTTCCCAAGAAAGTGTAAGGGATCCTAAAAGTGTAGAGAGAGGAGGTCTCTCAACCAAATGTCCTAGAATGCAAGCTAATGCAAACAGGATCAACAATAATGCAAAGAAAATCAATAATGCAATCAAACAAGTCAAAACAATGGAAGATATAGCAATTTCGTGAACACACAGGGAAATAGCGACCAGACAGTGGTCGCTGTCTCAGTAAACAGCGACTGTATGACAGCCGTTGATATAATAACAGGTGCCTCTATGAAGGGGTGCTAATATCAGCAACAGTAAACTGCTACGAAAAATAGTCAACAGTGACTCAGGAATTGGCGCCTTGGAGTTAGGCACTGAATGTATGAATAACGCCGCTGTGACGGGACGCAGATCATAAAAACATTAAATAATATGAAAAATGATCTGATGAGCACCTCTGTGAGAGGTCGTTGTCTCATAAAATAGCACCTTCTGAGCAGTCACTGATCAGCTTCAGAGAACAGAGAGAAATGTAAGCTGCCAGAATATCAAATTTTCTTTTTTTTAAAAAAAATGCTATGGACAGTGCAAAAATTGGCTAATCAAGTGGGGGGTGTGCACGTGGTGCACAAAGGGAGTGTACTACGTGGAACACAAAGGAGGCGCACACGTGGGTGCCAAAAGGAACGGCACACGTGGGTGCCAAAGGGAGGGGTAATCAAAATAAAAACAGTAAGAGTCTCACCATGATCGCCTATTTGTGAACGTGTCACATAGATATTTTTTAAAAAGAAAGAAAAGTTAAAATGTAAATATGAAGAATCATGAAGATGATAACAATAGTGGAAGGGGAAGGGAGCATGTGATGCTACTTTGGAGTGTGATCGCCAGAGGAATTACCTTAAAAGAAGAAGTGTGATCGCGAAGAATACCATGTAAGCGGGTGTAGACGTGGATCCAACTTTCTCTTCCAACCGGCCGGCCGATGAAGGGGGTTTTTACTCTTGATTACCCTTAAAAGAAAACAATCAAAGACAAAAATCTGGATTAGCCAAGCGCTGTGTAGTATCTATACTCAATAGAATGATGATATGCAAGATGGGCATGAACACACCTTACGGTTTTGTTTTAAAACCCCTCAGAGGAGTAAAGGGGGGAAGAGTATGTATGCAACAGGGAAATATGAAATATGCTAAGATGTACTAACGGATGATGAGAATAGTGATGATAATAATGCAGAAAGAAATAAAAGGGAGAGAGAGTATCCTCTTCTGCGCCTGTGAGCAGGATAGAGGGAGAATGGAAGATGAAAGCTCAAGCCTTGCCCCAAGCAACACCACGACAGCGGCAGCAAGGAATAGCTGCAGCAAATTCTAGAAGACAAACTCTCAATCCAGGGACGTGTGTGTGTCAGTTCTCACGCGAGAGAAATTGAATGGGTATTTATAGGGATGAAAACCTTATTCCCGTAGGATAAGATCAAAGGAAGATAACCATCAACCATGATCCCTTTCCCTCGATTGATCACAGAGTTTAAAACAAGGAAGGAGTTTGTCTGGGAAGGTTGCGGATGAGACGGAAACAAAAACTAAAATGGCGACCTAGAAACAGTCGCTGTTCTAAATAGCGCCCCAGGGCCTGCCGCTATTTCACTTGAATTTTAGACTTTCCATATTTTAAAAATTCATAATCCGCGACCGCGCACAGAAGCGTTCATTAATGAGCGCCCGTCGGGAAGGCGTCATTTCAAGGATTTAATTTCGATTGAAAATTTGAAAAGAATATAAACAGCGCCCCTGCGCACGGTCGTTTACTCAATGAAATAGTGACACTGCAAAGGGCGTTATTTAAAAGGTGACTTGGTGACAGTCGTTATTCGAAGAAAATCTAAAGAAATGGGAAAACCAACTTATTAATCCAGTAATGAAGTCCACTTTGGGGCATTACATCGTGACATGAAATTTACCCAACATAGCACTGATTTTGGCGCATCTACAATCGCCTTTGCCGCATGTTCAGCTCCTTTTGGGAGAATAAATACTTGAGGATTTTATGATCGAAATATACTATGAATTGTTCTCCGTAGAGATAGTGTCTCCAGATCTTTAAGGCAAACACCACCGCGGCCAACTCTAAGTCATGCACCGGGTAGTTCTCTTCATGCTTCTTCAGTTTCCGGGAAGAGTACGCAGTGACCCTTCTATTTTGCATCAATACACATCCGAGGCCAATACCAGAAGCATCGATGTATACCTCATATTTCTCTCCTTCAAATGGCAATGATAAGACTGGAGTAGTGGTCAAGAGATCCTTCAAAGCTTGGAAACTCTTCTCACAGTCTTCATTCCACTCATAAGGCACTTCCTTGCGAGTCAACCGAGTGAGAGGAACAGCAATCTTGGAGAAGTCCTTGATGAAACGCCGATAGTAACCAGCAAGACCCAAGAAGCTTCGAATCTCTGTTGCATTCGTTGGTTGTTCCCAATTCTTCACGGCCTCGACCTTTGATGGGTCGACAGAAATTCCATCGTTCGAGACTACATGGCCCAAGAAGGATACTTCCTCTAGCTAGAACTTGCATTTGTTGAATTTGGCATACAATTTATTTTTCCTTAATATTTGCAATACCTTCTTCAGATGTTCTTAATGATCTTCTTCGGTCTTTGAATAGATCAGAATATCATCAATAAAGATCACAATAAATTGGTCTAAGTAGGGCCTGAATATGCTGTTCAGTAACTGCATAAAAGCTGCTGGGGTATTTATTAGTCTGAAAGGTATAACAGTAAATTCATAATGCCCATACCTGCTTCGGACTAATGTTTTATGAATGTCTTCTTCTTTGATCTTCAGTTGGTGGTAACCAGAACGAAGATCAATTTTGGAGAAGTATGTAGCTCCAGGTAGTTGATCAAACAGCTCATCAATTCTTGGCAGCGGGTACTTATTTTTGATTGTGAGGTGATTTAGCTGCTGATAATTAATGCATAGTCTCATCCATCCGTCCTTCTTTTTGACGAATAGCACGGGTGCTCCCCATGGGGAAGTACTTGGCCTGATGAAACCCTTTTTCAATAACTTCACTAGCTACTCTTCTAGCTCTTTCAGCTCAGCGGGGGATATTTTGTATGGTGCCTTGGAAATAGGACCAGCACCAAGGACAAGGTCGATTGTGAGCGACACTTCCCTTTCCGGGGGTAATCTAGGCAATTCTTCCATAAAAACATCGGGAAAATCTCGAATTACACGGATGTCTTCAAGTTTAATCTCCTCGACTTCCATGGCAGTCACGAATGCTATGAAAGCCATACATCCTTTACTTACAAGTTTGCTAGCTCGGAGAGCTGAGATAAGAGGGGATTTATTTAGAGGGCTAGTGTAAACCAGCTCCGGGAAATCCACGAAAGTTACCTTGCCATGTCGGCAATCTACAGTTGCTTGATACGTGGATAACCAGTCAGCACCTAGTATGACATCATACCCCTTCATATCTAGGCATATCAAGTCGACAGGTAGATTGTTTCTTTTAACCATAACCTCACAATTTGGATAGTGATACATGATATCAGACTCATTCCCAAGAGGCGTAGATATGACCAAATCTAAGAGTTCAGGTTTCTTAGAAAATGAAGCAACAAATTTCTTGGAAATGAATGAATGAGTTGCTCCGGTATCAAATAAAACTTGTGCAATTTTAGAACAAATAGTTAGAGTACCTTCCACAATTCCACCTTCTATGGGTTCCATCTCGTGGAGAGCTTACAGACGACCTTGTTTCTTTGCTGGACGTTTCTCATCTTTAGTGGCTTGCTCATTCATCAATGGGCAATCAGGAATTCGATGATCTCGGCTTCCACATCGTAGACAGGCTCCTAGTTTCCTCCAACATTTCTCGGCTTTATAAGCAACCTTGTCACAGTATTTACAAATTTTCTTAGAAGGTGTAATGGTGGAGAAGGGCTTGTCATTCTTTTGAAACCTCTTTCCCTTGGAGGACTCCCCTCCATTGAAGAACTGCTTCTTATTGAATGATGGTTTGAATTTTCCTGGGCTTGTGACAGGTTCCTTCTTGTCCTTTCCTCGAATCCTTTCAGATAATTCGGTGGCGTCTTCTAGCAATTGGGCACACCGAACCATCTCCGAGTAGACTTGGATGTCCATCGGTGCAAGTTGTGTAATATAGTGGGGCCGAAGCCCGTTGAGGAACCTTCTCGCCATCATCTTTTTAGTACACACCAAGTGGGGTGCATACCTGGACAGTCTTGAGAACTGGGCCTCATACTCGGCCACTTTCAGGGTCCGTTGTTTTAGTGCGGCAAATTCCGCGGCCTTCTTCTCCTGAATACGGTCGGAGAAGTACTTGTTGTTGAAATGTTCAACAAAGTCATCCCATGTGACATGGTCGTCAGGCAATGTTGCTTCTACGGATTCCCACTAGCCTCGAGCGTCCCGCTCTAGTTGAAATATAGCCAGTAGGACTCTTTCCTCATCCGTGCATTGCATTGCATAGAAAATTCTGTCAATCTCCTTCAACCAGTTTTTAGCATGTTCGGGGTCAGAAAAACCCGTGAATCTTGGTGGGTTCATGTTGCGAAAACCTCTGTGGAGATCACCGGCTCCATGGTTAGCTCCGCCTTGCGCTACTTGCTGTAGTGCCTGCGTAAGACCTTGCACGGTGCGCTGCATCTCGTGCCACTGTGCTCTTTCAGCGGTAATGATCCTATAATAGAATTTAAGGGTACTAAGTATCATGTTTAATTTATAAGGTCGAATGTCATTATAGAACTTAACCCATGCCTCTACCCATCTTACCGGTATAAGGTGTAAACCTATCCTTGGACTTGGGTTTTACCTAGATTTCAATCATGACTTCTAATTTCCTAACCTCTTATTGCCTAGGAAATTAAAATCCTAGGCTCTGATACCACGAAGACTGTCACGCCCCGAGCGCAGAAGATACTCGGGTCGTGGCCAGCATATATAGAACCAATCGATCAGAGCAGTAAATTTTTTTTTTGAAAAAAGACAGAGTGTGCAAAATTCTAAATTTCTAAAATGATACCAAATGTCCAAGATGACAATCATACCATTAATCCATTAACGATAATTCTAGTCCATTATTCAAATCCATCTATTGGGCTACAAGCCTCAACAAGTTTCATTAGACTAGACCAGTCATAACTAAAGATACATGGTAAGACTTAAAACATAAAGGACACGACTAATTGGTAGTAGATGAGCGGTGACTCTAGCACTCTTCACTCGGTCTCATTCCTGTTCATATGGATGTCGCTATCCGAATTACCTGAAAAATGTTAGAATGCAACTGGATGAGCGAATCGCTCAGTAGGAATTACATCTCAAGTTCGAGCAATCTTTAAGTGGTTTACATGTTACGTGTAATGTGGTATAACAGTGCATGATGATCAAGTAAGAAATTCAGGTATACAGGTATATCTATGCATGATGAACAAGTAAGAGATCAAGAACTGTATAGAGAGAGTATCGCATGATTTCAAGTATTTGATAAGCAGGATATCAAGAACTTTCTAGATGTTGATGCCATTTTTCAGGCAAGCAAGAACTCATGTACAAGTAAGTAAGAATCATGTTCAAGCAAGTAAAATTCGTGTTCTAGCGAGTAGTATCAAGTACGTGTCAATAGAATTGGCTATTTCAATCAAGCAAGTACCTTGCCCTTTTTTTTTCGGGCCACGCAAGTCAAGTATTGCCTTTTCTGGGCCACGCAAGTCAAGTCAAGTAAGTAGAGAGAGTAAGTGTGGAATGTCTCTAGTCAAGCAAGTCAAGCAAGTACTTCGGTGCAATGCTTAAACACCGTGATCATTCAACTCCCATGGGCACAAGTACTTTCGGGCGCTCCTCCCAGGACCAGATCGGGCCTTATATGCACAGCATTTATGTATTTCTTTCAACATCCACTCTCATTTTTATAGCCAATATAGAATTTCAAGGGTTGACCATTGTAGGATATACATAAGGTAGACTGTCACGCCCCGAGCGCGGAAGATACTCGGATATGCGCGACGAGTTTATATCAATCATGTCAATCAGAGTAGTAGTGTATTCGACACCAAAACAGAGATGCGCAAAATAGAAAGATAACCCAATCCTTTATTTCATAATGGATAGACTATTACAAATCCAATAGTCTATTCAATTAAAAAGGAAAAGTACATAGTTGACTCAAGAAAATAGGAAAAAGACTAGATGACACTTGGAAAAGCTCTAGCTCTTTCACTCTTGACCATTCCCATCCGATTGACTTCCCTCGTCGTCGGAATTACCTGAAAAGTAGGGAACACACGGAGTGAGCGAATGCTCAGTAGGAAATTATATCTCAAGCGCTATCAAGGGGTTTAAATAATTACATCTTTCATGTATGTACTGTAGCTATGCATGCTCGTATAAAACGACAAGATAGAGAGAGACTTTATCAATAAGACAGCAAGATGAACTAGTCATGAGCTTTCAAGAAAAGATAACAAGATATTCAAGCAAGTATTTTTTTAGCAAGTCATGTCAAGAACTTTGGCTATCATGTATCAAGCAAGTAAGTAATTACCCTTTCTCGGGTCACGCAATTCATGTCAAGTCAAGTACGAGTCAAGTACAAGATTTGTATGGAATGTCCAATCAAGCTAGTCATGCACTCGGTATAATGCCAGATACCTTATCATTCAACTCCCATGGGCACAAGTACTTTCGGGCGCTCCTCCCAGGACCAGATCGGGCCTTATATGCACAGCATTTATGTATTTCTTTCAACATCCACTCTCATTTTTATAGCCAATATAGAATTTCAAGGGTTGACCATTGTAGGATATACATAAGGTAGACTGTCACGCCCCGAGCGCGGAAGATACTCGGATATGCGCGACGAGTTTATATCAATCATGTCAATCAGAGTAGTAGTGTATTCGACACCAAAACAGATATGCGCAAAATAGAAAGATAACCCAATCCTTTATTTCATAATGGATAGACTATTATAAATCCAATACTCTATTCAATTAAAAAGGAAAAGTACATAGTTGACTCAAGAAAATAGGAAAAAGACTAGATGACACTTGGAAAAGCTCTAGCTCTTTCACTCTTGACCATTCCCATCCGATTGACTTCCCTCGTCGTCGGAATTACCTGAAAAGTAGGGAACACACGGAGTGAGCGAACGCTCAGTAGGAAATTATATCTCAAGCGCTAGCAAGGGGTTTAAATAATTACATCTTTCATGTATGTACTGTAGCTATGCATGCTCGTATAAAACGACAAGATAGAGAGAGAATTTATCAATAAGACAGCAAGATGAACTAGTCATGAGCTTTCAAGAAAAGATAACAAGATATTCAAGCAAGTATTTTTTTAGCAAGTCATGTCAAGAACTTTGGCTATCATGTATCAAGCAAGTAAGTAATTACCCTTTCTCGGGTCACGCAATTCATGTCAAGTCAAGTACGAGTCAAGTACAAGATTTGTGTGGAATGTCCAATCAAGCTAGTCATGCACTCGGTATAATGCCAGATACCTTATCATTCAACTCCCATGGGCACAAGTACTTTCGGGTGCTCCTCCGAGGACCAGATCGGGCCCTATATGCGCAGGCATTTATCATGTATATTTGACATCCACTCTTGTATATATATAGCCAATATGGAATTTCAACAATTTAAACTTGTAGACACGTAGGATAACTTTGAGAGAATGGAATCCAAAAATACGACATTGGACATAGATAGGCGATAACAACGGTACAATCACGATGAACGATGAAACTAGGTGGAATTAGGTTCCCTTAACTCGGGTACCATGACAAATAAGTATGGACATTCTTTATATAGAATTGAGGTCCACATGAACAGTATATCAAAGGCGAGATACCCTCATTCTTATTATAGAATTGAGGTCCACAAGAACATCAACAAATGGCATGATATCATCATCCCATTAAGAATTCTCATGATATACTCTTTGCATATCATAAGGGCCGGTATACCATATTTTCTTTAGAGTGACATGGCATTCAATAGTGTAATGGGTTTTTAGGGTACAACCAGCTCAGTCGGCCTTGAGGGAATCCAAGGCTCGAGGAGTCTTACGGAGGTCTCTATGACTAACTCGCTAGTCCAAAGGAACGGAATGTCCAATGGAGAGCTTGTATGTCAATGAGAATTGAGGGTGATCGATAAAACATCATGAAACGTGCGACTATACTCACGGAGTGGAGATATAGTGCCGATATACACATATATATAGATATATTGAAACCATCGGTTATCAGAAACAGGCAAAAATATTTTTACAGGAAAATAACGACTTAAGTAAAGTCACTACTCAAGTAATTAACGCCTTCAATAAAGGCGTTTATCTATTTTACATTTTTGTAAGATTTTAATATTTCAGTATTTTACCAAAAACGCGCCCTGGTAAGGGGCGTTCAATTTCAAGTTGACGACATATACAATGGTCGTTCATTCTTTACTTCTATTTTTGTAGAATATATATTTTCAGTAATTTATCAAAAACACGCCCTGTACATGGGCGTTACTTTTCAATCCACGCCCTGAACAGGGGCGTTAGTCAAGTGAGAGACGACCTATATAGGGTCGTGAATTCAAGAATTTACAATATTTCAGGAAATAAAATTCCAAGAGACAAGAGGCATGATCATGACAGAAAATTAGCAGGAATTCACAGGTCGAGTCATGCAATATATATTAGATTGGATATTTCATATCTATTGAATTTTTAACGTGGATCAATTATTAATTACATGTGATTTTCATGAGATTAACGCCTACAGGGCAGGGCGTCAAATCTGAAATTGACGACCTGGTGCAGGTCGTTTCTTTAAAGTAGCGCCCTGGACACGGGCGTCTCTTGCAAAAATATTACAGAAACGTGTAGAAACCATCAGGAAACTTATATACATGACATGCATGATGTGTTACTATGAATTTAATTTGTTTGGGCTACGTTGCTTGAGAAAACCTACCTTTTCGATGATAAACTGACAGATGAACAGATGTAGGTTCTGAACGATACTCTGTTTTATAAACAGAGTCTTTTTGAAGCTTTCGATCCTAATAGCAGCAACAAGGGTAATTAAGAGGATGTGGATGAAGAACCCTCAATTCTTCAGTAGGTTATGATGACTTCCCTACAGAGAAATAAGATGAAGAAACATTAGTTTTTCTTCATAATACTTACTGAAGGTAGAGGAAAGAAGAACTTACCCTTTTGTTCTTCACAACGTGAATCTTCTTAACCTGTAAGAAGAGAAGAAGACGAAGAACCTGTTAATGTTTTTCATACCATCGTAAACAGAAAAGAAGAAGAAAGAACCTTGGTTATTCACATACCGTAGAATAGTCCGAACGCCAAATAGCGTTCTCGGTTCAAGCAGTAGGTTATTTATAGGATTTAGGTTAACCTAATAGAGTTAGTGTTCGATTGGAAGTAACACTTCCATATAGAGTTATTACTACATTCGAACTCTTTCTCATAGTTATCAACTTACCCTGGATAGACTCCTGGGTCGAACGAAACTCAAACTAAATTAGCGACCTAGGTCAGGGCGTCGAATTTAAATTGACGTCTTGTCAAGCGTCGTTTCTTGTTGAAACGCGTCCACGCAAGGGACGTTACGCTAACTTGCCCTTTTTATTTATTTTGGTCGTTTGAAATTTGACGCCTTGACGTGTGGGCGTCCTTTCTTCAAAACACGCCTTATGTAAGGGTATTTTCTTGTAAAGTAGCGCCTATATCTGAGGCGTTATTTTCATCAGGGTTTAATTATTTTTATTCCAAGCTCTTTCGTTTACTTATTAAATCTTTTAATCTATTTTGATTTATTTTATTTATGAGGGTTGCTACACCCTCCCCCACTTAAAAATAATTTGGTCCCCAAATTCCATATCATACATTTACATATGGAGAGTGTAGAGTATGTACCTTCTAAAATAAATCTGGAAATCGTTTCCTCATAGATTCCTCGGTCTCCCATGTAGCTTCATGTTCTGAATTCTTATTCCATTATACTTTTAGCATGGGAATAACCTTATTCCTTAGGGTACGTACTTCTCGATCTAAGATCTTCATAGGCTTCTGTTCATACGTGAGATCCTTCTGGATTACTAGGTCTCCATGTTCGATAATATGTGATGGATCATGCACATACTTCTTCAACATAGATTTGTGGAACACATTATGTACTTCGGATAATTGAGGTGGCAATGCGATGCGATAAGCAACCTCGCCAACTCTTTCTAGTATCTCAAAAGGTCCGATAAATCTTGGTGTAAGCTTGCCCTTAACACCAAATCTTCGTATTCCACGTCCAGGCGATATCTTGAGAAATACATGATCTCCAACTTGGAATTCAAGATCTCTTCTTCTTGTGTCAGCATAAGCCTTTTGTCTAGACTGAGCAACTTGCAGTCTTTCTTTCATCAATTGTATCTTCTCGGTAGTGTCCCTTACCATTTCTGGACCTAACAGTTGTTTCTCTCCAACTTCGTCCCAGCATAAGGGTGATCGACAACTCCTTCCGTATAAAGCTTCGAAAGGTGCCATTTGTATACTTGCCTGGTAACTATTATTGTATGCAAATTCTACCAACGGCAAGTGATCATGCCAGCTTCCATCGAAATTCATGATGCAAGCTCTGAGCATATCTTCAACCACCTGATTAGTTCTCTCGGTCTGACCATCCGTTTGAGGATGAAAAGCTGTACTAAAGTTAAGTCTCGTTCCCAACGAATGTTGTAGTCCTTTCCAAAAATGAGAAGTAAAACGGGGATCTCTGTCAGACACGATTGAAACAGGAATACCATGTAATCTGACTATTTCCTTGATGTATAGTGCAGCTAAGACATCAACTGACCATCGACTCTTGATTGGCAAGAAATGCGCTGATTTAGTCAATCGGTCAATGATAACCCATATTCCATCATGTCCTCTTTTTGATTTAGATAAACCCATGATGAAATCCATACCAATATCCTCCCACTTCCATTTGGGAATATCCAGTGGATGTAATTTTCCAGCAGGCTTTTGGTGTTCTGCCTTGACCTGTTGGCCTGTGAGACAACGTGATACATAGTCTGCTATTTCCCTTTTCATGTTGGGCCACCAAAAATTTCTTTTCACATCTTGGTACATCTTGGTAGATCCAGGATGAATAGTATACCTTGACATATGAGCTTCATCTAAGACCTTCTTCTTCAATTCTAGACAGTCCGGTATACAAGTTCTATTCTTGAACATTAATCTTCCATCAGAAGCTAATTGGAAATCCGATTGTCCTTCTAATCTGCCCTTGATTTCTACTAATGTAGGATCATCATTCTGAAGTGCTTGTATTTCAGACAATAAATCTGACTGTATGCTTACATGAGACAATGTGACACATCTAGGGTCTGTGTCCATGCTTATATTGAGTTTAGAGAATTGTTCTAGCAATTTCCATTCTTGAATCAGACAATTGGCTAATAGTGCTCTTGGCTTTGGACTAAGGGTATCTGCTACATGATTACCCTTTCCGGGATGATATTGTATATTGAAGTCGAAGTCCTTGAGATATTCCAGCCATTTTCTTTGCCTCATATTTAGTTCCTTCTGTGAGAAAAGATATTTGAGACTCTTGTGATCGGAGTATACAGTAAACTGTACTCCATAAAGATAATGTCTCCATATTTTGAGTGCAAATACTACCGCGGCCAATTCTAAGTCATGGACGGGGTAGTTCTCTTCATGCTTCTTTAATTGACGAGAAGAGTAGGCTATAACCTTCCCTTGTTGCATTAGAACACACCCGAGGCCAATGCCAGAAGCATCAGTGTATACCTCGAACTTTTCTCCTTCAATTGGCAATGCTAAGATAGGAGCTGTAGTAAGATGATCCTTGAGAGTTTGGAAGCTTCTCTCACATTCCTCATCCCATTCATAACGGATCTCCTTGCGAGTTAACCTTGTAAGTGGCACGGCGATTTTAGAGAAATCCTTGATGAATCGCCTGTAATAGCCGGCAAGACCTAAGAAACTTCGGATCTCGCTAGCATTGGTCGGTCTTTCCCAGTTCCTTACAGCTTCAACCTTTGATGGGTCTACAGACAAGCCATCCTTTGATATAACATGTCCGAGAAAAGTCACTTCTTCAAGCCAGAATTCACACTTGCTAAGCTTTGCATATAATTGGTTTGTCCTTAATATTTGTAATGCAATCCTCAACTGTTCCTCATGCTCTTCCTTGGTCTTGGAATAAATCAATATATCATCAATAAAGACCACCACGAATTGATCTAAATAAGGCCTGAATATACTATTCATTAACTGCATAAAGGCAGTAGGGGCATTCGTTAGTCCGAAAGGCATAACAACAAATTCATAATGGCCATACCTGCTTCTGAATGCGGTTTTATGAATATCCTCGTCCTTGATTCTTAGTTGGTGATATCCGGACCTGAGATCAATTTTGGAAAAGTACATGGATCCTGAAATTTGATCAAACAATTCATCGATTCTCGGCAGTGGATACTTGTTCTTGATAGTGAGGTGATTCAATTGTCGATAGTCGACGCATAACCTCATGGATCCGTCTTTCTTCTTTACAAATAATACAGGCGCTCCCCACGGGGAAGTACTTGGTCTAATGAATCCTTTCTTAATGAGTTCCATCAATTGCTCCTTTAATTTCTTGAGTTCAGCAGGTGACATCCTATAAGGTGCCTTTGACACTGGACCGGCACCAGGGACTAAATCAATGGTGAAGGCCACTTCTCTTTACGGGGGTAATCCCGGCAAATCTTCTGGAAACACGTCCGGAAATTCTTGCACTACTAGAATGTCTTCTAGCTTAATCTCCTTAGCTTCTTTAACTGTGACACATGCGAGGAAAGATGCACATCCTTTCCTGATGAGCTTGCTAGCTCGGAGAGCTGAAATAATAGGGGATTTGCTCCGACTCTTGGGGCTAGCAAATATTAGTTCTGGAAATTCCTTGAATGTAACCTTACTATTGCGGCAATCAACCGTTGCCTGATACTTGGATAACCAATCTGCCCCTAGTATAACATCATACTCTTTTAGATCTAAACATATGAGGTCAATAGGGAGATTTCTACCCTGAACCAATACTTCGCAGTTTTGGTAATGATGTGTAATATCAGTCTCATCATCTAGAGGAGTAGACAAAACTAACTTTATCCATTCCGGTTCTAGGGGTAATGGGTCAACAAACTTCTTAGAAACAATAGAATGCGATGCACCAGTATCAATTAAGACATATGCATTCCTGGAACAAACTTTCAATGTACCTTCCACTAAGCCGCCTTCTTCTTCTTGCTCGGTCTCCTTGATTGCATGAAGACGAGCATTCTTGGTTACTGGGTGTTTTCCGTCAACGGCTTGATCGCTAAGTAATGGGCAATCGGGAATCCGATGCTCACGACTCCCACAACGGAGACATGCTCCTAGTTTCCTCCAGCATTCTTCTGCTCTATGACCCGCTTTATCACAATGTTTGCACACTGTATTTGGAGAGGTAGTGGTGATAGAGAAGGGCTTGGTCTTCTTGAACTTTTGCTCTTGCGAGGGAATACCTCCATTGCTAGGCCTCTACTTGAAGTTGGGTTTAAAGGAACCCGAACCTGTAACCTGTTCCTTCTTATCCTTACCACGAATCCTATCAGACAGTTCCGTGGCATCTTCTAATAGTTGAGCTCGGCGTACTATCTCCGAGTAGACTTGAATGTCCATCGGCGCCAGTTGGGTAATAGCTTGGGGCCTGAGCCCATTAAGAAACCTCCTAGCTTTCATTTTCTCGGTGCTAACTAGATGCTTGGCATACCGAGACAATCTAGAGAATTAGGCCTCATACTCGGCCACTGACAAGGATCGTTGTTTTAATGCAGCAATTCTGCAGCCTTCTTTTCCTGAACTCGGTCCGAGAAATATTTTGCGTTGAAGTGTTCAACGAATTCCTCCCACAAAACCTGATCTTGATTTATAGTAGCCTCTATTGATTCCCACCAGCATCTAGCATCCCTTTCTAACTGAAAAGTAGCTAATAAAACTTTATCCTGATCCGTGCATTGCATAACGCGAAATATACGTTCTATCTCCCTAATCCAATGTTCAGCGTCATCTGGATCAGTAGAACCCGTGAACTTGGGTGGGTTCATGTTCTTGAAAGTCTGGTGGAGACTTCCTGCTCGTTGTCCACCTCCTTGTGCTACTTGTTGCAACACTTGAGTCATGCCTTGAAGGGTACGCTGCATGTTATGCCATTGAGCACGTTCGGCAGCCATTATCCTACAATTACAATAACTAGATTAATATGTGCTTGTATTTAAAGACTCATATACTATGTTAACTTTAACCCTTGGTTCTACCCAATCTCACTGGTTGAAGGTTAAAACTTATCCTTGGACTTGGGTTTTTTTCCTAGGAATTGAATACCCTAGGCTCTGATACCACAAAAACTGTCACGCCCCGAGCGCGGAAGATACTCGGATATGCGCGACGAGTTTATATCAATCATGTCAATCAGAGTAGTAGTGTATTCGACACCAAAACAGATATGCGCAAAATAGAAAGATAACCCAATCCTTTATTTCATAATGGATAGACTATTATAAATCCAATACTCTATTCAATTAAAAAGGAAAAGTACATAGTTGACTCAAGAAAATAGGAAAAAGACTAGATGACACTTGGAAAAGCTCTAGCTCTTTCACTCTTGACCATTCCCATCCGATTGACTTCCCTCGTCGTCGGAATTACCTGAAAAGTAGGGAACACACGGAGTGAGCGAACGCTCAGTAGGAAATTATATCTCAAGCGCTAGCAAGGGGTTTAAATAATTACATCTTTCATGTATGTACTGTAGCTATGCATGCTCGTATAAAACGACAAGATAGAGAGAGAATTTATCAATAAGACAGCAAGATGAACTAGTCATGAGCTTTCAAGAAAAGATAACAAGATATTCAAGCAAGTACTTTTTAGCAAGTCATGTCAAGAACTTTGGCTATCATGTATCAAGCAAGCAAGTAATTACCCTTTCTCGGGTCACGCAATTCATGTCAAGTCAAGTACGAGTCAAGTACAAGATTTGTGTGGAATGTCCAATCAAGCTAGTCATGCACTCGGTATAATGCCAGATACCTTATCATTCAACTCCCATGGGCACAAGTACTTTCGGGTGCTCCTCCCAGGACCAGATCGGGCCCTATATGCGCAGGCATTTATCATGTATATTTGACATCCACTCTTGTATATATATAGCCAATATGGAATTTCAACAATTTAAGCTTGTAGACACGTAGGATAACTTTGAGAGAATGGAGTCCAAAAATACGACATTGGACATAGATAGGCGATAACAACGGTACAATCACGATGAACGATGAAACTAGGTGGAACTAGGTTCCCTTAACTCGGGTACCATGACAATAAGTATGGACATTCTTTATATAGAATTGAGGTCCACATGAACAGTATATCAAAGGCGAGATACCCTCATTCTTATTATAGAATTGAGGTCCACAAGAACATCAACAAATGGCATGATATCATCATCCCATTAAGAATTCTCATGATATACTCTTTGCATATCATAAGGGCCGGTATACCATGTTTCTTTAGAGTGACATGGCATTCAATAGTGTAATGGGTTTTTAGGGTACAACCAGCTCAGTCGGCCTTGAGGGAATCCAAGGCTCGAGGAGTCTTACGGAGGTCTCTATGACTAACTCGCTAGTCCAAAGGAACGGAATGTCCAATGGAGAGCTTGTATGTCAATGAGAATTGAGGGTGATCGATAAAACATCATGAAACGTGCGACTATACTCACGGAGTGGAGATATAGTGCCGATATACACATATATATAGATATACTGAAACCATCGGTTATCAGAAACAGGCAAAAATATTTTTACAGGAAAATAACGACTTAAGTAAAGTCACTACTCAAGTAATTAACGCCTTCAATAAAGGCATTTATCTATTTTACATTTTTGCAAGATTTCAATATTTCAGTATTTTACCAAAAATGTGCCCTGGTAAGGGGCGTTCAATTTCAAGTTGACGACATATACAATCGTCGTTCATTCTTTACTTCTATTTTTGTAGAATATATATTTTTAGTAATTTATCAAAAACACGCCCTGTACAGGGGCGTTACTTTTCAATCCACGCCCTGAACAGGGGCGTTAGTCAAGTGAGAGACGACCTATATAGGGTCGTGAATTCAAGAATTTACAATATTTCAGGAAATAAAATTCCAAGAGACAAGAGGCATGATCATGACAGAAAATTAGCAGGAATTCACAGGTCGAGTCATGGAATATATATTAGATTGGATATATCATATCTATTGAATTTTTAACGTGGATCAATTATTAATTACATGTGATTTTCATGAGATTAACGCCTACAGGGCAGGGCGTCAAATCTGAAATTGACGACCTGGTGCAGGTCGTTTCTTTAAAGTAGCGCCCTGGACACGGGCGTCTCTTGCAAAAATATTACAGAAACGTGTAGAAACCATCAGGAAACTTATATACATGACATGCATGATGTGTTACTATGAATTTAATTTGTTTGGGCTACGTTGCTTGAGAAAACCTACCTTTTCGATGATAAACTGACAGATGAACAGATGTAGGTTCTGAACGATACTCTGTTTTATAAACAGAGTCTTTTTGAAGCTTTCGATCCTAATAGCAGCAACAAGGGTAATTAAGAGGATGTGGATGAAGAACCCTCAATTCTTCAGTAGGTTATGATGACTTCCCTACAGAGAAATAAGATGAAGAAACATTAGTTTTTCTTCATAATACTTACTGAAGGTAGAGGAAAGAAGAACTTACCCTTTTGTTCTTCACAACGTGAATCTTCTTAACCTGTAAGAAGAGAAGAAGACGAAGAACCTGTTAATGTTTTTCATACCATCGTAAACAGAAAAGAAGAAGAAAGAACCTTGGTTCTTCACATACCGTAGAATAGTCCGAACGCCAAATAGCGTTCTCGGTTCAAGCAGTAGGTTATTTATAGGATTTAGGTTAACCTAATAGAGTTAGTGTTCGATTGGAAGTAACACTTCCATATAGAGTTATTACTACATTCGAACTCTTTCTCATAGTTATCAACTTACCCTGGATAGACTCCTGGGTCGAACGAAACTCAAACTAAATTAGCGACCTAGGTCAGGGCGTCGAATTTAAATTGACGCCTTGTCAAGCGTCGTTTCTTGTTGAAACGCGTCCACGCAAGGGACGTTACGCTAACTTGCCCTTTTTATTTATTTTGGTCGTTTGAAATTTGACGCCTTGACGTGTGGGCGTCCTTTCTTCAAAACACGCCTTATGTAAGGGTATTTTCTTGTAAAGTAGCGCCTATATCTGAGGCGTTATTTTCATCAGGGTTTAATTATTTTTATTCCAAGCTCTTTCATTTATTTATTAAATCTTTTAATCTATTTTGATTTATTTTATTTATCAGGGTTGCTACATAGACTGTCATGGGATGGAGTTCAAAGGCATATATCATGCAGGAGATAAACTAGGGTTATGTCGGTATAAACCACGAGACAAATCAGGAATCAGAACAGAATCTGTTGCTCACTGAATCATCCAGACGAAATAGGCAGCTAGCAGGCTGTCTCACTGAATTGGTGCCCAGGGGTTAGCCTTGCTTTCTGGCTTGCAGGAAATGGCGCCTCGGGGGTACCCAATCTTTCAAGAAATGGCGCCGGGGGGTCAGACAGTCTTTCATGCAATTGGCGCCTGGGGGTCAGGCAGTCTTTCAGTCAATTGGCACCGGGGGGATAGGGCTTCTTTCAAAATTATATATATATACATATAAGGAAAATGGCGCCCATACAGAAGGTCTTCATTTAAATGAAGACCCTCTGGAGGGTCGCTATTCAATCAATTGGCACCCCTGGCTAGGGCGCCAATTCATTTGGCTGTATTTGCATCGGGCATGTGCATTTCTAGACTCATAACACTATTCATAATGTCGTAGGTTCACGAAATGAGGAAGCATGGTCATGGGTAGACAGAGAAAATTATCAGGAGTTCAGAACCATGCTCATGCAAATTTATTGGGTTTTAGTTTCATAGATATGAACTTTTGAAAATGGATCAATTTACTGGCCCTTCAAGAAATGGCGCCCCTACAGAGAGTCTTCATTTAATTGAAGACTCTCTAGAGAGTCGCTGTTCACATCAATTGGCGCCCCAGGGGCTGCCTTCTTTTCAGTAAATGGCGCCCTAAGGGCTGCCATTATTCAAGTACATATATATATATATATATATATATATATATATATATTGTTTTTTATTTTTGTTAACCATATGAAAATGGCACCCCCTTGCAGTGTCACCATTTAAATGGCGACTCTGCAGAGGGTCTTTATTTTGTTAAATGGCACCCTGGATAGGGGCGCCCTTTCTTCAGGCTCACATACGCACCGGGCAGGTACGTTCTGAGACACAAGTCACTATTCATGAATTCTAAAGTTCTCAGAATCAAGAAATAAGGATATGGACAGATAGAGAAAAATATCAGGATCACAGAAACATATTCATGCATGAATTTTATGGTTTAGTTCAATAGATATAGATTTTTGAATGCATTGATCATTAATTGCTGGAAAATGAATTGACGACACTGTGAAGTGTCTTCAATTAAATGGCGCCCTGGCTTGGGGTGCCCCTTCAGGAAATGGCACCCTAGTGAGGGGTGCCCTTTACCTGAGGGCTGGACATTCTGGGTTTTTAAAACATATATGTATATCTTGTAAAACAGGTTATATATACTAGGGCTAAACATGATATTTAAGGCTGTAAAAAACTGGTGTAATGAGATATGTTCGAATCTCGTAAAATCAGTATAACCGACTATGTAGAAAACTAGTGTAACAGGGTATAGTTGTTCTACTTAAAACCCGTGTAACATGCTATAGAGTATGGAAACATGCTACATGGCATGCCAGATGGATTATACTAGCATGTTATGTTACCCTATTTTTGCTACGGGTTGGGCTAGATCTTGAGAATATCTACCTTTTTGGAGTGATACACGTGGTACAAGAAGTAGAAGGAAGAAGAAATCCAAGCCAAGCCCCTTCTCAGCAGAGCTTTAGAGAATAAAGTAAGGCACGCTCTTCATCGCAAAGGTCCAGCAGTAGGACGTAGAATGTAGGAAGAAGATGTCCCTTCACGTCTTCTAAAGGAAAGAAGGGAAATATTCCCTTCTGCAAGCATCACTGATAATGGCAGTAGCCTCTGCCTGTGCTACGGAGGGAAATAGTTATAGGAAATCTGGTTGTCAACGCAAAGCATTGGTTTATTGTCGTGCGGGTCCGGTTGGGGAATAAGATCCTAGATCATTGCTGTCCATGGTCAGAGGATGGTGCTTTTGATGTGACACAACCTAAGACTTAGGCAAGCAAGCACATTCACAATCAAAAGGGCCAATTTTGGGCCACCGCTCTCCCGTCGCTCACCCAAGCCCGGGGTGACTTGGCAATGCCAAGTGGAGGATGTGGGGTTGGGCCCTTGCTGGTAGAGGGCCAGCAAGGCCAAGACTTGATTCCCAATGGATGTGGAAGCCCAATTCAATGGGCCGACCAAGTGCCAAAGGCACCGGTTTCACTCTTCCCACGGTGATCACTCAAGGCAACGGGGCTTGAGGATCGAGCACTCACTCTTACGGCCAGCGAAACTAAGAACTAATATTGAAAGACAAGCACAATAAGCAAGGTTTTAGAGCACTTACTCGACCAGTTTGAAGAAACCGATCCCGTTCGAAGACGGGGGCGAGCGGGGAGGCGGTGGATCCCCACACGCCACGCCGGGGTAGCTTGACCTGCCTAAATGATTACACTACTACACCTATCCAAGGAGGGGGATCTTGGGGTGGGGGTTAATGTATATTACAACTAATACTACCTCCACATAGGGAGGGGCCTTCAGCCGGCCAAGCGGGGAGGGGAAATTGAGAAAGGAACACCGAAGGTGGAGGTTGCCGATTCTGCTCACATTCTGTGGGTGCTGACAGCTGAGTGGAGATCTGACTGCTGCGGCTGCTAACGATTTTTTTTGGGGACGAAACCACCTGGAGAAGCTTCGTAGGAGGCCAGGGAAGTCGTCCGATTTTTGTTGATTTCTTCTGATGCCGATGCTGAGCAGGATGGAGGCCCGAACAGGGAGGCAGACTCTCAAACTTGCAGCTTCTGATTTCTAGTAGTAGGTTGCAGAGGGTGCCCCGACAGTTCCTGAACTCGGAATCAAGCACCGTCAGAGTCGTTGGAACCGTGGATGAGTCTTATTTGCAGCAAAACTAACACGGAAGCCAAACAATGCCGGAGAAGATCAGGGGGCTCTGAACAATTCTGACAGGTCGGTGAAGACTGTGGGTAGCAGATCTGCGTAGCTGAGGGAGAAAAATGAGAACTCTGGATCACGAACGCCAAATGAAGTTCTGTTTCCTGATTCTGGAAGTAGACGGGGCGATGAATAACTTTGAAGAAGAGCTCTTGAACTGATTCCTCCGGGGTTAGTCATGGCAGAGCTTCTAATCCGGCTCAGGTCCTCAGCAGAGGCAGAACTATGCGGTTGTGGGAGAATGGAGCTCCCGGGCAGCATACAACTCGGATGAAGATGAAACCACTTCTGTTGCGAAGGAGACTGGTAGACGCTTCCAACGATAGCTCTATGGTCTTCAAAATCATTCGGAGGAAGTCGTGGTGGCCGATGCAAGTTGCTGATTCACCTGCAACTTCTGGACTGCCAGCAGCATCTTTGACATAGCCTTCAAATGACCTAAAAAGAAGAAGAAGGGGTGGTATATGGTGAAGGGGTGGATGAAGAATGGTGGAGGGGAGGTATGGGAGGTGTGGAGGAGTGCTAAAGGTGGAGGGGAGGTGGAGGAAGAGGGGAGGACGTAGGTTTTCAGCTGGAGGGAGAGGGGAGGGGTGTGCAAGGTGTGGAGGAGAATAGAGGGGGAGAGGGGCGAACTAACCTAATGGAGATGGAGGGGGGCGGCCAAAACAATTGGAGGGAAGGTCATTTAAAATTCAAAATGGCCTTGGAAGTTGGGAGGTTGTGTGGGGAAGAGGAATGGGTGTGTTGGAATGGGGAAGATAGTGTTGGAATGTGGAAGATAGTATTGGAATGTGGAAGATTCTACCTTGGGACTAGGGGGTGGAGTAATGGTGGCTATGGGAAGTGGAGGGGCTTTAATGGGGTAGGTGGGGGTTGGAGGTGGTTGGGAGGGGAGGAGAGAGAGAGGGGGGCGAACCTAGGAGAGAGAAAGAGGGATATAGAGAGAGGTGGGGTGGGGAATCACTCCCCTAGAGCTTCTCACCCAACTATAGGATTCACTCCACTAGAACTAAGTTTGAACACTCAAATGGAAATCCTTTGTATTTGTAGCACCCCAAAAATTTAAATATAAAATAAGTAGAAATAACTATAAATATTAGATATAGAAAAGCATGGGAATTATAATTTTGATAGAATAAAAATGATAATTTATCTAAAGTAGTTAAAAGGCCTAACACACATTTATAAAATATAAAATCCTATATGAATATAATTAGTGGGCCAATCCTAAATTACTAGGCTTTAATTAAAAAAGATATAT
Organism: Amorphophallus konjac; assembly: GCA_022559845.1. Taxonomy (NCBI): domain Eukaryota; kingdom Viridiplantae; phylum Streptophyta; class Magnoliopsida; order Alismatales; family Araceae; genus Amorphophallus; species Amorphophallus konjac. Next base: position 167,059,118 of record CM040125.1, on the reverse strand, counting down.
ATATATATATAATATATATATACATGGATTTCTAGTTAGATAGTGGGCTTTAGCATATGGGCTTTAGAATTCTCAAAAGGTTTTTTAATGGATTTAAACAAATAATTCCAAATGTATATATATAAACCCTTTTACATAGATGGGCCTTAATAAAATAATTAAACTTCCAAAACCCAAATACATATATCAATGGTCACCTACTTAAAAAGCTAACCCCAAGCCACTTGCGGCCAACACCATGACCACTAAACCCACTCATACCCAACCCAAAGCCATACACTAAAACCCAATACCCTTTTATGTGCCACTCACACCAGCGTGGCCTTAATAAGGGCCAACCCAAACCAAAGCAATCACCCATGTACTCCATATGAGTGTGCCGGACGTGCATGGTCTTAAGTATCAGGGTTTTCCTATTCAATTGGTGGCAGGAGGCTACATGTTGGGAAGGGAGGAAACGATATTTGGAAGGTAATTAAAACCTTGCCATCGGAACCCTCTAGAAATCCCCCCACATCTATATAAGTGAACCCTGTCGAACGTGCATGTGTTCCTACCATTGCAACGTTCGAACAGTGCCGTCTCTTCTGTTCTTCTTCCTATTCCTGCTGCTTCCAACGTGAACCTGAAAGCCTTGGCGTCTTCCTCTTCTACCCAAACGAAGGAGTGCTACTGCTACCGTCCCCATCCTCCGCTCCTTCATCGTGTGGATTGCATGTTCAGGGAGAAGAAGCCCATCTTTTACTACAGTTCTTCTTCCTGCTGCTGCGTCTATTCTTCTTCTTTCGTGTAAAAGATAGCAAGAGATAGGCAACCTCCCAAGTAAAATATTATATAATCATCGTACTAGATCGTTAGAACAAGTAGGTGTTCTCTCTGACGGCTAAACTCAATTAACAAATATATTGCATGCTCTTATGATCATAAACAACATTCGCATATCTCGTGTTCGAATTCAAAATCTCTAGTTTTACGTAGAGTTTCTCAAGTTTCGTAGCCCAAACAAAGTTAAATCAGTATTTAAGGCCAACATGATAGATAAAATCATCTTATATCATGCATATATATCATACATTATCATTCTCAATTTTTACAGTAAATAACGCCCCTTTCTAGGGCACTATTTACTTTTGACGCCCATCAAAACAGTCGTCCATTCCCATGGAAAATGATGACTTGGTATGTGTCGTGTATTCTGAAATTGACGCCACTGTTAAGGGCGTTATAATAGTAAAAGGTGACAGCCGAAAGGTCGTCATTTAATTAAATTCAAAAAAAAATGATGAGCGACAGTCGTCAATTGCATATATAATGGTTATGAGTTTTTCGCATTTATAGTTGTTTATAGGTATAGAAGTGTCCTTTCGCCAAGAAAATTTATGGGTGTACTATTGGGGTGGAGACCGAGGCAGTGAAAGTGATTACACCATTTTTCGTACCCTCTATCTCAAGATCCCCCGTCTCTCAACGAAAAATTATTTTGAACGTCTGGTTAGGTAGAGTTTTTCGAGCCGGTCATTTCGGTATATTATAGGCTCGATTCTGACGTGGTTAAGTCGGGAAACGAGGGGCTTGAAAAATGACAAATTTTTGAAATGACGACACATGGATAGTCGTTTATTCTTTTGACGACATATGAGATGTCGTTATATCTTGTATATATATATATATATATTGTAACCATATATTTAAAAAAGTCATATCTATTAAACTATGCAATATAAAATTATAAAAATTATATTTATGGAATCCTTGAATTTTTTTCCTAATTATCATATATTCTATTTTTTTAAATTATTTTATACAAATAAATGTATCTTTGAATATATGTTTGTGAAGTTAATCAATTAAATATATACTGTAGGTTGACACTTTTATTTGAAATGACGACATGAGTATAGTCGTCCAAATCCTTTTTGACGACGTACAGTAAGGTCGTCAAATTATATATATATATCTATATATATATATCTTGTAATTATAGCTTTGAAAATCCATATTTATTAAAATATGTAACAGAAAATTATGAAAATTATATATTTAGAATCCTTGTATTTTTCTCCTAATTATCATATACTCTATTTCCGTGAATTATTTTAAATAAATCAATATGTCTTGGAATACGTGTTTTTGAAATTATTCAGATAAATAGATATAAATGTGAATTCTTGTTAAATAAATTCAGTTAAAAATCATAAAATTAACGTCCCTCCAAGAGGACGCTAATTAATAAATGACGCCACCCATGGGCGTCAAATAATATAAGTTTATTTAATTATAGTTAATTATAGAATTGGATGGATATGAATTCTATAATTAACACATTCATGTTCTCACCGTTTTCTCCCAATTTTGACCCATACCGCGGGTCTTCTGGCACTCTCATCTCACGTCCATAGATGGAGTCTCCGTTTCATGATTGGTTCACGTTATACACTCAACTCTCGGTGACATACGAGCCCTCCGTTGGACATTCCGTTCCTTCGGACTGGTAAGTTAGTCATCGGGACCTCCGTAAGTCTCCTCGTAGCCTTGGATTCCCTCAAGGCCGACTGAGCTGGTTGTACCTAATCACCCAGATTTCCAGCATGTCATGGTTTTCATTTGATTTATTGATATATCATCCTTATTACAAGTTCTATCCTTGAACTCTATGTTCCATGAAATCTATTTTAATGTTCCTACATGCTTGATCCTTGAAATTCTTGGCCATTAATATGAAATTAGTCTAGACTAAATGTCAGGGGCTATGGGTCCCACAAAAATGACATTTTAAATGCTACGGGTCCTGATCTGACCCTATTGGGCGAGGCAAAGTCCAAACGTTACCGGTATACGATGATCGGGTGCAGGCATTCACCAACTCGGTTATTGGCATTTAGGGGCAATCATACAGTCGTGAGAACTCCTAAGTGTGCGACCAAATACTAACTAGTGCTATTTCCATGAGGGGTGGTCATATCGTCGTGATTTTCCCCTTAGTGCATTGGCCAATCCTATATAGTGCTAGATGTGCAAACGCTCTCGTGATAGTGATGATCGGGAGTAATTACCATCATAGTGCATCTTTCTACAACTTATTGTTCGTCATGAAAATATCTTGAATTGCCATATTGGAGGGGTTATCATATCTTCGTGATATTCCCTTAGTGTCGTGGTAAATGCTATAAAATGCTTGTAGAAGAAATTGTTATACTTCTATATCGATTATCATGAATGTTCTTGAATTATCTCATTGATAGTACTCGTTATCTTGTCATGAAGATCCTTCATAATACTGGATACCTTGAGGCTCACGTGATAGTGTCCGTCATAGAGAGATGAATGTTGTATTTCCTCGTGAATGCTAGCTTGAGAAAGTACTTGTTAAGATCTCGCTACACTCTCTTGATTATCATTGTCCTTACTCTTCATGAGTTTATCTAGCATCTTGCTTACTCGTTTGTTTATTATAGTTCTCGATTTCTATATTTTGCATGACCTGCATGAGCATGTTAAACTGTAATTGACTTAAAGCTAGCTTGGAATCATGAGATATTAAGTCCTACTGAGCGTTCGTTCACCCTGCGTTTTCCAATATTTTCAGGTAATGACCTCAGTGATGGCGAGACCGAACAAGATGGGCAAGGGCAAGAGTGAAGAAAACGCTGACATCTAGACGAACCACCTAGTTTTGCTATCCTGTGTCTTATGTTAAGTCGAGTCAAGAGTCTCCTTGTAATTTCTTTTATTGAGTCTTTTCGTTATTTATGGGCTCGAATATGTAAAAGAACTTATATTTGAAATGAAATTTGTTATTTATCTAAATTGTGTTTTGTGGAAATGACTATGCTCTGATTGACATGACTGTTTAACTGCCACGTTCCGAGCAAACGACACATTCCGCTGCTATCGGTTCGAGGCGTGACAGAAGGTGGTATCAGAGCCTAGGCTTTCTAAATCCCTTGGTCATCAGGTTCAAGTCCTAGATTGAGTCGTCCTTGTCAGTTATCCTATAGGAACCCTGTGAGATTTGGGTAGAGCTTTGGGGTTAACTGATAAAATATGTTACATTCGCGTTAGATACCTGCCGAGATATGAATATCATTAATCCAAACCTTATTCTTGTAGGCTAGAATGGCCGCTGAGAGAGCTCAATGGAGAGAAATGCAACGTACGGTTCAAGGGTTGACACAAGCATTACAACATGTTGCACAAGACGGGAACCAACATGGAGCCGGGGATTTGCATCGGAAGTTCCAAGAGATAAACCCCCCTAAGTTTAGTGGATCGACTGACCCGGATGAAGCAGAAAATTGGGTGCAAGAAATAGAGAAGTCCTTTAAGGTGATGCAATGCACCGACGAAGAGAAGGTACTATTAGGAACTTATCAATTAGAGAAGGATGCTCGAGTATGGTGGGGATCCGTGGAAGCCATTTTGCCTAATGATCAGGTTTCTTGGGACGAGTTTTTAGAACTCTTTAACGAGAAGTATTTCTCAGAAAGAATTCGTGAGAGGAAAGCTATGGAATTTGCAGCTTTGAAGCAACGTAGTCTGTCAGTCGCCGAGTATGAGGCGAGGTTTTCTAGACTGGCCCGATATGCACCACACTTGGTTTGCACGGAGAAGATGAGAGCAAGACGATTTATGAATGGCTTGAAGGTGGAGCTTATTCCACAACTAGCTCCACTAGAAATTCAAACATATACGGAGATGGTTAGAAAAGCTCAACTCTTGGAAGATGCTATAGATATGATGGAAAGAATCAAAGGAAAGGCAGCCAAGAAGGACTTACCAAATGGACCCAAGAACAAGGAAAACATGAACGACAATAAGAGATTTAATGAAGGCAACAAATTCAATGAAAATAAGAAACCCTGGAATAAAGATCGACAAATTGTTCCAGCCAAGGGGAAATGCGAGCATTGCAAGAAGGGAAGGCACAATCCGGACGAGTGTTGGTATAAACTTGGAAGATGCATCCGTTGTGGAAGCAGAGATCACAAAATTACTCGATGTCCACTCTTAAAGGAAGAAGCACCGCAAGCGACGGAAGGTAACCCTATAAACCTATCTCATCTAAAACTTGCATGAATCGGATATGACCTTAAGTACTTAGCATGATATATGAATGATCTAGCCAGAATACATGCTTTAGATATGGTGATCTTACCCCACCAATTTTAGAAAGGAAACTATGTGAATTTGGGGACCAAATTCTTTTAAGTGGGGGAGGGTGTAGTACCCCAAAAATTTAAATATAAAATAAATAGAAATAACTATAAATATTAGATATACAAAAGCATGGGAATTAAAATTTTGATAGAATAAAAATGATAATTTATCTAAAGTAGTTAAAAGGCCTAACACACATTTATAAAATATAAAATCCTATATGAATATAATTAGTGGGCCAATCCTAAATTACTAGGCTTTAATTAAAGAAGATATATATATATATATATAAAATATATATATACATGGATTTCTAGTTAGATAGTGGGCTTTAGCATATGGGCTTTAGAATTCTCAAAAGGTTTTTTAATGGATTTAAACAAATAATTCCAAACATATCTATATAAACCCTTTTACATAGATGGGCCTTAATAAAATAATTAAACTTCCAAAACCCAAATACATATATCAATGGTCACCTACTTAAAAAGCTAACCCCAAGCCACTTGCGGCCAACACCATGACCACTAAACCCACTCATACCCAACCCAAAACCATACACTAAAACCCAATACCCTTTTATGTGCCACTCACACCAGCGTGGCCTTAATACAAGCCAACCCAAACCAAAGCAATCACCCATGTACTCCATATGAGTGTGCCGGACGTGCATGGTCTTAAGTATCAGGGTTTTCCTATTCAATTGGTGGCAGGCGGCTACATGTTAGGAAGGGAGGAAACGATATTTGGAAGGTAATTAAAACCTTGCCATCTGAACCCTCTAGAAATCCCCCCACATCTATATAAGTGAACCCTGTCGAACGTGCATGTGTTCCTACCATTGCAACGTTCGAACAGTGCCGTCTCTTCTGTTCTTCTTCCTATTCCTGCTGCTTCCAACATGAACCTGAAAGCCTTGGCGTCTTCCTCTTCTACCCAAACGAAGGAGTGCTGCTGCTACCGTCCCCATCCTCTGCTCCTTCATCGTGTGGATTGCATGTTCAGGGAGAAGAATCCCATCTTTCTCTACAGTTCTTCTTCCTGCTGCTACGTCTATTCTTCTTCTTTCGTGTAAAAGATAGCAAGAGATAGGCAATCTCCCAAGCAAAATATTATATAATCATCGTACTAGATCGTTAGAACAAGTAGGTGTTCTCTCTGACGGCTAAACTCAATTAACAAATATATTGCATGCTCTTATGATCATAAACAACATTCGCATATCTTGTGTTTGAATTCAAAATCTCTAGTTTTTCGTAGATTTTCTCAAGTTTCGTAGCCCAAACAAAGTTAAATCATGATTTAAGGCCAACATGATAGATAAAATCATCTTATATCATGCATTTGTATCATACATTATCATTCTGAATTTTTACAGTAAATAACGCCCCTTTGTAGGGCGCTATTTACTTTTGACGCCCATCAAAACAGTCGTCCATTCCCATGGAAAATGACGACTTGGTATGTGTCGTGTATTCTGAAATTGACGCCACTGTTAAGGGCGTTATAATAGTAAAAGGTGACAGCCGAAAGGTCGTCATTTAATTAAATTCAAAAAAAAATGATGAGCGACAGTCGTCAATTGCATATATAATGGTTATGAGTTTTTCGCATTTATAGTTGTTTATAGGTATAGAAGTATCCTTTCGCCATGAAAATTTGTGGGTGTACTATTAGGGTGGAGACCGAGGTAGTGAAAGTGGTTGCACCATTTTTCGTGCCCCCTATCTCTAGATCCCCCATCTCTCAACGAAAAATTATTTTGAACATCTGGTTAGGTAGAGTTTTTCGAGCCGGTCATTTCGGTATATCATAGGCTCGATTCCGACATGGTTAAGTCGGAAAACGAGGGGCTTGAAAAATGACAAATTTTTGAAATGACGACACATAGATAGTCGTTTATTCTTTTGACGACATATGAGATGTCGTTATATCTTGTATATATATATATATTGTAACCATATATTTGAAAAAGTCATATCTATTAAACTATGCAATATAAAATTATAAAAATTTTATTTATGGAATCCATGAATTTTTTTCCTAATTATCATATATTCTATTTTTCTAAATTATTTTATATAAATAAATGTGTCTTTGAATATATGTTTGTGAAGTTAATCAATTAAATATATACTGTAGGTTGACACTTTTATTTGAAATGACGACATGAGTATAGTCCTCCAAATCCTTTTTGACGACGTACAGTAAGGTCGTCAAATTATATATATATATATATATATATATATATATATATATATATATATATATATCTTGTAATTATAGCTTTGAAAATCCATATTTATTAAAATATGTAACAGAAAATTATGAAAATTATATATTTAGAATACTTGTATTTTTCTCCTAATTATCATATACTCTATTTCTGTGAATTATTTTAAATAAATCAATGTGTCTTGGAATGCGTGTTTTTGAAATTATTCAGATAAATAGATATAAATGTGAATTCTTGTTAAATAAATTCAGTTAAAAATCATAAAATTAACGTCCCTCCAAGAGGACGCTAATTAATAAATGACGCCACCCATGGGCGTCAAATAATATAAGTTTATTTAATTATAGTTAATTATAGAATTGGATGGACATGAATTCTATAATTAACACATTCATGTTCTCACCGTTTTCTCCCGATTTTGACCCATACCGCGGGTCTTCTGGCACTCTCATCTCACGTCCGTAGATGGAGTCTCCGTTTCATGATTGGTTCACGTTATACACTCAACTCTCGGTGACATACGAGTCCTCCGTTGGACATTCCGTTCCTTCGGACTGATAAGTTAGTCATCGGGACCTCCGTAAGTCTCCTCGTAGCCTTGGATTCCCTCAAGGCCGACTGAGCTGGTTGTATCTAATCACCCAGATTTCCAGAATGTCATGGTTTTCATCTGGTTTATTGATATATCATCCTTATTACAAGTTCTATCCTTGAACTCTATGTTCCATGAAATCTATTTTAATGTTCCTACATGCTTGATCCTTGAAATTCTTGGCCATTAATATGAAATTAGTCTAGACTAAATGTCAGGGGCTATGGGTCCCACAAAAATGACATTTTAAATGCTACGGGTCCTGATCTGACCCTATTGGGTGAGGCAAAGTCCAAACGTTATCGGTATACGATGATCGGGTGCATGCATTCACCAACTCGGTTATTGGCAATTAGGGGCAATCATACAGTCGTGAGAACTCCTAAGTGTGCGACCAAATACTAACTAGTGCTATTTCCATGAGGGGTGGTCATATCGTCGTGATTTTCCCCTTAGTGCATTGGCTAAACCTATATAGTGCTAGATGTGCAAATGCTCTCGTGATAGTGATGATCAGGAGTAATTGCCATCATAGTGCATCTTTCTACAACTTATTATTCGTCATGAAAATATCTTGAATTGTCATATTGGAGGGGTTATCATATCGTAGTGATATTCCCTTAGTGTCGTGGTAAATGCTATAGAATGCTTGTAGAAGTAATTGTTATACTTCTATATCGATCATCATAAATGTTCTTGAATTATCTCATTGATAGTACTCGTTATCTTGTCATGAAGATCCTTCATAATACTGGATACCTTGAGGCTCACGTGATAGTGTCCGTCAGAGAGAGATGAATGTTGTATTTCCTCGTGAATGCTAGCTTGAGAAAGTGCTTGTTAAGATCTCGCTACACTCTCTTGATTATCATTGTCCTTACTCTTCATGAGTTTGTCTAGCATCTTGCTTACTCGTTTGTTTATTATAGTTCTCGATTTCTATATTTTGCATGACCTGCATGAGCATGTTAAACTGTAATTGACTTAAAGCTAGCTTGGAATCATGAGATATTAGGTCCTACTCAGCGTTCGCTCACCCTGCGTTTTCCAATATTTTCAGGTAATGACCTCAGTGATGGCGAGACCGAACAAGATGGGCAAGGGCAAGAGTGAAGAAAACGCTGACATCTAGACGAACCACCTAGTTTTGCTATCCTGTGTCTTATGTTAAGTCGAGTCAAGAGTCTCCTTGTAATTTCTTTTATTGAGTCTTTTCGTTATTTATGGGCCCGAATATGTAAAAGAACTTATATTTGAAATAAAATTTGTTATTTATCCAAATTGTGTTTTGTGGAAATGACTATGCTCTGATTGACATGACTGTTTAACTGCCACGTTCCGAGCAAACGACACATTCCGCTGCTATCGGTTCGGGGCGTGACAGTATTGAATCATTCATTAGTCCAAAATGAAGGAAATGGGGCCCTATATATAGGCAACCCACATTTTACAATAAGACCCTGACAAAAGACTCAATGATAAATAACAGAGGGGTAGGGGGTGCTCTTGGGCTAAGCCCAATGAATTGGGCCCAATAGCAACCTAATGACACACAAACTTAGGAAAATAAACATGAGACCTAGGGACATGACTCAAATAAAATGAAAATTACATCAAATGACTCAAATAGAAAGCACACACAGGATAATTGGGCCTTTATAGAGAGAGGCCCGAACTCAAACGACGCCGGAGTGTGAAGACGACCCTAGCCAAAGGGAGTTGTGGATGATGCCTCCATCAAATCCCCTGGGCTGTGAAGAGCTCGACTCCGTTGAGTAGGGGTCCATCCGGGTGTGCTACTGCTCGAGGAGGTCCGGATCCAACTGCTGGAGATCCTCCCGACTCACCCAAGAATCATCCGAAGGAGGCCGATCCTTCCACCTGACGAGATAGCGCTCATAGACCTTGCTCCGAGTGGTAGTGACTTGTTTATCCAATATTTGTTCAATACGTTCACGCTGGGCTCTTTTGGCTGGTGGTCTCTCCTCACGGGTGGGGGCTCTCTCAAGGGAAGAAGTAGGCTCAATCTCCTCACTAGGTACCACCGTGGGTCCCTTATATGGTACTAGGTCGGCGACATTGAATGTGGGACTTATTTCATATTCCTCAGGGAGATCTAACTCGTAGGCATTGGCACCAATGCGCCTCAAGACCTGGAAGGGACCAGCCCCACGTGGCCTCAATTTAGAGATGGCTCCCGGGGAGAGCCTCTCCGTCCTTACCATTACAAGGTCACCCACATGGAATTCTTGGAGACGCCGATGAGAGTCGGCCAGCCTTTAATAAGCCTCATTCTTTTTGTTGATGTGCTTGCGAATTTCTTCATGCAATTCTCTAATATGTTGTGCAAAAGACTCGGCTGAAATGGACACCCTAGTATGCTAGGGAAGGGGAATGAGATCGGAAGGCTTTCTTGGTTTGTACCCATGCACTACTTCAAATGGACTCATCCCTATGGACTTATTGATGGAGTTGTTATATGAAAATTCTGCCTGTGGTAAGATGAGATCCCAATTTCCGGGGCAATCCTCAACAAGACACCTAAGGAGGTTCCCTAGACTCTGATTAACAACTTCTGTTTGGCCATCCGTTTGGGGGTGGTAGGCAGTGGAGAATTTGAGAAGGGTACCCATCATGTGCCTAAGAGTTTTCCAAAAGTAGCTAGTGAATTTGACATCCCTATCGGAGACTATGGTCTTAGGTAGCCCATGGAGTCGGACAACCTCATCAAAGAACAATCGGGCCACATGGGAGGCATCGGAGGTCTTGGAGCATGGGATTAAGTGGGCCATCTTGGAAAACCTATCCACTACCACATAGATGGAGTCATGCTTTCTTTGAGTCTTGGGTAGTCCTAGCACAAAGTCCATGCTCAAATCTTGCCATGGACGGTCGGGAATGGGGAGTGGGGTGTATAGGCCGGTGTTTTGTTTCACTTGTTTGGCCGAAGCACATGTTCGGCATTGGCCCACAATCTTGCCTACATCTCTCTTGCGACTTGGCCAATAAAACTGTCCCTCAACTAGGGCAATGGTTTTGTGGACTCCAAAATGGCCAGCTAGTCCTCCCGCATGTAATTCCCAAATCAAGAAGTCACGGAGTGAGGTCTGTGGGATGCAAAGCTTGGGTCCCTTGAAGAGGAACCCATCCTCTAAGATAAATCCCTCATGTTCCTTGTTAGAATGGGTGATCAAGGGGGTATAGATGTGCCCAAAGTTGGGGCAGCTTGGGTACTCATCCTTGACCCTATCAAATCCGCTCACTTCCACTTGGATAGTGGATAACAAGGAAACTTTCCTACTAAGGGCATTCGCCGCTCGATTCTCACTCCCAGCTTTGTGTTTGATGACAAAAGTGTAGGATTGGATGAACTCAACCCATCGGGCATGTCGGGCATTTAGCTTTTGTTGGGAGTTGAGGTATTTGAGGGCCTCATGGTCGGAGAAGATGACAAATTCTTTGGGCAACAAGTAGTGCCTCCAATGTCGGAGGGACTGCACCACGGCATAGAACTCCTTGTCATAAGTGGAGTATCTCGTCCTAGCATCACATAGCTTCTCACTAAAGTAGGCTACCGGGTGTCCCTCTTGACTAAGAATCCCTCCTATCCCTATCCCGGATGCATCACATGTGACTTCAAAGACTTTAGAGAAATCAGGAAGGCATAGGACCGGGGCTTGGGTCAACTTCTCCTTAAGTTCTTGGAAGGCTTTAGAGACTGATTTGGTCCATACAAAAGTCCCCTTCTTGAGACAATCGGTGATTGGGCCAGTGATAGTGCTAAATCCACGAATAAACCTCCTATAGAATGTTGCCAATCCATGGAAACTTTGGACCTCATGAAGGGTGTGGGGTTCCGACCAATCAATAATAGCTTGGACCTTGTCGGGGTCCATGGAGACGCCTTTGGTGGACACCACAAATCCTAGGAAGGTGAGGGAGGTGGTCATGAAGTGGCACTTTCCTAAGTTGGCAAATAGGCTCTCTTGTCGAAGGATGGTACAAACTTGCCTAAGGTGGTCAAGGTGGGCCTCTTGGGATTGACTATAGATGAGTATATCATCAAAGTAGACCACTAGAAAGATCCCAATGAATGGCCTAAGGACCTCCGTCATAAGACGCATGAAAGTACTTGGGGCATTTGAAAGCCCAAATGACATGAATAACCATTCAAAGAGACCATCTTTGGTTTTGAAAGCCATTTTCCACTCATCCCCGGGCCTTATGCTAACTTGGTGATAGCCACTCTTAAGGTCAATTTTGGAGAAAATGGTGGCTCCGGCTAACATATCAAGCATGTCATCAAGCCTAGGGATGGGAAACCTATACTTGACGGTGATTTTGTTAATGGCCCTACTATCCACACACATTCGCCATGACCCATACTTCATGGGAGTTAGAAGGGCCGGGACGGCACATGGGCTTTTGCTAATGCGAATGAAGCCCTTCCTAATGAGTTCTCTAATTGCCTCCGAAGTTCGGCATGTTCCGTGGGATTGAGGCGATAATGAGGAAGGTTTGGGAGAGTTGCCCCCGGGACTAGATCAATTGCATGTTGCACATCCCGCATGGGAGGGAGTTGGTCCAGGAGCTCCTTTGGGAACACATCATGGAATTCTTCTAGGAGTTGTTGGATTTCTATGGGATGTGGATTGGTGGAAGTGGGTTCTCCTAGGCAAATGACCACCGCACATAGTGGTACTCCTTGAACTATCTCCTCTTCAAGTTCTTTCCTAGTGATGAGATGAAGACCCTTGGCCAACCCCGAGGTCCCACTTTGTTTGGGAGTTTGGGTGAGGGATGGGGTTGGAGGGGTGGAGTTCCCCGAGACTTGTATGGTGGTGGGGTGTTGTCCTTGAGGGGGAGTGTTCCTCTTGATCATGGGACGAGGTGGGGAGGGGTTAAGACGGATAGTCTTACCCTCATGTTCAAAGGTGCATTTGTTGCTCCTACCCAAGATGGTGGCATCTACATCATAAAGCCAAGGTCTTCCTAGTAGGATGCTACCTACTTCCATGGGTATGATGTCACACCATATTTGACCATGGTATGAAGAGAAGGTGAGGGGCACAAGACATTGAGTGGTGACCGGGATGGAGTTATTGTTGATCCATGAGACCCGGTATGGACTTGGGTGAGGGGTGATAGCTAGCCCAAGAAGCTTGACGGTATCGGGTGATACGGCATTGACACAACTCCCACTATCCAAGATCACTTTCCTTATATGGCTCCCTATTTTGACAAAGGTGTGAAAGATTGAAGTTCGACGGCAATCCTCTTCTTGGGGTTTTGTGAGGGTGCATCTAATCACTCCTAGATGAGAGTTGGTAGATGGAGTGGTGTGATCTAGACCTGACTCTAGGTATTGAGCTTCATACTCCTCTTCCCAATCTAGTGAGGCTTCATGGTCCTCAACGACATCTTCAAGTTCCTTTTGGGGTGGAGCTTCTTCCTCAATAAGCAAGCTAGATAATCCCTTGGATGGACATTGCCCCGCAAAATGGCCAAACCCTTGACACCTAAAGCATTGTTGACGCCCGCTACCCGAAGTAGTTCCTACATTTGGGCCTTTGGGAATGTCTTCTGTCCGTGGGAGGGGGTGACTAGGGTGGGCTTGTGTGGAGTGATGGTGGGAGGAGGGCTGTAAGGCCTTAATGGGGTACTCCCACTTGGATTAGGGGCTTTCATGGGAGTGGCCGGAATGGGTCATGGTCCCATGCTTTTGGGATCGGCCGGTCGGGGAGTAGCAAATCGAGGGATCCTAGAGAATCTTTCTACATCCCTAGCTATTTGATAAGCTAGCTCAAGGTTATCAACATCTCTCATGAAAAGCTCTCTCTTGATGTGACTTTGGAGCCCATTCCTAAAGCGGACAAGGTAACGGCCGGGTCCTCATAAACTCCACACTTCAAAAGATAGGAGTCAAGCTTCTCAATGTATTCAACTACGGTCTTCCCCTCTTGGGTGAGGCTTTGCCATTCATCTAAGAGCATTTGATGGTAGGATTGGGGAAGGTATTTGTTCCTAAGTTGGTTCTTCATACCCTCCCAAGTATCAATAGGCTCTTCCTGCCTAATCCTTCTTAGACCCTCATGGTTTAACCAATAAGTTTTGGCTAATTTGATAAGATGCATTTTGGCCAACCTTACCCTCCTTTGGTCGGACATAGGGTACCACTCAAAGTATTGGTCCATGGTGGTTTCCCATTCTAAGTAGACACTTGGTTCATGGGAACCATCAAAGTTTGGGGCATCTACTTTAATCATCCTTAAGAGAGGGTCATCCGGGTCGTCCCGTGGCGCCTTTCATGAATTGGATGGTGGCGGGGTCTCTCATGGTCATGGTAAGGGTCAAGATCCAAGTCCTCCCTATAAATTTCAGCATGTGGATGATGGGCTCTTGGTCCATGGTTCCTTGGATGGAACTCGTCCCTATGAGGCTCAACATGTGGAGGGTGGACTCTAGGCTCATTGTTCCGTCGGTGGAACTCATGCTCTTCTAACCAAGCAATTCGAGTGGTAAGGGACTCAAGTTGGGCAAGAATGTTTGTAAGGGCAGCATCTACCCTATTCATTTGGCCTTGAGGTTCCTCCCTAGGAGCATCTTGATTGAGTTGAGGATTGGGATCCATGGATGGATTTGAAGATGATGGATCGGATCGGTAACTAGCATCACTACGGGTGGACATGCAAGACAAGGGGCAAATGATGTTGGACACACAATGCAAGACTTGATAGAGACAAGTAAAAAACCTAGCTCTGATACCAATTGATGTGACACAACCTAAGACTTAGGCAAGTAAGCACATTCACAATCAAAAGGGCCAATTTTGGGCCACTGCTCCCCCGTCGCTCACCCAAGCCCGGGGTGACTTGGCAATGCCAAGTGGTGGATGTGGGGTTGGGCCCTTGCTGGTAGAGGGCCAGCAAGGCCAAGACTTGATTTCCAATGGATGTGGAAGCCCAATTCAATGGGCCGACCAAGTGCCAAAGGCACCGGTTTCACTCTTCCCACGGTGATCACTAAAGGCAACGGGGCTTGAGGATCGAGCACTCACTCTTACGGCCAGCGAAACTAAGAACTAATATTGAAAGACAAGCACAATAAGCAAGGTTTTAGAGCACTTACTCGACCGGTTTGAAGAAACCGATCCTGTTCGAAGACGAGGGCGAGCGGGGAGGCGGTGGATCCCCACACGCCGCGCCGGGGTAGCTTGACCTGCCCAAATGATTACACTACTACACCTCTCACAGGAGGGGGATCTTGGGGTGGAGGTTAAGGTATATTACAACTAATACTACCTCCACACAGGGAGGGGCCTTCAGCCGGCCAAGCGGGGCGGGGAAATTGAGAAAGGAACACCGAAGGTGGAGGTTGCCGATTCTGCTCACATTCTGTTGGTGCTGACAGCTGAGTAGATATCTGACTGCTGCGGCTGCTAAAAATTTTTGTTGGGGACGAAACGACCTGGAGAAGCTTTGTAGGAGGCCAGGGAAGTCGTCCAATTTTTTTTGATTTCTTCTGACGCCGATGCGGAGCAGGATGGAGGCCCGAATAGGGAGGCAGACTCTCGCACTGGCAGCTTCTGATTTCTAGCAGTAGGTTGCAGAGGGTGTCCCGACAGCTCCCGAACTCAGAATCAAGCACCGTCGGATTCGTTGGAACCGTGGATGAGTCGTCTTTACAGAAAAACTGACGGGGAAGCCAAACAATGCCAGAGAAGGTCAGGGGGCTCGAAACAATTCTGACAGGTCGGTGAAGACTGTAGGTAGCAGATCTGCGTAGCTGAGGGAGAAAAATAAGCACTCTGGATCACGAATGCCAACTTAAGTTATGTTTCTTGATTCTGGAAGTAGACTGAGCGATGAAGAACTTTGAAGAAGAGATCTTGGACTGATTCCTCCGGGGTTAGTCGTGGCAGAGCTTCTAATCCGGCTCAGGTCCTCAGCAGAGGCAGAACTGTGCGGTTGTGGGAGAATGGAGCTCCCGGGCAGCATACAACTCGGATGAAGATGAAACCACTTCTATTGCGAAGGAGACTGGTAGACTCTTCCAACGATAGCTCTTGGGTCTTCAAACTCATTCGGAGGAAGTCGTGGTGGCCGCTGCAAGTTGCTGATTCACCTGCAACTTCTGGATTGCCAGCAGCATCTTTGACATAGCCTTCAAATGACCTAAAAAGAAGAAGAAGGGGTGGTATATGGTGAAGGGGTGGATGAAGAATGGTGGAGGGGAGGTATGGGAGGTGTGGAGGAGTGCTAAAGGTGGAGGGGAGGTGGAGGAAGAGGGGAGGTCGCAGGTTTTCAGCTGGAGGGAGAGGGGAGGGGTGTGCAAGGGGTGGAGGAGAATGGAGGGGGAGAGGGGCGAACTAACCTAATGGAGATGGAGGGGGGCGGCCAAAACAATTGGAGGGAAGGTCATTTAAAATTCAAAATGGCCTTGGAAGTTGGGAGGTTGTGTGGGGAAGAGGAATGGGTGTGTTGGAATGGGGAAGATAGTGTTGGAATGTGGAAGATAGTATTGGAATGTGGAAGATTCTTCCTTGGACTAGGGGGGTGGACTAATGGTGGCTATGGGAAGTGGAGGGGCTTTAATGGGGTAGGTGGGGGTTGGAGGTGGTTGGGAGGGGAGGAGAGAGAGAGGGGGGCGAACCTAGGAGAGAGAAAGAGGGATAGAGAGAGAGGTGGGGTGGGGAATCACTCCCCTAGGGCTTCTCACCCAACTATAGGATTCACTCCACTAGAACTAAGTTTGAACACTCAAATGGAAATCTTTTGTATTGAATCATTCATTAGTCCAAAATGAAGGAAATGAGGCCCTATATATAGGCAACCCACATTTTACAATAAGACCCTTACAAAAGACTAAATGACAAATAACCGAGGTGTAGGGGGGTGCTCTTGGGCTAAGCCCAATGAATTGGGCCCAACAGCAACCTAATGACACACAAACTTAGGAAAATAAACATGAGACCTAGGGACATGACTCAAATAAAATGAAAATTACATCAAATGACTCAAATAGAAAGCACAAACAGGATAATTGGGCCTTTATAGAGAGAGGCCCGAACTCAAATGACACCGGAGTGTGAAGACGACCCTAGCCAAAGGGAGTTGTGGATGATGCTTCCATCAGCTTTTCTCACGCTCCGAGCGCGGAAGATACTCGGATATGCGCGACGAGTTTATATCAATCATGTCAATCAGAGTAGTAGTGTATTCGACACCAAAACAGAGATGCGTAAAATAGAAAGATAACCCAATCCTTTATTTCATAATGGATAGACTATTACAAATCCAATACTCTATTCAATTAAAAAGGAAAAGTACATAGTTGACTCAAGAAAATAGGAAAAAGACTAGATGACACTTGGGAAAGCTCTAGCTCTTTCACTCTTGACCATTCCCATCCGATTGACTTCCCTCGTCGTCGGAATTACCTGAAAAGTAAGGGACAAACACGGAGTGAGCGAACGCTCAGTAGGAAATTATATCTCAAGCGCTAGCAAGGGGTTTAAGTAATTACATTTTTTCATGAATGTACTATAGCTATGCATGCTCGCATAAAACGACAAGATGGAGAGAGAATCTATAAATAAGACAGCAAGATGAACTAGTCACGAGCTTTCAGGAAAAGATAACAAGATATTCAAGCAAGTACTCTTTAGCAAGTCATGTCAAGAACTTTGGCTATCATGTATTAAGCAAGCAAGTAATTACCTTTTCTCGGGTCACGCAATTCATGTCAAGTCAAGTACGAGTCAAGTACAAGATTTGTGTGGAATGTCTAATCAAGCTAGTCATGCACTCGGTATAATGCCAGATACCTTATCATTCAACTCCCATGGGCACAAGTACTTTCGGGTGCTCCTCCCAGGACCAGATCGGGCCCTATATGCGCAGGCATTTATCATGTATATTTGACATCCACTCTTGTATATATATAGCCAATAGGAAATTTCAACAATTTAAGCTTGTAGACACATAGGATAACTTTGAGAGAATGGGGTCCCAAAAATACGACATTGGACATAGATAGGCGATAACAATGGTACAATCACGATGAACGATGAAACTAGGTGGAATTAGGTTCCCTTAACTCGGGTACCATGACAAACAAGTATGAACATTCTTTATATAGAATTGAGGTCCACATGAACAGTACATCAAAGGCAAGATACCCTCATTCTTATTATAGAATTGAGGTCCATAAGAACATCAACAAATGGCATGATATCATCATCCCATTAAGAATTCTCATGATATACTCTTTGCATATCATAAGGGTCGGTATACCATGTTCCTTTTAGAGTGACATGGCATTCAATAGTGTAATGGGTTTTTAGGGTACAACCAGCTCAGTCGACCTTGAGGGAATCCAAGGTACGAGGAGTCTTACGAAGGTCTCTATGACTAACTCGCTAGTCCAAAGGAACAGAATGTCCAATGGAGAGCTTGTATGTCAATGAGAGTTGAGGGTGATCGATAAAACATCATGAAACGTGGGACTATACTCACGGAGTGGAGATATAGTGCCGATATGCATATATATAGATATAATGAAAACCTCGGTTAAGAGAAACAGGTAAAACATTTTTTTTTTACAGGAAAATAACGACTTAAGCAAAGTCACTACTCAAGAAATTAACGCCTTGGATAAGGGCGTTTATATATTTTTCCTATTTGCAGGAATTTCAATATTTCATTATTTAATCAAAAACACGCCCTGTATAGGGGCGTTTTCCTTAAATTTGACGCCTACTGTATCAGGCGTCCTTTTTATTTACAATATTTTACAGGATATACAATTCCAGGAGTTTATCAAAAACACGCCCTTGGAAGGGGCGTTACATTTAAATTCACGCCCTGGAAAGGGGCGTGGGTTCAATAAGAAATGACCTGAGTCAGGTCGTGAGTTCACAATTTCCAGGATTTTTTATAGATTTCAGGATAATAAAATTTCAGGAGACAAGATATATAATCACGACAAGAAAAATAGCAGGAATTTACAGGTGAGCTCATGCATTACATTAGTTACTGTATTTGATCGATATTTAATTTTTAAACATGGGTATTTATTGTCTACAGAAAATTGCATGAAATTGACGCCTACTGAGCAGGGCGTCAAATATGTAATTAACGACTTTGGGCAGGTCGTTTCTTTTAAAGTAGCGCCCTTGTCATGGGCGTTTCTTTCAAAATATTACAGAAAACGCTTCAAATCCATAATAAACCATGTATATGCATGCCATGCTAGTATATACCTTGAATTACTTCGTTTGGGCTACAGTGCTTTGAGAAAACCTACCTTATGAGAATTATCTGATGGAGAAACGTGAAGGACTTGATGAGAATCCTAGACTCTGAAACTTCTAACAGCAACATGCAGAGCTTTATGTTAACGGAAGAGGGATTTATTCTGACGAAGAACTTTTGTTCTTCACAACATGAATCCTCTTAACCTGTAAGTAGAGAAGAAGACGAAGAACCTGTTAATGTTCTTCATACCATCGTAAACAGAAAAGAAGAAGAAATAACCTTGGTTCTTCACCTACCGTAGAATAGTCCGAACGCCAAATAGCGTTCTTGGTTCGAGTAGTAGGTTATTTATAGGATTTCTAGAATCCTAATAGAGTTAGTGTTTGATTGGAAGTAATACTTCCAAGATAGAGTTATTACTACATTCGAACTCTTTCTCATAGTTATCAACTTACCCTGGATAGACTCCTGGGTCGAACGAAACTCAAACTGAATTAGCGACCTAGGTCAGGGCGTCGAATTTAAATTGACGCCTTGTCAAGCGTCGTTTCTTGTTGAAACGCGTCCATGCAAGGGACGTTACGCTATCTTGCCCTTTTTATTTATTTTGGTCATTTGAAATTTGACGCCTTGACGTGTGGGCGTCCTTTCTCAAAACACGCCTTAGGTAAGAGCGTTTTATTTTAAAGTAGCGCCTATATTTGAGGCGTTATTTTCATCAAGGTTTAATTATTTTTATTCCAAGCTCTTTCGTTTATTTATTAAATCTTTTAATCTATTTTGATTTATTTATTCCTTTTAAATTTATCAAGGTTGCTACACCCTCCCCCACTTAAAAAGAATTTGGTCCCCAAATTCCATATCATATATTTACATTTGGAGAGTGTAGAGTATGTACCTTCTAAAATAAATCTGGAAATCGTTTCCTCATAGATTCCTCGGTCTCCCATGTAGCTTCATGTTCTGAATTCTTATTCTATTGTACTTTTAGCATGGGAATAACCTTATTCGTTAGGATACGTACTTCTCGATCTAGGATCTTCATAGGCTTCTGTTCATACGTGAAATCTTTCTGGATCACTAGGTCTCCATATTCAATAATATGTGATGGGTCATGTACATACTTCTTCAACATAGATATGTGGAACACATCATGTACTTCGGACGGTTGAGGGGGCAATGCGATGCGATAAGCAACCTCGCCAACTCTTTCTAGTATCTCAAAAGGTCCGATAAATCTTGGTGTAAGCTTGCCTTTAACACCAAATCTTCGTATTCCACGTCCAGGTGATATCTTGAGAAATACATGATCTCCAATTTGGAATTCGAGATCTCTTCTTCTTGTGTCGGCATAAGCCTTTTGCCTTGTCTGAGCTACTTGCAATCTTTCCCTGATTACTCGTATCTTCTCAGTTTTATCCCTTACCATGTCTGGACCTAACAGTTGTTTCTCTCCAACTTCATTCCAGCACAAGGGTGATCGGCAACTCCTTCCGTATAAAGCTTCGAAAGGTGCCATTTGTATACTAGCTTGGTAGCTATTATTGTATGCAAATTTGACCAGAGGCAACTGATCATGCCAGTTTCCATCAAAATCAGTGATGCATGCTCTAAGCATATCTTCAACTACTTGATTTGTTCTCTCGGTCTGACCATCCATTTGAGGATGAAAGGCTGTACTAAAATTAAGTCTCATCCCCAACGAATGTTGTAGTCCTTTCCAAAAATGAGAAGTAAAACGGGGATCTCTGTCAGACACGATTGAAACAGGAATACCATGTAATCTGACTATTTCCTTGATGTATAGTGCAGCTAAGACATCAACTGACCATCGACTCTTGATTGGCAAGAAATGCGCTGATTTAGTCAATCGATCAATGATAACCCATATTCCATCATGTCCTCTTTTTGATTTAGATAAACCCATGATGAAATCCATACCAATATCCTCCCACTTCCATTTAGGGATATCTAGAGGATGTAGCTTTCCAGCAGGCTTTTGGTGTTCCGCCTTGACTTGTTGGCATGTGAGACAGCGTGATACGTAGTCCGCTATTTCTCTTTTCATGTTGGGCCACCAAAAATTTCTTTTCACATCTTGGTACATCTTGGTAGATCCAGGATGAATCGTATACCTTGATCTGTGAGCTTCATCTAAGATCTACTTTTTCAATTCTGGGCAGTCCGGTATACCAGTTCTATTCTTGAACATTAATCTTCCATCAGAAGCTAGTTGGAAGTCCGATTGTCCTTTTAATCTGCCCTTGATTTCTACTAATGTAGAATCATCATCCTGAAGTGCTTGTATCTCAGATAATAAATCTGACTGTATGCTTACATGAGATAATGTGACACATCTAGGGTCCGTGTCCATGCTAATATTGAGTTCAGAGAATTGTTCTAGCAATTTCCATTCTTGAATCAGACAATTGGCTAACAGTGCTCTCGGCTTTCGACTAAGGGCATCTGCTACATGATTACCCTTTCCGGGATGATATTGTATATTGAAGTCGAAGTCCTTGAGATATTCCAGCCATCGTCTTTACCTCATATTTAGTTCCTTCTGTGAGAAAAGATATTTGAGACTCTTGTGATCGGAGTATACAGTAAACTGTACTCCATAAAGATAATGTCTCCATATTTTTAGTGCAAATACTACCGCGGCCAATTCTAAGTCATGGACGGGGTAGTTCTCTTCATGCTTCTTTAATTGACGAGAAGAGTAGGCTATAACCTTCCCTTGTTGCATTAGAACACACCCGAGGCCAATGCCAAAAGCATCAGTGTATACCTCGAACTTTTCTCCTTCAATTGGCAATGCTAAGATAGAAGCTGTAGTAAGATGATCCTTGAGAGTTTGGAAGCTTCTCTCACATTCCTCATCCCATTCATAACGGATCTCCTTGCGAGTTAACCTTGTAAGTGGCACGGCGATTTTAGAGAAATCCTTGATGAATCGCCTGTAATAGCCGGCAAGACCTAAGAAACTTCGGATCTCGCTAGCATTGGTCGGTCTTTCCCAGTTCCTTACAGCTTCAACCTTTGATGGGTCTACAGACAAGCCATCCTTTGATATAACATGTCCGAGAAAAGTCACTTCTTCAAGCCAGAATTCACACTTGCTAAGTTTTGCATATAATTGATTTGTCCTCAATATTTGTAATGCAATCCTCAAATGTTCCTCATGCTCTTCCTTGGTCTTGGAATAAATCAATATATCATCAATAAAGACCACCACGAATTGATCCAAATAAGGCCTGAATATACTATTCATTAACTTCATAAAGGCAGCAGGGGCATTCGTTAGTCCGAAAGGCATAACAACAAATTCATAATGGCCATACCTGCTTCTGAATGCGGTTTTATGAATATCATCATCTTTGATCCTTAACTGATGATATCCCGACCTGAGATCAATTTTGGAGAAATACTTGGATCCGGATATTTGATCAAATAATTCATCGATTCTCGGCAGTGGATACTTGTTCTTGATAGTGAGATGATTCAATTATCGATAGTCGACGCATAACCTCATGGATCCGTCTTTCTTCTTTACAAATAATACAGGCGCTCCCCACAGGGAAATACTTGGTCTAATGAATCCTTTCTTAATGAGTTCCATCAATTGCTCCTTTAATTCCTTGAGTTCAGCAGGTGACATCCTATAAGGTGCCTTTGAAATCGGACCAGCACCAGGGACTAAGTCGATAGTGAAGGCCACTTCTCTTTGCGGGGGTAATCCCGGCAAATCTTCCGGAAATACGTCCGGAAATTCTTGTACTACTGGAATGTCTTCTAGCTTAGCTTCCTTAGCTTCTTTAACTGTGACAAAGGCAAGGAAATATGTACATCCTTTCCTGATGAGCTTGCTAGCTCGGAGAGCTGAAATAAGAGGGGATTTGCTCCGACTCTTGGGGCTAGTAAATATTAGTTCTGGAAATTCCTTGAATGTAACCTTACTATTGCGGCAATCAACCGTTGCCTGATACTTGGATAACCAATCTGCCCCTAGTATAACATCATACTCTTTCAGATCTAAACATATGAGATCAATAGGGAGATTTTGACCATGAATCAATACCTCGCAGTTTTGGTAATGATGTGTAATATCAGTCTCATCATCCAGAGGAGTAGACAAAACTAACTTTATCCATTCCGGTTCTAGGGGTAATGGGTCAGCAAACTTTTTAGAAACAATAGAATGCGATGCACCAGTATCAATTAAGACATATGCATTCCTGGAACAAACTTTCAATGTACCTTCCACTAAGCCGCCTCCTTCTACTTGCTCGGTCTCCTTGATTGCATGAAGACGAGCATTCTTGGTTACTGGGCGCTTTTCGTCAATGGCTTGATTGTTAAGTAATGGGCAATCGGGAATCCGATGCTCACGACTCCCACAACGGAGACATGCTCCTAGTTTCCTCCAGCATTCCTCTGCTCTATGACCCGCTTTATCACAATGTTTGCACCCTGTATTTGGAGAGGTGGTGGTGATAGAGAAGGGCTTGGTCTTCTTGAACTTTTGGTCTTGTGAGGATGCTCCTCCATTGCTAGGCCTTTTCTTGAAGTTGGGTTTAAAGGAACCCGAACTTGTAACTTGTTCCTTCTTATCCTTACCACAAATCCTATCAGACAGTTTCGTGGCATCTTCTAATAGTTGAGCTTGGCGTACTATCTCTGAGTAGACTTGAATGTCCATCGGCGCCAGTTGAGTAATAGCTTGGGGCCTGAGCCCATTAAGAAACCTCCTAGCTTTCATTTTCTCGGTGCTAACTAGATGCTTAGCATATCGAGACAATCTAGAGAATTGGGCCTCATACTCGGCCACTGACAAAGATCGTTACTTTAATGCAGCAAATTCTGCAGCCTTCTTTTCCTGAACTCGGTCCGAGAAATATTTCACGTTGAAGTGTTCAACGAATTCTTCCCACGAAACCTGATCTTGATTTATAGTAGTCTCTATTGATTCCCACCAGCATCTAGCATCCATTTCTAACTGAAAAGTAGCTAATAAAACTTTATCCTGATCCGTGCATTGCATAACACGGAATATACGTTCTATCTCCCTAATCCAGTGTTCAGCGTCATCTGGATCAGTAGAACCCGTGAACTTGGGTGGGTTCATGTTCTTGAAAGTCTGGTGGAGACTTCCTACTCGTTGTCCACCTCCTTGTGCTACTTGTTGTAGCACTTGAGTCATGCCTTGAAGGGTACGCTGCATGTTGCGCCATTGAGCACGTTCGGCAGCCATTATCCTACAATTACAATAACTAGGTTAATATGTGATTGTATTTAAAGACTCATATACTATGTTAACTTTAACCCTTGGTTCTACCCAATCTCACTGGTTAAAGGTTTGAACATATCCTTGGACTTGGGTTTTTCTAGGAATTGAATACCCTAGGCTCTGATACCACAAAAACTGTCATGCCCCGAGCGCGGAAGATACTCGGATATGCGCGACGAGTTTATATCAATCATGTCAATCAGAGTAGTAGTGTATTCGACACCAAAACAGAGATGCGCAAAATAGAAAGATAACCCAATCCTTTATTTCATAATGGATAGACTATTACAAATCCAATACTCTATTCAATTAAAAAGGAAAAGTACATAGTTGACTCAAGAAAATAGGAAAAAGACTAGATGACACTTGGAAAAGCTCTAGCTCTTTCACTCTTGACCATTCCCATCCGATTGACTTCCCTCGTCGTCGGAATTACCTGAAAAGTAAGGGACAAACACGGAGTGAGCGAACGCTCAGTAGGAAATTATATCTCAAGCGCTAGCAAGGGGTTTAAGTAATTACATTTTTTCATGAATGTACTATAGCTATGCATGCTCGCATAAAACGACAAGATGGAGAGAGAATTTATCAATAAGACAGCAAGATGAACTAGTCACGAGCTTTCAGGAAAAGATAACAAGATATTCAAGCAAGTACTCTTTAGCAAGTCATGTCAAGAACTTTGGCTATCATGTATCAAGCAAGCAAGTAATTACCCTTTCTCGGGTCACGCAATTCATGTCAAGTCAAGTACGAGTCAAGTACAAGATTTGTGTGGAATGTCCAATCAAGCTAGTCATGCACTCGGTATAATGCCAGATACCTTATCATTCAACTCCCATGGGCACAAGTACTTTCGGGTGCTCCTCCCAGGACCAGATCAGGCCCTATATGCGCAGGCATTTATCATGTATATTTGACATCCACTCTTGTATATATATAGCGAATAGGGAATTTCAACAATTTAAGCTTGTAGACACGTAGGATAACTTTGAGAGAATGGGGTCCCAAAAATACGACATTGGACATAGATAGGCGATAACAACGGTACAATCACGATGAACGATGAAACTAGGTGGAATTAGGTTCCCTTAACTCGGGTACCATGACAAACAAGTATGGACATTCTTTATATAGAATTGAGGTCCACATGAACAGTACATCAAAGGCAAGATACCCTCATTCTTATCATAGAATTGAGATCCATAAGAACATCAACAAATGGCATGATATCATCATCTTATTAAGAATTCTCATGATATACTCTTTGCATATCATAAGGGCCGGTATACCATGTTCCTTTTAGAGTGACATGGCATTCAATAGTGTAATGGGTTTTTAGGGTACAACCAGCTCAGTCGACCTTGAGGGAATCCAAGGTACGAGGAGTCTTACGGAGGTCTCTATGACTAACTCGCTAGTCCAAAGGAACAGAATGTCCAATGGAGAGCTTGTATGTCAATGAGAGTTGAGGGTGATCGATAAAATATCATGAAACGTGGGACTATGCTCACGGAGTGGAGATATAGTGCCGATATACATATATATAGATATAATGAAAACCTCGGTTAAGAGAAACAGGTAAAACATTTTTTTTACAGGAAAATAACGACTTAAGCAAAGTCACTACTCAAGAAATTAACGCCTTTGATAAGGGCGTTTATATATTTTTCCTATTTGTAGGAATTTCAATATTTCATTATTTAATAAAAAACATGCCCTGTATAGGGGCGTTTTCCTTAAATTTGACGCCTACTGTATCAGGCGTCCTTTTTATTTACAATATTTTACAGGATATACAATTTCAGGAGTTTATCAAAAACGCGCCCTTGGAAGGGGCGTTACATTTAAATTCACGCCTTGGAAAGGGGCGTGGGTTCAATAAGAAATGACCTGAGTCAGGTCGTGAGTTCACAGTTTCCAGGAATTTTTATATATTTCAGGATAATAAAATTTCAGGAGACAAGATATATAATCACGATAAGAAAAATAGCAGGAAATTACAGGTGAGCTCATGCATTACATTAGTTGCAGTATTTGATCGATATTTAATTTTTAAACATGGGTATTTATTGTCTACAGAAAATTGCATGAAATTGACGCCTACTGAGCAGGGCGTCAAATATGTAATTAACGACTTTGGGCAGGTCGTTTCTTTTAAAGTAGCACCCTTGTCATGGGCGTTTCTTTCAAAATATTACAGAAAACGCTTCAAATCCATAATAAACCATGTATATGCATGCCATGCTAGTATATACCTTGAATTACTTCGTTTGGGCTACAGTGCTTTGAGAAAACCTACCTTATGAGAATTATCTGATGGAGAAACGTGAAGGACTTGATGAGAATCCTAGACTCTGAAACTTCTAACAGCAACATGCAGAGCTTTATGTTAACGGAAGAGGGATTTATTCTGACGAAGAACTTTTGTTCTTCACAACATGAATCCTCTTAACCTGTAAGTAGAGAAGAAGACGAAGAACCTGTTAATGTTCTTCATACCATCGTAAACAGAAAAGAAGAAGAAATAACCTTGGTTCTTCACCTACCGTAGAATAGTCCGAACGCCAAATAGCGTTCTTGGTTCGAGTAGTAGGTTATTTATAGGATTTCTAGAATCCTAATAGAGTTAGTGTTTGATTGGAAGTAATACTTCCAAGATAGAGTTATTACTACATTCGAACTCTTTCTCATAGTTATCAACTTACCCTGGATAGACTCCTGGGTCGAACGAAACTCAAACTGAATTAGCGACCTAGGTCATGGCGTCGAATTTAAATTGACGCCTTGTCAAGCGTCGTTTCTTGTTGAGACGCGTCCATGCAAGGGACGTTACGCTATCTTGCCCGTTTTATTTATTTGGTCATTTGAAATTTGACGCCTTGACGTGTGGGCGTCCTTTCTCAAAACACGCCTTAGGTAAGGGCGTTTTATTTTAAAGTAGCGCCTATATTTGAGGCGT
Organism: Amorphophallus konjac; assembly: GCA_022559845.1. NCBI lineage: Eukaryota > Viridiplantae > Streptophyta > Magnoliopsida > Alismatales > Araceae > Amorphophallus > Amorphophallus konjac. Next base: position 167,031,623 of record CM040125.1, on the reverse strand, counting down.
TATTTTCATGAGGGTTTAATTATTTTTATTCCAAGCGCTTTCGTTTATTTACTAAATCTTTAATCTATTTTGATTTATTTATTCCTTTTAAATTTATCAGGGTTGCTACAGCTTTGCTAGCTAAATGAGGTTGTTCGTGTCTCAAGTCTTCTAGAAGCACTTTGGAAATGGCGCCCTGGTATAGGGGCGCCCTTTAAATGGTAGACCCTGTTCATGTAAATGACGCATCTGCATGAGGGCATCCATTCTTCATGGCTTTAGACACTAACTGCAACCTTCACGTGTTGGTCTTTAAGATGTATGCATATATTAATATATAATTGGTCGGTGGCCCCTGAATGAAATGGCGCCCTTGCATGGGGTCTCCATTTGGTGAATGGCGCCCTAGTAAGGGGCGCCCATTCCTTTTGGGTTGGAAAAAGAGAAACCTCACTACGTACTATCCATGTGTTGGCATTTAAGTGATGTTGGGCTTTGTATATTTTTATAGTAGCCCTCATCAGGTATGGTTCTTATTATAAGGCCTTCATGTAGGATTGTTTATTAAAGAAGTTCAACTTCTCTATTGTTTAATCGGGGTGCTACCCCCTCCCCCACTTAAAGAATTTGGTCCCCAAATTTAACTATATGCAAGATGACAGAGAGGGTGTAGAGTACTTACAGACAAGAATAGCTCCGGTAATCTTCTTCTCATAGACTCCTCAGTTTCTCATGTAGCTTCTTGTTCTAAGCATCGATTCCATTGGATTTTCACCATAGGGACCGTCTTGTTCCTTAATACGCGAACTTCTCGATTGAGGATCTTCATTGGCTTTTACTCGGAGGTAAGGTCCTTTTGTATTACCAAATCAACGTGGTCAATGACATGGGAAGGATCGTGCACGTATTTCTTCAGCATAGAAACATGGAATACATTGTGCACTTCTGATAGTTGTGGAGGCAAGGCAATGCGGTAAGTCACCTCGACCACTCTTTCCAGCACTTCAAATGGACCAATAAATCTTGGTGTAAGTTTGCCCTTAACACCAAATCTTCTAATGCCTCGACCGTGAGATACCTTGAGAAAAATATGGTCACCAACTTGAAATTCTAGATCTCTCCTTCTATTGTTAGTATATGACTTCTGCCTAGACTGTGCTATCTTTAGCCTTTCCCGAATGAGGTGTATCTTCTCAGTTGAATCTCTCACCATATCTAGGCCTAGAATTTATTTTTCATCGACTTCATCCCAGCATATTGGAGATCGACAACTTTTGCCATAGAGTGCCTCGAAAGGTGCCATTTGGATACTGGCTTGATAGCTATTATTATATGTAAACTCGGCTAGGGGTAAGTGGTCATGCCAGCTTCCACCGAAGTCTATAATACATGCCCTTAACATATCTTCAACAACTTGATTTATCCTTTCGGTCTGTCCATCTGTCTGGGGATGGAAAGTAGTGTTGAAGTTGAGTTTCGTCCCCAGAGAGTGCTGTAGACTCTTCTAGAAATGAGAGGTAAAGCGTTGGTCTCGGTCAGATACAATTGACACAGGAACTCCATGCAATCTAACCATCTCTTTGATATACAGGACAACAAGTACATCAACTGACTATCGGCTCTTGATAGGTAAGAAATGAGTCGATTTAATTAGACGGTCAATGATTACCCAAATTCTATCATGTCCGCCCCTAGACTTGAGCAAGCCCATGATAAAGTCCATGTCGATATCTTCCCACTTCCACTTGGGAATATCTAGCGGATGTAATTTTCCAGCGGATTTCTAATGTTCTGCCTTCACCTGTTGGCATGTCAGGCAACGAGACACGAAGTCCGCTACCTCCCTTTACATATTAGGCCACCAGAAAGTTCGTTTCAAGTCTTGGTACATCTTAGTGGCTCCAGGGTAAATCGTGTACCTCGATCGATGAGCTTCTTCAAGAACCTTCTTTTTCAACTCAGGACAGTCGGGTACACATTGTTGAGTGGTGATAGGTAGATCTAGAGGGGAGGGGTGAATAGAGGAGCCCCCTTTTTCCCTTTTTGCGGAAATAAAAACTAAGACTCACACAATAAATAAAGATGCAGATATTAGTTAATATCTGAGAAACTAGATGCACACAGGATGCCTGGAAATGGTCCTATCAAGCTTCTACCATTGGAACAAGAAAGAAGACAAACCATAAGACAAGATCTTTAAGGTGGTTCAGTCTCAATCTAGAGACCTACGTCCACCCCTCACACAACACAGTGAGGCTTCACTAGTGCCAACGCACAACGGCTGATTCACAGCTTCTAACTGAGAGATACACTCTCACACTCCGCTGTCACACAGCTTGTGGGATCATACCCCAAACCACACAGATCGGCGACCACACCTTCTGTCTTCCTACACGCAGGTAGGGATCTAATGATATGAAGTTTGTTTAGAAGAAAAGCAAACTAAAGATGAAATGGCCAGATAGAGTATCATAATGAAAACACTATGACAAAGAAGTCTCATGTCTGGGAATGAGTTTGAGAGAGCCTTGGCTTTCTTCTTCTCGTTGAATCTTCATAGCAGCCACGGAAGATTACCTTTTGTCGTAAGGAAGAGACAATATCTTCTTCTAGGTTCCCTCACGCCAGTAGCATCAGGACGAAGAGTAGCTTGGACAGCAAGCTTTCTTCTTCTTCGTTTTCTCCTCAGCACTCTTCTCAGCTCACTTGCTGCTCTTCTCTACTTTCGAATTGGAGCTCATGCTCCTTATGTATATTGGTATCCTTGGGCGACACCAACGTTGTCCACTCTTTCAAGCAACACCCAGAATGTCACATCCACATTATTTGATCCACTTCCACTTGTACAGTTGACTCCATTCTTGTCAAGTCTATAGGAATGTGGGTAGGTAGGAGACCATAGCAGCAAAGGTACGATTTCCTTCAGAAAATATCTCTGCTAAATCACAGTCTTCTAATACCGACGCAATCTGACAGCTTTTTCCAGAGCAAACGGATCCTCTGGATTATGTTTCGGATCTTGAAATCAGCTTCCGTCGGATTCAGATCTGTTTTGGACGAACATAGTGTGTCGACACTTTCCTAGTAGTGTGTCAAGAAATTCCTTTGAATAAATTGGAGAATCGTTCTGGTTGATCGTGGATGTGTCGACACTTTTTTGTCAGTGTGTCAAGACATCCCTTTAATAAGCCTTGTAGATAGCTTCGACCGATTTCAAGCATGTTCTGGTTGAACGATGATGGGTCGACACTTTACCCCCAGTGTGTCGAGACATCCCTTTGAAATCTTGAAGAACCATGGCTGATGAGTCGAGACAACACCAAACGGTGTCGAGACATGTGAGCCATGTGCAGAGTTATTGTAAGAAGGTGTCGAGACATGAGTGCCTTGTGCAGAGATTATCACACGAATGTGTCAACACTTTTCACTCAATGTGTCGAGACATCGGTGAATCTGGATACTTAGTTAGAACGCTTCTGTTTGAATTCTTCTGGATGTGTCGAGACATGAGTTGGATGTGTCGACACATTTTGGTATGCCGCAGCTCAAATGTTGGAATTTTAACATAATCTCTTCTGGATGTGTCGAGACATGATTGGGCCGTGTCGAGACATCACTTAGTGAGATTCTTCTGCACTTGTTTAATCAATTTATCAAACCAAATTAAGTTAGATATTTTTCAAAGATCTACTAATGATTTGTGATTTGTTATCATCAAAATCAGGGGACACAACATTCTCCCCCTTTTTGATGATGACAACCATGAATCATTATGTCCAAGCATTCATATAGCAAAACAATCAATTTGGTTTGAAGATCCATCAACCAAGCAAAATTCATTCATTCAAACACAAGCACTGAATGTTAGAATTTTTCAACAAAGAGTATTTTCAACAGCAACAAAAGGCTTGATTCATTAATCAACCATAGTTTTGTACAGATCAAGCAAGGATGTGTGTTCAAGCAGTTGCACTGCAATTCTACATGCAAAAGGCTAAATGAAAAAGCTAACTATATGCCAGATGCTTGATGATGCTTGACTTCAGTACTTCTCCCCCTTTGTCATCAGCAAGGAGGGGGTGAAGGAGGAGGCTGCTGTGGTGGAGGCATGGTGCTGGTGCTGGCCAGGTGTAGGACTTGTGCCTCTTGGAACTCATGTTGCAGGTGATGCGGGACGGACTGAGGAGACGACGCTATATGAGATGGACACGACTCGACCAACAACGACACGACTACTAGAGCGACCTCGGCTCGACACTAAGAGCTCCTATAGACTACACGTCGCTAACAGAAGTGTAAACTCACTCGTCGTCCCATGAGAGGGAAAGCATGGATCGTGCGCGGTTAAGGAACCGGCAGGGTTCAAGGTAGTCTGACTCAACTTCCGGACTCGGATCGAGTCGCGGGACGGGTCACTCTCACACTCACAGCGGCGACATGGACTCACGGGCTAGTACCTATCGCTCTCGGCAGCGGCAAAAGACCATATACTAAACTAGCAAGCGAATGCCGAGAAGTTGAGACCTTTACCTCCACGCACCTGGCGTGGCGAAGACAACCCCGGCCAATTCACGGACTCCTGGTTAAACAATATTCTAGCAGTACAATAATTTGACCCACTCCACGCAGGGAGGTAAAAGGTCACATGTGGGGCCCGGGAATCACGCAAATCGGGTTGACAGGCAGCATCTTGATGTCGCCCGGCGGTGCCGAACTCCGCATTTTCGTGCTTTCCGAACGACAGATTCTATGGGTCCGTGGGGCCCACGGACGGCGCTGTCCTCCGGATCTGCGGGGGTGGGACCCACTGTGATGGGGACCCCTGGTGGCGCGCCTCCACGGACAGTCGTCGGCCGGAAATGCCGATCGGGGGTCGATTGGCCCCGATTCCGAATTGTTGAACTAGCTGCCCACGGATTTTGATTTCTGTTTTCCGGCGCGCGCTCCGGTGAAAACGGCCGCTGCGATCAATCCCGGCGTCGGACCGGGACGCACGAACTATCGTTGGAAAGATCTCTCCAAATACTTCAATCTAGGCTCAGAGGGAACTGTTGGATCTTATCGGATATGGACTTTACGGAATTTACAAGTTCCTGTTGTACAGTACCCGAAATCTTAGATCTGCAGGTGAGTTGTCTGAGAACGGCCGTTGACCGCGAGGTTGATGGCCGATTCAGCTCCTAAGCTATTCACGAAAGTTGTAGGATTTTGAACAAGGAAAACGGGGATAGTTTTGGTGGACTGATTGGAGGTGGATGTGATTTGTTATGATTTGTTTACTGGAGGGTGGTCGGATCTGGGAACAGGTGGACATCACTGTAGCTAGCTCTGAGAATAAAATTTGAAAAATAGGTTAAGGGCCGATTAAAAATCAGGAAAATTCGTGGAAGGAGGGATTGATGAATAGAACTCCCATTAAAATTGGGAGCCCTAGAAAAAATCAAAAGGTGGATCGAAGATGCGAAACTTAGGAAAAGTGGAAAATTAGATCTGAAACTGGCAGAACTGAACTTGGAACTTGAACGAAAATGGGAAATTATCAAATCGAAGATTCATGACCCACCAATTTTTATAGAATGTTGGGAACACCTCTGGAACATCCCCTCAAAATCCCAAGTCGATCTGAGCTCGTGGCTGATAGCAGAATTTCATGGAAGTGGCAGTGGTCGGCTGAAAACAGAACTTTGACGAACTTGATGGCGGTGTGATGGCGGCTCGTGGCGGCGGCGATGATGACCGGAACCGATAGGGGAGGCGTCACACCTCAGAATGGCAACCATCTCAGCTGCAAGGGGGAGAGGGAGGAGAGAGGAGGGGTGCGCCCAAGGGCTGCTCCAAGCAATTTCAGATTTCACAATGCATTAATTCCTCCAAAATGGGAAATTATAAGTATTTATGTGTTACATCTCAAATCCATTGTCCACCGTTGGATCTAGGGGATGGGAATGGGTGGCCTAGATTGAGTGTGACACACACACAAAAAAATACAATAAAAATATTAAGGGGGGGGGCCTATTGACTAGAGAGGCAAGGGGGGGACATGGTAGTTAGCCACCTTGGACTTTGAAGTCCACTTGTCTCCCATGTGCCTTTTACCATTCAACCTTCTAGATGCCTCCATTTGACATGTTGACTGACCCCACATGGGGCCCTAGGGCTGAGGTGGTTCAATGGATGGGGGTCTGGGGGGCCCGTGGGCCCGGGGGTCCCACTTTGCAACTAAACCCCTCTTACAAGCAAAATTACAAACCGACTAAAATGAAATAAACACACATTACACACAAATAAAGTCTACCTAAATATGATAAATGCCGGGACTCAAAGGGGAGTCTCCAGGCTGTCTCCGAGCCAGATGGATGCTGAGGTGGCTCGAGTCGTGCTCCGCGTGCGGTACCGGTGGCTCGGCATAACTGCTCGGGTGTCCGCACCAATTATCCCCGGGTGGGAGAAACTCGACCCTATCGAGTAAGGGTCTGCATCGCTCCGGTATCGCTCCAGAAGGTCCGGATCAATCCGCTGCAACTCTCCAAGCGTAATCCACGTGTCCTCGGTAGCGGGCCGTCCTCTCCATCGCACTAGGTAGCGCGTGTAGAATCCACTCCTGGTAATTGTCACCTGCTCATCCAGTATATGATCTATATGCTCACGCTGCCGTGACAAAGGGGCTGGAGGTGGACACTCAGGTGTGGGATCACTCTCAATTGGAGGAGATGGCTCGAAAGGCTCACTAGGGATCACCGCTGGGTCCCTATATACAACTAGATCCGAAATATTAAAAGTAGAGCTTATACCGTATTCCTCGAGCAAGTCCACAACATACGCATTGGTTCCAACGCGTTTCAACACTCTAAATGGACCGGCTCCGCGAGCTTGCAACTTCTTAACGGTTCCAAAGGGAAACCATTCAGGTCTTACCTTGATCATGACATATTCGCCCTCTTGGAACTCTCGGTGGTGTCGGTGAGCATCGGCTAACTCCTTGTACCGTTCATTGCTGGACTCAATGTGATGACGGACATCGTCATGCAGACTCCTAATCATTCTTAGCAAAAGAAAAAAACACACGGATGCACACACAATCCCTAAACAACCCTACAGTTAATAAAACCCAATCATATGCAAGGTGGTCCAGGACATCCAAATGTGTGCCATGCATGCATTTGACATAATCGGAGGTTAATGTCATGGTGGACTTCTAGACATCCTTCGATGCACCAATCATGGACATTTGGTTTGGATGTGGGAAGTCCGGGAGGTTTGGGTGGTTTAGGTGGACCGGGGGAACCAAAGTCTTCATTACCCCCAAATGACGGTTCGGACCTATTGCCATGTGAAGGTTGCCAGGCACGAGTAGGAGGAGTGTGATAGTGGACTTCCTTAAAGAGGGGGAATGGAGGTTGTGGGCCAAGGGGCCCACGAAGAAAGGGATCGAAGGGATCAAAGAATGTGTGACCCCTCGATATGGATTCCCTCATCTCAAGATCCCATGTGTGGAAGTCTAGAAGGTGTTGTTGATCTCCTTCATTCATGAAGGGAGATGAGACGGTGGGGGTATGATGGTGGACCCTCTCAAAAAGGTGGAGTAAATATGGTGGGTCACGGGGTCCACAAGAGAATGGGTCGAAGGGATCAAAGAAGCTATGACCCCTCGGACTAGGCTTCCACAAATCACTGTCCCACATTTGGAAATCTTGGAGGTGTAAATGATCACCTTCATTCATTGTGAGAGGTGGGACGGCAGTCATAGGTAGGAAGTAAGATTCCTCCCTTGGGCAAATGGGAATGAAGTCGGGCTCGACCAGCATAGGGAGGAGTAGAAGAACCTCCGTGGTAACATGACCCACGGTGTACACGGAGGTGATGGACCCTAAAGCGGGATGAGTGAAACTACGACCTGTGGGTCGGTTGAAGCCTGGAGCCAACAAGTGCATAAATGTCAATTGTCGGTCTAACCCTTTAAGAAGGTCATCCATTGTATCCACATAGTGACTAGACCGAAAAGTGGTGTGAAATGAATTGATTGGCACCAGAGGTAGGATAGGGTCCATAGATGGGAGGGGAGATGGGGCCAGGCCATTCTTAAGCCAGCTAAGGAGTGGCTCGGCTATAAGTAGCTTTCCCGTTAGAAACACGGGTAGCTGTGGCTGAGGTGGCTCCGAATAAAGATTGGAGAGTGAGGCTTCTCCAACCCTTTTGTCCCCTAGGGCTAGAGGTGTCCGAGTGGGACACTGCCCGGCAAAGTGGCCAATCCCCTGGCAGCGATAACACTGCTGTCGTGATCCACTACGCTCCTTGATAAGTGTGTCCTTACCCTTATCCTCCTGACGGACAGGGGGTGCAGGCAATGGGGCTCTCGTGGGTGGGGGAAGAGGACCCACTATGATGGAGAGAGGACCTTGGGATTGCACCTTAGATGCCAATGGGTTGGGGCTACCGATTACTACATCCTTAGGCTCGTGTAGGAGTACATCACTAGGAGTACGTGTCCTATCCACCCCATCCAACCGGTCCAAAATCATTTCCATAAGTTCGGCAACGGAGTGGGTTGGAATAGGGATATCATGGTGGACTCGCCCGTAGTCAACCGTCCTAGGATTGGGTCTTGGCTCATCTACGTGTGGGGCTCTTTGCCTCCGACTAGGACCCACTTGGTTGGAAGTGATTGGGTGGGGCTGGTTGGAGGTGACCGGTTGGGGCACGTAGACCTTCCTAAGCTCTCTCTTCATGTCCCACCATGATTCGATGGGCCATTGCCTCCTAACCTCTCTCAAGCGCTCAATGTGGTCCCACTTTTCGGCGGCCTTGTGTAGAAGCCTCTCCTTGGTAAAATAGAATTGCCCGGCTTCGGACATGGTATAACAATCAAAGTATGTGTCCATGGCGGCCTCCCACTTGAGGTAGTCGCCCGGGCCATTGGAGCCATAAAAATCCGAGGCTTCGGGCCTACGGAAGTGGAGTGGGTGGTTGCCAAGCCCATGGGTGGACCAACGGCCATATTGCCCGGGTGATGGGGATTCCATGTAAATTTGGCGGAACTACATGCTAGACATGCCGACACTTGGACAAGATCAACTGACTCTTATTGGACTACACACGAACTAGGAGACACAAACTGATGCAAACACCGACTAATGCACCTAGACCTAAACCAATATCCGGTACGTGGCGGGGTTAATCGATCCGAAGATCACTCCCGCAAGTGTGCGACCTCCCGATAGGCGTAACCTAACGTTCGGACAACACCTTTTAAGATACCGAATTATCGGGATGAAATGCAATTTTTAAACACCTTTTTTGTTTTAAAATAATGATGATCCTAGACTCGACTTAGACTATGCAAGACTTATGCAACGACTACCCTAGACTCAACTCGCTCTGATACCAAACTGATGCGGGACGGACTGAGGAGACGACGCTATATGAGACGGACACGACTCGACCAGCAACGACACGACTATTAAAGCGACCTAGGCTCGATACTAAGAGCTCCTATAAGCTACACGTCGCTAACAGAAGTGCAAACTCACTCGTCGTCCCATGCGAGGGAAAGCGTGGATCGTGCGTGGTTAAGGAACCGGCAGAGTTCAAGGTAGTCTGACTCAACTTTCGGACTCGGATCGAGTCGCGGGACGGGTCACTCTCACACTCACAGCGGCGACATGGACTCACGGGCTAGTACCTATCGCTCTCGGCAACGGCAAAAGACCATATACTAAACTAGCAAGCGAATGCCGAGAAGTTGAGACCTTTACCTCCACGCACCCGGCGTGGCGAAGACAACCCCGGCCAATTCACGGACTCCCGGATAAACAATATTCCTGCAGTATAATAATTTGACCCACTCCACGCAGGGAGGTAAAAGGTCACATGTGGGGCCCGGGAATCACGCAAATCGGGTTGACAGGCAGCATCTTGATGTCGCCCGGCGGTGCCGAACTCCGCATTTTCGTGCTTTCCGAACGACAGATTCTATGGGTCCGTGGGGCCCACGGACGGCGCTGTCCTCCGGATCTGCGGGGGTGGGACCCACTGTGATGGGGACCCCTGGTGGCGCGCCTCCACGGACGGTCGTCGGCCGGAAATGCCGATCGGGGGTCGATTGGCCCCGATTCCGAATTGTTGAACTAGCTGCCCACGGATTTTGATTTCTGTTTTCCGGCGCGCGCTCCGGCGAAAACGGCCGCTGCGATCAATCTTGGCATCGGATCGGGACGCACGAACTATCGTTGGAAATCTCTCTCCAAATCCTTCAATCTAGACTTAGAGTGAACTGCTGGATCTAGTCGGATATGGACTTTACTGAATTTACAAGTTCCTGTTATACAGTACCTGAAATCTCAGATCTGCAGGTAAGTTATCTGAGAACGACCATTGACCGCGAGGTTGATGGCCGATTCAGCTCCTAAGCTCGTCACAAAAGTTATAGGATTTTGAACAAGGAAAACGTGGATATTTTTTGTGGACTGATTGGAGGTGGCTGTGATTGTTTATGATTTGTTTACTGGAGGGTGGTCGGATCTGGGAACAGGTGAACAGCACTGTAGCTATCTCTGAGAATGAATTTTGAAAAATAGGTGGAGGGCTGATCAAAAATCAGAAAAATGTTTGGAAGGAGGGCGTGATGGATAGAACTCCCAGTAAAATTGGGAGCCCTAGAAAAAATCAAAAGGTGGATCGAAGATGCGAAACTCAGAAAAAGTGGAAAATCAGATCTGAAACTGGCAGAACTGAACTTGGAACTTGAACAAAAATGAGAAATTATCAAATCGAAGATTCATGACCCACCAATTTTTTTAGAACGTGGGGAACACCTCTGGAACATCTCCTCAAAATCCAAAGTCGATCTGAGCTCGTGTCTGATAGCAGAATTTTGTCGAAGTGGCAGTGGTCGGCTGAAATCAGAACTCCAACGAACTTGATGGCGGTGCGATGTCGGCTCGTGGCGGCGGCGATGATGACCAGAACTGATAGGGGAGGCGTCACACCTCAGAATGACAACCGTCTCAGCTGCAAGGGGGAGAGGGAGGAGAGAGGAGGGGTGCGCCCAAGGGCTGCTCCAAGCAATTTCAGATTTCACAATGCATTAATTCCTCCAAAATGGGAAATTACAAGTATTTATGTGTTACATCTCAAATCCATTGTCCACCGTTGGATCTAGGGGATTGGAATGGGTGGCCTGGATTGAGTGTGACACACACACAAAAAAATACAATAAAAATATTAAGGGGGGGGGGCTATTGACTAGAGAGGCAAGGGGGGACATGGTAGTTAGCCACCTTGGACTTTGAAGTCCACTTGTCTCCCATGTGCCTTTTACCATTCAACCTTCTAGATGCCTCCATTTGACATGTTGACTGACCCCACATGGGGCCCTAGGGCTGAGGTGGTTCAATGGAAGGGGGTCTGGGGGGCCCGTGGGCCCGGGGGGTCCCACTTTGCAAATAAACCCCTCTTACAAGCAAAATTACAAACTGACTAAAATGAAATAAACACACATTACACACAAATAAAGTCTAACTAAATATGATAAATGCCGGGACTCAAAGGGGAGTCTCCAGGCTATCTCCGAGCCAAATGGATGTTGAGGTGGCTCTAGTCGTGCTCCGCGTGCGGTACCGGTGGCTCGACGTAACTGCTCCGGTGTCCGCACCAGCAGGTAGGAGATGGCTAACTCCAGAGAGTCAATCTTGTGATTTAACTGCTCATCGCTTTGACTGATAAAATGGTGTAAGTCTTGGACATTTTCTTTGATGTCCTTGAGCCAGGTATACATCATCTCACAAATGTATTCTGTTTCAGCCCTCTGTTGGGAGCCCTATAGTGGAAAATGAGAAGAGGTGGCTTCTGTTTGAGGAGGAGGACACCATTCATCACCTGCGTCCTACAGGGCTGGTTGGAGTTGAGCTTTATGCAGACATATGAGCTCTAATATTTCACTACCAACCGTATCCAATGTCTTGTATACGACGTCATATTTGCCTCAGCTTTGGTGGTGCTATTGACTGCTCTAGCTGTGTCAGTATGAACTATGTCGGCAAGCCTGGAGGAGGCATCAAGTAGCCTATTGGTGTCAGAATATAGTTTCCCTTTCAACCTTTGGGAAGCATCGAGTAAGCGAGAAGTAGTGGCATTGATGGTTCGTTCCAGATTGGAGGTGGCATCAAGAGATCTGTTGATCTCTGCGGTCACATGTGCCCGGATGGATGTAGTTGCGCCAGCAGCTTGTCCTCTGATGGAGCTTGTGGCTCCAGCCACTTGTTCAGCTAGCTGATTGGAGGACTCCATCAGTTTGGCACACTTAATGTTCAGATTACTTTGATCCTCTCCGATGTCATAGGCATGCATGACCATCTCAGCAGTTTTCTCCTGGGTTTCAGTGTGGATTTCTTGAAGTCTTTTCATGACTTTTCCTACTCGTTCACACACACTTATCAAGGAGGTCATGAAGCTTTTCATTCTTTCATCTGACTTATGTTTGTGGTGCACGAATTTTTCCCATCGGCTGTTCTGAACTTGTTCATAATGGAGTTGTCTAGCTTCCAGTCTTGATAGGATCGGTGCGCTGGATTCAAAGGGGGGGGGGGTGAATGAATCCCACCCTTAAAAAACTTTTCGCTCAATAAAAACTAGAATACTATCAAGGCAAAATAGACATTCTGAAGAACAAGTTAAATTCTCTTTTAAACCAATGAGAAAATATATAAGGTGCGCCGAAGCAATCATCTAGCGGAAGCAAATGAAATCAATCAACCCACTACACGGATAGAAACAAGAGTGCTCAAGACAACCTGTGAAGGAGGTAGAAGACAAGGAGCAAACACACAAGTCCAATCACACTACACAGTAGATTTTTTAGGTGGTTCGGTCACCAAGACCTACGCCCACCCCTCACTCCAAACCGGAGTGAGGCTTCCACTAGCTAGCGCTAGAACCACAGACTCAGTCTGCAAACACTTGCTGGCAAATAGCTTGACCAGGGGAACAGCCTCCCCTCTTCCTCCAGACCGGAGGGACACCCCAAGTGACTCCCAGCCACTTGGCACCCACCAGTGACTCCCCGTCACCAGCAAACCAGAGGTCACAGACCTCTCTTCCTCCAGACCAGGAGGGAACCCACAAGTGACTCCCAGCCACTTGCGAACCGAAGACACAAGGTCTCCCTTCTCCTGAGTCCACAGGAGGAACCCGACCTCTATCCAAAGAATCGGAAGAACAAAGGTAATCAGAGAAACAAACGGAAAAACAATAAATGAAAATGACACAGCAAACAGAAAGCTGGAAATGAAATCATAATTTGGCTCTTACAGGAGCTGACTGGCCTGGATATGATCCACGGTCCAGCAGGATCTAATCTTCTGATGAAGCTTCTTATCTCTCGATCTCCCCTCTTCTTACTCTTCTTTTTCTTCTCTGCTTCTTTCTCTCACTGTCTACTCTTCTTCTCTCAATCCTCACGAGCTCTCTCTCTTTCTCTTTTTCTTCTGCTGCACTCTTCTTCTATTTCTTCTGCTCACTGCCTCTCTGCAGCTCTCCCTTTCTTCTATCACTCTCTCGATCAGCCCTCTTCTATCTGTCTTCTGTGGATGAAGAAACTTCATATATATATATATCAGCAGCAACTAGGTCGTGTGCCCCCTTTATCCAGAGGATACCTCGGATCACGTGCCAGGTGCCAACCTCGGATCACATGCCCAATCATCAACCTGAATCATCTACAGGCAGAGACAAAAGAAATGTAACTAGTTAGTTCAGGCTTTTAAGCAAAGGGCGATGTACAGACTTTAGATGCAGCATAAAGGCAAGTATGTACACTGTGAGAATGTATAGACTTGAAGCCCTTCAAGCGACCTCAATGTACAGACTTTTTTTTTTTCAATAAGAAACCCTGCCTAGGGTCGAGTGGGAGAATGCGTCCTTTGCCAGAGGTAAAGGACTGGCCATTCCACCACCGAGTCTCTAGGAGGTAAATTTTATTGCAAAAGTGAAGGAAATGTTACATCAGTCTTAAGCTGGGCATTCCCAGTTTATCCATACGGGCCTCTCCCTTTATAATTGACGGGAGCTCATTAGAAAAGAAAAAAACATTACATTTAGATGAGCAAGCAATGGAGGCCAAAGAATCCGCAACTTTATTTCCTTCTCTGTATATGTGATCAACTTTGTCATGTTGAGTGATTGATCTCCATATCTCTCTGACATGCTGAAGGATGGACCAAGGACAATGATATTCTTTTTTGATAATCCGAATCAGAATTTGAGAGTCGCATTCTATATAGGCAGGTTGAGTGGAAATAGTGTGAAGGTACTTAATGCCATCATTCAGGGCCCTTGCTTCTGCTACAAGACTGTTGGATATCCCATAATGATGAGAGTAGGCTAAAATGACATTCCCTCTATAATCTCTGATAACACCTCCTCCTCCAGTTTCTCCGTTTGACTTGCAAGCTCCATCTGAGTTCTCAATGTACAGACTTGCGTGGGTAAGATGCATGAACAAGCCATAGCCAGTGCATAGACTTAACCGATGCATGAACAGTGCGCCGATGTATAGCGTGCTGTGTAGGCTGTGGGACGCAATGTATAGACATTGCAGTGCTGCCATGTACAGACTCTGTGAATGCAAAGCTAAAGCAATGAATAGACTTCATGTGTAGGAGACTAAGGCATTGTACAGACTTCACATGAAGCGCTGTACGATGTACAGACTTGTGTTCGTTCAACACACAGGCTGTACAGACTTTGAGGCAAACGCTGTATAGACTCTGATGAGAATGCATGGAACAACCGAATGTATAGACATAAAACAAGGAGTGTATAGACTTGATGTTTACATGCCTGAGAGACCAATGTACAGACTTGCTAAGCTTTCGCTAAGTCTGTATAGACTTGACCATGCAGACGACGACACCAGAGAACAGACTTGAATGCTTTTGCTAAGTCTGTATAGGCTTGACTATGCATGGAGGAGTGTATGGACTTGCTAAGTGTGTGGCGTGCAACTAATCAATGTTCAGACTTGTGAGTTTTATGTGCAGACAGAACAATGTACAAATGCAGTGTATAGACTTGCTTTGAAGAACAATGTGTAGACTTGCAAGTGTGAGACGCTGAATCAGACGTTCGGATGTATAGACTTGGGCTGTACAGACTTGCAGTGTGCAATGCATGCTATGTATAGACTTTAGGTAATGCATGCAATGCAACATAATGTATAGACTTAGTTGCTGAATAGACTAGCAAATGCATGAAGAAGCAAGGCAATGCAGACAATGGCTGTATAGACTTGGCCCTTGAAGGATGTACAGACTTTGAAGACTCGAAGCCCCACGATGTATAGACTTTAAGGAAAGTGGACACGGGGACAATGTAAAGACTTGAATAGCTTCAAGGCACAATGTGCAGACTTTACCAATGCATAGACTTGGAGTTCAGGACGTAGGTAAAGACTGGGAATGTATAGACTTGACGAATGGCTTGAAACACAGACACACTGCCAATGTATAGACTTGGATGCCCAAAGGCAATGTATAGACTTGCATAGTGCTGCCAATGTGCAGACTTTGGATGAGACACTGCATGAGACGGTGGATGATGTATAGACTTCTTGGAAGTGAACTTGTGTGCGAGATAATGTTAACTCTGTACAGACTTAAGCAATGTGCAGACAGGACATCAAATGCAGTGGGCATGCAGCAGTGTATATACTTGGGTGTGTGTGTGCATGCCAGAAGCAATGTGTGGACTTAATTGATCGTGTGAGCATGCAATAGCCAATGTATAGACATGCAAATCTTGAGGGGGTCGACCCATCTAAGAGAGGGCGTCGACCCACTTCTGTCCAGATGTCAGACAGATATAATGGAATGCCATTCACAAGCACACATTCACATCACTTCTGTCTAGATGTCAGTGAGATACAATGGAATGCCATTCACAAGCTCACATTCACAAACACACGAACACATATGAACGCACTTAAATGAATCAACAAGGTATTTCATGCACACATGCAAATGGTGACTTATAGTGTTTTCTATCATCAAAACCAATCATCAAGACCACAGGGGCACAACAATCTCCCCCCTTTTGATGATGGCAACACTATGAGTCACACAAACTCAAGTCAAAAAATATTCTCCCCCTTTGACTCCAGCAAAAAGACATTAGGTAGAGGGAGGAAAATTGAGCAGGTATGAAACAATTGATAAAACATTTCTCCCTTTAACTACATGAAAGCACATTCTTCTCTAAAGAGCAATATGACTCATACCAATGTCTCCCCCTTTGTATTTGAATGCAGAGATGCAGTTGCAACAAGAAATGCAAGAACTCCCCCTAAATGTATGAATGCAAGACAATTCTCCCCCTTTAAGAATTTCTATGCAGCATGATTCATATGACATGGAAGCTCCCCCTCAATAACTGGAATCTTATGAAATGAATGAGAAGGAGACCACAAGGGAAATCAAAGATTAGTTCAGGTCATGATGAATCAAGGACAGTGAGGAAAAGAATTTCAACTAAGCTCCAAACACAAGGAATTCAACAAGATTTTCAAGGAGATATCAATCTCATAAATCTAAAACATAATTTTTCAAAGTCTTCCATTATAAGGGCTTATGAATGAATTTTATTGATCAGCATGGTTTAAACATGATGTATTGTAATCTAAAACCACGGTTTAATAAAAATGAACCAAGCCCACATACACATATCTTGATTAACCTCCCTTTCTCTTACACAATCAAATTTATTGACTTCTTTCAGAATTACATGCACTAGTATTAAGATCAAGTAATAATGAAGTCATATGATTTTGTCTAGGGTTGTAGCAATTTGATTTTTGCATCAATATTCAAATATTGCAATTTTTTCAACAAATTTTCATGCTACAAATTTTACGAGCACTCTAGTTCAATATACACCTTATAACTAGAGGATATACGTTGGTCAGACGCCAATATCCCTAAGCACTTAGTGTAACTAACAGTCATGTTTTATATGAACAGAGATAGCATTTACACATCATGACACACTACAAATCATTTCTTGATGAGTGAGCTGTATTTCTCAGTGTGCATGCCATTGCTCTGCCTGATTAACACTCATTCTTAAGTAGAGTTAACTATGGCACCTCATGACACAGTCCTTTAGACATGTGTTTCTCAGTGACCAAACTCATTACTCTGACAGAAATTACCCTTTAGACATTTCAGAAAAATTCATTTGCTTCAAATCAATAATAATTTCATGTACTTAATCAAATAAAGCCATATATTCAATAATACAGATTTCAGAAGATTTTACAAGACACAGCATGAAACAGATGGTTAAAGTTTATTAAATATGATTCAGATATTTTTAAGAGATTTTAAAGTCAAACTCAATGAATACATTAAACTTAAACCACCTGAGTTATTTTAGACATTCATAAAATCGTATAATAGAAGATTCCTAGTTAAAGTATTTTCAGATTTATGATCGAGATAGACCCATTGAAATCTTCATGAGAGACTGATAGAATTCTGATACCAAATGATAGACGAGATTTTGAAGCCCAGTGTTTTTAAAATATGATCAAGGTTTGTCAACAAAATCAATAAGGAAGGATGTGCAATGAATTCTGGCAAGTGTATGCATTTGACAACCTGCATGCAATACATTGACTCCCCCTGACAATATGCATTCAGTCAATCTTTTTGGCAATTTCAATGTAATGAAATGCAATTAACTATATGTATGCAAAGTCATGTAAAGACTCAACATTGAATGCTATGCAAAGACATGCAATTAACTACCCCTGAAAACATGCAATGTTTGCCATGAGAACTGAACAAATGTCCTTGAGACTCATGCACATTCAGACTGCCCTATCAAGTAATATGACCTATGGTACTAGGCGGAGAACCTGGTCTAAAAGACCATCTCACACACAGTAAGAACCTCCAGACAGATTTCCCTGCCTTTTAGTAGCTTACCATTTAATATATCATAGTGGTCAATCATGATAATTCAACATACAGTCCTATAAGCAATCCAGATTTTCAGTGAGCTATGCAACAGGCAGATTTCAAACCACATTCATATGCAGTTCAGATTTTCAGAAATTACAAGTTTATTCTCATTTCAATATCTAAACATCCAATTCATATGAGCATTAAGAGACATGAATACTCATAATGTTCAAAAGATGACAAATATGCAAGAACACATCAGACCAGATATGCAATGAATTTCAAAATAGGAAATACAGAGAGTTTACCTGAAAAGTTCAGAAAGGGGTTTTCTTTTGAGTGCCTTGGATTAATTCCCTCTTTATTAATCAGCTTCCAAGACACACCTGCAAGTTAGCAAACTATTTTGCACAAATAGGCACCCAAGAAGTCTTGGGTCCTGATATGACAGTATCACTCCTAGCAGGTTTTCTCAGCACATTTTTAACTTGATGATCATCAAATTTCATCAGAGGATAACCTTCCTCAAATGTCCAGATTTGCCATAATGATGGCAAGAAGCAGCAGATTTCTGATTTGATTTATGCACATTCTTATTAGCATGAATTCTATGTGCATATGCATGAAAATTTTTGTTAACATAATTAAAATTCTGTTTACCAAAATAAGCCAGCCAACAATCAGCAGCTCTATGGCCTGGCTTCCCACATTCAAAACATGCAGGAATCTTTTCTTTAAAAATAGATTTGTTTCTACCATAATCATTTCTGTCTGTAGGGAGTTTGACAGTTTTAGAATTAAATTTTCTACCCTGAGCATGCCAGCATTCAATGGCCCTGTGGACTGTCTTATCACATTCAAAGCATGTAATGAGCTTGTCTTTGAAAATAAATTTATTCCTGTCAAAAACTATTTTGTTAACAGGAGATTTGGCAAATTTGGAGTTGAAATCTCTCCCTTGGGCATGCCAACATTGGGCTGCAATGTGGCCCATCTTGCCACAGTGAAAGCATGAATTAGAATTTCTCCTACCAGTATTCAAATCTCTTATGACCCAATTTTTCACAATTAAAGCTTGTCATATGCTGGTTTATTGAATCAAACTTGTTCTTGTTAATAGCATGACTGTTTGCATGAAATTTAGCATGATATGAATGATATGTTTTCTTATCACTTGCAAACCAGCATTGTGTAATTGTGTGTCCTACTTTGCCACAGTGAGAACATTCAATTTTCTTTTTCTGAGATGAAGGATTTTCATCATGAAATTTTCTAACATTCATATCATCCTTCTCTATCAATTTACATTCATGCATCAGATGTCCAAATTTATGACAGTAATGACAGATCATTTTCTTTTTAGATGCATGTGAGTGTGTGTGAGGACTGTGATCAACATGCACTGATGAACCTTTTTTATTTATTTTCTATTTTCCAGTCCTTTTCTGATTTTTATTCTGTTTTTCTATTTTCTTAGCCTTGTACTGAGGTGTAGATGAGGTAGAGAGCTTTTCCTGTTCAGAAGATTTAACAAAAACAGTTTTCAGGTTGGTTCCATCAACCTTCCTCATGACTGAATTGTAACCCAGTCCCTCTTTCTTACAATTAACCTTTGTTCTTAGCATTTTCTGAACAATGGGCTGTTTACCTTTTGATGTTGTGGCTACATTTGAAGCATTTACAAATGATGTCATTACTTTGTTCTGAAAAGCCTTTTATTTAGATTATTGTAGCCCAACCCTTCCTTTTTGACATTGACTTTTACACCTAGTAGCTTGTCTAGGTTTTCTTGCCCACTCATAAACTTAGACAAAGAGTTCTTCAAGTCTTGGATTTCGTTTTCAAGAGAGGCAAGGTGTAACTCATAACTTGCAGTCTCTTGTTCACTGCAATTGACAGCTTCATTCAAAACCTTGTTGGCTATTTTATATTCTTCGATCTCCTTTCTTAGATCTTCTACTTTTTCAGTTTCATTTGTAGATATCATTTTCCCTTTCTCCAATGTAAGAAGTCTTCCAGACATGGGACTGTTTAACAACTTCAATTTCTCAATTTCTTCTTTAAGCTTATCATTTTGAACCAATTCATTTATTAGAAGCTGATCTTCTGAATTGACTTCTTATTTTCTTCTATTTTCAAATTCCTTCATTTCTCTTTGCTGTTTTTCATCCTTTTTCTGTAACTCCATGTTTACAGATTTTATGGCTTCAAGTTTCTCAATCAGCAAATCATTCTCTCGTTTAAGTTTCTCTAATTTTTCTTCATTTTCTTTGGAGAATTTTTTGAGGGAATCTTTTTAAGACTTCAGCTTGTCTAAATCTGAGTTCACACTTTTGAAATTTTTCATCAATTCTTTACTCTGAACAGAATCATGACAAGTTAGGCTAAGCTTCTTCTCAAGTTCAGAGATTTCTTTTACATGATCTTGATTCTCAATTTTCAGCAATAAAATTTGTTTCCTCAACATTTGAATATCAGACATACAAGCATCATGAACATTTTTCAGTTCAACACAATTTTTACATGGAGACTTCAAACTGTCTGATCTACTATTCTTCTTCAAATGTTTGTATTATTTTCTTAAATGTTCATGAGATTCAAGCAACTCAGCATATGCATTCTCCCAATCATCTAAAGAAAACTTCTCGAAGGGAATTACATCTTCATCATCATCTTCTTCATTTTGGCTGCCACTTTGATTGCTTCTGTTAGCCATCATGCAGCTGTCTTCACCTCTCTTCTGAGCTCGCTTCAGCATATCTAGAATGTCTTTAGCAGAGCTGCAATCATGAAAGCAGGAATGTAAAGCCTTATCAGTAGCTGCCTTCATTAGATTCATAGCTATCTGATTCTCTTCATACATTGATCTGTGACTGTCAGTCCATTTGGACTTTTTCTTTGAGAATTTATGACGACCGTGTGAAATTAACTTCCACAGATCAGGATTAACTGATATACCATAATTTTTCAGACTGACAAACCATACATTAAAATTGGAGCCGTTGAAAACTGGTGGATCACCCATGGAAATAGATCAGATTTAATTCAACAGGAATATTGATGCACCAAAAGCAAATTAGCACCGAAGACTGCAAGATCGGATCTGCAGGTCGCTGGACCTTCTATGCAGACATTGCTCTGATACCAATTGATAGGATCGGTGCGCTGGATTCAGAGGGGGGGTGAATGAATCCCACCCTTAAAAAACTTTTCGCTCAATAAAAACTAGAATACTATCAAGGCAAAATAGACATTCTGAAGAACAAGTTAAATTCTCTTTTAAACCAATGAGCAAATATATAAGGTGCGCCTAAGCAATCATCTAGCGGAAGCAAATGAAATCAATCAACCCACTGCACGGATAGAAACAAGAGTGCTCAAGACAACCTATGAAGGAGGTAGAAGACAAGGAGCAAACGCACAGGTCCAACCACACTACACAGTAGATTTTTTAGGTGGTTCGGTCACCAAGACCTATGTACACCCCTCACTCCAAACCGGAGTGAGGCTTCCACTAGCTAGCGCTAGAACCGCAGACTCAGTCTGCAAACACTTGCTAGCAAACAGCTTGACCAGGGGAACATCCTCCCCTCTTCCTCCAGACCGGAGGGACACCCCAAGTGACTCCCAGCCACTTGGAACCCACCAGTGACTCCCCGTCACCAGCAAACCAGAGGTCACAGACCTCTCTTCCTCCAGACCAGGAGGGAACCCACAAGTGACTCCCAGCCACTTGCGAACCGAAGACACAAGGTCTCCCTTCTCCTGAGTCCACAGGAGGAACCCGACCTCTATCTAGAGAATCGGAAGAACAAAGGTAATCAGAGAAATAAAAGGAAAAACAATAAATGAAAATGACACAGCAAACAGAAAGCTGGAAATGAAATCACAATTTGGCTCTCGCAGGAGCTGACTGGCCTGGATATGATCTACGGTCCAGCAGGATCTAATCTTCTGATGAAGCTTCTTATCTCTCGATCTCTCCTCTTCTTACTCTTCTTTTTCTTCTCTGCTTCTTTCTCTCACTGTCTACTCTTCTTCTCTCAATCCTCATGAGCTCTCTCTCTTTCTCTTTTTCTTCTGCTGCACTCTTCTTCTATTTCTTCTGCTCACTGCCTCTCTGCAGCTCTCCCTTTCTTCTATCACTCTCTCGATCATCCCTCTTCTATCTGTCTTCTGCGGATGAAGAAACTTCATATATATATATATATATCAGTAGCAACTAGGGCGTGTGCCCCCTTTATCCAGAGGACATCTCGGATCACGTGCCAGGTGCCAACCTCGGATCACGTGCTCAATCATCAACCTGAATCATCTGCAGGCAGAGACAAAAAAATGTAACTAGTTAGTTTAGGCTTTTAAGCAAAGGGCGATGTATAGACTTTAGATGCAGCATAAAGGCAAGTATGTACACTGTGAGAATGTATATACGTGAAGCCCTTCAAGCGACCTCAATGTACAGACTTGCGTGGGTAAGATGCATGAACAAGCCATATCCAGTGCATAGACTTAACTGATGCATGAACAGTGCACTGATGTATAGCGTGCTGTGCAGGCTGTGGGACGCAATGTATAGACATTGCAGTGCTGCCGTGTACGGACTCTGTGAATGTAAAGCTAAAGCAATGAATAGACTTCATGTGTATAAGACTAAGGCATTGTACAGACTTCACATGAAGCGCTGGACGATGTACATACTTGCGTTCAACACACAGGCTGTACAGACTTTGAGGCAAATGCTGTATAGACTCTGATGAGAATGCATGGAACAACCGAATGTATAGACATGAAACAAGGAGTGTATAGACTTGATGTTTACATGCCTGAGAGACCAATGTACAGACTTGCTAAGCTTTCGCTAAGTCTGTATAGACTTGACCATGCAAACGACGACACCAGAGAACAGACTTGAATGCTTTTGCTAAGTCTGTATAGGCTTGACTATGCATGGAGGAGTGTATGGACTTGCTAAGTGTGTGGCGTGCAACTAAGCAATGTTCAGACTTATGAGTTTTATGTGCAGACAGAACAATGTACAAATGCAGTGTATAGACTTGCTTTGAAGAACAATGTGTAGACTTGCAAGTGTGAGACGCTGAATGAGACGTTCGGATGTACAGACTTGGGCTGTACAGACTTGCAGTGTGCAATGCATGCTATGTATAGACTTTAGGTAATGCATGCAATGCAACACAATGTATAGACCTGAAGCATAATCTCTGGAAGACAAACATGGTATTTGTTGAACAGACAGTAAAAAAGGAATCTCTATGTCTCAGTAAGTCTGCTTCTGCCGCACCGTTGTGGGGTAATCATGGTAGTGAAGATATGATGCAGTAGACGCTGCAGTGGGGGAAACCGATTGGTGTCAAAGGATTTCACCAAAAGTTGGGTGTCATACTGAGGATTTCTAGGCTTGCCAGTCAGGAGGGTGTAAGCTACAGACAAATCGATCTCAACCTCAGATTCTATTTCGCCATCCCGGGGTATGTGTAAAGCTTTGTGAAGAAGCTTAGTTGTGAGCTTGATGGAAACCCCTTTGACTACAGTCCGAAGGACTTTCTTTTTCTCATTAAAAAGCAAGTTCTTGTAGAACTGCTGAACCCGAAATGGGTAGTATACCCTGTGCTCAGACATAAACAGTCTCCAACCTTGGAACTCAAACAGTGGCAGTAGCTCAGGAAAATACACAAGTGTCTCTTGGTCACTAAAATCCACATACCTAGGGAAGAGTATCCGTGAGAGATCAATTTCATCTTCCCTGGCAGAGTCAGCAGCACTGGGCTTTGGAGGAGCTGATTGAACTTGGGCCTTCCCTTTTTCCTTGGCGGATAGTCGTGGCCGTTTGGCTTTTGGTTGCGGCGGCGAATCCTTGTCGGTGTTGGACCCCTGAGCCTCGACAGCCCTTTTTCTGGCTGGTTCTACAACTGGACGGTCCTCCAAACGCTCGGATCGCCCTTCAGAGGGAGCTTTTGAAGCAGCGGCCTTCTTGGAAGAAGCCGCCTCTTTCTTCTTGCCGTGGGTGACTGGTGGAGCCATGGAGAGTGGACGGAAAGGAGGAAAGGAAACGGAGAGCTGCTAGGGCTAGCTGGGGAGTTGGCGCAAGAGGCAATGAAGGATGGAGCTGGGCGTCGACCTCCACGGTGCGGATGTGCAGAGTCGCCATAACACGGGTGTGAGAAAGAGAAGTAGGGTTTGAAAATGAAGAAAGTGGGAATTTATTTTCACCGATGAGTTAAATGGGGAAAGTTGAGATTCTTACTTTTGAAAAAGACAACCCTGAAGTTAGAAATGGTGTATATGCCCCTATGTTAAGTTGAGATGGTTTAAGGCTTATAAGCTCATTTTAGAGTAATAAAAGTTTGAGCAAACCATTTTTGCAACAAATAATATGACTTAAACATTTGGTAAAGTAAGAGAATAGAACCAAGCCCATTTGACTTACTCATCACATTCATTTGGCATGATGGGAAAAGAAGATAAGCAAGTATTGAAGATAAATAAAACTCCTTTTTATTTTGAAGCATGTTGTAGAGTCAACCCCAACCCAATTTTTATTTTTAATAAATTAACCAGTCTGATATAGCATTCACTTTTTGACTCAAGGAAACACGTTGTTTAGACGCCAGAGTCCCTGGTTACTTAGTGTAGCTTATCTTTCTGAATTCTTTTTGAACAGAGGTGACTTTCCTCATCATGACTTGATTAACCTTTCATTTTATTGATGAAGGATCTAATTTCTGTGAAGAGAGGTCATTGCTCTGAGATTATAGCAGCATGGTTTATAGAGGCGTATTCTCTAATAGACTTCAAGATGGGAATATGTTTAAAGACAATACATGCCAATCATTTTAAAAGCCAAAGAGCCAAGTTGCAGTGATGTTTCAGACGCAGGGGCAAGGATTATTTTCAAGGACTTAAGAAATGTTTCAATCCTATTATGAATGCAAGTTTTGTAAAACTCAAAGCAATGATTCACAAAAATGAGGATTATAAACAAGAAACCATTTCTTAAATAGGAGTAGTACAACAAGACTCACCCAGGGTTGTATAGATGAATGAAAATTTTCTCAACTCCCCCTCACTTGATACTCAGTGAAAAGTGAAGGTTCAGAGGCAAGAGATTTGAGGTGGAAATGAAAGAAGCAGTGGAAAGAGGGAGTCAAGGAAACTCTCCATTTGTTCTTCAAAACCAAAGCGGCAGCGAGACAAGTCTCGACACATGACTTGAAGGTGTCGATCTGAACACCAGTTTCTAAGCAGTATGTCTTGACACATATCAGTGAGGTGTCGACCTGTTCAATGGACATTGTTCAGCATGTCTTGACACATATCAGTACATCAAACTGTTCTCTGCTAGCTTCTGTGATTCTTCATTTCTGACAGACACCTGCCATCTTTTACTACCAATGCCTCCGACTTTCTTCTTTCAGACTGCCATTCAAGAAGGGTTTTACGTTTTGCTGCCACTAAGAAATGCTAGATTGGATGCTAAAGCTTTAAACATGATTATGCACTAGAGATCAACTATGCAGATAGCAATGTGCAATACTGACTCAGGGTACTTGGCAGAGGCCTGTCCTCACGCATGAGGAGAGTTTCCTGACAGGCGTAACCTGTCATTTCACTTCTCAACATTTGATATACCATGCAGTCACAACATGATGTTCAATTAAAGACATTCATAAGTACAAGCAAGCTCCCCCTGAATGTGACCATCATTCAAGGCAAGGTTCATACATCAAATAAACAAGATCTAAATCAAATTAGATATGTATGATCCAACCAAGGTGAAGACAAGTAAGTAGATCATTAAAGGAGCAATTGATAGCCCAAACTTGAGTGGACTGAGGTCTGCACAGACCAAGCACTCTCCTTAAAGTTGTGAACCTGTCATTGCTTAAGGGTTTTGTGAAGATGTCTGCAATCTGATTTTCTGAGTCTACAAAATGGAGCTCAAAGTGAATTTTGAGAACTTCATCCCTTATAAAGTGATGCCTAATTTTAATGTGTTTAGTCCTAGAGTGCATGACTGGATTTTGTACAAGATTGATAGCACTTGTGTTATCACACAGAATAGGTACACACCCAAGAACTATTAGATAGTCTTGGAGTTGGTGTTTGATCCACAGTACTTGGGTGCCACAACTCCCTGCAACAACATATTCTGCTTCTGCAGTTGAGAGGGCAACCGAGTGATGTTTCTTGGAAGCCCAAGAAACCAAACACCCACTAAGAAATTGGCAATAGCCACTAGTGCTCTTGCGGTCCAATTTGCATCCTGCATAATCTACATCTGAATAAGAAATAAGTGAAAGATCACAAGATGCAGGATACCATAGTCCCAATTCTTGAGTGTCAGCAAGGTATCTAAAGATACGCTTGACAGCAGTCAAGTGGGACTCTCTAGGACTAGACTAAAATCTAGCACAAAGGTAAACACTAAACTGAATGTCTGGTCTAGATGCAGTTAGATAGAGCAATGATCCAATCATACCTCTGTATCTCTTTGCATCTACAAGAATACCTTGTTCATCTGCATCCAGTGAAGTGGCAGTCCCCATTGGAGTTCCTATAGGCTTACAGTTGTTCAGATCAAACTTTTTCAGTAACTCCTTCACATACTTGGCTTGATTGATAATGCAGCCTTCATTGCTTTGACTAATCTACAAGCCAAGAAAGAATTGAAGCTCACCCATTAGACTCATTTCAAATTCATTGGTCATGAGTTTAGCAAACTCCTCACACATTTGAGGTTTAGTGGACCCGAACACTATGTCATTCACATAAATCTGAACTATCAAGAAATCTTTACCTTGTTTCTTGGTGAATAGTGTCTGATCTACATTACCTCTTGAATACCCTTGTTCGGTGAGATATGAGCTTAGTCTGTCGTACCAAGCTCTAGGTGCCTACTTCAAGCCATACAAAGCACTGTCCAACTTATGAACATGATCTTTGGAGTATGTGCATTCAAAACTGGGGGGTTGCTCTACATAAACTTCTTCTTTAATAAGACCATTTAGGAAAGCACTCTTAACATCCATTTGCTGCAGTTTTATTTTATGAGAATATGCAAAAGCTAGCAAAATTGTAATGACCTCAAGTCTAGCAACAGGAGCAAAAGATTCTTCATAATCTATGCCAAATTCTTGATTATACCCTTGAGCCACCAATCTAGATTTGTTTCTTACTATCTTTCCATCTTCACTTAGCTTATTTCTGAACACCCATTTTGTTCCTATGACTGATTTTTCTTTAGGCCTTGAAACAAGATGCCATACACTACCAGAAAAAGCGGGATTTCAGACGGAATTTTCAGACGGAAATTTCAGACGGAAATTTCCGTCTGAAATTTGTGACGGATTTTTTTCCGTCACAAATTCCGTCTGAAATATGCAATTACACACCGAATTTCAGACGGAATTTGTGACAGAAAATATTCCGTCACAAATTTCAGACGGAATTTGGGACGGAAAATTTAATCTGTCAGAAATTTATGACCAAGAATTTGTGACGGCCACATTTGTGACGGATCCGTCAGAAAATCCGTCACAAATGTGACTTCTCACGGATTTTCAGACGGAAATTAATCCGTCACAAAAGTTTTGCGCCCCCAATCCGTCGCAAATGTGCCTTTGCGACGGATTGGGGGCGCAAAAATTTTGTGACGGATTAATTTCCGTCTGAAAATCCGTGAGAAGTCACATTTGTGACTTTGCGACGGATTGGGGGCGCAAAAATTTTGTGACGGATTAATTTCCGTCTGAAAATCCGTGAGAAGTCACATTTGTGACGGATTTTCAGACGGATCCGTCACAAATGTGGCCGTCACAAATTCTTGGTCATAAATTTCTGACAGATTAAATTTTCCGTCCCAAATTCCGTCTGAAATTTGTGACGGAATATTTTCCGTCACAAATTCCGTCTGAAATTCGGTGTGTAATTGCATATTTCAGACGGAATTTGTGACGGAAAAAAATCCGTCACAAATTTCAGACGGAAATTTCCGTCTGAAATTTCCGTCTGAAAATTCCGTCTGAAATCCCGCTTTTTCTGGTAGTGATACTTTATTTCTTTCAAACTGGTTTAACTCATCATGCATGGAATTGATCCAGTTTTCATTTTTTAGGGCCTCTACAACATTTTTGGGTTCAATTTGAGACACAAGAGCAAGTTGTTCATTTTCATACATAATTTTGAAATGAGACCTAGTTTTGGTTCGGTCATGCAGATTACTTAAGATGTTTTCCAACGGATGATCTTTCAACACTCTTAGATCATGTTGAGCATTGCCTTCATCTGCCTCGGTGACCAGAGCATTATTTTGTTCTCCTTGGTCCTCATTTGCCTGTGTCTCTTCATGTGGAAGTTCCTCTTTTCCTCTTACGTTCAGGAATTCCCCATCATCATCTTCTTTAGTGTTGCTGCTTGAAGGCTCTTCATCATCAGATAGGTCCTTGGTGCTTGGTCCAGCTTTAAGAGCCAGATGCTTCTTTTTACTTACTTCAGCTTCTTTGTTTTTCAGATTCATCTCATAGGTCATCAGGGACCCTATGAGTTCTTCTACTTTGATGGTGGTTAGGTCTTTTGACTCTTCAACCACAGTGGCCTTTGTATGCCAGATAGGAGTTAGTGATCTGAGTATCTTTATTACTATCTCCTGCTCAGTGTATGTCTTACCTAGCTCAGTCAAGCCATTAGTGAGAGAGGTTAGCCTAGCATACATGTCGGAAATGGACTCATCAGATTTCATTCTAAACTTCTCATATTCAGATACCAACATATTAGCTTTGGTTGCACGTACCTACTGTGTCCCTTCATATATTACCTCAAGGCGATCCCACATTTCTTTTACAGTTTTGCAAGTTGACACCCTTGAGTATTCAGTTGGATGAAGGGAGCACTGCATGATATGCTTGGCCCCCTAGTTCTGAGTTGATTGTCTGATTTGTTCTTTAGTCCATGTATCTTCTTCCGGAGGTAGCTCAAATGGTCCCTTGCTGATCACTCGCCAGACTTCATGATCCTGGGCTCTAATGAAGACCTGTATGCGGTTTTTCCAGTAAGGATAATTTGTCCCAGTGAAAAAGGGAGGCCTATTTACAGAATGTCCTTCAGCCATAGCACCTTTAGAAGCCTTATCACAAGTTCTCTCAAGGTCGTTAGACCACATTCAGAGAGACTAGCTCTGATACCACGTGTTAAGTGGTGATAGACAGATCTAGAGGAGAGGGGTGAATAGATCAGCCCCTTTTTGCCCTTTTTGCGGAAATAAAAACTAAGACTCACATAGTAGATAAAGATGCAGATATTAGTTAATATCTGAGAAACTACATGCACACAGGATGCCTGGAAATGGTCCTATCAAGCTTCTACCATTGGAACAACAGAGAAGACAAACCACAAGACAAGATCTTTAAGGTGGTTCAGTCTCAATCTAGAGACCTACGTCCACCCCTCACACAACACAGTGATGAACGCACTGTTGGAGTTAGATGGAAGGCTCTTTCACCACAGAATGTGGATCTAGAGGGGGGGGGTGAATAGATCAACATGCTAATTAAAAATTATGCCTAGATTCAAATGCGGAATTAAAAGAACACTGGACAACCACAGTCAAAGCACCGAATGATGGAAACAAGATCTGCTAAACAGACAAGCAAACACACGAGAGGCACAAAGACTTTTAGGTGGTTCGGTCAATCCGACCTACGTCCACCCCACATTCAACTCGAATGTGGATTACTGCTGATACACAGCTTCAATCTGCTGGGCACTACAGCTTGCCAACAACGGCTGGGGATTACAGCTTATCCCGACCAGAGGAACACCCTGTGCAACAGCTGAGCTTCACAACTTGCTCTGCTGGGCACTACAGCTTAGCCGACTAGAGGTAACACCTCTGCACACCGCTGCCTCACAGCTTGACACAGCTAACTAACAGCTTGATCGAACAAGAGTTTTCAAAGGAAAAATAACAAGACTGAAAAGCAAGAAAAACACAATCGAATGGAAGAAAATCAAAACGACTGTAGCTTAAAGTGAGCAATATCAGCTCTGGTATCTGGACCAAGACGCTGATTCATAAGCTCTCATATCACTCTCTCAACTCATTTCTTCTCACTTTCTTCTTCTCTCCTTTTCTTCTCTTTGGATCTTGATGGCTCTCTGATGTCTCAAGTTTGTCTCACTGTATAGACTTGCCACTCTTCGATCAGCCTTCAACAGAAGATGAAGACTTCTATATATATAGCAGCATATTGGATAAGGGCGCGTGGCTTCCACGTTTTCCCGCCCAAGGAATTCGCCAGATCCGAGGTGCTTTCATCCACGTGGCAGCATCTAATCACCTCGTCCTCCTGGGATCACGAGCCATGTCAGCAATCTCAGTAGCAGATCCCTGTCAGACAGAGTATCGGATTATCAGGTTAAGTGAAGAACTCTGTACAGACTTATAAGATGAACTGCATTGTATATACTTCACTGTATGGACTTGTGAACTCGAATGCAGTGTACAGACTCTGCCCAATGTATAGACTTCATCTATGTGAAGCTATACGATGTACAGACTTCATAAGTGAAGCAGCCGCTATACAGACTTAAGCAATATGAAGACTTGACAGACAACTGACGATGTATGGACTTCAAGTGTGAAGACGTTGTGAATGCAAATGCAATGTACAGACTTCACATATGCATGAGACTCTAAGAGAAATGGGCACTGTATAAACTTCACCAGACTTCACTCGATGTACAGACTTCACGAACGATGCATGCAATGCATTGAAGGATGTACATACTTCCTGAAGTGTGAAGGAGTTGAGTGTGAAGACTTGAACAAGGCATGTATAGACTTCACGTCGTGAAGCAATGTATATACTTAGCTGAAGAAACTCTGTACAGGCTTGATCAAGGCAAGGCAATTGAGTGTATAGACATCCACAATGTACAGACTTGCCAAGCGAAGGGGCTGTACAGACTTAATGAATGATGCAAGGCAAACGAATGTATAGACATTCAATGTATGGACTTGCCAAAAGAAACTCTATACAGACTTGATCAAATCAAGGCTGCTAATGTATAGACTTAACAGTCGCACTGGCTGTACAGACTTGGTCACAAGCTGAACAGTCGGTTGTATAGACTTGCACAAACCAAAGTCTGTACAGACATGAAATGAAAACCAATGTATAGACTTTCAAAGCTGAACGTAGGTAAAGAACCCAATGTGCAGACTTGGAATTGCAACGTAGGAACAGATGCCAATGTACAGACTTTGGCAAGCAACGATGTACAGACTTGGCCAAACAGTCCAATGTATAGACTTGAACTATCGACAGAAGGATGTACAGACTTGGCCAAACATTCCGATGTATAGACTTGAGGCATGGAGGCCAATGTACAGACTTGGAAAGCTAAGGCCAATGTATGGACTTGCACAGTAGCCCAATGTATAGACTTGACAGGGCTGAATGAGTGAATGAGCAAGCCACAATGTGCATACTTCACGATGTGTGAACTTGAGTGAGCGTGCAAGCCAACAGCCAATGTACAGACTTCCTCGTGCAGGCAATGCAGCAATGTATATACTATGAACTTGAATGTGCAGTGTATAGACTATGCTTTGCAGTGTATAGACTATGCTAATCTGAGGAGTCGACCCATGTGAACAAGGGGGTCGACCCACAACTGTGCAGACTACACAATGAAATGTATGGACTCTATGTTCATGCTGCAATGCAATGTAGACCTGTGGGTGTGTGCACGACAGTGTAGACTCTGACTGCATTATATACACAGACAACCTGATAAAAATAATTTCATCAAAATAAGAACAGTTGCCAATCAATCAAAACAAGCTGTTGCCAATGAAGTAAAACTTATTGTCAACATCATCAACACAGAGGGGTCACAACAATCTCCCTCTTTTTGATGATGGCAACACCCTATTATATAGAATAGCAACATCCTGTCAAACAGATGTATTTTTGATGAAGGACATGATTCGTTATTCAGATTGTCATGCACATGCTATGAATGACATGCTGAGACATGAACACAACTCTCTGCTCATAAGATCTCCCCCTTTGCCATAGACAAGATGCATACACTTCCCTGGAATGAATTCATCAAGTAGACAATATTTTCTCCCCCTTTGCCATCAACAAAGAGGAAAAAAAATACAAGGGAAGGAACAAGAAGAGTCAGCTGACTGGCATTCTTAGCAAGTAGTTAAGAAATTAAGCAGCTAAAGCACAGAACCTTCAGTCATATGAATTTAGAAACTACTTAGAAAGTGAGGTTCTGGTTTAAAGGTTATAAAAGTGAGAGTTCATGCACTACATTCATTAAATAAGGTAGGTGTGCATGATAAAACAATAAACCAGAGTTATATTTACATGAGAGATTCAGTTTCAGAATATCTTACTTTCATAGATTCAGTAAAATGTGTTAAGAGAAACCAGGTCATGTATTGAAATTAAACAATTGACATCATGAAAATTCTTTGAAGGAACAACATTTTCACTATTATTTCATGTAGGGCATTCAGGTACGATAAGTCTTTTTGCATAAGGGTATACGTTTATCAGACGCCAATACCCCTAGATACTCAACATGATGGACCATCTTGCCTATGATCAAACTCAATAGAACTGATTTACACCTTTTGTGTGAGGGTACACGTTTATCAGACGCTAGTTACCCCCAGGTACTCAGTGAAACCAACCTACTATTTTGATTATTTTATACAGAGATAGCTGATACACCTCATGACATGAGTGTTGTCCACTTCTTTGATAGATCACTCAGTTTCTCAGTGATTTACCAGTCATTGCTCTGCCAATGCTATTTTTCAATTAATTTTCAATGTTTTTCAATATCTTTCTTAGCTGCCCTTTATTTGTTTCAGAATGACTTGTTTAAGGACAATACACATACTTAGCTTCTCTAACATGATTTCAGATGAGTTTTCAGATTTCAGATATAATTGGCTTTGTCTGACATGAAATAAGATAAGGGTTGAGAGCTTTATTAATTTTCAGCATCCTTATTTACTGATTGTAGTCTTTCAACTCTAAAGATTATAAAATTTAAACCATTAAGTCAGTCTTTAAGCAATTAAAGTTCTTATGAGGGAAGAACTCTGTTTTCTATTGCTTAATATTAGAACTGGTTAAAAGATTGCCATACTGTCAGACTCAATCATTCAGAGCCAAAGGATGAATGAACAGAGTCGACGCTGGGAGTTCAAGGCGTTCACGCATCAGTTGAAGAGGCAACAATATAAAACACTGAGATGATGTCAGTGCGTCGACTCCACGCTATTGCAGCGTCAACTCATCAGAATAAGAAGCAGAGACATTAACAGATCTAGTTCACTGCGTCAACGCCACAGTATAGCAGCGTCGACACAGCAGTTCACCCTGAGTTTCTGACAAGACTCCCCCAGTCTATATGCATACAGTTTTGCAAATAATGATTACTGAACACATGATTTTGAAGTTCATGCTTATTCAGACTGCATTATCATGCAATATGACCACCAGGGTTATGCAGAGAAATGTAGTGCAAAACAGTTCTATATGCATGTGATTTTAGACACATTCATGACTAAATGATATGCAGTGACGATCATGAGAAAACAATATGAGTGTCATGCATGATCATGAGTTTGTTGCACCATTCAACCTTCACAGAGTTTTATACAAGCTATTAGATGCAAGTCTAAATCAGAAATTTTATTCAAAACAGCTGAAAATTTTATTCATCATGCTGAAACTTACACAAGCCAAGTTCTCTTCTAAAAAAATTAAACTTTTCATTTCCAAGTGGCTTAGTAAAGATATCAGCAATTTGTTTGTCTGTTTCAATGAAATTCAGTTTGATTTCCTTTTTATTCACAGCATCTCTAAGAAAATGGTGTTTTATCTCTCTGTGTTTAGTCCTAGAATGATGAACATGATTTTTAGCAAGGCATATGGCACTAGTATTATCACATAAAATTGGAATACATTCCAGTTTTATCTGATAATCATCTAGTTGGTGCTTGATCCATAGTACTTGGGCAGCACAATTACCAGCTGCAACATATTCAGCCTCAGCTGTAGACAAGGCTACAGTGTGTTGCTTCTTAGATGCCCAAGATACTAGACAGCCACCAAGGAATTGACAATAGCCACCAGTACTTTTTCTATCTACTCGACACCCAGCATAATCAGCATCAGTGTAAGCTAGAAGCTCTAACTCACACCTAGCAGGATACCATAATCCTAGCTCTTGGGTGCCTAGCAGATATCTAAAAATCCTTTTTACTGCTTTAAGATGAGTTTCTTTAGGACTGGCCTGAAACCTAGCACATAATCCTACAGCAAATTGAATATCAGGCCTAGATGTTGTTAAGTAGAGAAGGGATCCGATCATACCTCTGTATAGCTTTTGATCAACAGGTTTACCTTTAGTGTCTTCATCCAAGCTTGTAGAGGTACCCATTGGAGCAGCTATCTCATTGAGGTTGTCCATCTTATATTTCTTGAGTAGATCCCTTGTGTACTTGGACTGAGTGATAAACATTCCATCCTTTATTTGTGTAACCTGCAGTCCAAGAAACAATTTGAGCTCACCCATTGAGCTCATTTCAAACTCATTAGTCATTGTTTTAGAAAATTCCTCACACAATTTGGGGTTAGTTGACCCAAAAATAATGTCAGCCACATAAATTTGTACAATAAGAATGTCAGAATGACTCACCTTTGTAAACAAGGTCTGATCAACTACTCCTCTAGTGAAATTTTCATCAGTAAGGAACTTGCTCAACCTGTCATACCAAGTTATGGGAGCTTGCTTAAGACCATAGAGAGCTTTATTTAATTTGTAAACATGATTAGGGAAATCTAGACATTCAAACCCAGGGGGCTATCTTACATAGACCTCCTCACTAATTTCCTGTAGCAACCCGTATAAAATTAAAAGAAATAAATTTAGATAAATTGAAATAAACTAAAAGGTTAAGTGAACAAATGAAAAAGGTTGAAACAAGAAGAATAAAGCCATGATGAAATTAACGCCTTGGAGCAAGGCGCTACGCCCTCATTTAAGGCGCGTTTTTAAGAAAGGACGCCCACGTTTCACAGCGTCAAATTTCAGACGGCCAAAATAAATAAAAGGCATAAAAAGACAATAAAAAGAGTAACGCCTTTTACATGGACGCGTTTTAACAAGAAACGACGCACGTCAAGGCGTCAATTTAAAATTCGACGCCCTAGCATAAGGCGTTAATTCCATTCCAGTTTCGTTCGAACCAGGAACTTATCCAGGGTAAGTTGATAACTATGAGAAAGAGTTCGAATGTAGTAATAACTCTATCATGGAAGTGTTACTTCTAATCAAAACACTAACCCTATTAGGATTCCCAAAATCCTATAAATAACCTTGTTCAAACAAACCCTAAAGATATTTGGCCGACGAAGGTTCTGCTGCAGTCATCCGTGAAAGAGAGGTTGGTTCTTCCTATTGTTTCTCCTCTGCTGATTAGGTATTAGTCGTGAAGAATATTGATATTCTTCATCTCATGATTCTGTAGGTTATCTACGTCGAGAAGGAGCTCTCATATAGTTGGAGGACGTAAGGTTCTTCATCATAATCGTCTCCAATCATCTGCAACTTCTCCTTCAGTTTCTTCTTCCGGTGAGCACTTTGTACAAACAGAGTATCGTCTCTTCACCAGATCCTTCACGTTTCATCAAAAGGTATGATTTTCTCAGGGATTGTAGCCCAAACTAGCATATTAATATCTATAACATCATCCGTTAATACCTGCATATAGATTTCATGCATTTCGGTTAGTTTCTAAAGA
Source organism: Amorphophallus konjac (assembly GCA_022559845.1). Taxonomy (NCBI): domain Eukaryota; kingdom Viridiplantae; phylum Streptophyta; class Magnoliopsida; order Alismatales; family Araceae; genus Amorphophallus; species Amorphophallus konjac. Next base: position 166,995,833 of record CM040125.1, on the reverse strand, counting down.
GTTTTGAAATAGACGCCCTTATCGAGGACGCTACATTAAAAGACACGACCACGACTAGGTCATCAATTTAATATTTGACGCCCTGCACACGGACGTCAATTAATAAACACCATGTTTAAAAATTATATATCAATGCAAACATGATTCTAAATTAATGCATGGTCAATCTCTTGTAATCCTGCTATTTCTTATGGTACTGACCATATACCATGTTTCCTGAAATTTCATTGGCTCGAAACTTGTAAACTTGTGAATTAACGACCTTGTCCAGATCGTCTTTTCTTGAACTGACGCCCCATACCAGGGCGCCTTCTTTAAACTAACGCCCCTGTCCAGGGCGCATTTCATTAAAATTTCCAGATTTATAATATTCTATAAAACTAGAAATATTGAAAGGACGACTGATGTACACGTCGTCAAATCTAATATAAACGCCCCTGATTAAGGCGTTAATGACATGAAAAATGACTTTACCAAAGTCGCTACTTTCTGCATTACTGATTTTTCCTGATTACTGTTATCCGAGGGATTCATTACATATATTTATATATAGGCACTATTACTCCACTCCGTGAGTATAGTCCCATGTTTTCTACGATGATTTATCGCATTACACACTCAATTCTCATTGACATACAAGCTCTCCTTTGGACATTCCGTTCCTTTGGACTAGCGAGTTAGTCATAGAGACCTCCGTAAGACTCCTCGCCGCCTTGGATTCCCTCAAGGCCGACTGAGCTGGTTGTACCATAAAAATCCATTACACAATCTTTGCCATGTCCCTCTATAGAAACATGGTGATACCGGCCCTCATGTCATGCCATGAGTGTGATATGAGAATTATCTTAATGAACGGGGAAGAATATGCCGTTGTTATGATGTTCTTGTAAACCCCAATTCTATATCAAACTTGATGTTCTTGTGAACCTCAATTCTATATTAAGAATGAGGACGTCTTGTCATTGAGGTGCTATTCATATGGACCTCAATTCTATATAAAATAGTGTCTCTACTTACTTATCATGGTACCCGAGTTAAGGGAACCAATTCCACCTAGTTTTATCGAAAGTGTGATTGTACCGTTATTATCGCCTATTGGTGTCAAAAGTCATATTTTTGGACTCTAATCTCTCAAAGTTGTCTTACATGACTACAAGCTTGCTTATTGAAATTCCATGATGGCTATACACAAAAAAAGTGGATGTTAAAAATACATGACTAATGCCTGCGCATATAGGGCCCGATCTGGTCCTGGGAGGAGCACCCGAAAGTACTTGTACCCATGGGAGTTGATTGATCACGGTATTGGCATTATACCGAAGTGCATGACTAGCTTGATTGAACATTCCACAAATCTTGTGCTTGACTTGATATTACATGACTTACGTGGCCCGAAAAAGGGTAATTACTTGCGTGCTTGAACGTGATAGCCAAATTTCATCTTGACATGGTAAAGTACTTGCTTGAATATCTTGATATCATTTGATATAAGTTCTTGAAAGTTTATGACTAGTCCTCCTTGTTACCTTATCGTTATATTCTCTTTCTATCTTGTCATTTTATGCGAGCATGCATAGCTATAGTGCATTCATGAAAGATGTAATTACTTAAACCCCTTTGCTAGTTCCTGAGATATAATTTCCTACTGAGCGTTCGCTCACTCCGTGTTGTCCCTACTTTTCAGGTAAGTCCGACGATGAGGAAAGTCAATCGGATGGGGAGAATCAAGAGTGAAAGAGCTAGAGCTTTTCCAAGTGTCATCTAGTCTTTTATATATTTCTTGAGTCAAATGTGTACTTTTCTTTTTTTTGAATAGAGTATTGGGTTTGTAATAGACTATTTATTATGAAGAAATAAATGGATTGGGTTATCTTTACTTTTGCGCATCTCTGTCTTTGTGTCGAATACACTACTACTCTGATTGATATGATTGATATAAACTCGTCACGCATCTCCGGGTATCTTCCGCTCTCGGCGCGTGACAATTTTTGTGGTATCAGAGCCTAGGGTATTCAATTCCTAGGAAACCCAAGTCCAAGGATAAGTTTTAAACCTTTAACCAGTGAGATTGGGTAGAACGAAGGGTTAAAATTAATATAGAAATACTAGTCTTTAAATACAAATCACGTATTAATATAGTTATGGTAATTGTAGGATAATGGCTGTCGAACGTGCTCAATGGCGCAACATGCAGCGTACACTGCAAGGCGTGACTCAAGTGCTGCAACAAGTAACACAAGGAGGTGGACAACGAGCACGAAGTCTCCACCAGACTTTCAAGAACATGAACTCGCCCAAGTTCACGGGTTCTACTGATCCAGATGACGCTGAACACTGGATTAGGGAAACATAACGAATATTCCGTGTTATGCAATGCACGGATCAAGATAATGTCTTATTAGCTACTTTTCAATTAGAAAGGGATGCTAGATGTTGGTGGGAATCAATAGAGGCTACTATAAATCAAGACCAAGTTACATGGGCGGAATTCATTGAACACTTCAACGTAAAATATTTCTCGGACCGAGTTCAGGAAAAGAAGGCTGCAGAATTTACTGCATTAAAGCAACGATCTTTGTCAGTGGCCGAGTATGAGGCCCAATTCTCTAGATTGTCTCGGTATGCTAAGCACTTAGTTAGCACCGAGAAGATGAAAGTTAGGAGGTTCCTAAATGGGCTCAGGCCCCAAGCTATTACCCAACTGGCGCCGATGGACATTCAAGTCTACTCGGAGATAGTACGCCGAGCTCAACTATTAGAAGATGCCACGGAACTGTCTGATAGGATTCGTGGTAAGGATAAGAAGGAACAAGTTACAGGATCGGGTTCCTTTAAACCCAACTTCAAGAAGAGGCCTAGCATGGAGGTATTTCCTCGCAAGAGCAAAAGTTCAAGAAGACCAAGCCCTTCTCTATCACCACTACCTCTTCAAATACAGTGTGCAAACATTGTGATAAAGCGGGTCATAGAGCAGAAGAATGCTGGAGGAAACTAGGAGCATGTCTCCGTTGTGGGAGTCGTGAGCATCGGATTCCCGATTGCCCATTACTTAACGATCAAGCCGATGTCGGGAAACGCCCGGTAACCAAGAATGCGCGTCTTCACGCAATCAAGGAGACCGAACAAGAAGAAGAAGGCGGACTAGTGGAAGAATGCATATGTCTTAATTGATACTGGTGCATCGCATTCTATTATTTCTAAGAAGTTTGCTGACCCATTACCCCTAGAACCGGAATGGATGAAGTTAGTTTTGTCTACTCCTCTGGGTGATGAGACTGATATTACACATCATTACCAAAACTGCGAAGTATTGGTTCAGGGTAGAAATCTCCCTATCGATCTCATATGTTTACATCTGAAGGAGTATGATGTCATACTAGGAGCAGATTGGTTATCCAAGTATCAGGCAACGGTTGATTGCCGCAATAGCAAGGTTACATTCAAGGAATTTCCAGAACTAATCTTTACTAGCCCCAAGGGTCAGAGCAGATCCCCTCTTATTTCAGCTCTCCGAGCTAGCAAGCTCATCAGGAAAGGATGTGCATCTTTCCTTGCCTTTGTCACAGTTAAAGAAGCTAAGGAAGCTAAGCTAGAAGACATTCCAGTGGTGCAGGAATTTTCGGACGTATTTCCGGAAGATTTGCCGGGATTACCCCCGAAAAGAGAAGTGGCCTTCACCATTGACTTAGTCCCTGGTGCTGGTCCGATTTCAAAGGCACCTTATAGGATCTCACCTGCTGAACTCAAGGAGTTAAAAGAGCAATTGATGGAACTCATTAAGAAAGGATTCATTAGACCAAGTACTTCCCCGTGGGCAGCGCCTGTATTATTTGTAAAGAAGAAAGACGGATCCATGAGGTTATGCATCGACTATCGACAGTTGAATCATCTCACTATCAAGAACAAGTATCCACTGCCGAGAATCGATGAATTGTTTGATCAAATTTCAGGATCCAAGTACTTTTCCAAAATTGATCTTAGGTCAGGATATCACCAACTAAGAATCAAGGACGAGGATATTCATAAAACCGCATTCAGAAGCAGGTATGGCCATTATGAATTTGTTGTTATGCCTTTCGGACTAACGAATGCCCCTGCTGCCTTTATGCAGTTAATGAATAGTATATTCAGGCCTTATTTGGATCAATTCGTGGTGGTCTTTATTGATGATATATTGATTTATTCCAAGACCAAGGAAGAGTATGAGGAACATTTGAGGATTGCATTACAAATATTGAGGACAAACCAATTATATGCAAAACCTAGCAAGTGTGAATTCTGGCTCGAAGAAGTGACTTTTCTCGGACATGTTATATCAAAGGATGGCTTGTCTGTAGACCCATCAAAGGTTGAAGCTGTAAGGAACTGGGAAAGACCGACCAATGCTAGCTGTAGACACGCCAAAAATGACGCTATGTTGATCAAATCTCATGTCACTATGATGACGCCCTAAGTGAACTTCAATATATTCATAATATGAAGTTTTTCTATTTTCTTGTGTGTGGTTTTGATTTATCGCTTTTTGTGATTCGCGACCTGAAGAGGGGCGTTATTTAAATAGCGACCTTATCCAGGGCGTTTTCTCAAGAAAGGACGACCAAATTTCAGGGCGTCAATTCCTGGTATTATCCGGTTTTTAAGTAAATACAAAATCAATTTAAATATTGGTTAACGTCCTTCCTCAGGACGTGTTTTAATTTAACGCCTCTATCTTGGGCGTGTTCTCATAATTTTCAAATAAAGCAATGTTTATTACCAAAATTAAATCCAGGAATAAACGCCCTGGCTTGGGTCGTGTTTTATGAAACGCCGTAGGGTAGGTCGTCAAATCTCTAATTGACGCCCTGTTGAAGGGCGTGTTTCACCTTCAGAGCCCTACCTTGTTCTGTCTTTCCTTCGCAGAGTCCTGCCTCATTTGGTGTTATTACTCGATTGGGCTCTTGCTCCTGATAACCATTGCCATGGTTATCTCCTGCCCATGTTTATCATCCTAACTAAGCTTATTTAAGGGACTCTTGGTCGATCCTTTGAGAGGTTACCTACCTACCGACCTACCTGCCTACACCCAGATTACGGAGCTTAGTCTTACGAGTTTGCAGAGTTCTTCTTCCTATTGCTTTCTGCTTCCTCGTCTTCCTCCTGTCAACAGCCGTTGTTCTCTTGGTTGTCCCTCTACTGTCATCAAGGGACAGCAGGGTGCTCTTTGGGGTTGATTCATTTTTTTTGTTTTGTGTGCATTGTTTTATCACATCCCCATTCTGTTCATCATCATCATCATATCGTTGACATCGATTTTGTCTGCACTTGCATACTTCTCATATATCTCCCCTCCCTTAGTTCTCTCTAGGGTTTTTTTTTTAAAAAAAAGAAGGTGCGCATGTGTTGCTCTTTTCATCATTATACGTTTTATTTGGGCTGATACTACTGCACTTTGGCTGATCCTTCTTTGCTTCATTTTTTTTTGTTGTCTTTCTTACAAGGTAATCAAAAAAGAAAACCCTTCTCATCGGCCGGCCGATTGAAGAAGGAGGAAGGAACTTCACATCATCCCGCGTTCTCATCTTCACGAGGTATTTGCGATCCCTTTTTATTGGTATTGAGGTAACCCCTCTGGCGATCACACCTCCGTTTTGCACCGCGTGCAAGTCTTCCCCCCTCATTTAAGCTTTATTTTTTTATCATGATTCTTGCTCCACATGAGTGATAATACACTTTCACACACATATATATATTACTTCTTTTGTGTGTGGATTTATGCACATCCACACTAGCGAGATCCGAAGTTTCTTAGGTCTTGCAGGCTATTACAGGCGATTCATCAAGGATTTCTCTAAAATCGCCGTGCCACTTACGAGGTTAACTCGCAAGGAGATCCGTTATGAATGGAGTGAGGAATGTGAAAGAAGCTTCCAAACTCTCAAGGATCATCTTACTACAGCTCCTATCTTAGCATTACCAATTGAAGGAGAAAAGTTTGACGTATACATTGATGCTTCTGGCATTGGCCTCGGATGTGTTCTAATGCAACAAGGGAAGGTTATAGCCTACTCTTCTCGTCAATTAAAGAAGCAGGAAGAGAACTACCCCGTCCATGACTTAGAATTGGCCGCGGTAGTATTTGCACTCAAAATATGGAGACATTATCTTTATGGAGTACAATTTACGGTATACTCCGATCACAAGAGTCTCAAATATCTTTTCTCACAGAAGAAGTTAAATATGAGGCAAAGATGATGGCTGGAATATCTCAAGGACTTCGACTTCAATATACAATATCATCCCGGAAAGGGTAATCATGTAGCAGATGCCCTTAGTCGAAAGCCGAAAGCACTGTTAGCCAATTGTATGATTCAAGAATGGAAGTTGCTGGAGCAATTCTCTGAACTCAATATAAGCATGGACACGGACCCTAGGTGCGTCATATTATCTCACATAAGTATTCAGTCAGACCTACTAACTGAAATACAAGGACTTCAAGGTGATGATCCAACATTAGTGGAGGTCAAGGGCAGATTAGAAGGACAATCGGATTTCCAATTAACTTCTGATAGAAGATTGTTATTCAAGAATAGAACTTGTATACCAGACTGTCCAGAATTGAAGAAGAAGATCTTAGATGAAGCTCATAGGTCAAGGTATACGATTCATCCAGGATCTACCAAAATGTACCAAGATGTAAAAAGAAATTTTTGGTGGCCCAACATGAAAAGAGAAATAGCGGACTACGTATCACGCTGTCTCACATGCCAACAAGTCAAGGCGGAACACCAAAAGCCTGCTGGAAAACTACATCCTCTAGATATCCGTAAATGGAAGTGGGAGGATATTGGTATGGATTTCATCATGGGTTTATCTAAATCAAAAAGTGGACATGATGGAATATGGGTTATCATTGATCGATTGACTAAATCAGCGCATTTCTTGTCAATCAAGAGTCGATGGTCAGTTGATATCTTAGCTGCACTATACATCAAGGAAATAGTCAGATTAGATGGTATTCCTGTTTCAATTGTGTCTGACAGAGATCCCCGTTTTACTTCTCATTTTTGGAAAGGACTACAACAGTCGTTGGGGACGAGACTTTGCTTTAGTACAGCCTTTCATCCTCAAATGGATGGTCAGACAGAGAGAACCAATCAAGTAGTCGAAGATATGCTAAGAGCATGCATTACTGATTTTGGTTGAAACTGGCATGATCACTTGCCTCTGGTTGAATTTGCATACAATAATAGCTCCCAGGCAAGTATACGAATGGCACCTTTTCAAGCCTTATACGGAAGGAGTTGTCGATCACCCTTATGCTGGGACGAAGTTGGAGAGAAACAACTATTAGGTCCAGACATGGTAAGGGACACTACCGAGAAGATACAATTGATCAGAGAAAGACTACAAGTTGCTCAGTCTAGACAAAAAGCTTATGCCGACACGAGAAGAAGAGATCTTGAATTCTAAGTTGGAGGTCATGTATTTCTCAAGATATCGCCTGGACGTGGAATACGAAGATTTGGTGTTAAGGGCAAGCTTACACCAAGATTTATCGGACCTTTTGAGATACTAGAAAGAGTTGGCGAGGTTGCTTATCGCATCGCATTGCCACCTCAACTGTCCGAAGTACATGATGTGTTCCACATATCTATGTTGAAGAAGTATGTGCATGATCCATCACATATTATTGAGCATGGAAATCTAGTAATCCGGAAAGATCTCACATACGAGCAGAAGCCCATAAGAATACTAGATCGAGAAGTACGAACCCTAAGGAATAAGGTTATTCCCATGCTAAAAGTACAATGGAATAAGAATTCAGAACATGAAGCTACATGGGAGACCGAGGAATCTATGAGGAAGCGATTTTCAGAATTATTTTAGAAGGTATGAACTCTACACTCTCCATATGTAAATATATGCTATGAATTTGGGGACCAAATTCTTTTAAGTGGGGGAGGGTGTAGCAACCCATATAAAATTAAAAGAAATAAATTTAGATAAATTGAAATAAACTAAAAGATTAAGTGAACAAATGAAAAAGGTTGAAACAAGAAGAACAAAGCCATGATGAAATTAACGCCTTGGAGCAAGGCGCTACACCCTCATCTAAGGCGCGTTTTTAAGAAAGGACGCCCACGTTTCACGGCGTCAAATTTCAGACGGCCAAAATAAATAAAAGGCATAAAAAGACAATAAAAAGAGTAACGCCCTTTACATGGACGCGTTTTAACAAGAAACGACGCACGTCAAGGCGTCAATTTAAAATTCGACGCCCTAGCATAAGGTGTTAATTCCATTCCAGTTTCGTTCGAACCAGGAACTTATCCAGGGTAAGTTGATAACTATGAGAAAGAGTTCGAATGTAGTAATAACTCTATCATGGAAGTGTTACTTCTAATCAAAACACTAACCCTATTAGGATTCCCAAAATCCTATAAATAACCTTGTTCAAACAAACCCTAAAGATATTTGGCCGAAGAAGGTTCTGCTGCAGTCATCCGTGAAAGAGAGGTTGGTTCTTCCTATTATTTCTCCTCTGCTGATTAGGTATTAGGAGGAATAATTATTCTCCATCTTATTCTTCTATCGCAGGTTGAGGAGCTTCTGTCTTCCATTAAAGAACGAGGGTTCTTCATCCCGAAGTGTTCCTATCATACGTGAAGAACATGTGATGTTCTTCTTCCCCTGTCTATGAGATAGTCATGAAGAATATTGATATTCTTCATCTCATGATTCTGTAGGTTGTCTACGTCAAGAAGGAGCTCTCATATAGTTGGAGGAAGTAAGGTTCTTCATCATAATCGTCTCCAATCATCTGCAACTTCTCCTTCAGTTTCTTCTTCTGGTGAGCACTCTGTACAAACAGAGTATCGTCTCTTCACCAGATCCTTCACGTTTCATCAAAAGGTAGGATTTTCTCAAGGATTGTAGCCCAAACTAGCATACTAATATCTATAACATCATCCGTTAATACCTGCATATAGATTTCATGCGTTTCGTTTAGTTTCAAAAGAGTTTTGAAATAGACGCCCTTATCGAGGACGCTACATTAAAAGACACGACCACGACTAGGTCGTCAATTTAATATTTGACGCCCTGCACATGGACGTCAATTAATAAACACCATGTTTAAAAATTATATATCAATGCAAACATGATTCTAAATTAATGCATGGTCAATCTCTTGTAATCTTGCTATTTCTTATGGTACTGACCATATACCATGTTTCCTGAAATTTCATTGTCTCGAAACTTGTAAACTTGTGAATTAACGACCTTGTCCAGATCGTCTTTTCTTGAACTGACGCCCCATACCAGGGCGCCTTCTGTAAACTAACGCCCCTGTCCAGGGCGCGTTTCATTAAAATTTCTAGATTTATAATATTCTGCAAAACTAGAAATATTGAAAGGACGACTGCTGTACACGTCGTCAAATCTAATATAAACGCCCCTGATTAAGGCGTTAATGACATGAAAAATGACTTTACCAAAGTCGCTACTTTCTGCATTACTGATTTTTCCTGATTACTGTTATCCGAGGGATTCATTACATATATTTATATATAGGCACTATTACTCCACTCCGTGAGTATAGTCCCATATTTTCTACGATGATTTATCGCATTACACACTCAATTCTCATTGACATACAAGCTCTCCTTTGGACATTACGTTCCTTTAGACTAGCGAGTTAGTCATAGAGACCTCCGTAAGACTCCTCGCCGCCTTAGATTCCCTCAAGGCCGACTGAGCTGGTTGTACCATAAAAACCCATTACACAATCTTTGCCATGTCCCTCTATAGAAACATGGTGATACCGACCCTCATGTCATGCCATGAGTGTGATATGAGAATTATCTTAATGAACGGGGAAGAATATGCCGTTGTTATGATGTTCTTGTAAACCCCAATTCTATATCAAACTTGATGTTCTTGTGAACCTCAATTCTATATTAAGAATGAGGACGTCTTGCCATTGAGGTGCCATTCATATGGACCTCAATTCTATATAAAAGAGTGTCTCTACTTACTTATCATGGTACCCGAGTTAAGGGAACCAATTCCACCTAGTTTTATCGAAAGTGTGATTGTACCGTTATTATCGCCTATTGGTGTCAAAAGTCATATTTTTGGACTCTAATCTCTCAAAGTTGTCTTACATGACTACAAGCTTGCTTATTGAAATTCCATGATGGCTATACACAAAAAAAGTGGATGTTAAAAATACATGACTATTGCCTACGCATATAGGGCCCGATCTGGTCCTGGGAGGAGCACCCGAAAGTACTTGTGTCCATGGGAGTTGAATGATCACGGTATTGGCATTATACCGAAGTGCATGACTAGCTTGATTGAACATTCCACAAATCTTGTGCTTGACTTGATATTACATGACTTGCGTGGCCCGAAAAAGGGTAATTACTTGTGTGCTTGAACGTGATAGCCAAATTTCATCTTGACATGGTAAAGTACTTGCTTGAATATCTTGATATCATTTGATATAAGTTCTTGAAAGTTCATGACTAGTCCTCCTTGTTACCTTGTCGTTATATTCTCTTTCTATCTTGTCGTTTTATGCGAGCATGCATAGCTATAGTGCATTCATGAAAGATGTAATTACTTAAACCCCTTTGCTAGTTCCTGAGATATAATTTCCTACTGAGCGTTCGCTCACTCCGTGTTGTCCCTACTTTTCAGGTAAGTCCGACGATGAGGAAAGTCAATCGGATGGGGAGAATCAAGAGTGAAAGAGCTAGAGCTTTTCCAAGTGTCATCTAGTTATATATTTCTTGAGTCAAATGTGTACTTTTCTTTTTTTTGAATAGAGTATTGGGTTTGTAATAGACTATTTATTATGAAGAAATAAATGGATTGGGTTATCTTTACTTTTGCGCATCTCTGTCTTTGTGTCGAATACACTACTACTCTGATTGACATGATTGATATAAACTCGTCACGCATCTCCGGGTATCTTCCGCTCTCGGGGCGTGACATTTCCCCATTCAAGAATGCAGATTTTACATCCATCTGCTGGAGGATTATTCCTGGGGAGCATGCATAAGCCAATAAAATCCTAACAGCTTCTAATCTGGCTACAGGGGTAAATGACTCTTCAAAGTCAATACCAAACTCCTGGTTATACCCCTGAGCAACAAGTCTTGCTTTATTTTTAACAATATTCCCTAATTCATCAGATTTATTCCCGAATAACAACTTAGTCCCTATGACTGTTCCATGATCAGGAGGTGGGACCAAGTGCCACACCTTGTTCCTGTCGAACTGATTAAGCTCTTCATGCATGGCATTAGTCCAATGCACATCCTTAAGGGCACAATCAATGGACTTGGGTTCAATTTGAGAGACAAGAGCATATGTATTTAATTCATCATGAATTCTAAAGTGACCTCTAGTCCTAGGGGGATCATTCAGATTGCCAACGACATTATTCATAGGGTGATCTTTAAGATATCTGATATTAACAATCTGAGTTTCAGGAATTTCACTTACCTCCCCCTGAACTTCAGATTCTTCTTCATTCTGCTCTTCTTTTTCTTCCTCACCATCAGACTGGTCTGCAGAGTTATCATCTTTCAAAATGTTCCCATATTCATTCCTGCAAGGACCATGGTTTGTTTCCATCAAGGTTTCATCAAAGATAATGTGTGGAGATTCTTCAACAATTTTTGAGTTTAAATTGAACACTCTATAAGCCCGGGTGTTTTCAGAATAACCAAGGAAGATTCCTGGTTCACCTTTTGGCTCAAATTTATCAAGGTCCCTCTTGTCATTTATATGTATAAAACATTTACAACCAAAGACCTTGAAGTGGGCGATTGAAGGTTTCTTACCTCTCAAAATCTCATAAGGGGTTTTCTGGGTGGAAGGTCTTACCATTGCCCTGTTAATTACATAACAGGCTGTGTTGACTGCTTCAGCCAAGAATTTTTTTGGCAGTTGACCTTCAACTAAGAGAGTTCGCCCTATCTCCACTAGAGTTCTGTTCCTCCTCTCAACAACACCATTCTACTCAGGTGTCCCGGGTGAGGAGAACTTATGATGAATCCCACTTGACCTGCAAAATTCTTCAAAGTGTTAGTTTTCAAACTCACCTCCATGATCAGTCAAAATATTTTCAATTTTTTGATTTATTCTTATACAGAACTCCTGAAATTCTGAGAATGCATCATTCTTATGTGACAGAAAAAATACCCAAGAATACCTAGAAAAATCATCTACTAAGACAAACCCATACCTCTTCCCTGATAAACTGACAGACTTGGTTGGCCCAAATAGGTCCATGTGTATCAGTTCATAAGGTTTAGTGGATAGGTTTTCTGTCCTAGATTTGAATGATTTTCTAGTCAACTTGGACTGAATGCATGCATTACAAAATTTATTTTCCTTTTTAAAATAGACTTCAGGGAGTCCTCTAACCATGCTATGCTTGTTTAGTTTATGCAAAACAGTATAACTCGCATGGCCTAACCTCCGATGCCATAAAAATGCTAAATCTTCTCTACTGGCAGTAAGACATAGGTTAGAATGCTGAATATCATTTAAATCTATCATGTATGTGTTATTTATTCTTTTTCCAGAAAATTTGACAATATCAGAATCAGGTTCAAAAACCTTACAACATTGAGAATCAAATAAAACTTTATGTTCCTTATCACACAACTAGCTAATACTGAGTAAATTATAAGCTAACCCTTCAACCAGCATAACATCATCAATGCAGCAGGTAGAACACTTACCTACCTTACCTGATCCAATGATCCTACCCTTTGTGTTGCTTTCAAAGGTGACAAGGCCTCCTAACTTTTCAATCAGCATGCAGAACTTGGCCTTATCTCCTGTCATATGCCTGGAGCAGCCACTGTCCAAGTACCACAAGTTGCTCTTGGTTGCCAGGCATACCTGCACACACAATTAGGGCAAAGAGTTTGGAACCCAAGACTGATTGGGCTCCAATGCAGATGAAGTGCAAGTAAAGAAAGTAAGCATGGTTTTGGGAATCCACATTTGTTTAAAAGAACTTTGTTCAGTGGATTTTGCAGATTTCCTTCTGTCATTTCTTCTCTTATTTTTGTTGTTCTTCCTTTTATTTGCACCAACATAGTTATTCACAGAATTGTTGTTATTGTGCCAATGCTTCGGCCAAGTAGCATTCATAAAGTTTTGATCAGGGTAATATTTGGGTTGACTATAAGATTGGAAGTTCCTGGTTGTTCGACTACCATACCCATTACCCGAACATCTGACATAGGGTCTGTAAAATTGTGTAGGTTGTTGAACATACCCTGTATGCATCCCTTGAGTTCTAGTCCACCCAAACCCATTAGGATAGATTGACTGTGTGGGGTAGTAGGACTGGACTCTAGGTGGATTGAATTTGTTGGGATGACTCCTGAAAGCATTTTGTCTTTCCTGCACTCTTGACCCTGCTGACCTGTTCATAAGTTTTTGTTGGGTCTTTTTCTGTGATGGAGGTGGTGAAGACTTTTTGGCATTGACATGGGGTTTATTTACCTGAGCAGGCTGACCCCTAGCCTTGGGTTGAGCACTAGAGCTAGGCTTGGAAGTGCCAATTCTACTAGGCTCACCAACTTTCTGTTTGCCCTTCTCCTCTACATTGGGCTTTTTCAGATTCACATTAGTGTTCACAGCATTATTAGAATTCATGTTAATCAGAGGTCCTCTCTCCTTTTGTGCAACGAAGGAAATAGTTTTCATTCCAAAGCTCTTAGTTGCACTAGAGTTAAATCCTAGGCCCTCTCTCCTGAAATTAACCTTCGACCCCAATAGAGCATTTAAATTTTCAGATCCTTGGGTCATTTTCTCAATGGTTTTCAGCTTATCCTCATTGTCTTTCTGAATTTCATCAATAGACTTTTTCAATTCATTATTTACATTGAGGATAGCTTCATATTTTTCAGAGGTAATTTTTATCTCACTTTCATAATTCTAAATTTTCAATTTCCATGCATCAATTTCATTGTCTAATCTCACATTTTCTTCCTTAGAGATTTTCAGTTCTTTCTTGATTTCTTCAAATTCAGAACATGTGAGTTTCAGCTTACTGTTCTCATTCTCTAAGCATGCACTTTTATCAGACAATGAAGTATCATTTTGCATCATGTTAATTTTTCTTCGTAGATGCCTATTTTCTTTTCTGACATCATCTACTCTATCAGCAAGTTCATTATAAGCATCCATCCAATCAACAATAGTAAAGTTTTCAAAACGAGAGGATACCTCATCAGATTCTTCCTCTCTATCTTCTGAGCTGGTTGCCATGAGACAGATTGGCTTCTCAGCTTCAACTTCACTGTCCGAAGTGTTGCTCAAGGATCCCTCGTCCTCATCACTCCAGGTACTCACCATAGCTTTCCCTCTTGTGTTCTTTTTCTTGGGCTTATCCTTGAGGTTCTGATTTGTCGGACATTCAGCTTTAAAGTGACCAGCCTTCCTGCATTGATAGCAAACATTAGTCTCAGCTTTCTTTACAGGATTTGATTTGTACCTTGCGTCTCGGTGGCCACCACTGGGATTTCTTCAGCTGAATCTTCTTCCTTCTTTCTTGAGAAAACGCCGGAATTCCCTAGTAATCATAGCCATATCATCATTTGCCTTTTCTTCTTCAGACAAGCTCTCTTCAGTTGATGATCTATTGGGGCTGGATCGACTGGATTTGCTAGCACCAGCCTTCAGAGCTATTGGCTTCCTCTTTCTATCAGCCTCCTCTATCTTTGGCAGATTCATCTCATATGCCATTAGAGATCCGATAAGCTCATCTTCCCTTGTATTGTGCAGATCTCTTGACTCTTCCATAACGGTGGCCTTTGTGTGCCAAATTGGAGTCAAGGATCGCAAGATCTTCCTGACTATATTATACTCAGAATACGTCTTTCCGAAACCTCTGAGACCATTTGTGATAATAGTCAACCGAGCATACATTTCTTTGATTGTCTCATTAGGCTTCATCTTGAAAGCCTCGTATTCTGAAACCAGTAGATTAGTCTTGGTCTCTCTGACTTGTGAAGTCCCCTCGTAGATGACTTCAAGTGCATCCCACATTTCTTTCGCTGAGGAGCCGGCAGATATTCGTGAGAACTCGGTGGGATGCAGAGAACACTCGATTGCATTGATTGCACTCCAGTTGAGCGTGGACCTTCTAATTTTCTCCTTGGTCCATACATCTTCATTAGGGGACAGCTCGAAAGGTCCCTTGCTAACCACCTTCCAGATTTCATAGTCTTTAGCCCTCAAGAATACCTGCATACGGTGCTTCCAGTATGCATAGTTGGTTCCATCGAAGTACGGGGGCTTGGATGTGGAGTGTCCTTCAGCTATCATCCCTCTTCCGTCCATCTGTGCTTATCCTCTTCGGGCGGTAAGTCTGTCACGCCCCGAGAGCGGAAGATACCCGGAGATGCATGACGAGTTTATATCAATCATGTCAATCAGAGTAGTAGTGTATTCGACACAAAGACAGAGATGCGCAAAAGTAAAGATAACCCAATCCATTTATTTCTTCATAATAAATAGTCTATTACAAACCCAATACTCTATTCAAAAAAAAAAAGAAAAGAAAAGTACACATTTGACTCAAGAAATATATAAAAGACTAGATGACACTTGGAAAAGCTCTAGCCCTTTCACTCTTGATTCTCCCCATCCGATTGACTTTCCTCATCATCGGACCTACCTAAAAAGTAAGGGAAACATGGAGTGAGCGAACGCTCAGTAGGAAATTATATCTCAGGAACTAGCAAGGGGTTTAAGTAGTTATATCTTTCATGAATGCACTATAGCTATGCATGCTCGCCTAAAACGACAAGATAGAAAAAGGATATAACAATAAGATAACAGGGAGAACTAGTCATGAACATTTCAAGAACTGATATCAAATGACCTCAAGATATTCAAGCAAGTACTTTATCATGTCAAGATGAAATTTGGCTATCACGTTCAAGTACGCAAGTAATTATCCTTTTTCGGGCCACGCAAGTCATGTAATATCAAGTCAAGCACAAGATTTGTGGAATGTTCAATCAAGCTAGTCATGCACTTCGGTATAATGCCAATACCATGATCAATCAACTCCCATGGGCACAAGTACTTTCGGGTGCTCCTCCCAGGACCAGATCGGGCCCTATATGCGCAGGCATTAGTCATGTATTTTTAACATCCACATTTTTGTGTATAGCCATCATGGAATTTCAATAAGCAAGCTTGTAGTCATGTAAGATAACTTTGAGAGATTAGAGTCCAAAAATATGACTTTTGACACCAATGGGCGATAATAACGGTACAATCGCACTTTCGATAAAACTAGGTGGAATTGGTTCCCTTAACTCGGGTACCATGATAAGTAAGTAGAGACACTCTTTTATATAGAATTGAGGTCCATATGAATAGCACCTCAATGGCAAGACGTCCTCATTCTTAATATAGAATTGAGGTTCACAAGAACATCAAGTTTAATATAGAATTGGGGTCTACAAGAACATCATAGCAATGTTGATATAGAATTGGGGTTTACAAGAACATCATAACAACGGCATATTCTTCCCCGTTCATTAGGATAATTCTCATATCATACCCATGGCATGACATGAGGGCCGGTATTACCATGTTTCTATAGAGGGACATGGCAAAGATTGTGTAATGGGTTTTTAGGGTACAACCAGCTCAGACGGCCTTGAGAGAATCAAAGGCGGCGAGGAGTCTTACGGAGGTCTCTATGACTAACTTGCTAGTCCAAAGGAACGGATTGTCCAATGGAGAGCTTGTATGTCAATGAGAATTGAGTGTGTAATGCAATAAATCATCGTAGAAAACATGGGACTATACTCACGGAGTGGAGTAATAGTGCCAATGTATATGTATGTATGTATAATGAAACCCCCGGATAACAGTAATCAGGAAAAATCAGTAGTGCAGAAAATAGCGACTTTGGTAAAGTCGTTTTTCATGAAATTAACGCCTTAATCAAGGGCGTTTATATTAAATTTGACGACATGTATAGAAGTCATCCTTTCAATATTTCTAATTTTACAGAATATTAAAAATCTGGAAATTTTCATAAAACACACCCTGGACAGGGGCGTTAGTTTACAGAAAGCGCCCTGGTATGGGGCGTCAGTTCAATAAAAGACGACCTGGACAAGGTCGTTAATTCACAATTTTATAATTTCGAGACGATGAAATTTCAGGAAACATGATATAGGGTCAGGACCAGAAAAATAGCAGGATTACAAGAGATTGATCATGCATTAATCTAGAATCATGTTTGAATTGATATATAATTTTTAAACATGGTATTTAGTAATTAAAAGAAATTGATGTCCGTGTGCAGGGCGTCAAATATGAAATTGACGACCTAGTGATGGTCGTTTCTTGTAATTTAGGGCCCTTGATAGGGGCGTTTCTTTCAAAAACTCTTTAGAAACTAATCAAAACGCATAAAATCTATATGCATGTATTAACGGATGATGTTATAATTATTAATATGCTAGTTTGGGCTACAATCCCTGAGAAAACCTACCTTTGTGAAGACCTGGAAGAGGATCGTGAAGGTTTTAATGGAAACGATGCTCTGAACTTCTAACAGCAACAGTGATGACAGGAGAAGAGAGAAGTTGATGCAGATGAAGCTTGAAGTTCTGTACGTACTTCAACCTAGAATAGCTTCTTCTTGATGTAGGCAACCTACAGGAAAGATATGAAGAACATTGGTATTCTTCATACGGTGTCCGGAGGCAGGGAAGAAGAGCTATTAATTACTTACACAGCAGCAGAACCTCGACCAAAATAGCTTTAGGGTTCGAATGTTTAGGGTATTTATAGGATTTCTAGAATCCTAACGGGGTGAGTGTTTGATTGGAAGTAACACTTCCATATCAGAGTTATTACTACATTCGAACTCTTTCTCATAGTTATCAACTTACCCTGGATAAGTTCCTGGTTCGAACGGAACAGAAACTGAATTAACGTTCTAGGTAAGGGCGTCGAATTTAAATTGACGCCTTGGCATGCGTCGTTTCTTGTTGAAACGCGTCCAAGCAAAGGGCGTTACAATTACTTGCCTTTTTATGTAATTTTGGTTGTTTAAGATTTGACGCCTTGAAATGTGGGCGTCCTTTCTAAAAAACACGCCTTAGGTGAGGGCGTTTCTTGTCAAGTAGCGCCTTTATCTGCGGCGTTATTTTCCTCAGGGTTTAATTTTTTTTTCCATTTTCAGTTTTATCGTTTATTTACTTAATCTTTTAATCTATTTTGATTTATCTATCCCCTTCTATTTTATCAGGGTTGCTACAAAGTCCCTGTAGAAGAGTCTAGCTCTGATACCAATTGTTGGAGTTAGATGGAAGGCTCTTTCACCACAGAATGTGGATCTAGAGGGGGGGGTGAATAGATCAACAGGCTAATTAAAAATTATGCCTAGATTCAAATGCGGAATTAAAAGAACACTGGACAACCACAGTCAAAGCACCGAATGATGGAAATAAGATCTGCTAAACAGATAAGCAAACACACGAGAGGCACAAAGACTTTTAGGTGGTTTGGTCAATCCGACCTACGTCCACCCCACATTCAACTCGAATGTGGATTACTGCTGATACACAGCTTCAATCTGCTGGGCACTACAGACTTATAAGATGAACTGCATTGTATATACTTCACTGTATAGACTTGTGAACTCGAATGCAGTGTACAGACTCTGCCCAATGTATAGACTTCATCTATGTGAAGCTATGCGATGTACAGACTTCATAAGTGAAGCAGCCGTTGTACAGACTTAAGCAATATGAAGACTTGACAGACAACTGACGATGTATGGACTTCAAGTGTGAAGACGTTGTGAATGCAAATACAATGTACAGACTTCACATATGCATGAGACTCTAAGAGAAATGAGCGCTGTATAAACTTCACCAGACTTCACTCGATGTACAGACTTCACGAACGATGCATGCAATGCATTGAAGGATGTACAGACTTCCTGAAGTGTGAAGGAGTTGAGTGTATAGACTTCATCATGTGAAGACTTGAACAAGGCATGTATAGACTTCACGTCATGAAGCAATGTATATACTTAGCTGAAGAAACTCTGTACAGGCTTGATCAAGGCAAGGCAATTGAGTGTATAGACATCCACAATGTACAGACTTGCCAAGCGAAGGGGCTGTACAGACTTAATGAATGATGCAAGGCAAACGAATGTATAGACATTCAATGTATGGACTTGCCAAAAGAAACTCTGTACAGACTTGATCAAATCAAGGCTGCTAATGTATAGACTTAACAGTCGCACTGGCTGTACAGACTTGGTCACAAGCTGAACAGTCGGTTGTATAGACTTGCACAAACCAAAGTCTGTACAGACTTGAAATGAAAACCAATGTATAGACTTTCAAAGCTGAACGTAGGTAAAGAACCCAATGTGCAGACTTGGAATTGCAACGTAGGAACAGATGCCAATGTACAGACTTTGGCAAGCAACAATGTACAGACTTGGCCAAACAGTCCAATGTATAGACTTGAACTATCGACAGAAGGATGTACAGACTTGGCCAAACATTCCGATGTATAGACTTGAGGCATGGAGGCCAATGTACAGACTTGGAAAGCTAAGGCCAATGTATGGACTTGCACAGTAGCCCAATGTATAGACTTGACAGGGCTGAATGAGTGAATGAGCAAGCCACAATGTGCATACTTCACGATGTGTGGACTTGAGTGAGCGTGCAAGCCAACAGCCAATGTACAGACTTTCTCTTGCAGGCAATGCAGCAATGTATATACTATGAACTTGAATGTGCAGTGTATAGACTATGCTTTGCAGTGTATAGACTATGCTAATCTGAGGAGTCGACCCATGTGAACAAGGGGGTCGACCCACAACTGTGCAGACTACACAATGAAATGTATGGACTCTATGTTAATGCTGCAATGCAATGTAGACCTGTGGGTGTGTGCACGACAGTGTAGACTCTGACTGCATTATATTGATGCGGGACGGGACCGAAACGGGCTAGGACCTACGAATGCAATGAAGTGCGGCCAGCACTCGCACGCCAAAGGCAAGCCGGGCGGCTGACCTCCGTAGCGTTCCTCCGGGTGGAGGCGTCTCTCAACAAGAAATCCAAGCCCAACGACCGTCCCTATGAGGGAAGCGCGGGGATCTCAGCGGCTAAGGAACCGTCGTGCGCCTATGGGAATCTTGTCCGAGCTCGGCGCTCGACTAGGGCGACGGAATGGGTGCTCAACTCTCAATCACGCGGTGAATAACAAGCTAGCTAGGAACCTACACACACTCACGCGGCATGCTAGAAAGTATACTAGTAAAGCAAATGTCAACAAAGGGAGCGTCGCACGTACCTCCACGCCTAGGCGTGGGGAAGAAACCCCGGCCGAGATCGACAACCCCGATACACAAGGTGAACCATAATACAACTCCAACCCAAAAATGGCCACTCCTCACAGGGAGATAAAAGGCTACAACATATGGATTTGGGGCTGTCAAAGCACGGGTTGACGGGCGGCACTCGATGAAGGGTTGGCCGCGAGGAGGGTCTGGACGGTGATCGGCAGGTTCGCAGCAATGCGCGACTCAGCGGTGAAAGCTCCCACGACCCGACCCGGTGTCCGATTGAGGCTCCGTCAGCGAGGGCGCGTAGCTAGGTCACGGGAGGAAGACTAGGCCAAAGGGGGCGCACAGATTCTATCCGTGTAAGCCGGGGGAACACCTGCAAGTTGCGACTGGATTCTGCTCCCAGAAAAGCGCGCTCGAGCGGGAATAATGAGAAGAAGTGGCTCCAAAGGTCGAACGGAGCTCTGCTTGTTGGAGGACGAAGAGGACGCAGAGCAGCAGGTCCGACTGAAGGAATCGGTCAGATCTCGTCGTGGCTGAGAGCAGCAAGCTCTGGAATCCGCAGGTGGTCCTGGCGCCAGGTGGACAGGGCAGACCTGCGCGACCTCACGGGAATGGGCGCCACGAGCAGCTCGGACGTCGGAACGAGGCTAGATCAGCGGCGTTGGACAGAGGACGAAGAGAGGTACGACCGGTGAAGATCCCACGTCCAAACTCGCAGACGTCCGTCCCATGGGATTTTTGCAAGGGGGCGAACAGAATCAGGCTCGCAGGGAGAGGGGGTCCTGCGCGCGCTCACGAAGAAAATCGCCACGGGTGATGTCGAACTCCGAATGAGGCGAGACCACCTCGCACGCGTCGGCGACTCGTAGAAGAATCACCCAAAAATGGGCTGGTCGCCCAAAGTCACCAAGAACAGAGGAGGTCGTCGCAGCTCTTGGAGATGAAATCTGGTTGCAACGAGCTTGAACCTGTGAAGAGATAGAAGAGAGGGGGAACCTCGGCGTCGCACCGAGGGGATGGGGAGTCACACCCCAGGCTTGCTCCCGTCGCAGGAGCAAGGAGGAATATAGGGGGGCGAAGCCACCTTCAGAGCAACAGCAAAATTCTTTTCCATTCATTCAATAATTTCTCTCAAAGAAAATACAAGCCTTATATATCCGGGGGGAAAGCTAGGGTTTCATCCCAAGCCACAAGGAAGGGGGGGGGGCGCAAATGGAAGGGGGGGTGCGACCAGCCCTCCTCCATTCAAGGGGGGTGCGGCCACCCCCCCTCCAATCAAGGAGGGATCAAGGGGGGGGCGCCCAAGGGGGAAAGGGGGGGAGATGGAATGGGGAAAGGGGGGCGCCCAAAAAGGAAAGTGGAGGGGCCAAGGGGGGGAAGGTGGCGCAGCCACCATGAGTGAGGGATGCGCCCTCCTCCCCAAAGCCCTAACCCTAATCCAACCAGCTATGGGCCAAGGCCAAGCCCAATAATAAAGGAAGACAGCCCACTACTCCCTACACATAGTCTGATAACATAAAAGAACTAGATAACGTGTCCACGCAGGGACCAAACCTAGGCCCAACATGGCCTCAAATGAGAAGACAAGATCCTCTAGTAGATGCCGTAGTCGCCTAGCCAAAGAGATGCTGGCGTGCTCCGTGTGCTCCGTCGAGTGATGCGGCGCGTGTCCTCCCCAATTCTCCCTGGGTGGGAAGAACTCGACCCCGTCGAGTAAGGGTCACGGTCGCTCAAGTAGCGCTCCAGCAGGTCCGGGTCGATCCTCTCCAGCTCTCCACGTGTGATCCAGGCATCGTCTGTCGCAGGGCGCCCTCTCCAACGCACTAGGAAGCGTTGGTATGCTCCGCTCTTGGTCGTGGTCACCTGCTCATCCAGTATACAATCTATATGCTCGCGTTTCTGTAATGGGGGCTGGAAGAGGTGGACGTTCAGAAGGTGTAATACTCTCAACAGGAGGGGAGGGCCCAAAAAGCTCACTGGGAATCACCGCGGGATCCCGATATGCCACCAGATCTGAGACATTGAACGTCGAACAGATCCCATAGTCGTCTGGCAGCTCAATCTCATACGCATTCGACCCAATTTGCTTCAAGACTCGAAAGGGTCCAGCACCGCGGGCCTGGAGTTTCTTCACGGCCCCCGAAGGAAACCGTTCAAGTCTGACCCTGATCATGACGTACTCTCCCTCTCAGAACTCACGGGTGCGTCGATGCGCATCAGCTAACTCCTTATAACGTGCGTTGCTGGCCTCTATATGACGACGTACATGCTCATGCAACTGTCTAATATGCTCTGCAAAGGACTCAGCTGACTCAGAAACACGGGCCTGGATGGGAGATGGAACCAAGTCTATCGGCTTCCTAGGTCTACGGCCAGTAACAATCTCAAAGGGACTCAAACCTGTAGACCTATTGACAGAGTCATTATATGTAAACTCTGCTAGAGGTAGAACCAAGTCCCAATCCCCGACACGATCACGCACTAAACACCTAAAAAGATCCCCCAAACTCCTATTGACTACCTCAGTCTGACCATCGGTCTGGGGGTGATAGGCAGTAGAGAATTTCAACTGGGTGCCCATCATGTGCCATAGGGTTTTCCAGAAATAGCTAGTGAAGCGCACATCCCTATCAGACACTATAGTACGTGGAAGCCCAAACCTGGAAACACAGTGAGTAAAGAACAGACGGGCAACTCTAGAGGCGTCTGAAGTCTTGGAACAGGGAATGAACAAGGCCATCTTAGAGAACCTGTCTACCACCACAAAAATGGAGTCATGCCGACGGAGGGTACGAGGCAAACCTAACACGAAGTCCATGCTAATGTCCTGCCATGGACTGTCCGGGACAGGGAGGGGAGTATAAAGGCCGGTGTTCTGCTTCCTCTGCTTGGCCATAGCGCAAGTGCCGCACTGAGCCACGATGCGAGCAACAACCCTCTTCAAACTAGGCCAATAGAACCTATGCTCAACGGCCTCAATGGTCTTGTTCCGGCCGAAGTGGCCAGCAAGACCCCCTGCGTGTAACTCCCAAGTGAGAAAATCACGAACAGACGTCCGTGGGATGCACAACCTGCCACCTCGGAATAAATGACCCTCCTGAAGGACAAACTCACTATACTCACGGGAGGGGCCCGACTGAAGGGCAGCATGAATCGGACCGAAGTCCGGGCAGTCAACATAAGCCTCCCTCAGCCTATCCAGTCCCACCACCTCGACACTCATGGTGGAAAACATCATCATTCGCCGACTCAACGCGTCGGCCACCTTGTTCTCGGCCCCTGCCTTGTGCCTAAGCACAAAGGTATACTCCTGAAGGTACTCCACCCACCGACTATGACGCGCATTCAGCTTTTTCTGGGTATGGAGAAACCTCAAAGCCTCGTGATCAAAAAAGAGCACAAACTCCTGGTGTAGGAGATAGTGCCGCCAATATCGCAATGCCTGGACGACTGCATAAAACTCCTTGTCATACGTGGAGTACCGCAGTTTGGCATCGTTCAGCTTCTCGCTGAAAAAGGCAATGGGATGAGACTCCTGACTCAAGACTCCCCCTATACCCACTCCAGAAGCGTCACAGGTGACCTCAAACACCTTAGAAAAATCAGGTAAGGTAAGAACAGGTGCCTGGGTCATGCGCTCCTTGATGCTCTGAAAGGCCGTGGCTGCAGCCTTAGTCCATGTGAATGCCCCCTTCCTAATGCAATCCGTGATCGGGGCAGTGATGGAACTGAAGCCACGAATGAAGCGACGATAGAACGTCGCTAGGCCATGGATGCTCCGAACATCGTGGAGGGTGCGGGGCTCGGGCCATTCCTGAATGGCGCGAATCTTCTCCGGATCAGCGGAGACCCCATCTCGAGACAATATGAACCCAAGGAAGGAAACCTGATCGGTCATGAAAGCACACTTCTTCGGGTTGGCGAATAAGCTCTCTCGCCTCAAAACAACGCAGACCTGCCTGAGATGGTCTAAGTGGTGCTCCCTAGTGCGGCTATAAATAAGGATGTCATCGAAGTAGACGACCAAAAAGACCCCTATCATAGGCCGCAGGACCTGGGTCATCAACCGCATGAATGTACTAGGGGCATTAGATAGCCCGAAAGGCATAACTAACCACTCATACAGACCATCCTTGGTCTTGAATGCCGTTTTCCATTCATCCCCAGGCCTGATCCTAACCTGGTGATAGCCACTTCGAAGATCAATTTTAGAGAAAATAGTGGCTCCCGACATCATATCTAATAAGTCATCCAGTCGGGGAATAGGAAAACGATAGTTCACCGTGATCTTATTGATCGCACGGCTATCGATGCACATCCTCCATGTGCCATCTTTCTTCGGGGCTAGCAAAGTGGGGACAGCGCAAGGGCTCTTGCTGTCCCTGAGGGATCCCCTACTCATCAACTCCTCGACCTGCCTCTGCAACTCGGCATGGTCCGCGGGGCTCATCCTATAGTGAGGGAGGTTAGGCAACGAAGAGCCCGGGACAAGGTCGATCTCATGCTGGATGTCACGCATAGGTGGAAGGCCTCCAGGGAGGTCCTCCGGGAAGATATCAGAAAACTCTCATAAAATCGCAGCCAACTCGGGGTTTAGCTCACCCTCGGATCCTGGGACGACATCACTAACCTCTCGAACAACAACAGCAAAGAGGGGACTACCACTGGTGAACTCCCTCTCCATCTCACGGGGACTAATCACCATTAACCTCCTAGTGGAAGGCTTTCCTAGGGTGAGGGTATTGGAGGAGGTAGTGGCTGGCACCAAGGGTGGGGTAGGAGGGTCGGCCTTCCCCTGACGAGGGGTGTTCGTGGTACTGGGGCCGGCTGGCCCACGAACGGCAGGATCCCTAGGCTGGGTGGGGTGAAGAGTGATCCTATGGCCACCATGGTCGAAGATGCAAGTGTTCGACCGACCATGGAGGGTGGCATCGCTATCGAAGAGCCAAGGCCTAC
Organism: Amorphophallus konjac; assembly: GCA_022559845.1. Taxonomy (NCBI): domain Eukaryota; kingdom Viridiplantae; phylum Streptophyta; class Magnoliopsida; order Alismatales; family Araceae; genus Amorphophallus; species Amorphophallus konjac. Next base: position 166,970,506 of record CM040125.1, on the reverse strand, counting down.
CTAGAATAATACTACCCACCTCCATAGGTAGCACGTCACACCAAATCTCATCATGGTAGGTCTGAAACTGCAATGGCACTAGACAACGAAGCCTAACCGGGATAGAGGTAGAATCTACCCAGGATACCCGATATGGAGGAGGGTGGTCCACAGGTGTCAACCCAAGACGAGTAACCGTACCGGTGGATATGGCATTAATGCAGCTCCCACTGTCAATGATCACCTTGCAGGCCTTTCCTCCAAGCCTACAAAAGGTGTGAAAAATGGTGGTACGACGCTAGTCATTACTCACCTGGGGCTGGGTAAGGATACACCGGACTACCCCTAACTGCGCATCGCCCTGATACTGAGTACCAGGGACATCGTCCTGCTCTCCCTCAAGCAACTCATCGAAGAACTCCTCCGCTAACTCCTGGTCGGCCTCATAGCTGACTGGCAGAAGCTCAGCCGTGGGATCAGTGGGCGAGGGGTCCGCCACAACAAGAGACTCTCTAGTGGGGCACTTGTTCGCATAATGGCTGACTCCCCCACACCTATAACAGTTGTTTCGTGCCCCTATGCTAGGAGATGCTCCCCCGGTCATTGGCCCTTTCCCTTTGTCATCATGACGGGCCGGGGGTGGTGGTAGCTGGGGTCGGGTAGGGAACGCGGGCGGCTGAGGGCGTGAGGTGGGGTAAGGTGGCTGCTGGCGAGGAGGAGGGAGAGTGTCCCTCGACAGGGGAGGGCGAGGCCTAGGAACAGTGGGGTCCTGGCGAGGGGGTTCCGAGGGCCGAGCCGCCGGAAACTGACTATAGGAACTAGGTGCGGTGCGTGGGTCGAACCCCCGCTGACTGGTGGTCCCCTGACGTTGAGTAGGAGTGAACTCCGCCTCAAACTGCTCTAGCTCCATAGCAACCTGATACGCGAGCTCTAAGGTGTTCACATTACGGCGAAATAACTCATACTGGTAATGGGGCCGTAGACCACGACGGAAACGAGAGATGGGCATGGCGCTCTCCTCACTGACTCCACATCGCAAGAAATACTCATCGAACTCTGCGATGTACTCGGACACGGTCCGATCTCCCTGGCTGAGACTCTGCCATCTATCAATGAGCCTCTGGTGATATGAGGGAGGCAGGTACTTGTCTCGGAGTTTGGCCTTCATCTCACTCCAAGACGCGACCTGGGGGTCCTGACGCTGAAATAGCAGACTCTCCAGATTCCTCCAATATGTTTGTGCCCGACCTAGTAACTTCATCTTGGCAAACTTAACTTGCCGGTGGTCATACATCTCAACCCACTCAAAGTACCTGTCCATGCTAGCCTCCCAGTCTAGGTAGATCTTCGGGTCCAGGGACCCGTCAAAAGTGGGAGAGTCCGCGCGAACGGTCCTAAGGGCCCGATCATCCTCGTCATCCCTCTGTGGTCGGTGACCACGGTGGCGTCGGCCATTCCCCTCATAATCATAGTCGGATCCGTAATCCTCAAAGTCGGGGACTCGTGGTCGTCGCTCCTCAGCCCGATATGGTGGGGGCTGGGCAGCTGCCGCCTGTGGGGCACGATCAACTCTAGGGGGGTCCTGATGGGGCACTTCCTCTATCCTCCCTATCCGCCCGATCAGACCTTGGATAGATCGGTCAGAAACCTCAGCGCGGTCCTCTATGGCCTTGAGTCGGCCCTCCAGATGGTTGGTCAGGTCCTTAGTGGCTTGTTCAGAACTAGCCAAGCACTCCATGACTTTGGCCATGAAATCCTCTAGAGAGGGGCCTCCCTGGGTGGTACCACGGGGGTCGCCCATAGTGTCCGGGCGATGGTAGTGGGTGCCACCCCGAGTGGGCATGCAAAGGGACCTAAATGGAGCGAAGGGGGACTCACTAAGACCTATATGGGTGGACACATGCTAAATGGAATGCAAGACTCAACCCTAGACGCAAACCTATAGGCTCTGATACCATTTTGATGCGGGACGGAACCGAAACGGGCTAGGACCTACGAATGCAATGAAGTGCGGCCAGCACTCGCACGCCAAAGGCAAGCCGGGCGGCTGACCTCCGTAGTGTTCCTACGGGTGGAGGCGTCTCTCAACAAGAAATCCAAGCCCAACGACCGTCCCTATGAGGGAAGCGCGGGGATCTCAGCGGCTAAGGAACCGCCGTGCGCCTATGGGAATCTAGTCCGAGCTCGGCGCTCGACTAGGGCCACGGAATGGGTGCTCAACTCTCAATCACACGGTGAATAACAAGCTAGCTAGGAACCTACACACACTCACGCGGCATGCTAGAAAGTATACTAGTAAAGCAAATGCCAACAAAGGGAGCGTCGCACGTACCTCCACGCCTAGGCGTGGGGAAGAAACCCCGGCCGAGATCGACAACCCCAATACACAAGGTGAACCGTAATACAACTCCAACCCAAAAATGCCCACTCCTCGCAGGGAGATAAAAGGCTACAACATATGGATTCGGGGCTGTCAAAGCACGGGTTGACGGGCGGCACTCGATGAAGGGTTGGCCGCGAGGAGGGTCCGGACGGTGATCGGCAGGTTCGCAGCAATGCGCGACTCGGCGGTGAAAGCTCCCACGACCCGACCCGGTGTCTGATTGAGGGTCCGTCAGTGAGGCCGCGTAGCTAGGTCACGGGAGGAAGCCTCGGCCAAAGGGGGTGCGCAGATTCCGTCCGTGGAAGCCGGGGGCGCACCTGCAAGTTGCAACTGGATTCTGCTCCCAGAACCGCGCGCTCGAGCGGGAAAAATGAGAAGAAGTGGCTCCGGAGGTCGAACGGAGCTCTGCTTGTTGGAGGACGAAGAGGACGCAGAGCAGCAGGTCCCGACCGAAGGAATCGGTCAGATCTAGTCGTGGGTGAGAGCAGCAAGCTCTGGAATCCGCAGGTGGTCCTGGCGCCGGGTGGACAGGGCAGACCTGCGCGACCTCACGGGAATGGGCGCCACGAGCAGCTCGGACGTTGGAACGAGGCGAGATCAGCGGCGTTGGACAGAGGACGAAGAGAGGTACGACCGGTGAAGATCCCACGTCCAAACTCGCAGACGTCCATCCCGTGGGATTTTTGCAAGGGGGCGAACAGAATCAGGCTCGCAGGGAGAGGGGGTCCTGCGCGCGCTCACGAAGAAAATCGCCACGGGTGATGCCGAACTCCGAATGAGGCGAGACCACCTCGCACGCGTCGGAGGCTCGTAGAAGAATCACGCAAAAATGGGCTGGTCGCCCAAAGTCACCAAGAACAGAGGAGGTCGTCGCAGCTCTTGAAGATGAAATCTGGTTGCAACGAGCTTGAACCTGTGAAGAGATAGAAGAGAGGGGGAACCTCGGCGTCGCACCGAGGGGATGGGGAGTCACACCCCAGGCTTGCTCCCATCGCAGGAGCAAGGAGGAACAGAGGGGGGCGCAGCCACCTTCAGAGCAACAGCAAAATTCTTTTCCATTCATTCAATAATTTCTCTCAAAGAAAATACAAGCCTTATATATCCGGGGGGGAAGCTAGGGTTTCATCCCAAGCCACAAGGAAGGGGGGGGGGGCGCAAATGGAAGGGGGGGTGCGACCAGCCCTCCTCCATTCAAGGGGGGTGCGGCCACCCCCCCTCCAATCAAGGAGGGATCAAGGGGGGGGCGCCCAAGGGGGAAAGGGGGGGAAGATGGAATGGGGAAAGGGGGGCACCCAAAAAGGAAAGTGGAGGGGCCAAGGGGGGGAAGGTGGCGCAGCCACCATGAGTGAGGGATGCGCCCTCCTCCCCAAAGCCCTAACCCTAATCCAACCAGCTATGGGCCAAGGCCAAGCCCAATAATAAAGGAAGACAGCCCACTACTCCCTACACATAGTCTGATAACATAAAAGAACTAGATAACGTGTCCACGCAGGGACCAAACCTAGGCCCAACATGGCCTCAAATGAGAAGACAAGATCCTCTAGTAGATGCCGTAGTCGCCTAGCCAAAGAGATGCTGGCGTGCTCCGTGTGCTCCGTCGAGTGATGCGGCGCATGTCCTCACCATATATACATAGACAACCTGATAAAAACAATTTCATCAAAATAAGAAGAGTTGCCAATCAATCCAAACAAGCTGTTGCCAATGAAGTAAAACTTATTGTCAACATCATCAACACAGAGGGGTCACAACACGCACAACGGCTGATTCACAGCTTCTAACTAAGAGATACATTCTCACATTCCGCTGTCACACAGCTTGTGGGATCACACCCGAAACCACACAGATAGGCGACCACACCTTCTGTCTTCATACACGCAGGTAGGGATCTAATGATATGAAGTTTGTTTAGAAGAAAAGTAAACTAAAGATGAAATGGACAGACATAGTATCGTAATGAAAGCGCTATGACAAAGAAGTCTCCTGTCTGGGAATGAGCTTGGGAGAGCCTTGGCTTTCTTCTTCTCGTTGAATCTTCATAGCAGCCACAGAAGATTACTTTTTGTCGTGAGGAAGGGACAATATCTTCTTCTAGGTTCACTCACGCCGGCAGCATCAAGACGAAGAGTAGCATGGACCGCAAGCTTTCTTCTTCTTCATTTTCTCCTCAGCACTATTCTCAGCTCACTTGCTGCTCTTCTCTACTTTCAAATTGGAGCTCATGCTCCTTATGTATATTGGTATCCTTGGGCGACACCAACGTTGTCCACTCTTTCAAGCAACACCCAAAATGTCACATCCACATTATTTGATCTGCTTCCACTTGTACAGTTGACTCCATTCTTGTCAAGTCTGTAGGAATGTGGGTAGGTAGGAGACCATAACAGTAAAGGTACGATTTCCTTCAGAAAATATCTATGCTAAATCATAGTCTTCTGACACCGACGTAATCTGACTGCTTTTTTCAGAGCAAACGGATCCTCTGGATTAAGTTCCGGATCTTGAAATCAGCTTCCGTTGGATTCAGATCCGTTCTGTACGAACACAGTGTGTCGACACGTTTCTGGTAGTGTGTCGTGACATTCCTTTGAATAACTTGGAGAATTGTTCTGGTTGATCAAGGATGTGTCGACACTTTTCTATCAGTGTGTGGAGACATCCCTTTAATAAGCCTTGTAGACAGCTTCTGTCGGTTTCAAGCATGTTCTGGTTGAACGATGATGTGTTGACACTTTACCCCCAGTGTGTCGAGACATCCCTTTGAAATCTTGAAGAACCATGGCTGATGAGTCGAGACAACACCAAATGGTGTCGAGACATGTGAGCCATGTGCAGAGTTGTTGTAAGAAGGTGTCGAGACATGAGCGCCTTGTACAGAGATTGTCACACGAATGTGTCGACACTTTTCACTCAGTGTGTCGAGACATCGGTGAATCTAGATACTTAGTTAGAACGCTTCAGCTTGAATTCTTCTGGATGTGTCGAGACATGAGTTGGATGTGTCGACACATTTTGGTATGCCGGAGCTCAAATGTTGGAATTTCAACATAATCTCTTCTAGATGTGTCGAGACATGATTGGGCCGTGTCGAGACATCACTTAGTGAGATTCTTCTGCACTTCTTTAATCAATTTATGAAACCAAATTAAGTTAGATATTTTTTAAACATCTACTAATGATTTGTGATTTGTTATCATCAAAACTAGGGGACACAACACACATGTCCATTCATGGAATAGCAATCTACCATCGGGTGCCAACTTAAAATAGGGTATCTCGTCTAGCTTGTCCTTTATTTCCACCAGTGCAGGATCTTCTTCTTGTAGCTTCTTAATTTTAGGTATCAAATCCGGGTGTAGACTTATGTGGGATAGAATAATACACCTATTCTTCTCATTTGTATTGATATTGAGTTCAGAGAATTTCTCCAGCAACTTCCATTCTTGAATCATACAGTTGGCAAATATTACTCTTGGTTTTCGACTGAGGGCATCAGCTATGGAATTACCCTTACCAGGATGATATTGTATAGTGAATTTGAAATCTTAGAGATATTCGAGCCATCGCTGTGAATGTGTTACATAGATGTTGATGTCACTTTTTAGGCAAGCAAGAACTCATGTACAAGCAAGTAAGAATCATGTTCAAGCAAGTAAAATTCATGTTCTAGCAAGTAGTATCAAGTACGGGTCAATAGAATTGGCTATTTAAATCAAGTAAGTACCTTGCCCTTTTTTTTTCGGGCCACGCAAGTCAAGTATTGCCCATTATGGGCCACGCAAGTCAAGTCAAGCAAGTAGAGAGAGTAAGTGTAGAATGTCTCTAGTCAAGCAAGTCAAGCAAGTACTTCGGTGCAATACTTAAACACCGTGATCATTCAACTCCCATAGGCACAAGTAGTTTCGGGCGCTCCTCCTAGGACCAGATTAGGCCCTATATGCACAGCATTTCATGTATTTCTTTCGACATCCACTATCATTTTTATAGCCAATATAGAATTTCAAGGGTTGACCATTGTAGGATATACATAAGGTAGACTATCATGGGATGGAATTCAAAGGCATATATCATGCAGGAGATGAACTAGGGTTTTGTCGGTATAAACCACGAGACAAATCAGGAATCAGAACGGAATCTGTTGCTCACTGAATCATCCAGACGAAATTGGCAGCTAGCAGGCTGCCTCACTGAATTGGCGCCCAGGGGTTAGCCCTGCTTTCAGGCTTTTAGGAAATGGCGCCTGGGGGTTACCCAGTCTTTCAAGAAATGGCGCCTGGGGGTCAGACAATCTTTCATGCAATTGGCGCCTGGGGGTCAGGCAGTCTTTCAGTCAATTGGCACCGGGGGGATAGGGCTTCTTTCAAAATTCTATATATATACATATAAGGAAAATGGCACCCCTGCAGAAGGTCTTTATTTAAATGAAGACCCTCTGGAGGGTCGCTATTCAATCAATTGGAGCCCCTGGCTAGGGCGCCAATTCATTTGGCTATATTTGCGCCAGGCAGGTGCATTTATAGACTCATAACACTATTCATAATGTCGTAGGTTCACGAAATCAGGAAGTAAGGTCATGGGTATACAGAAAAAATTATCGGGAGTTCAGAACCATGTTCATGCAAAATTATTGGGTTTTAGTTTCATAGATATGAACCTTTGAACATGGATCAATTTACTGGCCCTTCAAGAAATGGCACCCCTACAGAGAGTCCTCATTTAATTGAAGACCCTCTAGAGGGCCGCTGTTCACATCAATTGGCACCCCAGGGGCTGCCTTCTTTTCAGTAAATGGCGCCCTAAGGGCTACCATTATTCAAGTATATTTATATATACATATTTTTTGTTTTCTCTTTTTGTTAACCATATGAAAATGGCACCCCCTTGCAGTGTCACCATTTAAATGGCGACTCTGTAGAGGGTCTTTAATTTGTTAAATGGCACCCTAGACAGGGGCGCCCTTTCTTCAGGCTCACATACGCACCGGGCAGGTACGTTCAGAGACACAAGTCACTATTCATGAATTCTAAAGTTCTCGGAATCAAGAAATAAGGATATGGACAGATGGAGAAAAATATCAGGATCACAGAAACATATTCATGCATGAATTTTATGGTTTAGTTCAATAGATATAGATTTTTGAATGCGTTGATCATTAATTGCTAGAAAATGAATTGACGACACTGTGAAGTGTCTTCAATTAAATGGCGCCCAGGCTTGGGGCGCCCCTTCAAGAAATGGCGCCCTGGTGAGGGGCGCCCTTTATCTGAGGGCTGGACATTCTGGGTTTTTAAAACAGATATGTATATCTTCTAAAACAGGTTATATATACAAGGGCTAAGCATGATATTTTAAGGCTGTAAAAAACTAGTGTAATGAGATATATTCGAATCCCGTAAAATCTGTATAACAGACTATGTAGAAAACTAGTGTAACAGGCTATAGTTGTTCTACTTAAAACCCGTGTAACATGCTATAGAGTATGGAAACATGCTACATGGCATGCCAGATGGATTATACTAGCATGTTATGTTACCCTATTTTTGCAACGGGTTGGGATAGATCTTGAGAACACCTACCTTTTTGGAGTGATACACGTGGTACAAGAAGTAGAAGGAAGAAGAAATCTAAGCCAAGCCCCTTCTCAGCAGAGCTTTAGAGAATAAAGTAAGGCACGCTCTCCACTGTAAAGCTCTAGCAGCAGGATGTAGAATGTTGGAAGAAGACGTCCCTTCACGTCTTCTGAACGAAAGAAGGGAAATATTCCCTTCTGCAAGCAACACTGATAACGGCATTAGCCTCTGCCTGTGCTACGGAGGGAAATAGTTATAGGAAATCTAGTTGCCAATGCAAAGAATTGGTTTATTGCCTTGTGGGTCCAGTTGGGGAACAAGATCCTAGATCATTGCTGTCCATGGTCAGAGGATGGTGCTTTGCCAGCTAAATGAGGTTGTTCGTGTCTCAAGTCTTCTAGAAGCACTTTGGAAATGGCGCCCTGGTATAGGGGCACCCTTTAAATGGGAGACCATGTTCATGTAAATGACGCTTCTGCACGGGGGCGTCCATTCTTCATGGCTTTAGACACTAACTGCAACCTTCACATGTTGGTCATAAGATGTATGCATATATTAATATATAATTGGTTGGTGGCCCCTGAAGGAAATGGCGCCTTTGCATGGGGTCTCCATTTGATGAATGGCGCCCTAGTAAGGGGTGCCCATTCCTTTTGGGTTGGGAAAAAAGAAACCCCACTATGTACGATCCATGTGTTGGCATTTGAGTGATGTTGGGCTTTGTATATTTTTAAAGTAGCCCTCATAAGGTATGGTTCTTTTTATAAGGCCTTCATGTAGGATTGTTTATCTAAGAAGTTCAACTTCTCTATTGTTTTATCGGAGGTGCTACAGTATTAGAGCCAAGGCCTTATTTCCTTCAGATCTATTGATCTAGAGTCAGATCCAGATCAATGGCAAACAAAGGTTTGATGCCTGAGGGCCACTGCATTAATCATCCTCATTTCTTTGATGGTTCAAATTACTCCTACTAAAAAAATAGAATGCATGTTTTCCTAAGGGCTCAGGAGTACAAAGTCTGGAGGGTTGTGGACAAGGGTCCGTATAAACTCTCGGATGATGAAGAAAAATGGACACCCGAGGAAATTAAGAAATGCCCTGTAAATTTTAATGCTATGAATATTATGCAATGTGCCATACATCCTAATGAGTTTTCTCGTGTATCTATGTGCAGTTTAGCGAAGGAGATGTGGGACAAGTTGTGGCTCATATATGAGGGAACCTCAGAGGTCAAGGAGACCAAGGTCAATCTACTTGTTAAAGACTATGAGCTATTCAAAATGAAATCTGAAGAAACCATCTCAGAGATGTTGGTGAGGCTAACTGAGATCACAAATGGTCTCAAAAGCCTTGGAAAGGAGTACACAAACTCTGATCTTGTGAGGAAGGTTTTGAGATCACTTCCACCAGCATGGCATACTAAGGCCACTGTTATTGAAGACTCAAAAAATTTGTCCACACTCTCTCTGGATGAGCTCATAGGGTCACTTATGACCTATGAGATAAACATGAGGAGAACAATCGAGGAAGAAACGAAGAAGATGAAAGTGGTGGGATTGAAAGCTCACCAATCTGATGATGACTTCCAAGAAGAAGAATCTAGCGTGGGAAGCAATGAAGAAGAAGACTTGGCCATAATAACTTGCCAAGTAAAGAGATTTTTGAAAAAGAAGAGAAACTTCCAAAGTAATTTCAGAAAGGGGCAAAGGAAGCCCATTCAAACCAAGGGCGAGCCGAGCAAGCCCAATAATGTCATTTGTTATGAATGCAAGAAGCTCGGGCACATGAGAGGAGAGTGTCCAGATCTAAAGAGAAAATTCAAGAAGGACAAGCTCAAGAAACCCCAAGCAATGGTGGCTACATGGAGCGACGAAGAGGACGAACCGTCCGACGAGGAGATCCAAGAGCTAGTGGAGAGCTTGTGTCTCATCGCACATGAAGATGATTCAACTGAGGTAAATTCTGACCCTGATTTTATTTCAAATGAATAATGGGAGTCAAAGTATGAAAAATTGTATACCAAATACAGAAAAATCAGATCTGAAAATAAAATTCTCAAAAAGAAGATTGATGATTTAACTCATGAGGATATTTATGTGAAGTTTGATAAACTGGAACAGGAATGGTTCGAGTTAATTGAAGAAAAAGAAAGTTTGTTACACACAATCTTAGCCAGTGAGAAAAATCAAGAAGAATTGATGTGCAAATTATCTGAAATTGAAAAAGGTTTTGAAAAATTGAAAAGTGAAGAAGAAGGTCTAAAATTCACAAATTCAGAACTTGAAAAGAAAAATGTGAGTTTGGTTGGAGAAGTGGCTGAACTTCAGTCCACTCTGTCTAGGTTTGTCAAAGGCAAACAAAACCTAGACAATTTGTTGGGAGTCAAGGTTAACTTCCAAAAGGAAGGATTGAGATTCATTCCCCAAAATAAAAAATCCTTTGAGCATAAGATCATTACATCCTATGATCATGAAAAAGATAATAACTATGCTTCATGTTCTCACTCCAAGCCAAAACATGTTCAACCTAAACCACGTCAATTCCAAAGAAGATTTTTAAATGTTAATTGCTTTTGTTGTGGTAGATTTGGACATGTTATTGCTAATTGTTGGTTCAAACAAAACAATCAAAGAAATCATGCCATTTGGACTAGAAAAAGATATGCACAGAACTGGACTAACTCCTACGGACCCAAATTGGTTTGGGTACCAAAAATAATTAGATGAGAATGTTGCTTCTTGCAGATATGCTTTGAAGCTAGGGGGGAGCAAATGGTACCTGGACAGTGGCTGTTCAAGGCATATGATAGGGGACAAGAAGGTGTCCTCAACACTGCAAGACAAGGATGGAGGTTCAGTTGCCTTTGGAGGTAAGGACAAAGGTAAAATCATTGGAATAGGTAATATAGGTAAGAATTCTGAAACTCTTATCAAGAATGTGATTTTTGTAAAGGGCTTAAATCATAATCTTTTGAGCATAAGCCAGTTATGCGACAAAGGATTCAAGATTATTTTTGATGAAATACATTGCATTGTCATGAATAAGAACACAAATGAGATCAAATTCATTGGAAAAAGAAATAACAATATCTATACTGTTGATATTGATGATGTCTCATGTGATGATGTGTGCTTGATTGCAAACAATCATGAGAATGCACGGCTATGGCACCGAAGATTAGGTCATGCTAGTTTTGGAGTACTCTCCAAATTGTCTAGACATGACTTGGTGAACGGATTGCCTAAATTAAAATTTAAAAGTGATCAAATCTGTGAGGCTTGCACAAAAGGCAAGCAAACACGCATATCTTTCAAAAATAATAATATTGTTTCTACCTCTCGGCCTCTAGAATTGTTGCATCTTGATCTCTTTGGCCCTACTAGGACATCCGGCCCATGAGGTAAATCTTTTGGATTTGTTATAGTTGATGATTACTCCAGATTTATATGTGTGTTATTTTTAGCTAATAAAAGTGATGCCTTGATGGAATTTTAAGTGTTTTGTAGTAAAATCTAAAATGATAGAGTGTTCTTTATCACCACCATCCAAAGTGATCACGGTGGTGAATTTAAGAATCATGAATTCGGCAGTTTCTATGAGGAGCATGGATACACGCACAACTACTCAGCACCAAGGACACCTCAACAAAATGGAGTGGTGGAGAGGAAAAACAGAACCCTGATAGACATGGCACTGACCATGTTAAGTGAAAATTCTCTTCCAAAATATTTTTGGGCTGAGGCGGTAAGTACATCGTGTTACATCATCAACATGGCAATGGTAAGGCCCATTCTAAAGAAAACCCCGTATGAGCTTTACAAGGGTAAGAAACCAAACATTTCCCATCTTAAACCCTTTGGATGCCCATGCTTCATCCTGAACAATGGTAAGTCTAACCTAGGTAAGTTTGATGAGAAAAGTGACAAAGGAATTTTTCTAGGTTATGCACTGAATTCTAGAGCTTACAGATTGTTTAATAAGAGGACTTTGGTTGTTGAAGAAAGTCCTCATGTGATCTTTGATGAATCTGAATTAAAATTGACAAGTCAACTTGTTCCAATTATGGATGCAGATGAAAATTCTAAACGTCCAAATAATGCTAAGGCCAAGGACGAACCAACTGAAGGGATCTCCAGCAAAAGTAAAAAGGATGAAGATCCTTCAATTGAAACATTTCAAGAGCAACAAGTGCAGCATCCCGACTTGCCCAATTCTTCTACATTCTTGAAGTATCATCCAGCTTAAAACATAATCGGTAATCCTCAAGATGGGGTAAGAACTAGATCATCACTAAGGCATGTAGAAGAAGAGGATCTAATGGCTTTAATCTCACAAGAAGAGCCTAAGGATATTCATGAAGCTCTTCAAAATGAATCCTGGATTCAGGCTATGCATGAAAAGCTACACCAGTTCGAAAGGAACAAAGTGTGTTCTCTCATGTCGCGTCCTAAGAATCATCCCACAATTGGAACTCGTTGGGTTTTCATAAATAAGTTAAATGATACGGGATTGGTTGTTAGGAACAAGGCCCGACTTGTAGCCAAAGGGTATAGCCAAAAGATGGGTATTGATTTTGATGAGTCTTTTGCACCGGTTGTTAGACTAGAGGTAGTCCGAATTTTACTATCCTATGCTTACTCATTAAACTTTAAACTATTTCAAATGAATGTTAAATCTACATTTCTTAACGGTTACATCAAGGAGGCTATTTTTGTAGAGCAACCTCAAGGTTTTGAAGATTCAAAGCATCAAAAGCATGTGTACAAGTTACAGAAGACCTTGTACGGGTTAAAGGAAGCACCAAGGGTATGGTATGAAAGGCTTACTTCATTCCTCATGAAAAATGGCTTCAAAAGAGGTAAGGTTGACCAAACACTCTTCTCGAGGAAAGCAGGTAAAGGCATATTAGCAGTTCAAGTATATGTGGATGCCATTATTTTTGAAGCTACTAACAATGTCTTATGTGAAGAATTTGTGGAAATCATGCAAGGAGAATTTGAGATGAGCTTAATGGGTGAACTGAACTTCTTTCTTGGATTGCAGGTGGAGCAAACACCCGAGGGCATTTTCATCAATCAAGCTAAGTACACGCTGGAGCTGTTAAAGAAATTTGGGATGGCTGAAGCGAAACCCTTGTCAACTCCAATGGCCACAACCTCGAAGTTAGACAAAGATGAAAATGATAAAATAGTAGATTCTACACTGTTTCGAGGTATGATCGGATCACTACTGTATCTCACAGCATGCCGCCCTAACATTCAATTTAGTGTATGTCTATGTGCTCACTTTCAGTCATGCCCTAAAGAATCTCATCTAATGGTTGTTAAACGTATTTTTTAATATTTAATTGGCACCATAGACTTTGGCTTGTGGTTTCCCATCGGTAGTTCATTTGATTTGATTGCATAAACCGATGCAGATTATGCCAGATGTATTGTAGATCACAAAAGTACTAGTGGGTATTGTCAGTTTCTTGGTGGATGCCTTATCTCATGGGTCTCCAAGAAACAACATTCAATAGCTCTCTCAATAGCCGAGGCTGAATATGTAGCCGTAGGAAGTTACGGAGCCCAAGTACATTGGATCAAAACTCAATTGCTTGATTTGGATGTTGAAATGAAATGTGTGCCAATCTTGTGTGATAATACCTGTGCAATCAGCTTGTCAAAAAATCCTGTTCAACATTCTAGAACAAAGCACATTAACATTCGACATCATTTTCTAAGAGATCATGTAGGAAAAGGGGTCTTTGAATTGAGTTTCATTGATACACACAATCAACTAGCTGATATTTTCACAAAACCCCTAAACTAGGAACAATTTAACAAAATAACAAGAGAACTTGGCATGTGTAAGGGTGAGAGCATACATACACAGGTCTGCACTTAGGATAAGAATTGTACGTGTAGAAACTCATATGCATAAAGGGTAGATTAACATGCATATTGTATGAATTTACTTTTAATACCTTGTGTGTTCATATACACTCCTTCATACTTGAATGTATTTATACATATAGCCCTCCTTGAAAAGATTTCTAAGGCCAGCTATTCCCTGATTGAATAAATGTGGACCCACTAATGTCGGACCTAAGGCACCTTCTGAGAGGGAGTTAGAGAACTTCCCTCAAATCTCCATCTCTTCTCTTTCTCTCCACCTTGTGATGTTGGTTCCAATCAGAAGGTCGGATGATGGTCCCCATATAAAAAAAAGAAAAAGAAAAAGAAAAAGAAACAAAAATTGGGAATTTTTGGCGCTAGCCATCGACCGCCACTCCCGCACCGGTCGACCGGTTGCGGTGACTGGTCTGGCTGAACCATCCACCGAACCCTTTTTTAAGGGGTCCTAAATCCCCATTCTCACATTCTAACACTCCCAATCTCTCTCCAACATATTTCCCCAACCCTAGAACACCCCAACTTCACCTTTCAAGCCCAAAAACCTCATCCCCCTTCAACCCACACAAGATCCAGTTGGTTCGTCACCATTTCGGGATGAAATCTCTGCGGCCGTTCATGCGAGTGTGAAGATCTTCCCAGGGTTCCAAGTTGTGGAGAAGACTTTTGCAAGCCCTTGGAGTGTGATTTGGTTCAACCTCCTTCCCCCAGGACAAGAGTCATCCTTTCAAGGGTTTCCATCGAGTTTTCTAGTTCGGGATGCCGCCTAGACGGAGCTCTCGACGTTTTGCCCAAGGAGAAGCTAGTGGTCAGAGACGAGAGGCCCCAGCTCCTCCACCACAGCGAGCACCTGCACCTCATCGTGTACCTCGGTTGCCTCCACGTCCTATTATCGACCCTCAACTGGTCAACTTTAATGAGGTGAATGAGCTTCTGCTTGATTTATGTGCTCTTTTTGAGATTCAAGAGGGTTGGATAGATTTTGTCACTAGGCATACCAGATACTATCCTAATATAGTGCAACAATTTTATGGAAATCTGTTTGAAAGGAATGAGGAATTATTTATAGTTGTTCAAGGTGTTGAGCTTCATATTACTCCTGATCTGTTTGAGCGGGGCTTAGGAGTTGCGGCTAGAGGAGCCGACATGATTTTTGGTCATGGTGCTGTTGAGGAAACTTTTCTTGCTATGACCAGTTGTGATTACGTGCATGGTGTCAGCAACTTAATCGTATTCAATGCAAATCATTTTCCACCATTGTAGTGTATATTGCACCATATGTTTACCTCCCTCATTTATCTAAAGAGTGACAGCAGAAATGAAGTGACAGAGGTTCACAGGTTCCTATTTTGAATGGGATTCAAGTCAACATGGGTCACCTCATGACGACTCTCATTGGAACTTGCTGAACCAATTTGCGACGATCCTTGCCCTATGCTTCACAATTGACCGGCATATTCATCTATGATGGGATCAATTTGGCAGATGAACAGTTCATTTATGTTCGACAAGATGATATATATAATAAGCATAAGATCTTTACAGATTTTGGATATTACTATGGTCCCGATGGTGAGTTACGCCGGGATGTGCATGTTTATGGAGAAGAAGTTGATAGTGAGGAAGAGCAAGAACAAGAGCAGCAGCAGGATCAAGGGGATGTCCCCCCTCCAGTTCAGGCTGAGGAGCAGCCTCCTCCACCTTCACCTCATCATATGGATCTTGAGGTGCCTCCTCCACCACCATTCTATCATGGAGAGTCTTCTACTCAGGGGGCCGCACAACACTCTTGGGTAGACTATGAGACTTTTGACATGTGGTTCACTGGGCTGGAAACTCAGGTGGATGCCTTTGGGGAACAACTCTTTACCTTTGGGGGTAACATAGCAAACATGGGCACCATGCTGGAATCTTTGACACATCAGCCATATTCTTTCTCCACAGCTTTGGACTCTTTATCCACTCAGATGTACACTCTCTCCACCAACATGACCACCCTCACCCAGCGCCATGAAGATTCACGTGAGGCTTTTCATGCTATGAACCGCGTTCTCTTGAACATGCAGTGCCATGACTATGATAGGGATCAAACCCTTGCCCATATCCAGCACCGCCTTCAGCATCAAGACCACCTACTTCTAGATATTCGACAATGCCTTGGCCATGAGCCTCTTCCTCCACCAGACGCCCCACCACATGCAGATGGCCACTGAGGCTGTTCTTTGGTTTCCTACCTCCAGTCTGTGTCCTTGGGTCTTTTATCTTTTGGGTCTCCTATTCCGTTATCCTATCCCATCTTTTGATGATGTCAAAGGAGGAGAAGTAGTAGTGTAGGTCTCTTATAATAGTGCAGCTCTTATATATTTTATGTCGGTATGTTCGTATGTTTGTATGCATGGTCATTAGTGAGGACCATTGAGTCAGTTCTGCATTTGTTTTGTCGCATATGTCTAGAGTCTTGCACTCATTCTTTCAAGCATCAATGTACCTTGTAATGAAATGATGAATTGAATATAATTGGTGTTTGATCTCAAATGGTTGGCCTCTGTGTCTCATTTCCTATCTATTTGGCAAATAAGTGTTGAATGGTTATTTTATTCGTCTTGTAGTTTATCGACCTTGCTTAGCTCCAAATTTGCTTAAAGGCATGCCAATGCTCTTGTAATCTAGAGTTTTGTCATCATCAAAAAGGGGGAGATTGTTGAGTCTCTCCAGATGATTTTGATGATAACAAAACTTCGTTATTACAACCTAAGTAATAACTGGCTTAAACCACTCTCAAAGCCATCCTTAAGCAAGCAAATGCCTAAATCCACCTTTGTTCAAAAAATGTCCAGGATAAGCTCAACCAACTCATATTGATTGGAACAAGATATGGTCATAAAATGATTCGTTCATAGATTATGATTTATTGGCTAACTCTCTTAAAAATGCAGGTTTTCCAGCTAGCGGTCGACCGTCGGTCAGGGGCCGATCGACCGGTTTTCCCAACATTGAAAGCCTCATTTCTATAAAATTCCGATCGACCGACCCATGTCATTCGGTCGACTGCCAGCTTCGAGGCAACAATTGTTGACTTTGTCTTCTTCAACGTGGGAAGCCCCTTTCCTTTGGTTTGTTTAATCCCAAAGCCACAAGACATGCCATGATTTGTGGATCTAGTTCCTGGCTTGTCTCTTGACCATCCAAGATCTATAAAAATATCACTTTGGGGTCAAAAACCCTAATCACTGAAAGGAGATCAAAGGGGGCTACCAATGGAGAAAGAGTGCTACTACTGTAGCTCCATGAATAGTGCTACGTCCAAGACTTCTTCATCAAAGAGCAAGGTTCTCAAGATCATCTGCAAGCCATTCAAGTGAAGATCAAGCTGAGGAGCAAGCTTCATCCAACATCCTCTTCATCCACTAAGGGGGAGCCTAAATCGAAAGTTCTCATTTTGTGTTTCTCGTTCCATTTCTAATTGAGCTTCAAGTGTGTGTCCTTGTAATATCTAAACACTTGTGTGTGTGGATTTACGCAGATCCGTGTGTGTGTGTGTGTGGTTCTTCTTCTTCACATTTCTGTGTGATTCAGTGCTTGTGCACCTTCGTGGGAGTTCCAAACTCTTCACGAGTGTGTGTGTGTGGTTTGATCTTGTAATCCTTTACAAGATAGTGTGTGAATCCTCACAGTCTGTGAGGGGTGGACGTAGGTTGCCGTTGCTGCATCCGAACCACCTAAAAATCGATGTCTCTTGTGTGGTTTGTTCCTTATCTTCTACCTCCAATTATGTTCTAGCATGTTCACATATTGCATCAGCTGATTTCTTCGTTTAGATCTAGTTTAATCGATCACTCTCTAATAGATCTTTAGTATATCAAAAGCTGGGTTCGAACTGACAAGGTTAGTCTTGTCGGGAAGATAACACCTTGCGTGAGAGAATCTTCGATTCGCAAACTCCGCCTAGTACCAAAGAGCTATTGTAGTGGTGATTTTGATAAGATCTATTTTGCTCTGCATCAGATCTAATTTGTTGATTGCTATTTCTTCATACAAACTTCAAATCAGTTAAAGTTTTCTTAAAATTTGTTATCACCCAATTCACCCCCCCTCTTGGGTGTCATTGATCGCTGGACTTCACTCTATGAATGGAGGCCCACCAGAGAGGGAAGGCCCAATTGGGCTCTTAAAGGTCTTGAGGTCCATTTTAGAAATTGGACCCCTTATATGAAGTTTAGCCCATATTACATTCTTGACCCATATTAAAGCTAAAAATATAAATACACACCAATACACTCAAAATAAATACAGAGAAAGATCAAAACTCAGGTATGTTATGGGAGCTTTTGTGGGATAATATATTTCATGTCATGTCTCCTTTGATTTAATTCTCTGAACTTAATTTCCTATTTTGTTTTGATGATTGGCAATAATACATTTTGTTTTTAGCCTTTGGTTTTTGATAAATAATGATTGCCAACACTGTTAGCATTTCATAGCTTCATGCACATGCATTTCATACTAAGGTCTGTGCACGACTACCTTGTGGAAAACAAGGTCGGTGCATCTTTTGCTTGCATATAGTTGGTGCACGCCTCTGTAGAAACACATATAAGGTCGGTGCAAGTTTTGTATTGTGTATATAAGGTCGGTGCAGGTTTTGCATTGTGCATATAAGGTCGGTGCAGGGTTTGCAGTGTGCATATAAGGTCGGTGCAGGTTGTGCATTCTGCATGCAACGGTCTGTGCATGTTTCGCCTCTCGCATGTAGAAGTCAGTGCAAGTTTTGTCATTCGCACACAAGGTCAGTGCACACATCTGCCCAGGCATATGAAGTCAGTGCACATTCTTAATTGTGCCATACACGGTCGGTGCACACTTGCAGTAAGTGCATATATGGTCTGTGCATATTCATGCATAAGGTCAAACCAAGTCGGTGCATATAGTCATTTGCATAGACATAGGTCTGTGCACATTCTTCATCATGCTAAACTAGGTCCGTGCACATTCTGATCGGCCAGCATATAGGTCCGAGCATACTCCTGCTCCTTTAATAGAAGGTCGATGCACACTTAAATGGTCTGCTTGCTAGGCTAGGGTCGGTACACACTTAGTTGTTCAGCATGTAAGGTCGGTGCACATTACTGTGCTGCATATATATATATAGTCGATGCTAGCAGCACTCTCCTTTTGATAAAAGCTAACTCTTCTATCTGTTAAATTGCCAGGTCAGTCACTTAGTTGAACAAATGATGGGTGTACTGACAACCTTTGAACTTATCTCACGTGGAAGTAAAAGTACCAGGTTAATGGCACGTGATCTGAGGGAAGGAATAAAACAGATGATCCTGCCACGTGGACAGCTACATCGCTGAGATTCTGACGCGTGGAACCTTGAGGGATCAGATTTGAGTGAAACTTTTGGTGGGAATGTGGTGACCACACGTTGATTGCCTACTGCCTATAAAAGGAAGAAAGTCACCCAATATTTGAGAGAGGAATAGCAAGAAAAATATAGAGAGAAGTTACATAGAGCAAGTGCTCGAGAGCTGAAGAGACTGGCAGAGCGAGTGCAAGA
Organism: Amorphophallus konjac; assembly: GCA_022559845.1. Lineage (NCBI taxonomy): Eukaryota > Viridiplantae > Streptophyta > Magnoliopsida > Alismatales > Araceae > Amorphophallus > Amorphophallus konjac. Next base: position 166,951,117 of record CM040125.1, on the reverse strand, counting down.
AGCAGAGAAGAAGAAGTCTTCGGAGCTGAAGAGAGCCGAAAGCTGAGGAGAAGCAAGAAGGAGAGTAGAGTTTCGTAAGTTTGAATTTGATGAGAGGTTAGAATATTTGGTATTTGTAATTGACTTGTGGATCAAATCCAGAGTCAATCTGTTCCTAGAGAGCTAAACTGTTGTCTCGTTTATTTCTTTCGTTTTCACTTTTCTGAACTCTGTCAAGCTGTGCGTCAGCAAGCGAGGGTGAGTCCTCGGATAGCGAAGCTGTAAAGCTCAGTTGTAGCAAGCTGTGAGGCTCAGCGGTCTGGGATCATTTCCCCGAAGCTGTGGATCAGCGGTCTATAGGGATCTAATCCTCGAAGCTGTGGATCAGCGGATCAAAGCTGTGAATCAGTAGTAAGCCACACTTAGTCTAAGTGTGGGGTGGATGTAGGTGAAAATCAAACCACCTAAAATCCCTAGTGTTCTGTGTCTTTGATTGTGCGCTCTTCATACTTGTTCATTTCTCGGTTAGATGAATGCATAGGATCGTCAATCGAAATTAACTCTGTCTGATCATATATTACCTAATCTGCTTGCTTAGATGTTCTTACTCCCTCTCTATGTCTGCTACTGTCTAAATCTGATTATAGATTCTTATATCTGTGATTATTGCAACTGATAGTTTCGTAGCAGAACTTTTAATTCCGCAGTTATTTTTGTTTGTGTTTTTAAGTAGTAGATCTATTCACCCCCCCTCTAGATCTTAGCGTCCATCCGTTTCAACACGTGTTATCAGAGCCTAACTCTCCCTTAGGGCCTCACATCCCGGAGAGATTAGATATGGATGCTAACAGTGTAGTCACTGAGGGTCACTCAACTAGCAAGCCATCATTCTTTAATGGTAGCAATTATGCTTACTGGAAGAATATGATGCAGGTTTTTCTCCGTGCTAAGGACTATGACATCTGGAAGGTTGTTAGTAAGGGTCCATTTGATTTACCTCCAGATGAGGAATTCTGGACTAAGGAGCATATCCTAAAGTCCACTTTGAATTGGGGTGCCATGAATGCTATACAATGTGCACTCCATCCCACCGAATTCTCCAGAGTTTCATCATGTACCACTGCTAAGGAGATGTGGGATATGTTAGAGGTCATATATGAAGGGACATCTCAAGTTAGAGAAACTAAAGCTAATATGTTAGTCTCTGAGTACGAGGCTTTCAAAATGAAGCCAGAAGAGTCCATATCTGAAATGTATGCCCGATTGAATGTTATTACCAATAGCTTAAGAAGTCTAGGAAAGACCTACAGTGAGTATGAGCTGATCAGAAATATACTAAGGTCCCTGACACCCATCTGGCATACCAAGGCCACTGTAGTAGAGGAGTCTAGGAACTTAGCTACGACCACTGTAGATGAGCTCATCGGTTCTCTCATGACATATGAGTTGAACCTCAAGAAAATTGATGAGTCTGAGAAGAGAAGAAAACCCTTAGCTCTCAAAGTCAATTCTAGCAAAGGGTCATCCAGTGAGTACTGTTGCACTAGTTATGAGGAGGATCAGGATGAGTTTGCTATGATTACTAGGAAGTTCAAGAAATTCCTAAGTAAAGAAGGGAAAGGGCTAAGAAGAAAGTATTTCTCTGGAAAAAGACAGTCCAAATACAAATCTGAACCTGCAAAGAAAATTGATGCCATTGTTTGCTACAATTGCAGGAAAGCAGGACATCTCAAGCCCAGGGGGAAGACCAAAAGGGGAAAAGCTATGGTTAGTACCTGGAGTGATGAAGAAGAAGGAAGTCAGAGCAGCTCCTCTGGCAATGAGAAAGAAGACAATATATGCTTGATGACGAAAAGTGATGATGAGGTAATTTCCCCGTTTGACAATTTTACACAAAATGAATGGGAGGATGCTTATGCTGAAATTTTGGAAAAATATGAAGACATGCGTAGGGAGAACAAACACTTAAAAAAGAAAGTGAATTCATTAGCTAATGATACTTCTTTGTCTGATAAGATTGCGTGTTTACAAACTGAAAATTTAGAACTGAAAAACTCCCTTAATGAAGTTGAATGTAGTAAAAGCATGTTAGTTGATTTGAAAAAGGAAAATGAGAATTTACAGAACACTATTGATGAACTCAAAATGAAAATCCATGCTTTTCTGGAAGAAACAAAAATTGCCACTGAAAAATATGATGCTATCAATGGTGTAAATACTGAACTGAAAAGACAATAGAAAATTTAGAAAAAGAAAACAAAGACAAACAAAACTCCCTTGAAAGCATGACACAAGGTGCAGAAAATCTGAATGCCATCTTGGGAAGAAAAGGAAATTTCAGAAAGAAAGGTTTGTGTTTCAACTCAACTAATAAGGAGAGGTTTGACATGAGAACTATCTCCTTTGTGACAGAAAAGGGGACATTTCAACCCCTGATAAAAATGACTTCAGGAGAAAATCAGAAAAAGAACAAAATGAAAAACATTGTGAAAACTAAGCCCAATGCCAAGGACAAGGGCAAAAGGAAGATAGAGGCATCTAGGGAATCATGCTCATATACTCCCATGCCTCAGACCAATGGACAGGCTAGGGGTCAGACTTCTGGAGCTAGAGTTCAAGGAAGCCCCAAGACCAAAATAGACCAATCTCCACAGATGAATTATTTTACATCATCTGGGTACAAGTCCTCTACGAATCAAGGGCCGAGTAGGAGAACCTCAGGTCAAGGCTACTACAATACAGTTCCTACCTACCCTACATTTCACAGCACTTATCATCATAACTTTAGAAAGGGAGGTCTAGGCAGTTTCTACATGAGGCCAATGCAGAATCATTTTTAGAATTCATACTCCACTCAAAGGCATCAGCGTCATTCTTGGAATTCCTATATGACTGGGCACAATAATTTCAAAAGTCAGAATTCTTATAGCTTTGTTAACTCTTTGCCAAGTCAATCCAGGATCTATAGTGCACATACTACTCCCAATACTTGTTGGACTAATCACTCGCAAAGAAAATTTCAGAATGATTTCAAAAAAAAGGCACAAGTCACACCTAAGAAACAATTTTCAAAGAATAAAAGTGGTAAGAAAAAGCAGACAAAACTAAATGATAAGAGATCCACAACTGCTATGAAGAAGCCAAATCAAATGTGGATACCAAAACATCTAGTTTCTAGTCTGCATGAGATAAATGTTTTTATGGGACCCAAGAAGTTCTGTGTTCCAAATCATTCCACTTGATTCCCTTGTAGGTATGTCTGGCAGCCAATCACAACAAGCGGTATCTGGATAGTGGCTATTCCAGGCACATGACCGGAGATAAAAAGAAATTCTGCATGTTGGTGAAGAAAGATGCTGGTCATGTTACCTTTGGAGGTAATACCAAGGGAAGGATTATTGGATCGGGAAAGGTTGGTAAGTGCTCTTCCTGTTTGATTGAAGAAGTGTTGTTAGTTGAAGGTTTAGCCTACAATCTTCATAGCATAAGTCAACTCTGTGACAGAGGCCATAAAGTTATCTTTGACTCTCTTGCATGCACCATCTATGAACCTAATTCTGATTCTGTGAAATTTACTAGCAAGAGAGTCAAAAACATCTATATGGTAGACTTTGATGATGTAGCACACTCTAATATCTGTCTTAATGTTAATAAGGATGACCTAGCCTACCTATGGCATCGTAGATTAGGTCATGCCAACTAGTGTGCTTCATAAACTGAATAAACATAGCATGGTAAAAGGGCATCTGAAAATTTCATTTAAAATTGACAATAAAATCTGTAAGGCATGCACCCAATGTAAACATACCAGAAAATCATTTAAATCTAGAACTGAAAACCGATCTTTTAAACTATATGAGCTAATTCACACGGACCTATTTGGACCCACCAGGTCAGTTAACTAATCTGGAAAGAGATACGGTTTTGTGCTTGTTGATGACTTCTCTAGATTTACTTGGGTCTTTTACTTGTCTCATAAAAATGAAGCCTTTGAAGAATTTCATGAGTTCTTTTACAAAATAAAATAGGCCAATGAGCATGCTATTTTGAACATTTTGTCTGATCATGGTGGTGAGTTTGTCAACTCACATTTTGATGATTTTTGCACAGAGAATGGCAACGCTCATAGGTTCTCCTCACCAAGAACTCCAGAGCAGAATGGAGTGGTGGAAAGGAGAAACCGAACTTTAGTTGAAATGGCTAGGACAATGCTAGTAGAAGGGAACCTACCAAGGAAGTTTTGGGCAGAGACTATTACCACTTCATGCTACATCATTAATAGAGCCCGGGTAAGACCCACTACTCAAATGTGTAGCACTCCGGGAATTTGAATATAGAATAAATAAAAATAATTATATATATTCGTCATGAAAATTAAATTCTGATAAAAGAAATGGAATAATTAGCTAAATGTTAATAAAAGTATAGGTAAATAAATTGAGAAATGGAAATTAGAGTAACCTTATCTATTTGAGTTTGAAAATATAATTCAAGAGTACACATACTTTAGAAGGTTATAAATTCTTTAAACTTAATGGGCTCCCAATAAAACCCAACGGGCCTAAAGAGCCTCAGGCAATTAAAAAGCTCAACACACATTTATAAAACATAAAAGCCTATATATATAGAGGGGCCTTAATAAGAGGGACTAATGGACGTTAAAATACAATAGGTAGGGCTTGGATAGGCTAAATGGGCCTTATGTATACTAGAATAATGGGCTTTGAAGGGTATATATATATATATACTATTATTATAAGAACTCTGAGGGGGTTATGTAGAAACATGAAGGGGCTTTAGTTAATGGGCTTTGAAATAACTAAATGGCATCCCCTATTAAAAAGAAAGTAATGGACTTTTGGGCCTTAAGAGAATTACGTACAAACATATAATAAGGAGGTAATATATATATAATGTACAAGGTTAGCCCAAAACCCAAGTCCATGTGGCCATGCAAACCACAACTCATATGCACGTTCGACCCAGCAAGGTGTTAGCATTAGGGTTTCAGAATCAAAACATGGCTAGCGGCTGCTAACCGGGAAGGGAGAAAATAATACACAGTAGGTTTTAAAAACCTGCCATACCTAAGCTTAAGCCTTCTATTACCAAGCATTAAAAATCTCTGCCTCTCTATAAAACACAACTCCGTCGAACGAAAACAATCCATTTGCTGTTGCTGCTGTTCGAGGTCCTCTCCCTCCGCGTGCATCATCGTCCTGCTGGTCCTGCCGTGCTGAACGTGGAAGATCTTCCACTTCTTCCTCCAGCTGCGGTCCAAACCACAAGGAGCGGCCGCGACTCTCCTTCCTCTGCGTCCAATCTCCCTCCAACAAGAACCTGCAAGGCTTGGGTGCCATCCATCTTCTTCCTTCTTTATTCCTGTTGCTTCTACATCTACGTCTGGTACCTAGTTCTTCATCTTAAGGTAGGTTTTCTCAAGAATTGAAGCCCAAGATAATAGAAATTAAGTTGCATTACATGTTTGCATTTTATAGCTTACGGTTGCATGTTTATTTCAATTAACTAAATAATCACAACATGTTTAAACATTTTATATCTATGTAATCGCTTATCTAAAAATCATCAAAAATACGTAACTAGAATCCCTATATTTTTCTTGAAATTTTCATGCCTTATATGATAATATGCGATAGTTAATAAATTTATTAACTAAATATTATGAATCAACTGGTTACACGGCGAATAAGGTTGGTTACTGTACACCGTAGTTATAAGTTTTTGCTTCCATAATCTTTTTCATGGGCACCGGAGTATCCTTTGGTTATGAAATTTTATGGGAGTGTTATTGGGGTAGAGACAGAGGTAGTGAGAGTGGTTGCGCCGTTTTTCATGCCCCCTATCTCAAGATCTCACATCTCTCAATGAAAAATTATTTTTAACATCCAGTTAGGTAGAGTTTTTCGAGCCCGTCATTTCGATATATAGAACGCGTGATTCCGACGTGTGTACATCGAGAACCGGAGGTTTGAAGATTGACAATTTATTGAAATGACGACAAGTTAAATGTCGTCAAATTCTTTTGACGCCACAGTGCAAAGGCGTCAATTCTTATATTATATTATATATATATATAAATATATATATACATATAACTTGTGACTATATCTTTAAAAATCCATATATATTAAACTATGTAACATAAAATTATAAAAAATATATTTTTGGAATCCTTGAATTTTTCTCCTAATTATCATATATTCTATTTTTCTAAATTATTTTATATAAATTAATGTCTCTTTGAATATATATTTTTGAAATTAATCAATTAAATAGATATTGATGTGAATTCTTGTTAAATAAATTAAGTTAAAAATCATAAAATTAACGTCTCTCTATGTGGATACTAATTAATAAATGACGTCACTCATGGGCATTAATTAATATAAGTGTATTTAAATATAGTTAATTATAGAATAGGATGGACATGAATTCTATAATTAACGCATTCATGTTCTCACCGTTTTCTCCCGATTTTGACCCATACCGCGGGTCTTCTGGCACTCTCATCTCACGTCCGTAGATGGAGTCCCTGTTTCATGATTAGTTCACGTTATACACTTCAACTCTCGACGACATACGAGCTCTCCGTTGGACATTCCGTTCCTTCGGACTAGCAAGTTAGTCATCGGGACCTCCGTAAGTCTCCTCGTAGCCTTGGATTCCCTCAAGGCCGACTGAGCTGGTTGTACCTTAAACACCTTGTACCCATTTTAATGACACGTCACTCTGGAGAAATGTGATAACCCGACCCTTTCATGGTGCTGTTCTTGGCCCATGAGAGAATTCTCTTAGCGAGTGGAATGAGTGATCATTCCACTAGGCGATATATTGAATTGGGTATCCTATGGTTAGGTGCCAATTCTTCAGCTTGCTTTCGTGTCCATTGAATTGGTGACTATCTTGTGAGTCATCTATTCATGTTATTCATGGCAACCTATCTAGGTGCCAATTCCACCCAGTTTTTCGACATGTCATGGTTTCTATGCTTTCACGTGGATTTTATTGCAAGTCTGTCCTTACTCAAGGGCCTTTTCCTTGAATTCCATAAAATCTTATCTTATCATTCTATTAAAGCTTGTTCTTGAAACTCCTTATTGGCTATGAACTATCGTGGATGTCTAGATCTATCTTTAATGCTGTGCATTTAGGGCCCGATCTAGTCATGGGAGGAGCACCTGAAAGTACTTGTGCCCATGGGAGTTATATTGATCACGGTGTCTAGCATTGCACTGAAGTACTTGTCTCTCTTGATCTTTGGCGTTCCACACACACTCTCTCTCTCTTTCGTGATATTACTTGCGTGCGTGACTTGACTTGCGTGACTCGACTAGCGTGGCCCAGAATGGGCAAGTACTTGCATGAAATAACCAATATTCTATAAATCTCTCTTGGATATCTCTTGCTTGAAAGCTTTTACATGAAATTGTCAAATTCTTGCTAGTTTTATTTCACTTGCTCGGTTAATTCTACATGCATAGCCTTACTGCATTTACATGTGAAAGATGTAATTACTTAAACCAATTGCTTGTTCTTGAGATATAATTCCTACTGAGCGTTCGCTCACCTAGCTTTATTCCAACATTTTTCAGGTAATCAGGTGGCTAGCGAGACCGAGACTCACATGGGAGGGACAAGTGTGCAAGCGAGCTTCGAAAACTAGTGAACATGTGTCTTTTATCTTTCTTGAGTCTAGCATGGTGTCTCTTATTTAGTTATCTTGTCTAAGTCTGTTAGAGCGTCATTTTATTTTCTTTCATTGTGAGGCAGTTGAGTCTTCAAGTTTTGAAATTTAAATTGTAAGAGACTTATATTTGAAATAAAATTATTTCCCCAAATTATTTGGTCTTATGCGACTGCTCTTGATTATTCACGACTGTTTAACTGCCACGTTCCACTGCTATCGGTTCGGGGCGTGACAAAATGACTCCTATGAAATTCTGAAAGGTAAGAAGCCTTCTCCAGCTCATTTCAAGGTTTTTGGCTGTAAATGTTTTATCCACATTAATTCTAAACGAAACCTTGATAAGTTTGAACCTAAAAGTGAACCTGGAATATTTCTAGGCTATTCTGATCAGTCTAGAGCCTATAAGATTTTTAATCTCAATTCTAAAATTGTAGAAGAGTCTCCTCATGTTGTCTTTGATGAGTCTGCAATTAGAATTGAAACTGATTTATGCAGGGATAAAATTGATGGAGTAATTCTGGAGACCAAATAAGACCAAAATGGAGATTTTGTAGAAGAAGCTGAAGAAGAACAATCTTACACTCAGGGGAAGGTAAGTGAGAATTTAGGTAATCAGGTCACTAACCTTAAATTTCTTAGAGACCATCCCCTTGAGAACATAATTGGTAGTCTAAATGGCCCACCGAGAACTAGAGCACACCTAAGAATTGAAAATAAATTGAACTCATTTGCTTTAATATCTCAGGTAGAACCAAAGAACATAGATAGTGCCATTCAGAATGAACATTGGATTAATGCCATGTATGAAGAACTTAGTCAATTTGATAGGAACAAGGTCTGGCACTTAGTTCCTAAACCCTCTCATGGCAACATAATAGGCACTAAATAGGTCTTTCAAAATAAAACTGACGAGCAAAGTAAAATTGTTAGAAATAAGGCTAGGTTGGTTGCTCAGGGGTACAACCAAGAGTTTGGTATTAACTTTGAAGAGTCTTTTGCCCCTGTAGCTAAGGCTAGAAGCCATTAGGATTGTTTTGACTACCGCATGTAGTCTAGGAATAACTCTACAGCAGATGGATGTCAAATATGTTTTTCTAAATGGTGAAATAAAAGAGGATGTATATGTAAAACAACCCCCCAGTTTTGAGTGTCTTGAATTTCCTGACCATGTTTACAAACTTGATAAGGCACTCTATGGATTAAAGCAAGCTCCCCGAGCATGGTATGACAGACTGGGCAAGTTCCTCACAGAAAAGGGATTCTCTAGAGGTAAGGTTGACCAAACATTATTTACAAAGGTATGTGAAAAAGAAATTTTGATCATTCAATTTTATGTAGATGATATAGTGTTTGGATCAACCAATTTATCCATGTGTCAGGAATTCTCAGCTTTAATGACTAGTGAATTTGAAATGAGCTCAATGGGAGAGCTAAAATTTTTCCTTGGGTTGCAAGTATGTCAGACCAAAGAAGGAACATTTATAACTCAAGAGAAATATATCAAGGATCTTATGAAGAAATTCAAGATGGAGAATGTCAAAGCAATAACCGCACTAATGGGAACATCTACCAGTCCTGATTCTGACCATGAAGGTAAAACGGTAGACCCCAAACTATAAAGAGGTATGATTGGATCCTTACTATACCTTACTGCTTCTCGACCTGATATTCAATTCTCAGTATGTTTATGTGCTAGATTTCAAGTATGTCATAAGGAATCACACTTAATAGCTGTGAAACAGATTTTTAGGTATCTATCTGGCACCCTAGACTTAGGCTTATGGTATCTTGCTAAGTGTGAGTTGAACCTTATAGCTTACACAGACGCAGACTATGCTAGGTGTAGGATAGATAGAAAAAGTACTAGTAGATATTATCAATTTCTAGGTGCTTGTCTAATGTCTTGGGCATCTAAGAAACAACACATTGTCGCCCTATCCACTGCTGAGGCAGAGTATGTGGCTGCAGGTAACTGTACTACCCAAGTCCTCTGGATTAAATACCAGTTAATTGACTATCTTATCAATCTTGGTTGCATTACAATTTTTTGTGATAACACTAGTGCCATTTCCTTAACTAAAAATACGGTTTACCATTCTAGGACTAAACACATTGGAATCAAACATCACTTTCTTAGAGATGAAGTTAGTAAAAAGGAGATTGAGCTTGAATTCATTGAATCTGAAAGATAAATTGCTGACATTTTTACAAAATCACTTGGAAATGAAATATTTAAGTTTTTAAGAAGAGGACTTGGTCTTTGTAAATTCTTAGCATGAATGCTCATTCAGATTTATTTTATCTCCTGGATGCTTCTGATGTAATATGAGTCACTGAATGTCTGTTTACTGCACTTCATGGTTGACCCATAGGTATATCAAATGGTAGATGGGGGAAGGACATATATTTTCTGTCTGGAAACCCACACTATGCGTAGAGGCTAGTCCTTCGCCTAGCACCATGGGTCAATTCACATATGTCTAAAGTAGGTCAGTGCATTTCTCATACATATCTGAAACCTCATGTACATAGTCAGGGGGAGTTTGTGCATTCTCATATCATCCCTATAATTCCATTTCATACATCTTAATTTCATCCCATACATTTTGATAGGGGGAGTTCAGAATAATTCTTTAGTGACCGAACAGATCATTGCTCAAGAATGTCGACTTTCAGTGTCGACTCCTTTGAAAACTCACTCCGTCTTTCTTGAATCTGTCTGACATACTCTCCGTTTATCTGATCTATTCTCATCCTTGACATGAGTATCTGAACATTTCTTGGAATCATTTGTTGAATCTGATTAAATGACAAAATGATAGACATGTTCATTAATCTAAGCTACTGAAATCAGAAAGCTTCTCTTATAACAAACAGTAATGAACCCTGAATAAATTGTTGGTTTAAACTTAATGATCTTTAGAGACTAAAAACCAAACTCAATGAAGAAGGATTGTGGAATACCTTTTAATAGTTCTTAACCATTTTGTGCATGTCATGTTTAATTGAGTCTTTCAGAATCTAAATTTATCTAGACTCAGGTTTACTTGGTTGAGAAGACCTAAAAACATGTATTGTACTTAAACAACACCTTCTGAAAATCAAATGGACAGTTACGTCAAAATGATAAATTGAAGGGGAGTGATCTCGCGCTTGTCCTGAGCTGGGAAGATGATCACCGAATAGTGAACTGCAGAGAAAGGGAAACGAATCAGGAGGCCCAGGGATGGTTCCCTAGGGAAAACCCTCCGATGCTTAAGTCAGTAGAGCAATGGTGAAAGATATGGAGGGAGGTAGAAAGAGGTGCACGAGATCCCCCAACACCAAGGTGGTGAAGTGGTTCCTGCTCAGGGAGTTTTAGGCGTATATTGCCCTTACCTTTCACTAGAGGGAATCCCTGGTTTATATAGTATGCTCACCTTATGAGTCTTGTAAGCTGAGGAGTTTCAGGCGGGAGTTACGTCCTCATCATGGGATCGTTACGTCCTCATCGTGGGCTCTTCATGGCCTTGAGGGATCATGGATCCTTTATCCTCATAAACTCCTATTCATAAAGGGCTCTCCAACGGCTGCGTGGATAAGCACTCGCCAGTCGGTTAGAGCATAAAGGGTGCCAGCCCTGTCCGGGCGATAGGCATAGCTCGAACGAAGTTTGGTCGGAGTGGGCGCAGGGCGCTTGCCTCTCTCCCGATAAAGGGATAACTCGGGCATGGGTCTTCCTCCGTTCTGACGTTCGGGCCTTCCGAGCCTAAGGGCCGTCGAGGAAGGGGGGGATCCCGAGTAATCTTTATTGGGCTTTTTAGCCTAAGTGGGCCCTGTGGGGCTGTCACTTGGATGAGCTGAGCCTCGTTTGGTCCTGATGGGCCTAGTTGGGCTACTCCTAGATGGGCTACAGAAATCCCCCTCTCCACTTATCCCCCTCCTACTCCCGAGCTTTAGTAAGCTCAGAAGAGTAGCTGTTTGGGGTTTTTGACCTGTGTGGCTCAGGTGGGTGGAGATCTGGCGGTGTCAGTAAGCCACGTGTCATGGTCACCTGGGCCCATGTTAATGATGATACTGATGGATTTGAACTGAAGGGGCCCCCTTTTTTCGGAGGTCGGAACGACGTGCCGCCTCCCGCGTGGGGATATAGGCGTTGGGTGCTTGTTGTCATTCTAGACTCCCTCCGTCTTTAGGGTTTTGGCTCTCCTCCGTTCTTTACTTTTGGGGCTCTTCGATGCGCCGTGAGGATGTGACGGAAGAGTAGAGGCTTGCAGCGGCGTTCGAGGAGTTGGCGGAGATAACCGAGGAGGCAGTCCCGCGGCTTCCTCCTCCCCCAGAATCTTCAGAGTCTCGAGATCGCCTTTCCTCAGAGTCTTCTCCGAATTCCATGGCGGACCAGCGCTCGGAGGCTGAGGAGTGGGAGGACGAGCCAGTGGCGAGGGCGCCAGTTCCAAACTTTAGCGAACCGGGGGAGGTGGATGTGAGGAGGCTGGAGCACCAGTATCGCCTGCCCCACAAGTTCAGTTTTATCACAACTTCTCCATATGAGACGAGCCTGGACTCTCGTACAGGCCACATCTGTATGTTTCTTCTGTCGTGGAAGGGTGGATTCCACCTTCCTATTGAACCTTTCATTCTTCAGCTTCTCAATTTTTTCCTGTTGGCGCCCATTCAGTTGGTAGCCAACTCTTATATCCTTCTTTCCACCTTCCGCATTCTCTGCCGCCAGTGTGGGGTTCCTCTTTCCTTGGACCTCTTTCAATATTTTTTTAAGTTGAAAGCACATCCTTCGGCTGGGAAGGGCTTCTACTTCATCTAGGCGAGGCGGAATAGGAGTTGCATCTCCTTGGCGGCGAAGGATTCTTCCCATAAGGGGTGGAAGACTCAATTCTTTTGGGTGGGGATTTGTTCAGTGGAGGAAACCTGGAGGTGCCCATTAATCCCAAATTTCCACCCGAATATCCCTCCCAGGCAGGATGAGTTCCCTCCACATGTGGAGGAATACGCAGCCATCTTGCTGAGGCACCGCCAATCCACCGAAGAGCTGGTTACTCCAAAGAATATCGAGCGGTGTCTTCTTACGTGGCTGCATCCGTCGAGCTCAGGTGCCACAAACTAGATTCTCCTTCGGATGTGGGGGTCATCTTTCTTTCCCTGAATATGTCTTCTTCTTCGTGTAGACACCAGGCGGGAAGCTCTGAAGGAGGCCGCAGAGGTGATCGAGCTTGGTGATGACTCGGCTGCTGATGAACCGGCTGCTCTCGTGGGTCGCTCCCGAACCAGAGATAAGGGCAAGGAAGCGGCCCAGGGTGAATCCTCCAGACCGCGGGGGTCCAAGCGCAAGAACCCTGTGGAGGGTATGATCCGGGCAAGGAAGCGGGCCAAGAAGGCCGGGGTCGTGCCCGTAGTTGAGGGCGACCTTGCCGCGGCTCGCCCCTCCGCCGAGCGTGATGAAGCCGACCCTACTGGGCGATCTCTCCCACCCGCCGAGTCAGAGGGGCCGAAGAGGTTGGGGCTGCCCCTGCGGGCTCGGTTCCTCCTTCGGACGGGACCGAGGGGGTCGAGGATGCTCCTGCGACTGGCAGCGGTGCCGACCCGGCTCTCCCCTGGGTAGGAACCGAGGGGGCCGTGGCCGAAGTGGGAGATGCTGGGATAGTGGCAGAGGTTGGCGCCTCAGGTGGTGGTGCTGGTGCCGAGCCGGTCCAGGTTGAGGGGCCACAGGAAAATATGGTCGGGGCGCGAGGGGCGACCGAGGCTGGGGCTCGATCCGAGCCATACGGTGGGGCGCCGGGCGATGGGGGGTTCTCCGTTCCGGCGGCCTTGGAGAGGTTGGGTATCTCGGGCCCCCTGCACCAGGTATGCCGTGGTATAGCTGCGAGGGTGAGGGGGGGAGGTAGACAGTACTCCCCATCCACGACTCTCGCTGGGGTTATGAAGGGCGGCCTGGCCCTAGCCCAGATGGGGGCTGCTCTGGCAGAAGCGTACGCTTGGTCGGAGTGGGAGCGAGCGAACCTGGCTTGGACCCTCGGTGGGTCTGACAGGAGGTTGGCTCGACTCATCGTGGAGCGTGATGGGCTTCGGCGGGAGCTTTCCTCAATCACGGAGCTGGTACGGTCGAGCCAAGTGGAGACCCGGGCGCTAGCCGAGCAGCTAGCCAAGGCCTGTGATTCGCTCGAGAGGAAGAACCGACTTTTTGAAGAGGAGCACCTTGCACGCATTGAGCTGGATGGCCTGTGGGAGACCGAGCGTGCCGAGCTAGTAGACCGAGCGGAGGAAGCCGAGCGCCTTCAGCGGGAGGCCGAGGCTGATCGGGCCGAGGCGGAGAAGCAGGTGGCGGAGGCCGAAGAGCGGACGGCTGAGGCCGAGCGAAAGTCGGCCGAGGCGGAGTGGAGGGAGGCCGACCTCGCTGGTAGGGTGGGATCGACCGGGGCAGAGGCTCTCGAGTAGTACAAGAGCTCAGAGGCCTATCGGGTCGACCTTAAGGAGGCTGCCCTCCCCTACTACGAGCTAGGACTTCATTGGGGCATCTACAAGGGATTCAAGCAGGGCTACGACCGAGCCGTCATTTACGCCGAGGAGCAGGCATCCGGAGTAGTTGACTTCCCGTCCGGGCAACGTTATGACTCGGACTTATCATCCTCCAGTTTCTCTGCTTCGGCGCAGGATGAGGAGGATCAGGGGGACTCATCATTCGAGGAGTCACCAACTCTGGATGCCTCGGGAGGGCACGCAACCGAGGCAGTTCCCACACTGGTGGGGTCAGTGCCAGGGTCAGCCATCGTCGAGGATGCCGGGGGTAGACCACTCGAGCCCTCTACTTCCGGGCTTCAAGATGGGCCGGAGGCCTGATGTATCTGCTTCGCTTCCTATTTTTGTATGCCTTTTTTTCTTTTTGAAGGAAAAAACTTCCTTTTTTGTGTAGAAATAAATAAGGCAGTAGCGTTATGATGGAGACTTATCTGTTCCGTATCACCATTGTCATATCTTGTTAAGCATATCTGCGGTGGTTGGAAAGAGCCGATACTTTCTGTGTGGATCTCGCCTAATGGTTGGGTGAGCGTTTGACAGGGTGTCTTTCCATTTTCTCATACTTTGAATGCCTGGCCGCTTCGTGTGTCCCGCTGGGGCGGAAGATGAGAAGATTTGAGGTGACCGTTCATAGGGAGAAATCCCTTTGGCATGTTTTCAAGGAGAGAATCATTTAAGGCAAATAGCCTCCCTTTGCCTATAAAAGGTCTGAAGGGCGTCTCTTCCTCTCCACCGCTTAGGGGTTTCCCTGACAGTTTTTTCTCATTCCTTCTTCACGTAGCGTTGTGACGTTGTACTTGGAGCATGGAAGACGCTCTGGAGATGAGGCTACCGACGACGGGGGCAGAGAGTTCTTGCTGCTTCAGATTTGAAGAGGGTTCGATGGTCGGCGAACAGATATGAAGAGGGTTCGACGTGTGGAGGCACGTCGTCTTCTCTTTATCAGTTCTGGTGGCACTTGCAGGGGGGCGAGATGGTGGATGGATGGGGGCATTAGACATCCCTGCCGCCCGTCCCTTCCTGCTCGCTTTACGGAGGGGAAGAGGAAACCAACTAAGCTCCCTCCCTTCCGGGCCTTCCCCTGCCTCCTCGTCCAGCTCTGCTGGTTTCTTTTTCTTTCTCACAGCCTCTTTTTCCCTCTTCTGCTCTGCTCCTCCTTTCTTTCACTCTTTGGACGGTGCCTGCACCCTCTTTCTTCCAAAGAGTTGGTAGGTTGGTGGGGAAGATGCTTTCATATGCATTCCCTCTCCCCCTTCTCTTCCAAGTTCAACTTGGAAGGTACCCTTCTCTTTCCTAATCTCTCTATCACCTTTGTCTCGAGCTACCCGAGCCAACGGGGTCGACTATCCTTTATCCGAGCCAGTTTCTACACGAGACAGAGTCAGTGGCCAGACGCAGGAAGGTCATCCGAGTCAGCCGAGCGATGGGCTCGTACGACGGCGTCATGTGGATTTTCTACTTTTTTGACATGTATTTTCTTGGCTTCGGCCTTCCTGATGTACAAGCGGGCTGTTTGAATAAAAGAAAGGATCCTTTTGTTTTATCTCATGTTGCTTGCACAATGTTCAGTATTCAGAAGTAGAACTTGCGTAATGTAGTTACGTTCCAGGTCCGAGGGATGAGCTCTCCTTCCATCGTGGATAGATGGTATGCTCCTTTTTCGAGCGTCTCGACCACTCGGTAGGGGCCTTCCCAATTAGGGGATAACTTGCCCGCCGCCTCAAGTGGTCGAGAGGCTTCGGCTTTCCTGAGGACGAAGTCTCCCGACTGGAAGTGTCTTTCTCAGACTTTGGTGTTGTAGTATCGAGTGAGGCGGCGTTGGTACTCCATTGCTCTGATGTTGGCGATCTCCCGGATTTCATCTGCTAAGTTGAGATTTTCAAGCAATTTTTGGTCGTTTACCTCGGACGAGAAGCGGATGACTCTGAGGGAGGGGTTGCCGATCTCCAACGGGATCACGGCCTCGGTGCCATACACTAGTTGAAAAGGACTCTCACTGGTTACCATTCTGGGAGTCGTTCTGTGCGACCAAAGTACGTTCGGTAATTCCTCGGGCCAGCTGCCCTTGGCTTTACCGAGCCTAGTCTTGATGCCTTTCAAGATAGCCTTGTTGGCATTTTCGACCAGCCCGTTAGCCTGAGGGTGGGCGACCGAAGTGAAGTGATTGCAAATATTGAGGTCGGCGCATCTGTCTCATAAGTATCGAGAATCAAATTGTCGACCATTATCGCTCACTATCACCCGAGGGATGCCGTAGCGACAGATGATCGACTTCCAGATGAAATTCCAGACGACTGTCTCGGTGATCCTTGCAGTGGCTTCGGCCTCGATCCACTTAGTAAAATAGTCGATGGTGACGATAATGAACTTCTTATGGGCCTGAGCCATGGGGAACGGACCGAGGATATCGATTCCCCAGCGAGCGAAAGGGTAAGGCTCGGCTAGGGTGACGAGCTCCGTTGCTAGCTGATGGACCAAGTGGTCGAATCGCTGGCAACGGTCACAACGTTGCGTGTAGGTCGAGCAGTCACGCTGTAGGGTGGGCCACCAGTAACCTCGCCGTAGAAAGATCCTGGCAAGTGACCTTCCCCCCAAATGCGCTCCGCATAGACCTTCATGAACTTCTTCGATCGCTCGGTTGGCTTCGTCGGTACCGAGGCACTTCAGAAGAGGGCCAGAGAAGGATCTCCGGTAAAGTGCGCCATCCAGGGTGACGAATCACCGAGCTTGGTATTTCAACCTTCAGGTTTCCCGAGGGTCGGGAGGCTCCTCGGAGTCTTGGAGCCACGATAGGTAGGGGGTACGCCAGTCGCCTGGGCAGGCTGGGCCAACAGCTAGGAGCTCTGAATCAATGCTCGGGCGCTCTAGCTCTTCGAAAAGAACCGATCTAGTACCCTCGGGGTCAAGAGAGGAGGCCAGCCGAGAGATGGCATCCGCTCGGGAGTTTTCCTTCCGAGCTATCTGGACTACCTCAAAACTCTCGAACTGTTGTGCCACAGTCTTGACCAGTTGGAGGTATTTGATCATCGGTGCCTCCCGAGCTTAATAATCACCGTTGACCTGGCTAGCGACTAGTTGGGAGTCGGTGTGAATCCTGACTCACTTAGCTCCTAACCGCGGGGCCATGCGGGCTCCCGATATGAGGGCCTCGCACTCGGAAGCGTTGTTGGATGCTTGGAAGTTGAACTTCAGGGCGTACTATAGCTCTGTCCCTTCGGGGGACTTCAGGAGGATGCCGGCACCGCTCCCGACTAAATTGTAAGATCCGTCAACGAACAGTTCCCAGGTCGTCCTGGGTGCGGACGGAGATCTCTCTTCAGTTGGGATGGTGCTCTCGACGATGAAGTCGGTGAGCGCCTGGCCTTTGATAGCCGAGCGAGGCCGATATGATATATCGTAGGCCCCGAGCATGATGGCCCACTTGACGAGGCGTCCCAAGGCTTCGGGGTGAGCGAGGATCTTCTTCAATGGTTCGTCGGTCAACACGGTGATGGAGTGCCCTTGGAAATAGGGTCGGAGGCGCTTGGCCGAGGTAACCAATGCTAGCACGAGTTTCTCAGTTGCGGGGTACCTTCTCTCAGCCTCGTTGAGCACCTTGCTTGTGTAGTAGATCGGTCTCTCGATTCCTGAGTCATTTTTGACTAGGACCGAGCTAACTGTGGATGGAGTTGCCGAGAGATAGAGATACAAGGCTTCCCTCGGGACAGGCTTGGAAAGTACTGGGGGCGAAGCCAGGAACTCCTTAAGCTCGGCGAATGCTCTTTGGCATTCCTCATCCCACGTGAATGTAGCAGATGCCATTTTGGGCCCCCTCAGCAGTTTGAAAAAAGGTAGGCATCGTTCAGCCGCGCGGGACAGGAATCTGCTGAGCGCAACAATGCTCCTAGTGAGGCGTTGAACATCATTGATGTAGGTGGGTGGGCGCATGTCCAGGATGGCCTGGACCTTGTCGGGGTTGGCCTCAATCCCACGTTGAGTGACTAAGAAGCCCAAGAATTTCTTGGACTTTTCTGAGGATAAAGTTTCCCGGTTGAAAGTGTCTATCTCGGACTTTGGCATTGTAGTATCGAGTGAGGCGGCGCCGATATTCCGTTGCTCTGATGCTGGCAATCTCTCAGACTTCATCTGCTAGGTCGAGGTTTTCAAGAAGTTTCTGGTCGTTTGTCTCAGACGAGAAGCAGATGACTTGGAGGGAGGGGTTGCCAATGTCTAACGGGATCACGGCCTCGGTGTCGTATACCAGCTGAAAGCGGCTTTCACCGGTTGCCGTTCTGGGAGTCGTTCTATGTGACCAAAGTACGTTCGGCAATTCCTCAAGCCAGCTACCCTTGGCTTTGCCGAGCCTAGTCTTGATGCTTTTTAAGATAGTCTTATTGGCATTTTCGACCAGCCCGTTAGCCTGAGGGTGGGTGACCGAAGTGAAGTGATTACGAATGTTAAGGTCAGGGCATCTGTCTCGAAAATAACGAGAATCAAATTGCCGACCATTATCGCTTACTATCACCCGGGGGATGCCGTAACGACGACTTCCAGATGAAATTCTAGACGACTATCTCAGTGATCCTTGATGTGGCTTCGGCCTCGATCCACTTAGTGAAGTAATCGATGGCGACGATGATGAACTTCTTTTGGGCCTGGGGCGTGGGGAACGGCCCGAGGATGTCGATTCCCCAACGAGCGAAAGGATAAGGCTCGACTAGGGTGACAAGATCCGTTGCTAGCTGATGGACCAAGTGGTCAAATCGCTGACAGCGGTCACACTACTGTGTGTAGGTCGAGCAGTCGCGCTGCAGGGTGGGCCACCAATAACCTTGCCGTAGCAAGATCCTGGCGAGCGACCTTCCCCCTAAATGCGCTCCGCACAGACCTTCGTGAACTTCTTCGATCGCTCGGTTTGCTTCGTCGGTGCTGAGGCATTTCAAGAGAGGGCCGGAGAAGGATCTCCGGTAGAGAGCGCCATCCAGAGTGACGAATCGCCGAGCTTGGTACTTCAATCTTCGGGCTTCCTGAGGGTCGGGAGGCTCCTTAGAGTGGTGAAGCCACGACAGATAGGGGGTATGCCAGTCGCTTGGGGAGGCCGAGTCAACAGCTAGGAGCTCCGAATCGATGCTCGGTCACTCTAGCTCTTCGAGAAGGACCGATCGAGTACCCTCGAGGTCAAGAGAGGAGGCCAGCCGAGAGTGGGCATCCGCTCGGGAGTTTTCCTCCCGAGCTATTCGGACTACCTCAAAACTCTCGAACTGTTGTGCCACGGTCTTGACCAGTTGGAGGTATTTGTTCATCAGTGCTTCTCGAGCTTCATAGTCACCGTTGACCTGGCTAGCGACAAGTTGGGAGTCAGTGTGAATCCTGACTCACTCAGCCCCTAACCGTCGGGCCATGCGGGCTCCCGATATGACGGCCTCATACTCGGAAGCATTGTTAGATGCTTGGAAGTTGAACTTCAGGTCATACTATAACTCTACTCCTTCGGGGGACTTCAGGAGAATCTCGACGCCGCTTCCGACTGAGTTGGAAGATCCGTCTACGAATAGTTTCCAGGTCTGCCCGGGCGCGGACGGAGATCTTTCTTCAGTCGGGATGGTGCTCGCGGTGATGAAGTCAATGAGCACCTGGCCTTTGATAGCCGAGCGAGGTCGATACGATATATCGTAGGCCCCGAGCATGATGGCCCACTTGACAAGACGTCCCGAGGCTTCAGGGTGAGCGAGGATCCTCTTCAATGGTTCGTCGATCAGCACGGTGATGGAGTGCCCTTGGGAATAGGGTCGGAGGCGCTTGGCCGAGGTAACCAATGCTAGCACGAGTTTCTCAGTTGCGGGGTACCTTTTCTCAGCCTCATTGAGCACCTTGCTGGTGTAGTAGACCGGTCTCTCAATTCCCGAGTCATTTCTGACTAGGACCGAGCTAACTGTGGATGGTGTTGTCGAGAGATAGAGATGCAAGGCTTCATCTGGGACAGGCTTGGAAAGCACTGGGGGTGAAGCCAGGAACTCCTTAAGCTCGGTGAATGCTCTTTGGCATTCCTCGTCCCACGCGAATGTAGTAGATGCCATTTTAGGCCCCCTCAACAGTTTGAAGAAGGGTAGGCATCGTTCAGCCGCGCGGGACAGGAATCTGTTAAGCGCGGTAATGCGCCCAGTAAGGCGTTGAACATCTTTGATGCAGGTGGGTGGGCGCATGTCCATGATGGCCTGGACCTTGTCGGGGTTGGCCTCGATCCCACGCTGGGTAACTAAGAAGCCCAAGAACTTCCCGGACCTTACTCCGAAGGCGCACTTGGCAAGATTGAGCTTCATGGTGTACTTCAGGAGGGTGTTGAAGGTTTCCGCTAGGTCGGCGAAGTGGTCCTCGGCCTTGGTGGTCTTCACGAGCATGTCGTCAATATAGGCCTCGACGTTCCGACCGAGCTGTCCTTCGAACATATGATTGACCAGCCTCTGGTACGTGGCTCCAGTGTTCTTCAACCCGAAAGGCATCCGGATGTAGCAGTGTACACCGAAGTCGGTGATAAAGGCGGTCTTCTCGATGTCTTCGGGGTGCATCCTGATCTGATGGTAACCTGAATAGGCATCTAGGAAGCTAAGTATCTCATTGCCCGAGGTTGAGTCAACCAGTTGGTGGATAGCAGTCCTTTGGGGTAGCCTTGTTCAAGTCGGTGAAGTCCACGCACATCCGCCACTTTCCCGAAGCTTTTGGCACAAGGACGACGTTAGCCAGCCACGTCGGGTACAGGACCGGTCTAAAAAGGCCAGTCTTTTGCCCCTTGGTGACTTGCTCCTTGATAATCGCCTACTTCTCTGGTGCGTGCTTCTCCGTTGTTGCACGGGCTTCATGGCAGGGTCGAGGTTGAGCTTATGCATCACCGTTTCCTCCGGTATCCTGGGGAGTTGATCATCAGACCATGCAAAGACCCGGATGTATGTGGAAAGAACCTTTTTGTATTGTTGTTGCACCTCAGATGTTAGGTCGGCTCCGATCTTTACTCCTAGGGTCGGGTCGTCGTTTAGGAAAACCGCTAGCAATTCGCCTCCAGGCTCGGCGGTTGCGGATTTTTCCTCGACTTCCCGGGGCCCCTTGTTCTTCCCGTCCGGCCTTGTGGCTTCAACCGAGATATTGTAGCACCTTCTGGCCATGGCCTGGTTGCCTCGGACTTCCCCCAACCAATTTTTGGTGGGGAACTTCATCTTTTGGTGATAGGTAGAAGGCACCACTTTCGTTCGGCTGAGGATTCCCCGGCCGAAGATTATGTTGTATGCTATCATACCTTTGATCACTATGAAGTTCACCATGACCGTAACGGTTTTGGGTGGGGTGCCAAGAGTAGCCGACAAGCTTAAGGCTCCCTCGGGATAAGTGGCCTGGCCATTGAACCCGCACAGGGGGGTTCGGATCGGGCGGAGTTTAGACGGATCCTCTCCCATCTTAAGGAAACATTCATAGGATAATACATCAGGGGCACTTCCATTGTCAACTAGAATCCTGTCTACGTTACAATGGTTTATTGTGGCTGAAATGACTAGGGCGTCGTCATGCGGGGTGCTTAGCCCTTCCAGGTCTTGGTCGGAGAAGACTATGACCTGGGGCTCACTCGGCGGGGCCCTGAGAGGCTCGATGGCTTCGCTCGCCCGCTCAGCATGACGCTTCCTTCCTCGGCCACTGTCTCCTCCTGATGCAGCTCCTCTGGCGATGACGTTGATGTAGACCCCTCGGGGGGCATTGTCGATTTCCTCTGGGGTGCCTCGGTATTCCTAGTGCCTGGCCACGAACTGGGAGAGGTGCCCATGACGAATGAGACGCTCGATCTCATCCTGGAGCTGATGGCAGTCGCCGATGTGATGCTCGTAGTCACTATGGAACAGGCAATGCTTGCTGCGACTGCGGTTCTTCGACCTCATTGGCTCGGGTTGGCGGAGGAGGCCCGAGCCTTTGCTGTCTTCACATATTTCATACACTGGAGCGGTTAGGGGAGTGTACTGCTCATACTTCCGTGACGGTTCCTTGCATTCCCCGTCTCGGTTCCACCTTTTTCCTTGGCCCGAGCTTGGCTCGGGTGCCCGCTTCTTGTCCCCCTCCCGACCCGAGCCGGTTGCGTCTCGGCATGCACTGAGCACTTCTTCGCACTCGGAATGGCGCAATGCCAGAGTCACTGGCGCGGCAAGGGTTGAGGGAGGGTTGAGGACAAGCTCACGGCGGAGGTTCTCATCGCGGGTACCCCCGGTCAGTGCGGTTATGGCCGAGGCAACGTCCAGGCGGGGGATCCTCAGGACTTCCGATTTGAATCGGATAATGTAGGCCCGAAGCTTCTCCCCTTGCGCATGTTTGAGGGCCAAAAGCCCCGCTACCGACCCTGGGGGACCGCTGCCGGTGAAACTCTCCTTGAATACTCGCCCTAATTGCTTGAAGTCTCGGATGGATCGGGGGGCGAGGGCCCGGAACCATGCTTGGGCGCCTTGGACCAAAGTGGTAGCAAAGGCTCGGCACTTGATGGCGTCGGCCGCTCCATGAAGGGTCATCAGGGCGTCGAAGCTGTCGAAGTGGTCTGCCGGGTCACCCTAGCCGTTGTAGGGCTTGAAGGTCGGGATGGAGGCTCTAGGAGATACCTCTGCCTTCAAAATATGGTCGGAGAACGGGGATCTCTCCTCGCCCTCTGGTGGAGAGGTCTTCTGCAGGGCTCCTAGGGCCCGCTCCTGCTCTACGAAACGCCTCTCGAATTCTCACAGTCGGAGGGATAGCTCCAGCTGTCACTGTGCCGTAGGGCTGAGGGGGCGTGATGGCAGGCTGTCCTGGCGCTCCCTGGGGACTTCGGTCTCCGAGAGGGGACGGCGTGCCCCATGCCTACCCCGCTTTGGCGTGAAGGAAGCCTCTTGCTCCGGAGGGGGGGCTTACGAGGGTCCTCCTACTTTGTTGCAGATAAGCTGCTGCCCTCGGAGGGTGAAGCGGCCTCCGGCGGTGTGCTGGGACACATTCTCACAGGGAGGGCTCTCCGGAGGGGCGCGTGACCTTCCATCCCTGGCCGCCTGGGTCCTCATGAGTTCCACAAGGACGTCCAATTTCGCGTTGAGGGCTTGGAAGGCGTCGGTGCCGCCGTTAAGCGGTAGCCCTGCCGCCGCGGGGGGAGGGGGCGGCAGCCCTACCGCGGGGGGAGGGGGTGGTCCGTCGGCGGGAGTGCTGGCGCCGGACGGGAGGTTTTGGGAGGTTTGAGAGGGGCCTCCCCCCGCCGCCACCATGGCCTTTCCCCTGTCACCGACGGACCTCCTCCCTGAACTTCTTCTCACCATACTGGCTCTTTGGTCGTTTCCCACAGACGGCGTCAGATGAAGGGGCGTGATCTCGCGCTTGTCCTGAGCTGGGAAGATGATCACCGAATAGTGAACTGCAGAGAAAGGGAAACGAATCAAGAGGCCCAGGGATGGTTCCTTGGGGAAAACCCTCCGATGTTTAAGTCAGTAGAGCAATGGTGGAAGATATGGAGGGAGGTAGAAAGAGGTGCACGAGATCTCCCAACACCAAGGTGGTGAAGTGGTTCATGCCCAGAGAGTTTTAGGCGTATATTGCCCCTACCTTTCACTGGAGGGAATCCCTGGTTTATATAGTGTGCTTACCACCTTATGAGTCCTGTAAGCTGAGGAGTTTCAGGTGGGAGTTACATCCTCATCATGGGATCGTTACATCCTCATCGTGGGCTCTTCATGGCCTTGAGGGATCATGGATCCTTTATCCTCATAAACTCCTGTTCGTAAAGGGCTCTTCAATGGCTGCGTGGATAAGCACTCGTCAGTCAGTCCGAGCATAAAGGGTGCCAGCCCTGTCCGGGTGATAGGCATAGCTCAAACGAAGTTAGTTCGGAGTGGGCACATGGCGCTTGCCTCTATCCCGATGAAGGGATAACTCGGGCATGGGTCTTCCTCCGTTCTAACGTTCGGGCCTTCCGAGCCTAAGGGCCGCCGAGGAAGGGTGGGATCCCGAGTAATCTTTCTTGGGCTTTTTAGCCTAAGTGGGCCCTGTGGGGCTGTCACTTGGATGAGCTGAGCCTCGTTCGGTCCTGATGGGCCTAGTTGGGCTGCTCGTGGATGGGCTACAGAAATCCCCCTCTCCATAAATCATATACTCTAAAGGTAAAGCAATGATTGAATGCACTGAGAAACTAGGTACTTCATCAATGAAATGGAGAAAAACTCATGTCATGAAGTGCTTCAATTTATCTTTGTTCAAAAAATAAAAGGTTAGTCCCATTGAGTAACTAGGGGTACTAGCGTTTGATAAACGTGTACCCTTACGCAAAAAGGTGGAAACTATATCTGAGACAGAATAGTAGATCTTGCTGAGTAACTAGGGGTACTAGCGTCTTATAAACATGTACTCTTATGTAAAAAGGTAAAATTATACTTGACTGTTCTAAAGCAGTAAAAAAAAGAAATACATGAAATTGTCTCTGCTCCTCTGAAAATTAATTCAGAACTGTGGAGTTTGTTTAATCTCAATACAAGTTCTGGTCTATCCTGATGATGCCTTGAGGTTTAGATAAACAAGATAAAGTAAGACACAAGCTGACATGTCCCATGTGCTCCTGGTTCATTAATATTAAAAACTTATACAGACTGGTTCTCACAGAGTGAAGTGGCTAGTCTCTCACCTTCATAATTCTTTAAACCACATAAGTTCATGAATGCACTATCTGCACTCTTATAATGGAAGAATATGTGCTTTATTTGCTTGGTTACTGAAAAGCCTAAATAGTTTGTCACATCAGATTTCTTCTTCAATGTGGTACTCATCTTGATATCTTCCTTTTATCCTTTCTGCTAATGGCAAAGGGGGAGAGATTTTGATGTTGTAAGTCTTTTGGTGTTGATGGGGAGTGAGTTTCATGGGGGAAAGTGTTTTGCATTAAGGGGAGCCTTTGCATTTGCATCTCTTTGCATTTGCATCTCTTGAATTTTGCTGTGTGGATACTATGTGCATATTGTTGGGAGCATAATTCTTGACTCTTAATAAAGACATTGTTGACATCAAAATGTAAACATGTTGCCATCATCAAAAAGGGGGAGAATGTTGTGGGAGCTTTTGTGGGATAATATATTTCATGTCATGTCTCCTTTGATTTAATTCTCTGAACTTAATTTCCTATTTTGTTTTGATGATTGGCAACAATACATTTTATTTTTTAGCCTTTGGTTTTTGATAAATAATGATTGTCAATACTGTTAGCATTTAATAGCTTCATGCACATGCATTTCATACTAAGGTCGGTGCATGACTACCTTGTGGAAAACAAGGTCGGTGCATCTTTTGCTTGCATATAGTTGGTGCACGCCTCTGTAGAAACACATATAAGGTTGGTGCAGGTTTTGCATTGTGCATATAAGGTCGGTGTAGGTTTTGCATTGTGCATATAAGGTCGATGCAGGGTTTGCAGTGTGCATATAAGGTCGGTGCAGGTTGTGCATTCTGCATGCAACGGTCTGTGCATGTTTCGCCTCTCGCATGTAGAAGTCAGTGCAAGTTTTGTCATTCGCACAAAAGGTCGGTGCACACATCTGCCCAGGCATATGAAGTCAGTGCACATTCTTAATTGTTCCATACACGGTCGGTGTACACTTACAGTAAGTGCATATATGGTCTGTGCATATTCATGCATAAGGTCAAACCAAGTTGGTGCATATAGTCATTTGCATACACCTAGGTCTGTGCACATTCTTCATCGTGCTAAACTAGGTCCATGGACATTCTCATCGGCCAGCATATAGGTCCAAGCATACTCCTGCTTCTTTAATAGAAGGTCGATGCACACTTAGATGGTCTACTTGCTAGGGTCGGTACACACTTAGTTGTTCAGCATGTAAGGTCGGTGCACATTACTGTGCTGCATATATATATAGTCGATGCTAGCAACATTCTTCTTATGCTAAAAGCTAACTCTTCTGTCTGTTAAATTGCCAGGTCAGTCACTTGGTCGAACAAATGATGGGTGTACTGACAACCTGCGAACTTATCTCACGTGGAAGTAAAAGTACCAGGTTAACAGCACGTGATCCAAGGAAAGGAACAAAATAGATGATCCTACCACGTGGATAACTACAGTACTAAAATTCTGACGCGTGGAACGTCGAGAGATCAGATCTGAGCGAAACCTTTGGCGGGAACGTGGTGACCACACGCCGATTGCCTGCTGCCTATAAAAGGAAGAAAGTCGCCCAATATTCGAGAGAGGAATAGCAAGAAAAATATAGAGAGAAGATACACAGAGCAAGTGAGGGAGAGCTGAAGAGATTGGGAGAGCGAGCGCATGAAGCAGAGAAGAAGAAGTCTTCGGAGCTGAAGAGAGCCGAAAGCTGAGAGGAGAAGTATGAAGGAGAGCAGAGTTTTGTAAGTTTGAATTTGATGAGAGGTTAGAAGAATTGGTATTTTTAATTGACTTGTGGATCAAATTCTGAGTCAATCTGTTCATAGAGAGCTAAACTGTTGTCTCGTTTATTTCTTTCATTTTCATTTTTATGAACTCTGTCAAGCTGTGCGTCAGCGAGCGAGGGTGAGTCCTTGGACAGCGAAGCTGTAAAGCTCAGCGGTAGCAAGCTGTGAGGCTCAGCGGTCTGGGATCATTTCCCCGAAGCTGTGGATCAGCGGTGTGTAGGGATCTAATCCCCGAAGCTGTGGATCAGCAGATCAAAGCTGTGAATCAGCAGTAAGCCACACTTAGTCTAAAGGTGGGGTGGATGTAGGTGAAAACCGAACCACCTAAAATCCCTAGTGTTCTGTGTGTTTGATTGTGTGCTCTTCATACTTGTTCATTTCTTGCTTAGATGAATGCATAAGATCGTCGATCGAAATTAACTCTGTCTGATCATATATTGCCTAATCTGCTTGCTTAGATGTTCTTACTCCCTCTCTATGTCTGCTACTGTCTAAATCTGATTATAGATTCTTAGATCTATGATTATTGCATCTGATAGTTTCGTAGCAGAACTTTTATTTTCGCAGTTATTTTTGTTCGTGTTTTTAAGGGGTAGATCTATTCATTCCCCTCTAGATCTTAGCATCCATCCGTTCCAACAAGGTATAGACTCCATACTATCACCCAACGACAAGGATATCGGCGTCGCTCGAGCCATGCTGCGCGTCTGGTACCGGTGACTAGCTCTGGTGTCCGCACCAATTCTCCCCGGGTGGGAGAAGCTCGACCCCGTCGAGTAGGGGTCAGGGTCGCTCTGATATCGCTCCAGCAGATCAGGATGTATCCTCTGCAGCTCCGCCCGGGTGATCCACGTGTCATTGGACGCGGGTCATCCCCTCCAACACACCAAATAGCGCTGGTACACCCTACCTCGAGTAGCCGTTACCTACTCATCCAGTATATATTTTATCTGCTCTCGCTGCAGAGGTAACAAGGCTGGAGGTGGACACTCTAGGCTGATGTCACTCTTAATGGGTGGAGACGGCTCAAAGGGCTTACTAGGTATCACCGCTGGGTCCCTATAAGCGACGAGATTCGAGATGTTGAAAGTGGAGCTAATCCCGTAATCCTCTGGAAAGTCCACAACATATGCATTTGATCTGACTCACCTCACTACCCGAAAGGGACCGGCACCACGAGCGTGCAACTTATTCATGGCTCCCGAGGGAAACCGTTCAGGTCTGACCCTGATCATGACATAATCACCCTCCTGAAACTCACGGTTGTGCCTATGGACATCAGCCAATTCTTTGGATCGTGCGTTGCTGGACTCAATGTGACGACGCACATGCTCATGTAACTGTCTAATATGATCGGGAAAGGACTCAGATGACTCAGACACACAGGACTGGATGGTAGATGGAAGTAGGTCTATAGGCTTCCTAGGTCTACGGCCAGTGACAATCTCAAAGGGGCTCATGCCTATAGACCTATTGACCGAATCGTTGTAGGCAAACTCTGCTAAGGGTAAATCTAAATCCCAATCCCTGACTCGATCTCGGACCAGACCCCTAAGAAGATCCCCCAAACTCCTATTAACAACCTCAGTTTGCCCATCGGTCTATGGGTGATATGCAGTGGAGAATTTCAATTGGGTACCCATCATGTGCCATAGGGTTTTCCAAAAATAGCTAGTGAATCGCACATCCCTATCAGACACTATGGTGCATAGGAGTCTGAACCTTGAGACACAGTGTGAAAAGATTAGATGGGCAACTATAGAGGCATCCGATGTTTTGGAGCATGGAATGAATAATGCGATCTAGGATAACCTGTCTACGACCACAAAGATAGAGTCATGCTTCCGGAGGGTGCGGGGCAATCCCAACACAAAGTGAATGCTAATGTCCTGCCATGGACTATCTGGGACGAGGAGTATAGATGCTGGTATTCTGCTTCGTTTGCTTGGCCATGGCACAAGTGCGGCAATGGGCCACGATACGAGCATCATCCCTCTTTAGGCTAGGCCAATAGAATCGATGCTCAACTGCCTCTATGGTCTTGTTTCGGCTGAAGTGGCCAGCAAGACCTCCCGCGTGCATCTCCCATGTAAGAAAGTCACAAACAGAAGTCCGTGAGATGCACAACTTGTCACCCCAGAATAGGTGACCCTCTTGAAGCACAAACTCGCTATAATCACGCGAGGGACCTGCTTGAAGGATGGCATAAATCAGACCAATGTCCGGGCAATCAACATAGGCGTCCTTCAGCCTCTCTAAGCCTACCACCTCAACACTCATGGTGGTCAGCATCATCATCCGCCGACTTAGCGCATCGGCTACCATTTTCTCTGCCCCTGCCTTGTGCTTAAGCACAAAAGTATACTACTGGAGATACTCCACCCAACGGCTATGGCGACCATTCAGCTTCTTCCGGGTGTGGAGGAATCGTAAGGCCTCATGATCAGAGAAGAGGATAAACTCCTAATACAAAAGATAGTGCCTCCAATACCTCAATGCCTGGACGACTGCGTAAAATTCTTTATCATATGTGGAATAACGCAGTTTGGCATCATTCAGCTTCTCGCTAAAGAATGCGATGGGGTGGGACTCCTGACTCAACACTCCACCACCCACTCCAGAAGCATCACACGTGACCTCAAACACCTTAGAAAATTCAAGTAATGCAAGGGCAGGTGCTTGGGTCATTCACTCCTTAATGTCCTGAAATGCAGTGGCTGCAGCCTTAGTCCATACAAATTCCCCCTTCTTAATACAATATGTGATCGGGACAGTGATAGAACTGAAGCCATGAATGAAGCGATGGTAGAACGTCGCTAAGCCAAGAAAACTCCAGACATCATGGAGTGTGTGGGGCTTGGGCAACTCCCTGATGGCCCTAATCTTGTCTGGATCATCAGAGACTCCATCTCTAGACACAATAAACCCGAGGAAGGTAATCTGATCGGTCATGAAAGCACATTTCTTCGGGTTGGCAAATAAACTCTCTCCTCAACACAATACAGACCTGCTTGAGATGGTCTAAGTGGTCCTCCCTAGTGCGGCTGTAGATAAGAATGTCATCAAAGTAGACGACCAAGAAGACCCCTATCATAGGGTGTAAAACTTGGGTCATCAACCGCATGAAGGGGCTAGGGGCGTTGGAAAGCCCAAAGGGCATAACCAACAACTCATAGACACCATCCTTGGTCTTAAATGTCATCTTCCATTAATACCTAGGCCTGATCCGCACCTGATGATAGCCACTACGAATGTCTATCTTTGAGAAGATAGTGGCTCCCGACATCATGTCTAGCAAGTCATCTAATCGGGGAATGGGAAAATGATACTTCACCGTGATCTTGTTGATCGCACGGCTATCAACGCACATCCTCCATGTGCCATTTTTTTTCGGGGCTAATAAGGCGGGAACATCGCAATGGCTCTTGCTATCCCTAAGAGATCCTCGACTCATCAACTCCTCGACCTGCCTTTGAAGTTCGGCATGGTCCGTAGGACTCATCCGATAGTGGGGAAGGTTGGGCAAAGATGAGCCCGGGATAAGGTCGATCTCATACTGGATATCGCGCATGGGTGGAAGGCCTCTAGGGAGGTCCTCCGGGAAGACATCTGAAAACTCGCGCAAAATCCTAGCCACCTCAGGGGGTGTTCATCCATTAATCCTGGAGCTACCTCGCTCACCCCACAAACAACGACAGCCAGGATGGAACTACCATTGACAAACTCTTGCTCCATCTCTCGGGGACTAATCATCATCAACCTCCTAGGTGAGAGGTCTCCTGTACTAGGAGCAGTCGAAGCGGTAGTAGCCCGCGCCGAGGATGTGGTAGGAGGACCGATCGTCCCCTGACTAGGAGGGGTCTTAGTGCTGGGACTGACTGGTCCTCGGACATATGGGTCCTTCGGCTGGGTGGGGTGGAGGGTAATCCTATGGCCCCCATGGTCGAATGTGCAGGTGTTCGACCGACCTTGAACGGTGGCATCCCGATCAAAGAGCCAAGGCCTACCGAGGATAATGCTACCCACCTCCATAGGTAACACATCACACCATATCTTATCGTGGTAAGCCTGGAACTGCAGTGGCACCAGACATCGCAGTCTGACCAGGATGGAAGTAGAATACACCCAAGATACTCTGTAAGGTGCGGGGTGATCTACGGGCGTCAAACCCAGCCGTCTAATAGTGCCCGTAGAGATAGCATTAAGGCAACTCCCGCTATCTATGATCACCTTGCAAGCCTTTCTTCCCAGCCTATAAAATGTATGGAAGATGGTGGTACGACGCCAGTCGTCGCTCACCTGAGGCTGGGTTAGGATGCACCTGACTACACCCAATTGTACATCACCCTGATACTGGGTACCTAGGACATCAACTAGCTCTCCCTCCATCAGTTCATCAAAGAACTCCTCCGCTATGTCCTGATCAGCCTCGTAACTGATCGACACAAGCCCAGGTGTGGGGTCGCTGGCAGAGGGATCAGAAATAACAAGCGACTCTCGAGTGGGACACTTGGCCGAATAGTGGCCAACTCCACCACACCTATAGCAAGTGCCATGCATCCCGGGCCCTGGGGATGTTCCACTGGCCATCAGCCCCTTACCCTTGTCCACAAAGCGGACCGGGGGTGTAGGAAGTAGGGGTCGAGTCGTCACGGAGGGCTAAGGAGGTCTAGGGGCCGGGACGGGTGCCTGCTGCCGAAGGCGAGGATCCCTTGGAGGGAGGGGGCGCCTAGGAGCAGCGGGGTCCTAGCGAGGGGGTTCCTGGGAGCGGGTCACAGGCCACCGAGTGTAGGAACTAGGCGTGGTCCTAGGATCAGACACACGGAGATATGTGACCTCTTGGCGTGGGATAGGGTAATTTGGTACACGTCTTCCAACTTGGCCACGTTGCGGCAGAAAAGCTCATACTGAAGGTGTGGCCACAGACCACGTCGAAAATGGAAAACAGTGAGAGAGCTTTCCTCCGTGGCATCACATCATAGAAAGTACTCATCGAACTCGGCGATGTAATCGGAGACGGATTAATCTCCTTGGGTGAGACTCTGCCATTTATCTATGAGACGCTGGCGGTATTTAACAGGAAGGTACTTCTTCCTGAGTTTGGTCCTCATCTCATCTCACGTCTCAACCTGGGGCTCCTGACGATGAAACAGCATGCTCTCCATGTTCCTCCAATAAGTCTGCGCCTGCCCTAGAAGCTTCATTTTGGCAAACTTGACTCTCTAGTGGTCCGTCATGTAAAACCACTCGAAGAACCGGTCCATACCTGATGGGGGCATCCCTTGCCCCTCCACATTTTTCGAATGTCAGTTGGATCGACGGCATGCGCCATTGTGTTCTTCACATTTTTTTGAGTCTATCCATGTAATTTTTATATTTTATTTGAGTCATAAACCATGTAATTTTCCTTTCATTTGAGTCTAATACCCAGGTATAAAGGTTATTTACCTAAGTTAAGTGTCATTAGATTGTCTAGGATGGTTAATGGGCCCAATTTAATGGGCTAGGCCTATGGGCGCCCCCACCTGGATTGAGCTGGTCAATTGTTAGTTTGTCAGGGTCAGTTTCATCTTATGAAAAGTCCAGTCCCTATAAATACCCCCCTTCACCCCCTCATTTGTAATCTTTTGGTCAATCAAAAAAATTGAGTGCATTCTAGTGCAATTGGAGTGGATTCTCCATCTCTCTCTCTCTCTCTCACTCTAAGGGGTGGATTCCCCTATCTCTCCTCCCTCTCTCTTCTTTCTCTCTCGAAAGGGGGCCGCCCCCCATTCTCTCTCCTCCCCTCCCAACCACTTCCTCTCTCCCCTCCCCCTCCATTAAAGCCACTCCAACTCCCCACAACCCCTCTCTTTACTCCACCCCATCCCCAAGAGATCCTCCGCCAATCCTCACTCCACCTCCCAACCCCCAACCACCCATTTCCCTTCCCCAAGCATATCTCCACCTTCCCAAGGCTGAAGTAGCCCCTCCCTAGACCAAAATTCAAATTTCCCTCTCCCTTGGCTGTACCATCCCAACTCCCCCACACCCCTATCAACCCTTGGCCGCCCCTCCCATCCACCACCCAGCCCTTGGTCAGCCCCCATCTCCCCCCTCCACATTGTGCTGTGACCAACAAGGTCCCATCGCCCCTCCCCTCCCCCTGTACCACCAGCTCTGCCCTAGCACCCCTCCCCTGCCTCCCCCACATCCCCTTCCACCATACCACCATCTCCCATCACCATTCAGCCCCCCCACCCCATTTCATGCTTATCCGGATCTGCATCGGCCAACCAATTCTCAACTGAAGACTTACAGAACTCCATCAACTTGCAACACCGGCCACGTCTTCATCCTGGAGCCCCTGGGAGCACAAGAGGTACCGTTAGAAGTGTCTCCCAGTCCTCTTTGCAACGGTGGTGGTCTCGTCCCCGTCTGAGCTCGTGGCTGCGCGGAGGAGCCGTCGTCGTTGGACTGCACAACTTCTTCTTGGCAGTCTTCCAGAAGCTGCTTGCAGAGTCTCCCACAGCCATTCCTCTGAAGTTATTGAAGCGGGGCTCAGCTGAGACCTTCTACTACTGTTGTGCCCCTGCGATCATTTAAGTCTTCCTGTGGTTTGGGTCATTCGACATCGTCTTGCGGTCATTTGAGTTATTGGGTATTCTTGGTTTTGATAATAGCTAAACACTATAAGTCATTATTATTTTAACTCTCATATGACTGACATACGTGATGTTTTGTTCATGACAGATATGCCATTTAATTGCCAAGGAATGAAGTGGAGATGGCAAATGTGAAAGCTCAACGTTGCGCCCTCGCACGCGGATCGACCTGCGCGGTCAGGTCGCGGGGATCTTCAAGACTGTCAAGGGTGATGCCACAGACATGAACGGACTGCTAAAGGAGTCAAGCGATGGAGCTAAAGCAGTTAAACGGACTGACCCAGGAAAGCCCGAGGTTTGCCCAGCTGGCGGTCGACCGCCAGCACAGGGGCGGTCGACCGCCCCAGCCAGCAGCCCACCGTCTGCAGGTCTTTCAGTGGCGGTCGACCGCCAGCCAGTAGCGGTCGATCGAAAATCCCAGGGAACATCCGTCTACAGCATTTCTCAATAGCGGTCGACCACCCGAAGCTGTAGGTCAACCGCCAGCCCCAATGCAGCCATGTTTGACTTTGATTTCCACCTCGAGGCCAGCCACTTTCCTTGGATTTGTTTAATCAAAACTAACCTAATCTCTCATGAATTGTGGATCTGGTCTGGGGGATATCCAAGGACCATTCAAAGTCTATAAAACCAACACTTGAGGGGTTATAAACCCTAATGCTTCAATTGGAACAAGAGAGATCAAGAGAGGCTAGAGGAGGAGATTCGCGGGTACTGTAGCACCTCCGTGAACAGTGTTTTAGGGTGGAGTTCTTCATCCATTCCAAGGTGATTCAAGCTTAGATCTGAAGCAAGCAACCTCCAAGGAAGCTAGAAGCAATTAAGGTTCTCAAAGGTGATCAAAGCTACATCCATACACCTCTTCATCAACTCAAGACCATCCAAGCAAGCTCATTCTCAAAGGAGATCAAATCTGCATCCTTCATCTTCTTCATCAACTCAAAGCGATCCAAGCAAGATCTCTTCACAAGGAAGAAGATACCATTGAAGCATCCGACTCAAGCTCCAACAATCTCAGACAAGACTTTTCTTCTTTAGCATATTCTGTATCTTGTTTGATGCTTGAGTGTTTTCATATTTGTTCTTTTTCATTTCATACAAACGATTGAAACTGAAGACCGTCCCTATCGGTGGTTAGTAGGAAGGCAATCGGAAGTTATCCGATCTGTGATGTTGACTTCCCTACCTGGGGTTAGTAGGAAGGTAATCGGAGGTCTTTCCGATCTGTGGTCCAGTGCGTGGCACTAGTGTAGCCTCACCGGATTTGGTGAGGGGTGGACGTAGGATTGGGGATTCAGTCCGAACCACCTTAAAATCCTTTGTGTTGTGGTTTGATTGTGTGATTGATTTATTTTAGATGCATACTTAAGTTCAATATCCATATTGTGAAATCATATTTCTAAGCAAATCATTTTATACATCGCTAAGCTAGTTGTATTCCGCTGCAATTATTTTTAACTAGCTATATAGAGGGTTGCATTGCGAGAAGGGGGCAGATCTATTCACCCCTCCCCTCTAGATCCGCTGTCCACTACACAACAAGTGGTATCAGAGCCTAATCTCTCATTATGGGGTCCAACGAC
This sequence comes from Amorphophallus konjac, assembly GCA_022559845.1. Taxonomy (NCBI): domain Eukaryota; kingdom Viridiplantae; phylum Streptophyta; class Magnoliopsida; order Alismatales; family Araceae; genus Amorphophallus; species Amorphophallus konjac. The sequence continues at coordinate 166,916,279 of CM040125.1, read as the reverse complement.
CTTGAGGGAATTGGTGGATCATCGTCCAAGGGTTTTCTACCTGAAGGACATTCTGTGAACAAGCCTCCTTATTTCACTGGAACTAATTATCCTTATTGGAAACATCGCATGCAGGTGTTCATTCGCGCCCAAGACTACGAACTCTGGCGAGTGATCAGCAAAGGTTCGTATGAGCTGCCGGATGATGAGGACTTGTGGACCAAAGAACAAATAAGGCAATCCACTATCAACTGGAGTGCTAAACATATCATGCAATGCTCACTCCATCCAGTTGAATTCTCAAGAGTGGCTACCTGCGCATCTGCAAAACTAATGTGGGACAAGTTAGAGGTAATCTACGAAGGAACCTCTCAGGTACGAGAAAAAAAAAGCCAACATTTTAGTTTCTGAATATGAAATGTTCCGCATGAAGCCTGATAAGTCAATTCAAGATATGTATGCTCGATTGACTGTGCTCACTAATAGTTTAACTGATTTGGGAAAGAAATATTCAGAGCAAGAAACTGTAAGAAAAATTCTCAGATCATTAACTCTAGCATGGCACACGAAGGCGACCGTTGTTGAAGAATCCAGAGATCTCGCAACGACTAAGGTAGATGAACTCATTGGGTCATTGATGACCTATGAGATCAACCTTAAGAACAAAGAGGCTGAGGCACCTAAGAAGAAATCCCTAGCTCTTAAAGCAGGACCCAGCAGTCAAGGTACTTCTGATGAAGGTGAGGATTCGGCAAGTGAGCGAGATGAGGATGACGTAGCCATGCTCACACGTAAGTTCAAAAAATTCCTGAGAAAGGAAGGTAAGAGCTTCATGAGAGGAAGGTCAAATGTAAGAAATGGTTTCAAATCTAATTCTTAAAACTCTAAGAAATCTGACAAAATCATTTGTTATTCTTGTAACAAACCAGGGCATTTCAAGAATGATTATCCCGACAGATTCAGGAAAGCTGACAAATGGAAGGGCAAGAAGAAGAACAAGGCCATGGTGTCAACATGGAGCGATGAAGAGGAAAGTGATGACGGAACTAGCTCCTTGGACAAAGAAAAAGAAGATCTCTGCCTTATGGCGAAAGGTGATGAAGAAACTGAGGTAAATTCTCCATTTGAAGATTATACAATTGATGATTGGGAGGATGCATATATACAACTCATGAAAAAATATGAAATGTACAAAAATGAGAATAAATCATTGAAAAAGAAAATTAACTCATTTGTGCATGATCATGATATGAATGATAAGAATGCTCTACTTGAAATTGAAATTGAAGATCTTAAGAAAATGATTGAGAACTTGGAGGAATGAAGAAAAGAAATGGCTGACTTGGAAACTGAAAATGAAGATTTGAGAAATGAGATTGATAGCATGAAGCTAAAAATGCAAACCTATGAAAAGGATAACAAACTGAGCAATGAAAAGTATGAAGCTATCAAACAAGTCAACATTTAACTTCTTCAAAATATTGAAAACCTACAAAAAGAGTTGAAGGATAAACAACAATCTTTAGAAAAGTTTGTGGATGGAAGACAAAACCTAGATGCATTGCTAGGAACTAGAATGAACCACAACAAAGATGGGTTGGGTTTTGATCCAACAAACAAAAGGCCAATTGGGCTAAAAACAGTCACATTTGTTTCCTCTTCTAATGCTTCAACCTCAAAAACAACATCCAAAGGAAAAGAAAAGATTGAAGAGGCAATAACTGAAATTCTCAAAAAGTTTGTCCAAAAACCTAAGAAAGGTCGACCTTCCCCGCAGCATAGGTCAACACTTCCTTGGCCATTGCATGCTCAATCTTCCAGATGTCACCATAACTGGATTGCACATTCATATAGGCCAACACCACCATACTTTTGGAGAAATGGTGATTCATGTGTTCACCAATCCAATAAGTTTCAATCCCCTAGGTGGCAAAATAATCACTTTAAAACCCAAAACCAACCAACGGCCTCAATGGTTTAAGAAACAAACTTCCTCAAACTTCCACAAAATTCAACAAAGAGCTTCTAAACAAAATGTGAATGTTGTAGACACACCATTTCTGACGTTACGGTGAGAAAATTCCATGTTATACCGTGATGCCTCAAAGTGACTTACGCTTTCTTGTTATTTGAGTAATTTTCATAATTTTGGTTAGATTATATTTATTTGAGAGAGAGAGAGAAATTAATATAATGCATGTATATATATATTTATAATTCTATTAGTTTTCTTTAATAATTTTATCTTCATATAAATATATATGTATATATATATATCAGGTGGTTATTATATATGTAAATTAAGCAAAAATATATATATACGTTAAAAAGTAAAAAAATAGAATAACCATTAAAAAAATGCAAAAAAAAAAGAAGAAACAAACAAAGTAAAAAAAACAAACAAAAAAATGTATATATATAAAGAAGAAACAAATAAAACACAACAAAAATAAATAAAACACAACAAAAATATAATAATATATTTACTATTATTACTATCTCATCCACATGTACACACTCTCCCCCACCCTCTCCGTCTCTTTCTTTCCCTCTCACTTCACTACACACACTCTCCCCCACCTTCTCTGTCTCTTTCTTTCCCTCTCATCTCACTGCACACACCCCCTCCCCTACGGCACACACACACCACTGCACATACCCTCCAACCCACGGCACCTCACCCCTCTTCCCCACGTCACACACACACACCATCCCGATCCTCTTCCTTCGGGGGACTACTCTCCATCACCTACCAACCCAAGGCTAACCCTCTCTCTCAACCTTTCTATGCTAAACACACACGGACCACTCTCTCAACCCACATACAGTCGCATCCACCCTCCACCATCTCCCTCTCTCTCTCAAGCTCACTGCACCTGACACCACCGTCCATTCCCCGTCGCCCACCCCGGAGCACCCCTCCACCTCGCCATCGGCCGCGACCATTCCACCTCCATCGCGCCCCATGTCCTCCCCGGAGTCCCCCCTTCCACCTCGGCTGTCACCCCCGCGAACACCGCCGCCAACGTCCACGGGCCGTCGCCCATCGCTGTCCGTGAGCTCGCCACCGTCTGCTGCCACTGTCATCGCCGTCAACCACCGTCGGACGCGAGCTCCCCACACCGTGAAACTCCCCGACGTTGCTGCTAGACGTTGACGACGCCACCCCCACGCCCATCCGAGGACCCCCACGGGACTGGCGCTGCCGTCTGAGGATCTCTATGCCACTGCCGCCCTCACCGTGAGGCTACCCCGTCGAGCCTGCGCACACCGTACGCCCCGGGAAGCACCGCCTGCAGCCCGCCCACGTCGCCCACGCCACCGCGAGGACCTCCCCTCTTTCTCTCCCTCTCTCCTTTTCTCTCCTGCCGCCGGTCTCCCACGGTGAGCTCCCCGCCGCGGTCCCCTTTTCTCTCCCCCTCTCTTCCCTTTCTCCCCCTCCGTCTTCCTCCTCCTCCCTCTGCCGTTCTCTTCCCCTCTCTCTTCCTCCACCTCCTACCGCGGTTCTCTCTCTCTCTCCCTCTCTCTTTCTCTCTCTCTCACGCTCTCCCTCTCACTCACACTCTCCCTCCTCCCGTCTCTCTCTCTCTCTTCCCACGATATCTCTCTCTCCCTCTCTCTTTCTCTATCCCTCTCACCCTCTCTCTCTCCCTCTCACGTTTCCTCTCTCTCCCTCTCTCGCGGCATCCTGCCGCGATCTCTCTCTCTCCCTTTCTCTTATTCTCTCTATTCTCCATCTCTGTTCTCTCTCACCCCCGTGTTCTCTCTCCCTCTCAGTTCTTTTTCTCTCTCTCCCTCCCGCTTTCTCTCTGTCTCTCGCGGCTTACGCCGCGATTCCTCTCTCTCTCTCTCTCTCTCTCTCTCTTTCTCTGCTTTCACTCCCCCCTCTCTCTCTCTTTCTCGATCTCTCTCTCTCTCTTTCTTTTTTTGATTTTATTATTATTTATTCCTCTTCCTCCCTCTCTCTCGATCTCCCTCTTTCTCACCCTTTTTTTATTTTATTTTATTTTTTTAATCCCCTTCCCGTCTTTCTTTTTCTATCCCTCTCTCTACTTCTCACTCTTTCTCCCCCTTCCACCGTCTCTCTCCCTCTTGATCTCTCCCTCACCCTTTTTTACTTTTTATTTATTTATTTCTTCCTCTCCCTCTCTCTTTCCCCTCCCCCTCTCGATCTCTCTCCCTTTTTATTTCTTTTTTTTTGTTCTCTCTTTCTCTCATAGATGTAAATACATATATGTATGTTATTTTTATTCTATTTTTTTATCATTTCCACACTCTTTTCCTCTGGAATAAAAAAAATATATAAAAAAGAAGGAGTTCTCCCTCTCTCTCCCTATCTCCCTCCCATACATGTTACCATATTCTCATTTCTATTATTCTTAGTATCTATCTTCTTTAATTTGTGTTATTGTTATTGTCTCGTGTGTGCATGTGTCTGTGAGGGCGTATATGAGTATATGTGAAGCGAAAAGAAAGATTCCAATCCGGTCTTTTGAAGCTCGTGAAATGAAGGAAGGTCGCTTTGCAGCGCCGCGCGTTCGTTCCGTCCTCATCCTGTTGAGGAAACCCATCACCGGCACCTCCTAATAAGCTCTTCTCATCCTTTTTTTTACTTTCATTCAGTCTATTAGTCCTTTGCATGCATCATACATCATCTGTGCCATACCTTTCTCCTCGAGAAGGCCTGGCTTGTGAATATCTTTGCATTTGTCCCATTGTCATTTTATCCATCACCCTTTGGTCCAAAAGGGGTTTCAGAAACAACACCAACCAGGTGCGTCATCGTGTATGATTTCGTCGTTGCTTAGCATATGAGATTGATGCTACACTATCTTTGTTCTGACTTTGTTGCTCTTCCCTCGTCTGATCTTTTGCAAGGGTAATCCAAAGGAAGAGGAGGAGGAGCTTACGGAATCCCCCAGTCCAAAGATGAAAAGCAATCGCTCCCCCCTATTCTGAGGTACTCGACCGTCACCTTTCTTGTTTCCATCTTCTTCGCTCTCCGACTTTCATTAGTTGTTATTGAGCTTTTGCCCCTCTCCCTCTCTATTTGCTTTCTAAACAACAAACAAAAAAGAATCTTTCACTCAATGTATTTTCTTAGCAATCTTTAATATCTGTATTATTCTACTTTATACCCCACTATATCTCTTTATTTTCTTATATCTCGATTCTTCTCACCATTTTCTCCCACCTCTTTAAAAGACATAAAAGAATAAAAAATCAATAAACGCAACAAAAATGAAAACCAAAAACAACAATGAAAAATTAAAACAAACCAAAAGAAAGAATAACAAACTCGGGGTAACCAAGGAAGGCCCTCTTCGTCGGCCGGCCGAAAGAAGAGGAAGAGAGGACCCGCACTGCTCCCGCTCCGGCGGCAAACGCGATCAAAACACTTCCTGTGGGGTTCTCAGCCCCTGGCGATCACATTTCCCCTCCCCATTTCTTTTCTGTTCAAACCCCGTTGACGGAACCAGTTCCTCGCGGTGGTCTTCTTTTTCTGTCCTTTTGTTCAAACCCCGATCAAGGAATCCGTTCCTCACGGTGGTTTTATCTAACTGGTGTGGTGGGTCACCTCCCGCGACCGTTTCTATTCCAGTAATTTAATTTCTGCACTCTAACATCCTAACCCCTAACTGTTTAATTTTAGCATTCCCCTATCATCGCCTTAAAACCCCGTGGAGAGTCACATCTCATGGCGGTTTATTTAATCCCCTTTTCATTTGTTCTAACCCCGATCAAGGAATCCGTTCCTCGCGGTGGTTCTATTTTTATCATTTTGTTCTAACCCCGATCAAGGAACTCGTTCCTCACGGTGGTTCTATTTTTCTGTCCTTTCGTTCCAACCCCGATCAAGGAATCCGTTCCTCGCGGTGGTTTCATTTTCTGTCCTTTCGTTCCAACCTTGATCAAGGAACCTGTTCCTCGCGGTGGTTTCATTTCCTGTACTTTCGTTCCAACCCCGATCAAGGAACTCGTTCCTCGCGGCGGTTTTTACTTTCTGTATTTTGTTCGAACCCCGTTGACGGAACCAGTTCCTCATGGCGGTTTTTATCTAACTGGTGCGGTGGGTCACCTCCCGCGACCATTTACATTTCAGTAATTTAATTTCTGCACTCTAACATCCTAACCCCTAACCATTCAATTTCAGCATTCCCCTATCACCGCCTTAAAATCCCGCGGAGAGTGACATCTCGCGGCGGTTTACTTGATCCCTTTTTCATTTCTTGTTATATATATTTATATTATAATAAAAATCTTGCAAAGGCCAATGTCTCGCGGTGGTATGTATATATACTCATATTTATTATCTATATTGCAATAAAAACCCCGTAAGGCCAATGTCTAGCAGTGGTTTCTACATACATGTTCATCACTGCTGATATTGCTATATTGCTGTTAAAACCCCGCAATGACCAATGTCCTGCGATGGTATGCTTTTGCTCATATTGTTCTTATAATTGTCTGAGGAGTGATAAATCATTACAAATTATGAGTCTACGTATCTCTCAATTTCCATTACGTGGGTTCTCAGACTCCTCGGTATATGAAAAGCTGCTCGCGGAACGGTAGGTCATGCTTATCGGGAAGGGGTCAGTTTGCACGAGAGGGTCTTCGGGTCCCTATCTCCACCACGTACCGGAGTCTGGTAAGTCTAGATCTTCAGTGTCACCACTGTTGTCTCATCTGTAGGTCTAGCATCTCGCCCACCATTCGTCTCCCTCTTTCACCCTGTGATCTTCCTCGTACTACCTTGTAATCCTTCCTCTCGTCCCGTTTCCTTCTTCTCTCCCCTCGTCACGTTTCTCTCTTTCTCTCTCTCTAACCGTTTCTGAACGTTCACTGGAGTCTGATCCCGTCTATGTCTTCAGTGTAATCCTTCCTCTCTCATCCCCTTCCCTCGTCGTCGTCCCGTTATCTCTCCCTTCTCTCCTTTTTGGGCATGATCCCGTCGTCCACATCTGTTGGCAATCATGGTGGGACCTGCTTTTTGCTTTTTTTGGTTACCCACAAACTTTCGGCACCCACGTGTGCCCTTCCTCTTGACACCCACGTGTGTCCCTCCTCTCGGCACCCACGTGTGCCCTTCCCTATTGCGCCCACGTACGCCCACTCCCCTCGTGCACCTCGTGCACTCCCCCCAGTCCTTTGTGGTTACTTTAGAGGTCAACGTTGTCTCGTGCACCTCGTGCACTCCTCCTCCATTTGGCACCCACGTGTGCCCCCTTCACTCGGCACCCACGTGTGCCCTCCTCTACTTGGCACCCACGTGTGTCCTTCCTTATTACGCCCGCGTGCGCTACGTCATCCCCCTTTGTGCACCACGTGCACTCTCATAGTCCCTTTCTGTACGTGTCTTGGAAAGAAGAACGGTCATATCCTACTTTATCTGTTTATTGTTTTATATCTCTGTTATATCACTGTTATATCTGTTGTATTTTTGTGTAGATCTCTATTTTATTTGTGTTCATTCCTGTTCTATTTGTGTTATATAATTCAGCACTGCATTGCATATCATCTTCCCTTATTTTATCTTTATTTTTATTTTTATTTCTAAGGATCACCCTTTCTCGGTGAAGGAAGGACTCTCCGTTGGGAATTCCTCTCGACGGACTAGGATCTCTCCATCGGGACCTCCGTAAGTCCCTGACATTGAAGGATTCCCTCTTCGTTCACTGGGCTGGTTGTACCACTGAAGTTCCCTGGAGATAGTCAACCCATTCGTGGTGAGTCGAGTGTCCTTAGATGACACGGCAGAAACCGATATTGTAACTAAGATATCCCCTATTGTGTGAGCATTATATTGAAAAAAATAGAAAAATAATAATAAAAGAAAAATAAAAAAGAGGACGTAAAGCATCAACTTGTGTGTTAACCTCTGTCATTTGTTTGTTGTTGTATGTTATTACGTTCCGAAAAAGTTCTGACCTAGGATGGCTCAACACCATCACAATGCTTTCGAGGCCGAGGTCTTCAGCTATGAACCCCAAATGCATGACCTAGGTCGTGACTCTTATGGAGAGTATAACCCGGACTAGGGCTACTAAGGCGAGCCAGGGGTCCGTGCCATGGATGTTGGTCCGTCTTATCAGTCTCCACATGAAGTACATGCCATTGTCGGGGGAGCTTCCTCCTCCATTAGTGCTCCATATGCCATAGATGTCCTAGCTCCTCACATCGATTCCCTTACCCCTCAACAACTTGAAGCCATCCAGGCTGTCATTAAGAGGGGTTCTACTTCTACCTCTCCCCTAGGTCATCCATGCGCCATAGGTGGTCCTCGTGCTGCTCCTTTTCAGGGCCACATGGGTCAACCACCTCCCTCATTTCAGCATCCCTCATGGCCCCAAAATCTAGCTATACCTCGTACCCCGGATCGGCCGGGTCATTCAATGGGCACACCTCACTCCATTTCTCCTTCACGGCCTTCATGTCAAGCTGCCCCTCCAGAGTCTCAAAGTCAACTCTCAACTTCACAAGTCACACCTCTCCAACGAGCTATCATTGATAAAATTGATCAAATGGAGGAACAATTAAAGAGGATCGCGAGTCTGTGACCTCTTCCAACTCCTTCTCAAGTCAACCCCCTTCACGCAAAAATTGTTGAAATAGATAAGGAGTGGAAGAAGGCAAGATATGAGTATGAGCAAGAGCTTCTTTCAAGTCGTTACGATCAAATGGATGTCGTCTACCCATCACCCGTTTACCACACTAATTCATACGGCCCTCCGTCTCCACATCCATATTCATATACGCAAAATCCTCCATACCAATGCACGTCACCTCACCTCATCAATACGCCTCCATCACAGCATCCATTTGAACCTAATAATTATGAGGAATTGCAAATGGCACCTGATCACATCTACGAAAATTTTGAAGATTTACCCACTCTGAGGTTTCTTCGTTCCTTCCCTCTCCCACCACCACCAGAAGACTCCCCTGCTCAGGACGAAGTCACTGACCCAACCCCTACCTATGAAACATCATGGTATTATGACGATGGGTCCATGCTCCAGCAACCTACGTCAACGTATCATGAGTCTCCTACTGATTCTATCCCTATCTATGAGACATCATGGCATTATGATGATGGGTCCATGCACCAGCAACCCACATCAATATACCATGAGTCAACCACTGATTCTACCCTTACCTATGAAACCACCTGGTGTTATGATGACGGGCTTACACCCCAACAACCCGAATCAATGCACCATGAATCGCCTTCTATCCTTAACCCCCCACGTATCACCCATTTGCTACGTACCATGCCTTCTACTTTTACCCCTTCGATCGCACAATTAACCCTCGCACCATTGGCTTCCACTGAGCCTTCTGTTAATCCTTGTCCTCAACCAAGTAATCCTCCATTGTCTCCACCTAAAACCTCCGCTAGCCTTGTATCACTAAACTCAACCACTCTAACTCCTCCACTCAACCCCTTACCTAAACCCGTGATTAACCCTGAGCAGGGCCCATTGATTTTTGCATCCGAGCTAACCTTGTCTCCTCCCGAGCACAAGGAGAAGCTCGCCGTGTTTCAACCCTCACTTACTCTTTCCACAACCCTTTCCACCGAACCTCTATTACCCGCTGAGCCTGTTGTCTCCATCTCGCCTCCATCACTTAAGGCCTCCACCATCCCTATAACTTCAAACCCAACCCCTCTTACTCCTCCATTTGGCTCCTCACCCAAATCCGTGGCTAATCCTGAGCAGGGCCCATCTATTTTTGCACCCGAGCCAACCTCGTCTGCTCCTGAGTAGGAGGAGAAACTCGTTGTGTTTCAATATTTGCCTACCCTTTTTACAACCCCTTCCATTGAACCTCCATTACCCATTGATCATGTTGTCTCCGACTCATCTCCTTCCATCACCTCTCGGAGTGGGTGTACTATTACAAATACACGTTCCAAAGATGATGATCAAGAACCAGACAAGAAGAATTCGGTTACGGCTATGCCATTTAAAATTCAAGATTTTATATGCCGAATGTCGATTCGCGTTCTTGTGCCGGTTATTGTTGAGCAGCCCGAATCTCCATCTCTACCAATGTCCATCAAGAAGGACTCTCAGGAATTGGTGCTAAGTAAATCAAGGGCCAAAACAATAACGATCACGTTACTCATTGGCCAACATACTTTCAAGGCCCTTATTACCCCTTGTTCGGTCATAGTCCAAATGGCCAATCAAAAGAAGGGTTTCTCCTCATGCATAGTGATGACATGTTCTACTACTGAGGAGATGATGAATTTTATGCTCAGAGGTGGGTCAGGCCGCTCTTTATTGGAAGCTTTTGACGTTTTGTCTACTCCTTACCAACTTCCATACAAGAGGCGGCCGCCTATGCTACCAAGCATGTTCACACATGATATTCCCACGCCCTTGAGTAGTGCATCAAATAAGAAGCTCCTTACGCCGAAGGTCAAATTCTCAATGATAGATGCCATTTATTTATCAAGGGAGTTATTTCTCAAGGAGCTATTCCATGTCAAGATCTCTACACAAGTGGAACTCTCAAACTTTCGTTATCATTATTTGCCAAGAGAGTTACCGTTCGTTTTCGAACGTCCAAGGGATCTTGTTACATCAAATGAGAGCCTGTGGGCTCTGACCGCATCGATTGAACCGATTGGTCAGAGAAGGATGAGGCCATCTTTTGAAGCACATAATTGGAGAGAGTGGCCTACGAAGCCAAGAGGTAAAGAAATCATATTGAAGGTTGAGAGGTCGCCCTGTGAGAGAGTATCCACTAGGAAGAAGGGAAAGCATAAAGTGGAGCTTAAGAGTGATAAATCCCATGTGGAGGAGCCATCATGTAGCTCATCTACTGCATACCCCATTCAATCACTGCTTGTGCTGTTATTCATCTTCTTTTTATGGGCAATCCGTTAGCTGAGAGGACGCTTCCCATCATCTAGATCTACGCAATCAAGCTCCTCTTCTTCTCTAGGGTCTTTGGACCCTCACATTCATCCCCCTCGGAACCTCCGGACCCTTACCTTCCACCTTTTCCGGAATCTCCGGACCCCTATATTCATCCCCGTTCGGAACCTCCCGACCCCTCCATATTTAATTCCATATCTTTATCGATCTCTCATCCACGTTTGGGACTTGTGGACCCCGCTCTGTTTAGTTCCTTGTCTTTATCCTACCCTCACATTCCACCCCGTCCGGAACCTCCGGACCCCTCCATGTTTAATTCCTTATCTTTATCTGTCTCTCATCTCCCTCCGGAACCTCCGGACCCCTCCCCATTTAATTCCATCTTTTTATCCATCCCTCATCAGCATCTCCGTCCGGAACCTCCGGACCCCGCTCTGTTTAGTTCCATGTTTTTATCCTACCCTTATATTTCACCCCCTCCGGAACCTCCAGACCCTTACCTTCTACCTCGTCCGGAATCTCCGGACCCCTATATTCATCCCCGTCCGGAACCTCCGACCCCTCCCTATTTAATTCCATCTTTTTATCCATCCCTCATCATCGTCTCCGTCCGGAACCTCTGGACCCCGCTCTGTTTAGTTCCGTGTTTTTATCCTACCCTTATATTTCACCTCCTCCGGAATCTGCGGACCCTTACCTTCCACCTCGTCCGGAATCTCCGGACCCCCATTTTCATATTCCTCCGGAACCTCCGGACCCCTCTCTCTTTAATTTGTTGTGCCCCTGTGTGATTTTGATGATGGCTGACACACCATGAGTCACACTGATTTGATGATGGCTGACACACCATGAGTCACACTGAGGTGTGCTAGTTAATTTAGATGACTGTTTGACTGTTTGAATATCTGATTGTTTGCTTGAATAGCTAATTCATGAATATGGCTAGAATGGGTTAACGGAGTAGCTAATTGTTCATGCAGTGCGTTGACGCAGTTGGCTAGTTTGGGTTGACGCATAGGCTGTCTGTTCACTAGCTGCGTTGACGTTTCAAGGACACTGCGTTGACGCAGTAGTTGCTGGTTTACTTACTGCGTTGACGCAGTGGATCAGCTGGGTTGGCGCCATGTTGCTTTGTCTATTTTTTGTATGGATGTCTATACATTGCACAGCATCCTCCAAGTCTATACATCGCTCAATCCTTCAGCTTCCAACGTCAAGTCTGTACAGCATGAACAGTGCGTCTTCTTCTCCAACTCTATACATCGCTCGCTCTATCAGCCTTTCATCACAGAGTCTGTACACTGTCTCTTTGCTCAAGCATCACTTCGAGAAGTCTGTACAGCGTTCAAGCCTATACATCGGTTGCTTTGAATCTGGATGATCAAGTCTGCACATTGGGGGCTTTTTCCTACGTTTGGCCAAGTCTATACATTCATAGCTTTTCCCTACGTTCTGGCCAAGTCTATACAGCCTCATCTTTACCTTCGTTCCAAGCCAAAGTCTACACATTCGTTTCATTGGGCAAAGTCTATACATCGTGGCCTTGAACTTTCAAGTCTGTACACTCTTTATTTCAAAGTCTGTACATTGTTGCCTTGAAGCCGTTCCAAGTCTATACAACGCCCAAGTCTGAACAGCCATTAGTGAACCCTCCAAGTCTATACATCCAGTTGAATGCAAAGCCTACACATCGCCTCACATCTTACAAGTCTATACATTGGCGATTGGGCATCCAAGTCTGTACATTGGCCTTCAAGCGTTTCAACTCTATACATTGCTGCTTTGACCAACTCTGTACATCCGGTTGCCTGACTTCTGTTTCAAAGTCTACACATTCATTGTTAAGGCAAGTCTATACATTGGCTCAGACTTACCAAGTCTGTACACAGCCTTTGGGTTTCAAGTCTATACACTCCCTCGTTACTAAAGTCTGCACACTCACTATTTCATCAAGTCTATACAGACTTAGCGAAAGCTCAGCAAGTCTGTACATTGGTTTGTCTGGCACGTTAACATCAAGTCTGTACACTGGTTTCTCTGGCACGTTAACACTAAGTCTATACACTCAGGTTGCTGAAGGTTTTCAAGTATGTACACTACATGCTCACTCAACTAAGTCTATACACTCGTTCGCTAACACAAAGTCTATACAATCGTCTTTGAGCATCAAAGCATGTACAGCCTGGCTGCCTTCATGAGTTCTGTGCCTTTAGTGCGTTGACGCACTTGGCTGACTACGTAGACGTAATTGTGCGTCTTTCGCTTTCTGTCTTGTTCACTGCGTCGACGCTGACACAGGATGCGTTGACGCATTGGCCAGTTGCCAAGGGCGTGAGCATCTCGCTTGAGGAGCTGAGGCGACGCTGCACGATGGAAGCGTTGACGCCTTGGGCTGATGTCCTCACGAAGTCTGTACAGTCAGTTAAACTTTCAAGTCTATACATCATCTGATATCTTCTTATGACTGTGTGACAGGTACTACTCGTGAAGCCTATGAAATGCACGTGATCCGAGGTTGCCACCTGGCACGTGATCCGATAAAAACGCCCTAAATGCTGCAGCTATAAATATTCAGCCGCCCCCATCTGAAGACGGAAGAGGAGAGAAGATAAGAAAGGAAGATCGAAACGTAGAGAGTGCCTCTACGATACAAAGTATAGAGAAGAAGATGGAAAGATAGTGAGCCATCAAGAAAAGCTGAAGAGCAGAGAGTGCCTCCACCAATAGAGAGGGAGAGCCTGCGAAAGAGAAGAAAAAGAAGTGTGAGAAGAAGAGAGAGCTAGAGCAAAGGAAGCCTCAACTGAAGATCAGTTCTTGCTGGACCGTGGATCAAATCCAGGCCAGCCTGCTCCTGCGAGAGCCTTTGTGCATTTCATTTTTCCAGCCTACTGTTGCTGCATTTTGTTTTTCTTTTCAACTATTCTCTAGTTGTTCCTCCGATTTTCTTGTGTGAGGTCGGGTTCCCTCCGGTGTGGAGGAAGAGAGACTTGCGTCTCTGGTTGCCTTTGACAGGGTGTCATCGGTTGTTTCCCTCCGGGTTGGAAGAAAGGAGATTTATCTCCGATTCTGGTCTTGTAGGTTCGAGTCCAGGTGTCCCTCCGGTTGAGAGGTAGAGAGGTCCGAGACCTCTCGTTTGCAGGTGACTAGGGGTCACTTGTGCTGCCCTCTAGGTTTCAGAGGAAGAGAGACTTGGGTCTCTAGGTTCCCCTCCGGTTTGGAGGAAGGGAGGATTGGTCCTCCGGTTCTAGTCTTGTGGGTTGCAAGACTAGGTGTTCCCTCCGGTTTGGAGGAAGAGAGACTGTGTGTCTCTGGTTTCCAAGTGGCTGGGAGTCACTTGGGGTGTCCCTCCGGTTGGGAGGAAGAGGGGAGGTTGTTCCCCTGGTCAAGTTGTTTGGCAGTAGTTGTTGCAGACTGAGTCTGCTGTGCTAGTGTTACTAGTGGAAGCCTCACTCCGGTTGGGAGTGAGGGGTGGACGTAGGTCTTTGGACCGAACCACCTAAAAATCTCTTGAGCAGTGGTTTATTTGTGTGTTTTGCTTCCGCTAGATGATTGATTAGGAGCGCTCCATGTGTCTCTTCATTTGTTCAATTGAGTTAGTTTCTATTCTGGTATTGTGTTTAGCTTCCAATGTTTTAATTGGGTGATATTCCTAGCAGGATACATTCACCCCCCCTCTGTATCCAGGGCTTGCACCCTAACAATTGGTATCAGAGCAGTTACTGCTTCAAGATCCAACGATCTGCAGTGATCCCCGTGCTTCTCGGTGCTTATTCCGGTTTGCTGCTCCTTGATTTTTTGTCTATTTGATCATAGCCTACAAATGGCTCTTCCACTGGTTTTCAATGGGTCTAACTTTGATTCATGGTTCAGTAGTTTGCGTAACTACGTCAATCTAGATAATCTCGATTTGTGGAAGTTAATTACTCATGGTCCTCATAGGTTACCACGAAAAGAGGCCAAATGGACTGATCGTCATAGATCAATGCATAGAGAAAATCAGAAAGCTATAAATCTGATAAAAGCATCCATTAACAAGGCCTTGCACTTTTGCCTTCATGATTGCAGGTCTGCTAGGGATATTCTGGACAAAATGAAACTAACTTGCAGAACAGGGAAGGAAAACTGCATGATGGCTGATGGGAGCGACCATAGCAGCAGCCACAGTGATAAAGAAGAGAACGAAGTTCAGGTAAATCCCTTTGTAGACTATACCTTAGATGATTGGGTAGATGCTTATTCCAAGCTGTTAAGATCTAGCAATAATTTGAGCAAGAAAAATAGATCTATGAAAAAACAGTTAGATAGGTTTGAGAATTCTAAACTTACTGATGCGGACAGTGATACTCTGAAAATTGAAAATCAGATATTTAGAAGACAGCTGACTGATCTTGATTCTATTACTTCAGATCTGGAATATCGGAAATCTGAAAATGCTAGACTCAAAAAACAAACTGAGGAATCTGGATCTAAATCAGTGAGCCTTGAAAATGAAAATAGATTGATTTCTGAGACCTTGGAGACTATCAGAATAGAAAACTCAGAACTTCAGAAAAGGCTTGAAAATCTTCAATCTGAAGATGAACAAGAAGTGTATAGTGAATGTCAGACCTCCTTAAGTGTTTTGAAATTTGATGATGAAATCTTGGAACAAAATGGTAAAATGAGACAGGAGATCTGCAAGCTAAAACAGTTAAATATAGCTATGTCTGAGAGACTTATCACTCTTGAAAAAGGGAAGAGTGTTAGCCTGGATAGCTCTGATGAGCTAATGAAAGCTGAACAGAAAATTGAAAGTCTTAGGACCGTTAATCAAATGTTGAAAGAAGATGTTGTTTGCTATAAAAAGAAAGCTGATGAATATGAAATCCATGTATCAAAGCTTGGATTAGAAGTTACAGAATTGAGGAAATCTCTTGAGAAATTTGTCAGTGGAAAAGAAAATCTTGATAAAATTCTTGGATCTAAAGTGAATCTCCAAAGAGAGGGTTTGGGCTACAAACCAATAAATAAAAAGAGCTTTGAAAGTAAGCTTCAAACTTCATTAGCGAGTAGCTCTAAGTCTGGCAGCACATCGAATGTGCCTATTTTTGAATTTAGTGCTAAGAAGAATCAAAATTCCACCGACAGCCCTAAGTCTGAGAAACAAGTTCAAAAATAGAAAAAGACTGTTCATGCTCAGAACAAAGATTCAAGGAACTCTCATGATAAAACTGAGAATGCTGTGCCTAAATTGAACAAACACATTCATGGAAATAAAAAGAAAATTTCATGCCATTACTGTCATAGGTTTGGTCACTTGATGCATGAATGTAAATTGATGGAACAGGATGATAGAATGCATGCTAGGAAGTACAATGACAAAAACAGTCCTGTTGAACAGAAAAGAAAAAGTCATTGTTATCATTGTGGAAAAATAGGTCATGTTAGTGAACAATGTTGGTTTGCCAAAGGTAAAGGCAAATATTTTTCGAACTCTAATCATGTCAATTTGTATGAAAATCAGCATGTCTTTAAAAGGAACAAAAATGGGTCCAGGGGCCAACACATGGTGTGTTCCACCTGCAGCAAGTCAGGCCATAGGGCGGTTGACTGATGGCTTAATGTTGGTAGAAGAAATTCCATCTTCTGCTATCACTGTGGGAAACCTGGCCATACAATCAAAGACTACTGGCATTCTCAGAGAAAGAAGGTCAACTCTAAATTTGTTAAACAAAGTGTGTTTGGTAGGAACAAATCTGTTCAAACAAGAAAATCCCTCACATGCTTTGAGTGTGGAAAGCAAGGTCACAAGGTGACTGATTGCTGGTTTTCTGACCATCTGAAACAAAGTGGTGGTAAAAACAGAAACATTCATGCTCATGAATTTAGCACACCTGCTTACATGCATAGTAATAAATTCAGACCGAGTGGTTCATGTGATTATTGTGGTCGGTCTGGACATTCCATGCCTAGTTGCTATATGAAAAAGCATGATGATATGATGGCTCAGAAGCTTTAGAAAACATCCCATCAAAATGCCACTAACCCTGTAGGACCCAAGTAAACTTGGGTACCAAAATGTGCCAAGTGAGAAATTTTTTGCAGGTGTGTCTTGGGAACGAGAAATAAAAGGGGCAAATAAACCAAGACACCCTAAAAAGGTAAACCCCACTCATGCACTTCTCAGGTAAGGTTCTTGACTTTTCAATGAGTCTGCTTAGATGGCATTAAGTATATAGATAGATTTGTCAATTAGTGGTTTAAACATGCATGTTTGCATTTCCATGCAATAGTTGTTGCGTCTGGATATACTCATTCTGTGACTGCATATATCTAGAATTCATGACTCATGAATGATTTTCAAATGTTTTGAATGTATACCGTCAGGGGGAGCTGCACTGCATATCATGCACATGTGACTAGTCTAATACCCTTCAGGGTCTTCATGCCCTTCATGAGTAGTTAATGCATCTAATTGCATCTTAGAGTGGCATCATTTAATCATGAAATTTTTCAAAAGAAAAGGGAGGGTTTCAGTTTATGCATTTAGTGAGGGGGAGATTTTCTCATTATTCATTCATGTAATTGCATTGACCATCATACCTCTCATCAAAGCTCATGTCTGATGACTAATACTCACCTTCCTGTTTGAACTGCAATCTTGATAAACTCCTTGGTGATTGTGAAATGCATTGTATTTTAGCCTCTTGCTTCAACTCTTGTCAGCCATTGTCACTCATACTATCAATTGGTATCCATTGGCATTTGTTGACTTGGCTATACCTGAAAAATGCTCTTGCCTTCCTTGAAGTCCCAGAAAGATTTCTCTGCGCATATCTTGATCATAAATCCGAAAACATTTTTTTTAAGGAAATTTCTATCATATAGGACTATGAATGTCTGAAGCTTTCAGTCGGTTGAAGTTTTATGTATTTCTTGTGTTTACTTATGAATTCTTCTTGGAAATATCTGAGTTAGTCTTAATAAACTTTAACCAACCCTTTCATGTTGTGTATTTTAAACTCTTCTGAAATCTGAAATTCTGAAATCATGATTTTCCTTGACTGATTTGTATGGAAATATGTATTGTTTTTAAACATCAGGGAATATGGATTATGTCAATTACCAAATCTTGTCAGAGCAATGTCTTTGGTCACTGAGAAACACATCTCATTCATCAAAGAAATGAATTGAGATATGTCATGAAGTGCCATAGTTAACTCTGCTTAAATATGTTGATTAAAAATCTGGCAGAGCAATGGCAAGCACACTGAGAAATACAAGTCCCTCATCAAAGAAATGAGTTTCAGTGTGTCATGAGGTGTAAATGCTATCTCTGTTCTTAAGAAGCATGACAGTTAGTCCTTCCAAGCGCTTAGGGATACTTGCGTCTAAACAACGTGTATCCTCCAGTTGTAAGGATGTACTTAACTTAATTGCTCCTGAATATTGTTGTTAAAAATTCGTTGCATATCTAGCATATCATCTGAAATTGTTTGGAAAAGAATCTTCTTTCAATAGAAACTTTGACAGAAATAAATGATTTCTTGTTTGTTTATCCTCAATACTATCGATTGCATCTCTTGAGGAAATCCTTGAAATTAAGTGAGTAAGAATGAAGAAGGTTAAAAAGGTCTCTCAATATGAAAACTTGGTTCACTTGTTATTAAGAAAACTGATTTCAGATATGAGTAGAAAAAGCTCATGTTCAAACCTTGCATACATAAAATTCTGATCTGGTTTGTCAACGTAGGTTCATTCATAGGTTTCTATGATGGAAAAGTCTGTAATCATCTGTTTAAATCAGATTTATGAAATTTGATATCCCATTGAAAATCTTTCTCATTCTTTCTGAATTCCTTTTTACTCTCTCATATTGGACTCCAGTCGTTCAGACCAAACTGACTGATTCATTTGCACTCAGTTCTATCAATTTGTCCCAACTGTTGACTTCCACTCATGTCTTGGACCTGCATAAGCATGGTGGATGCATAAGGGTTGTATGACTAAGGGGGAGCTAGTCAAACTAATTGCATAACATGCCTTTCAGGTTTTGACTCATGCATAGTTCTCATACCCTATATGAATTGTCAATGAATGTGCATTCATATAGTTAATTGCACTCATATAGTTAATTTTCAATGTTGTTTTTGCTAAGATGACCTTATGTTCTGATGCATAACTCCTTGTGTGCTTGCTGCTATGCTCCACTTCGTTAGGGGAAATTTGTTATGTCAGAAACTTTCAATTGGTGTCAAAAAATAGCTGCTCTTTCAATAATTCCAAAAAAAAAGGGAGACTTGATTCATGCATTTTATTGAGCTCCTAACTCTTTACATGATTGAGTTCTTCATAATTCAGTGCTCCTGTGTGATTGAAAATATGACATATCTACAGGGGGAGAAGCTCTTGAAAGGATACATTTGGAAGATAGATGTCACACTCCAAAGGGAAGTATAACATTCTTGTGCTTTACTGAATTGTTTCCCTATTTCATTTTTTTTTTATGAAGGCAAAGGGGGAGAAGAATCTAATCTGAGTCAGTGTAACTCATAGTGTTTCCATCATCAAAAAGGGGGAGATTGTTGTGCCCCTGTGTGGTTTTGATGATGGCTGACACACCATGAGTCACACTGATTTGATGATGGCTGACACACCATGAGTCACACTGAGGTGTGCCAGTTAATTTAGATGACTGTTTGACTGCTTGAATATCTGATTGTTTGCTTGAATAGCTAATTCATGAATATGGCTAGATTGGGTTAACGGAGTAGCTAATTGTTCATGCAGTGCATTGACGCAGTTGGCTAGTTTCGGTTGACCCATAGGCTGTCTATTCACTAGCTGCGTTGACGTTTCAAGGACACTGCGTTGACGCAGTAGTTGCTGGTTTACTTGCTGCGTTGACGCAGTGGATCAGCTGGGTTGACGCCATGCTGCTTTGTCTATTTTTTGTATGGATGTCTATACATTGCACAGCATCCTCCAAGTCTATACATCGCTCAATCCTTCAGCTTCCAACGTCAAGTCTGTACAGCGTGAACCGTGCATCTTCTTCTCCAACTCTATACATTGCTCGCTCTATCAGCCTTTAATCACAGAGTCTGTACACTGTCTCTTTACTCAAGCATCACTTCGAGAAGTATGTACAGCATTCAAGCTTATACATCGGTTGCTTTGAATCTGGATGATCAAGTCTGCACAGTGGGGGCTTTTTCCTACGTTTGGCCAAGTCTATACATTCATAGCTTTTCCCTACGTTCTGGCCAAGTCTATACAGCCTCATCTTTACCTTCGTTCCAAGCCAAAGTCTACACATTCGTTTCATTGGGCAAAGTCTATACATCGTGGCCTTGAACTTTCAAGTCTGTACACTCTTTATTTCAAAGTCTGTACATTGTTGCCTTGAAGCCGTTCCAAGCCTATACAACGCCCAAGTCTGAACAGCCATCAGTGAACCCTCCAAGTCTATACATCCAGTTGAACGCAAAGCCTACACATCGCCTCACATCTTACAAGTCTATACATTGGCGATTGGGCATCCAAGTCTGTACATTGGCCTTCAAGCGTTTCAACTCTATACATTGCTGCTTTGACCAACTCTGTACATCCGGTTGCTGACTTCTGTTTCAAAGCCTACACATTCATTGTTAAGGCAAGTCTATACATTGGCTCAGACTTACCAAGTCTGCACACAACCTTTGGGTTTCAAGTCTATACACTCCCTCGTTACTAAAGTCTGCACACTCACTATTTCATCAAGTCTATACAGACTTAGCGAAAGCTCAGCAAGTCTGTACACTGGTTTGTCTGGCACGTTAACATCAAGTCTGTACACTGGTTTCTCTGGCACGTTAACACTAAGTCTATACACTTAGGTTGCTGAAGGTTTTCAAGTATGTACACTACATGCTCACTCAACTAAGTCTATACACTCATTCGCTAACACAAAGTCTATACAATCGTCTTTGAGCATCAAAGCCTGTACAGCCTGGCTGCCTTCATGAGTTCTGTGCCTTTAGTGCGTTGACGCACTTGGCTGACTGCGTAGACGCAATTGTGCATCTTTCGCTTTCTGTCTTGTTCACTACGTCGACGCTGACACAGGATGCGTTGAGGCATTGGCCAGTTGTCAAGGGCGTGAGCATCTCGCTTGAGGAGCTGAGGCGACGCTGCACGATGGAAGCGTTGACGCCTTGGGCTGATGTCCTCACGAAGTCTGTACACTCAGTTAAACTTTCAAGTCTATACATCATCTGATATCTTCTTATGACTGTGTGACAAGTACTGCTCGTGAAGCCTATGAAATGCACGTGATACGAGGTTGCCACTTGGCACGTGATCCGATGAAAACGCCCTAAATGCTGTAGCTATAAATATTTAGCCGCCTCCATCTGAAGACGGAAGAGGAAGAGAAGATAAGAAAGGAAGATCGAAACGCAGAGAGTGCCTCGACGATACAGAGTATAGAGAAGAAGATGGAAAGATAGTAAGCCATCAAGAAAAGCTGAAGAGCAGAGAGTGCCTCCACGAAGAGAGAGGGAGAGCCTGCGAAAGAGAAGAAAAAGAATAGTGAGAAGAAGAGAGAGCTAGAGCAAAGGAAGCCTCAACTGAAGATCAGTTCTTGCTAGACCGTGGATCAAATCGAGGCCAGCCTGCTCCTGCGAGAGCCTTTGTGCATTTCATTTTTCCAGCCTACTGTTGCTGCGTTTTTTTTTTCTTTTCAACTATTCTCTAGTTGTTCCTCCGATTCTCTTGTGTGAGGTTGGGTTCCCTCTGGTGTGGAGGAAGAGAGACTTGCGTCTCTGGTTGCCTTTGACAGGGTGTCATCAGTTGTTTCCCTCCGGGTTGGAGGAAGGGAGATTTATCTCCGGTTCTGGTCTTGTAGGTTCGAGTCCACGGGTCCCTCCGGTTGGAAGGTAGAGAGGTCCGAGTCCTCTCGTTTGCAGGTGACTAGG
Source organism: Amorphophallus konjac (assembly GCA_022559845.1). Taxonomy (NCBI): domain Eukaryota; kingdom Viridiplantae; phylum Streptophyta; class Magnoliopsida; order Alismatales; family Araceae; genus Amorphophallus; species Amorphophallus konjac. The sequence goes on along the minus strand of CM040125.1, from coordinate 166,894,471 downwards.
GGTCACTTGTGCTGCCCTCTGGGTTTCAGAGGAAGAGAGACTTGGGTCTCTAGGTTCCCCTCCAGTTTGGAGGAAGGGAGGATTGGTCCTGCAGTTCTAGTCTTGTGGGTTGCAAGACTAGGTGTTCCCCCCGGTTTGGAGGAAGAGAGACTGTGTGTCTCTGGTTTCCAAGTGGCTGGGAGTCACTTGGGGTGTCCCTCCGGTTGGGAGGAAGAGGGGAGGTTGTTCCCCTGGTCAAGCTGTTTGGCAGCAGTTGTTGCAGACTGAGTCTGCTGTGCTAGTGTTACTAGTGGAAGCCTCACTCCGGTTGGGAGTGAGGGGTGGACGTAGGTCTTTGGACCGAACCACCTAAAAATCTCTTGAGCAATGGTTTATTTGTGTGTTTTGCTTCCGCTAGATGATTGATTAGGAGCGCTCCAAGTGTCTCTTCATTTGTTCAATTGAGTTAGTTTCTATTATGGTATTGTGTTTAGCTTCCAAAGTTTTAATTGGGTGATATTCCTAGCAGGATACATTCACCCCCCCCTCTGTATCCAGGGCTTGCACCCTAACATAATTCCATATCTTTATCCACCTCTCATCCCTGTCCGGAACCTCCAAACCCCTCTTTATTTAATTCTCTACCTTTATCTTTCTACCCTCACATTCAACCCCCTCCGGAGCCTCCGGACTCTTACCTTCCACCTCGTCTGGAATCTTCGGACCCCTATATTCATCCCCGTCCGGAGCCTCCGGACCCCTCTTTGCTTAGTTCTTTGTCTTCATCCATCCTTCATTCACCCCGTCCGGAACCTCCGGACCCCTCCATGTTTAATTCCTTATCTTTATCGGTCTCTCATCTCCCTCCGGAACCTCCAGATTTCTCATATCATTCTCCATCTCTCTCAGGGCATCGCACCCTTCCTTTTTATATCCCTCCGGAACCTCCGGATTTCTCATCTTGTTATCCATCCCTCCTAGGGCATCGCGCCCTTCCTTCTCATATCCGTCCGAAGTCTCCGGACCTTTCCTTCTTCCGATTTACCCTTTTGTTCTTCCAAGTCATTGTGTCCATCATTCTTTTCTTCCCTTTGAATTACCTTTTTGCATACCTTTTCCTAGGGCATCGCGTCCCTCATCATTTTCTTCCTCCGGAACCTCCGGATCCATTCTCCTCTGATTCTCCTCCTTTACATCCGGACCCTTCGGATTCGCCTCTCTCAATTCATCAATTTCTAATTCCTCTCCATCTTGATCCCGAGTCTGACTCGATTCATGTCATATCAATTGTCTCGGGCATTTGCCCGTTCTCATATTGCTTTCGAGGCTTTAGTCCTCACCTTTTTCTTTGATTCCTTTCTTATCTTGTAAATTCTTCTAGGCATCTTCTATCTAATCTTTTTTATTATTATTATCACCATTTCTTTACAATAAATTACAGCAAAAGACAGGAAAGCCATAAGGAGAGTTGTCCAGAGGTACACATTGGTTGTTCTTCTAATGTGTCTTGATGATGATAAGTCCTGGAAGTGTGTAGAGGAAGCACACTCTGGTGTGTGCGGTGGCCATGTAAATAGCCAAATGCTTGCCAAGAAAATCCTTTGGCAAGGCTTTTACTGGCCCACCATGGAAGAGGATTGTGCCGTCTATGTCCGCAGGTGTGTCAAGTGTCAACTTCACGTCGATAAAAGTCACTCTCCATCTTCTTCACTTCATCCAGTATCCTCTCCATGGCCTTTCTCCATGTGGGCTTTCGATGTCATTGGTCCTCTTGGTAATCCTTACTCCCTCACCAAGTAAAAATCATTCATCCTTACAGCAACGGAGTACTTCACCAAATGGACCAAAGCCGAAGCTTACGTGGAGGTTAAAGCATCAACAGTCTGCAAATTCATCATGAAGAACATCATTGCCAGGTTCGGCATTCCAAGCACAATCATCACCGACAATGGGCCGCAATTCATTTCTCAGGACCTTCAGGACCTCTACAAAAGGTATAAAATTGTATAGCATCATTCATCACTTTATTATCCATAAGATAATGGCCAAGCAGAGGCCACTAATAAAACATTGATTAAAATCATAAAAAAGACCTGTGAGTCAAATAAGTTTTCGGATTGGCCAGAAAAGCTGATTGAGGCTTTATGGGCCTATCGCACTTCAATCCGTACTCCCACTGGGCAAACTCCGTTTGCCCTTACTTATGGGATGGAGGCGGTAGTTCCTTATGAAATCTTGGTTCCTTCTCTCAGGGTACAGTTGAACAAGGAGCTTCCCCTCGACGAACGTCGTGATTCACTCCTTGCTCAATTGGAACTCTTAGATGAGAAACGGCTGGCCGCTGCCGAGCATGCACATGTATATCAGAACAGACTCACACGTTTTTATCAACAGAAGGTCATTGAAAGAAAATTTCAAGTCTGTGAACTGGTAGTGAAAAGAATGTTTGTAAAACCTGGTGGGCAGCGTTCTAAGCTCCAACCCAATTGGGAAGGACCATACGTGGTTCAGGCTGTGCATCCTGGCAACACCTACAGGCTAGTCAATGCTGAAGGAGTTGAGTAATCCCACCCTTGGAACGGGCTTTATCTTAAGAAGTTCTACCCTTAGATAGGTGTACATAGTGTCAAAAATTGACAACAAAACAACAACACAAAATGAAAAAGAATAATGAAAATAACAAAAACAATAAAAAAAGAAAAGATCAAAAAAATAGAGAATTCAAAATGCTTATGTCTGGAGACTACCATGGAATCAAGTCATCACATTCAACCTTCATGTTGAGATAGGGCCCATTAAGACTTGGTAGGTCTCAGGTCTTGGTTTGCCAGAACCGTGGAGATCCCTGTCCGGCCAGTTCGGCCTATGCCCCCTCAAAATAAGGCAACATGCACATACATATATGTTCTATAAAAAGGTCGGTAGCATCACTTATGGTGGGGTCTCACCCAGAGGGTCTGCAAGAAGGCTTAAATCTTTATTCTCTCTCTCTCTTCGACCGAATGAGACAGCCGGCGCCCTTAAAACGCTCAGCATGGGAAACACGAACACAACCCCTAGGGTGAGAGTAGGGCCCAATTCCTCGAGTATGGATCAGAGCACGAGAAGAGGGCAGTGTCCCCGCAGGCATCCAAGAGAGATTCCATAATGTCAAAATACTATGTCCCTCGTAAAAATCTGTCAAGAAAAATCAGAAAAGAAAAGCAAGAAATCAAAGTCAAGTGAAAAGCCTGGTCGTAACCGTGCCTGATCCCACAAATGAAACCCCTTTGACTGAAAGTCAAATTCTATACAAAAGGGGTCATGAGACGTAAATGCACGAGATTTGGTCCGAAGATTACCCGAAAGGGGAAGTTAAGTGCACCCCTACTGGCTCGCCGGGTTAACAGTTTTACCGGTCCTCTCAGGAGGTTTGCCCCCAATACTCTTCCTTCTTCCCCTGAAGATAAATGCTCAATGGAGTTCCCGAAGGGTGAAACTCACCAAAGCTTGCAAGCACATGGTTGTCTCTTTTGAAAAGTAAAAGCCATTGTCGTAAAGGAGTCTCCGTGTTTCTGGCCAGTCAAGACCACTATCTACCACCTTAATCTATTCTTAGTCTAACCTCGGGCATAGACCAATGCAAGCGCGTTACCTATGGGTGCGACGACGTCTGATTCTGGGTCAGCCTCGCGTGGTTGGTAGTTTGGGTTCCAGGGCGTTCCATTACATATCATCTAGAGTTGTGAGGAAGTAGACCCGGGTCGGGCAAATCATTTACCTCGAACACTTTTTGGGTGAATCCCTGCGGTTGGAAGCAACTGGGAGCCTAAGCATGGCATGACGGTATTGTCATCAGGGTAAGTCTTAGCCGACGGGATTATCATTCGAGGAGTCTAGAGGCTCAAATCAACTTAGATGCGCACTTAGGATGCCTGGGAGGTTAGTAAGAAACCCTTGTTCTCATGCAGGTTAGATGTTATATCAAGTGGTCATCGTGCATTAGCAAAAACAAAAATAAACAAACCAAAAACAAAAAAATAATAATAATAAAAAATCCAAAAATCTGAAAAAAAGTAGAAAAATGTATATGCACAAAAAAAATGGAAATGTAAAAGACCAAAAAAATAAACAAACAACAAAACACAAAAAAAAATGAATGAAAACTCCAAAATAAAAAAAAATCGTAATTTGCATGTTGCATTTGTATGCAACATCTCATTTTAAATTTCCGTTTGCATCTGTGTGCTTGTGTGTCGCATTCATCATTATCCTTTATTATTGCCTTGTTAATAAAGGCTTGCCCCCTTGACTCGTTATCAAGGACAATTCAAAACCTCGTTTGCTTATTAAGCAAGGGGCAAGTCAGAGCAGAAATGCTAACTTGTTTGCTTAGGTGTATGCAAGAATTAGAGTGATCAAGAAAGAAGCAGAGAACCAAGCACAAACTAATTTATTCCACTTTCAACCAAAAATAAACAAAAAGTCTACATCAGGTTCCACCCTCTTTCTCTACATTACTCGTCCCGCCACTCTCCGGGCCAGACACTCTTGAGGGTGCTACCCAACCATGAAAAGCGGTACTTCTACCGCTCTGTGCTCCTCTTCCAATCTCCACACCTCGGCGTTGATCTGCAAGGGTAGCAAAAAAGCTGCTAACACGAAAGCCACGCTCTCGTGCTCTTCGGTAGCGTTCCTCGCCATCCTTTAGCCACTGCTCGGCGAGGCAGAGACTGGTCCTCAATTCAAATAATTGGGCTTCCAGGGCCCTCTTCTCCTCTTTCTCGGCTGATCTCTTGGCCTTCTCTCGTTCCCTATCCTTTTCTCTCTCGGCTCGTTCTCTTTCTCTATCTTCTCTTTCCAGCTGAAGGGTGATCCTTAGCTCCACAGCGTCCCTAGAAGAGTCCTCATCCGGACGACGTTGTAATTCCTCTTCCAGTTCAGCTATTCTAGCTTCCTTCTGGGTGGCATGTGCAAGTGCCTCCTGTGTTTATTTCTCCTACCATACATCTCATCACAGGCATATGCCAATGCTTGAACGAGGGATATTAAATGGTGAAACTCTCACCTGTGCAGAAAGCATCTCTTCTGCCTCCGCAGCCCGCTGTATGGTATAAGCAAGCTGCTCGTGGAGTAGATCCAATTCTGAAGTAGGAATCCATAGACGGGAAGAAACGCCGTCTTCCCCCATTACCGATGAAACTGCATCGAGCTGGGCACGCTGCGGCACATGAGGTGACATTTAAGTGGTTAAAGCCCCATGAATTTCAAGTGATATCATGAGCATGTACATATACACTTACTGATGAACCTAGAGCCGCTCGGGTGTCATTCAACTCTTGCTCCGTGTCCGCCAAACGAGCTCGTAAGTTCGTTATTATGGTGTCACGGGCATCCTACACTTATGGCTCTTGAGCTCACAAAAAGTCAAAAAAAATGGAAATTGTAAAAGGCAAAAAAAATGGTGTTTTTACTTTACCTCTACAAGCCCTCCAGGATGGAGCCTCTCTGCGTACATTGCCCTGTAGAGGCGTAGGTAATCCTCGCTATCTTGGGCCTGTGATTCCACGAGCGTGCCACCCCGCTGTCAGTCTTCATACTGTTCGGGGAAACGCACCCTCCAATCAATGCAGGTTGCCGGCCCACGCGTCTTCTTCCCGACGCTGGGTGAGTTGGTCATATCCACCCATTCCTGGGCAAGCCCTAGGGTCCTCATGGCTAATCGTAGTCTTAGTGGCTCAATTTCATTCAAGCAATGGAGCCAGAGGTCCCGTCCGAACCGGGCACGGCTTCCAATTACCCATGGCTGGTCGACATCGACCATATTCGAGTAAGGCCTCCAGTTCACCTACGTTGGGTTGTACATATCTGCTTAGTTACCCAAAAATACAAAAAAATGGTAAAAAATCAACAAAACAAAAAAAATAGAAAAGAGTATCCTACCATCGTTGCAGGGAACTCTTGTAGCTCCCGTCTCAATACCATCAGTTGGTAGGATAGTGGTGCTGTACTCATGATGGGTTGCCACCGCCTAGCCAACGGGATCGTCATTGGCCACCAGTGTCGAGCTCTCCCCATTGGAATGTAATAGTAGCTCCATAGTTACAACATCATGTGTCATTGGCATTAACAAATACAAAAAAAATCATAAAACGAAAACCACAAAAATAATCTTTTACCTGTATGAAGGGCGTAAACCCATTTATTGTCACCTCTCGGCCTGTCCTTTGCGACAGACCTGTGAATAGATGCGCTAGTACGGCAGCTCCCCAGGCGTACTGTCCTACTCTCTCCAAATCCACGAGCAGCTCCAGGAAGCGGCAGTGTATGTTGTCTCCCTTGGAGCCCAGTAGCAACTTGCCCAACAGAAAGATGAGGAACCTCCTCAGATCCATGTTGGTCCTTTCCCAGTTGCTGGCGTCTACGCAATATACAGCACGGGCTCCTCTTTCGGCCCTTTCCATGAATTCCTCCAGGGACTCGTCATCCCGTGAACGAATGTCGGTAAGCCCTAGCGCCTCCATGATCGATGCCTTAGCTACTGACCTGTTCTTTCGACCGTCGAGGTCTAGCCCTAACAACATTTGGGCACCTTCTCGGTAGTTCGCGTAGGTGACCCCTGTCACTGCCTCTCCATCCACTTTGAGGCCCGTGATTCGGACCACATCTTCCAGGCTGGGCACCATGTGCCCCCACGGCATCAGAAATGCCCGACTCACTAGGTCCCATCTTTCATGCAGTGCTTGGATCAGGGCAAGGTCGAGCTTAATTGGCTCGATTTGCCGGCAGAGCTCGATATGCTGCTGCCACCAGCTCCCATGAGATATGCGACCTCATCTGGCTCTGCACACCCATAAGAAGTGAGAAAGAGGAGTTTGGCACGGAAGAAAGGAAAAGAAAACATGAAAGAAAGGAACTAAGGGATCCACGTACAAGCTGTGATCGGGTCCTCTCACTCAATTGTCCTTCGACTTCTGAGAGTCTTCTGGAACTGCAACCAGATCTGCTCCTCTTCGAAGAGTGGGAAGACTCACCTTCCGCTCTGAAGCTAGATTCACCCTCCATCCTGATAAATGAGCAACACTCACTACCTCCCCTCCTTACAAACTTGCACTCCTCAAATCTGCTCTCACGACTTCGGTGCTTCCAAGTCGAGCGAAAGGGGAGGTATTTATAGGATTGGAATGGACGTGATCTAGGCCTATCCCTATCATGCTTAGTAGTGGCCCTCGTGACAAGTCATCCGCCCTTTACTCCCGTATGCCACTCTATCATCTGGAGTGATCGATCCGGAGGCGTGATTTGCCAACTTGTCCTCTCTCTTCGGTCCAAAGATTCCCCATGTTCATTGTCCTGTCGTGACTTCTGCTAGCAAAGTGGGGGACGTCTATGCAGGAAAACAGGGCCAGGGGCCGACGCTATTGAAATTATTGATAGCTTCCATTGCAAGCCATGGCCGAGGTGCCCTCGGATGCCACTTTGCCATGTCGGGTGAATGCTTCAGAGCCGTAATACGGTCTAAAGAATCCCCGTGTCCCTTGTGACAGGGGCCGACACTATTGAAATTGGTGATAGCTTCCATTGCAAGCCATGGCCGAGGTGCCCTCGGATGCCACTTTGCCATGTCGGGCGAATGCTTCAGAACCCTCACGTGGTCTAAAATTCTCCGCGTCCCTTGTCCTATTGCGACTACTTTCAGCGCAAAGAAAGAAAATTGGGACATTCACGTGGGAATAGAGTAATAGGGGGCCGTCATTTCGAAGGCGGTGGCAGATTCCCTTTGACAATCGTGGCTATCACAAGTCACTGCCCCATGTTTCAAGGAGATGACTCATCGAGCATGTCTCGCGGGACCCACGTGGTGAAGAAGAGGCGTATACCAGAAGGAACACACCCTAGGCAGGCAAGCCGCTCTTGAACCAAACTATTCCACTCATGCATCTTATATAAAGATTTGTGCCCGTCATGAGGAGAGAGTGGGTGTGCAAGTCACTCACTAACCCTCATCACTCTTCTGGTCACTTCTCTTCTCTCTTCTCTCCGAAGGCAAGAAGTCCCTCGGAGGCCTTCTATAGTTCTGTGACGCAACAATCGCTTTGCCGTGCCACACGTTCCCACCGGCTCTTTGGCGGTGCCCTTCGTCGTCTTCCTGCTTCTCTCGCGACCCCGATGGCCGCAAAGCTCTCAAAGTCAAGGCCACTGGTCGAGCCGCCCTTTGCTTCCCGAAATGACTGCATCAGCTCCAGGAGCCCACCACTGTGAGCTCCAATTCCCTGCAACGACTCTGAGAGGTTGACGTGCCCGATCACTGCTTCTCCCAAAGTTTCATCGCCAGGGCCTTCATTGCCCCCCTCTTGCCCAAACCTCGATGCCGCTCTATCCCCATCTCTCTCTCCACTCTTCCCCCTTACATCTCTCCTTGACACTCGGAGAGAAACTTTCAGCTCTAGGACGCCTCAGGGTAACCCCTTGTGCGGAAGTTATTCTGGTCCTCCGGCTCCCGATAGATGACAGGTAGCCGTCGTCCGGCGTCTGCCATTCTAAGCCACCTATGCCAAAAGGAAAAGGGAATATTCAAGGAGCGTACAGTGGCATTAAGAATTGACATTTATTTCAAAACGAGATACATCAAGGTTTGGGCACCTCAGGCCTCAGTTTCTCGAGCTCCATTACATAAGCCTTCCATAGCTCCCGATCCTCACTCACAAACACCATCGCCTTCTGTGGAACGCTTGCCTTCCACGCTTATTTGATCACTGTCATGTCTATTGCATCATCATCCGTGCCCAACTCCCTTTCTTTAATCAAAGGAAGGTCGGATAGCGTAGGAAAAGAGTGTCGCGGAAGGCCGATTTGTAGGCAACATCGGTGCGAGCTGTAAAGAACAAACTCAGTTGCACCAATAAGCTGGAGTTTCGCATCAGGGGAGGATCTCGTGAGAAGTTCACGTCCAAGTAAACATGATGGCGCGTGAATAAATGCATCACACTCCAAAGTGTTGAAGTAAGTGGGCCAGTCTCCACGTGACTTCAGCCGGGGCATGCGATTAACCACCTTGCCGCTAAAACCCAACACATCAACTATGTGATAAAGGGGGCTTTGTTGGAAGATTCTGGAAGTAGTTCGGGCCTCCTCGCAGTGATCAAATTTGAAGTGGAGATCGATCCAGCAATTAAGGAGAAACATGCACCCATAGGGGGGCTGGCCCATGCTGGAAGCCGTAAGACCACTGTAAAGGTAGGCGAGGACGGCTGGCCCCACTCTTTTTCCCTTCCAGAGTCCGCAAATCGCGCCCAGTCGATCCTCCTCCATGATATTGTCGGTGCTGGGGAAGAGGAGAGCTCCGGCCAAACATATCACGAACCCTTTCATGAGTCCTTCTAAGCATTCGTCACCTGTCAATCTTTCCAAAGCGCTCATGGTCCAGTCTGCGAGCTTTTGTAAGTTGATTCCCTTCTGGGTCTGAACACCTTTAATGGCTCCGCAGGGCATGAAGCTCCCCAGAATTTCCTCAGAGGATGCCTTCTTCCCCATGGGCAAAATTTTTATTTTGCCATCATTTCTGAATCTTTTTAAGCCAAGTAGGAGTTCCGCTTCCTCCATAAGGATCGTCGATTCAAAAGTAGGAAAGATGAAGGTGTGGGTTTCAGGGTGCCAAACCTCTACCAGTGCACCCATGGCTACCCAGTCTATGCAGATCTTGTTATAATATTTGGCGTGGATAACCAGGCCTTGAAGGTGCCACTTTGAAATGAAAACCCTCATGTCGGTAGTAATGTTGGACGTGAGCTTCGACAGCCACGATAGCTTGGAGAATTTCCTCGGGCCCGAAAAGAGAGGATACGGCTGAAAGAAAAGGAAAGAAAAGAATCAAGGGATAAGAAAGGACTCATGCAGGAAAAATAGAGAAAAAGGGCTAGGCTTACCATCCGTGACCGAATCCTTTCGCTTAGATCACCTTCAATGTCGATCAATTTCTTGAATTCGCGATCGAATCTCCCCCTTTTGGTAAGGCGGGAAGGTTCACCCTCCATCTCCAAGGACTGGGACCTCTCTCTTCCCATCTCAAAAGAATAGAACACCCTTGAATGACATCTGGCTAAGAGCTAGGGGGTACTTATAGGAGGAAAGGTGGTAAAATGGTAAAAGTAAAGCATTAATGATGAGTTACTGTCATGGACTTTGACCGAGGGAATATGGTTTGCTTTGCACAGTGTTTTGATAGTCTCTGTGAATCACTTTGGTGTGCGGATTTCTTTGTACAGTAGAATGCAATTTTATTTCTTATGCAATAATTGTGTGCTAACTTTCGATTGCAGGTATCACAAAAGAAAAAAAATGATGATGAAAAAAAATAAAAAAAAATTATAAAAAATAGGATATCATGTCCCGCCCTTAAGTCACCTCGGTGATTGACCCCATTGCGTCTTGCATCTTACTATATGATATCTACACTACTAGAGCATGTCAAGGACCTTACGGTCCGAATGAATCCGAGATCTGAGTTCCTCTTCAACAAAAACAGTGATGATCTCGGAAGAGTTCGAATCGTACGGATAGGCCGTTAAGTTGTGATAGTATGGGGACGATGGTTCCGTTCGGTGAGTCGATGCGTGGATAAACGGGCCCCAGCTCAGTATCGGCTCATCGGATCGGTATCTTGACCCAGTCTTAGCAACTTAACAATATTATCCTTGGCTATCTTCTAGTTTCATTTGTTTTAATTTTTTCCTTTTAAACCCAGCATGCATCCATGTAGGACTTTGAGTTCATTTTGGAAAATCATTCACTTACTTTGATTGTGTGAGCTACTATGCTTGAATGCTTAAATATGAGATATTCCATTCCGAGTCGAGTACTGAGTTTTCCCGAGGTTCTCTTGGGTTGATTTTCGGGAAGAAACCATTGTTTGGATTTGTCTTCAATTCATCTTTTCAATTTCCCTTGGACCTACCTTGGCTGCAGCACTTCCACAATGGCTGGTAACCGCTCCCCAATGGTGAAACCTGCAGGTTTACGACCCAGGTACTTCCACACCGTGAAGTTGGTCCTTTTAGTTTGTTGGTGCCCCAGCACACACAATGTCCTTCCTAGTTTGTCTACCATCCAAACAATCGTTGATTTCAGAAAACCTTCCTCAAGGTTGCTTCGCCGAAACTCGAGAAAGATTCCCATCATGTGATGTTAGAAGCGTGTCTAATCACACCTTGGCATCGACTTTTCAGTCCATTCTATTTCATTCCAATACACTTCGTTTCATTCCATTACATGTCCCTCCCTTACAAAGCGGATGCCAAGGCGGGGCAACTGTAGACACGCCATTTCTGACGTTACGGTGAGAAAATTCCATGTTATACCGTGATGCCTCAAAGTGACTTACGCTTTCTTCTTATTTGAGTAATTTTCATAATTTTGGTTAGATTATATTTATTTGAGAGAGAGAGAAATTAATATAATGCATATATATATATATATAATTCTATTAGTTTTCTTTAATAATTTTATCTTCATATAAATATATATGTATATATATATATCAGGTGGTTATTATATATGTAAATTAAGCAAAAATATATATACGTTAAAAAGTAAAAAAATAGAATAACCATTAAAAAATGCAAAAAAAAGAAGAAACAAACAAAGTAAAAAAATAAACAAACAATATATATATATATATAAAGAAGAAACAAATAAAATAAAATAAAATAAATAAAACACAACAAAAAATATAATAATATATTTACTATTATTACTATCTCATCCACATGCACACACTCTCCCCCACCCTCTCCGTCTCTTTCTTTCCCTCTCACTTCACTGCACACACTCTCCCCCACCTTCTCTGTCTCTTTCTTTCCCTCTCATCTCACTGCACACACCCCCTCCCCTACGGCACACACACACCACTGCACATACCCTCCAACCCACGGCACCTCACCCCTCTTCCCCACGTCACACACACACTATCCCGATCCTCTTCCTTCGGGGGACTACTCTCCATCACCTACCAACCCAAGACTAACCCTCTCTCTCAACCTTTCTATGCTAAACACACACGGACCACTCTCTCAACCCACATACAGCCGCAGCCACCCTCCACCATCTCCCTCTCTCTCTCAAGCTCACTGCACCCGACACCACCGTCCATTCCCCGTCGCCCACGCCGGAGCAGCCCTCCACCTCGCCATCGGCCGCGACCATTCCACCTCCATCGCGCCCCACGTCCTCGCTGGAGCCCCCCCTTCCACCTCGGCCGTCACCACCACGAACACCGCCGCCAACGTCCCCTTCTGCATGCAAGCGCGACCACCGCAAAGCCCCCGGCCGTCGCCCATCGCCGTCCGCTAGCCCGCCACCATCTGCTGCCACTGTCGTCACCGTCAACCACCGTCGGACGCGAGCTCCCCACACCATGAAACTACCCAACGTTGCTGCCAGACGTCGACGACGCCACCCCTACGCCCATCCGAGGACACCCATGGGACTACCGCTGCCGTCCGAGGATCCCTATGCCGCTGCCGCCCTCACCGTGAGGCTACCCCCGTCGAGCCTGCGCACACCGTACGCCCCGGGAAGCACTGCCTGCAGCCCACCCACGTCACCCACGCCACCGCGAGGACCTCCCCACTTTCTCTCCCTCTCTCCTGTTCTCTCCTGCCGCCGGTCTCCCGCGGCGAGCTCCCCTCCGCGGTCCCCTTTTCTCTCCCCCTCTCTTCCCTTTCCCCCCCCCCCCCGTCTTCCTCCTCCTCCCCCTGCCATTCTCTTCCCCTCTCTCTTCCTCCACCTCCTGCCGTGGTTCTCTCTCTCTCTCGCTCTCTCTTTCTCTCTCTCTCACGCTCTCCCTCTCTCTCACACTCTCCCTCCTCCCGTCTCTCTCTCTCTCTCTCTTCCCACGATCTCTCTCTCCCTCTCTCTTTCTCTATCCCTCTCACCCTCTCTCTCTCCCTCTCCCGTTTCCTCTCTCTCTCTCTCTCGCGGCATCCTACCGTGATCTCTCTCTCTCCCTTTCTCTTCTTCTCTCTATTCTCCCCCTCTGTTCTCTCTCTCCCCCGTGTTCTCTCTCCCTCTCAGTTCTTTCTCTCTCTCTCCCTCCCACTTTCTCTCTCTCTCTCGCGGCTTACGCCGCTATTCCTCTCTCTCTCTCTCTCTCTCTCTCTCTCTCTCTCTCTCTCTCTCTCTCTCTCTCTCTCTCTCTCTACTTTCACTCCCCCTCTCTCTAATTCTCCCCCCCTCTCTCTCTTTCTCGATCTCTCTCTCTCTTTCTTTTTTTGATTTTTTTATTATTTATTCCTCTTCCTCCCTCCCTCTCGATCTCCCACTTTCTCACCCTTTTTTTATTTTATTTTATTTTTTTAATCCCCTTCCCCTCTTTCTTTTTCTATCCCTCTCTCTGCTTCTCACTCTTTCTCCCCCTTCCACCGTCTCTCTCCCTCTTGATCTCTCCCTTACCCTTTTTTACTTTTTATTTATTTATTTCTTCCTCTCCCTCTCTTTCCCCTCCCCCTCTCGATCTCTCTCCCTTTTTATTTCTTTTTTTTTGTTCTCTCTTTCTCTCATAGATGTAAATACATATATGTATGTTATTTTTATTCTATTTTTTTATCATTTCCACACTCTTTTCCTCCGGAATAAAAAAAATATATAAAAAAGGAAGGAGTTCTCCCTCTCTCTCTCTATCTCCCTCCCATATATGTTACCATATTCTCATTTCTATTATTCTTAGTATCTATCTTCTTTAATTTGTGTTATTGTTATTGTCTCGTGTGTGCATGTGTCTGTGAGGGCGTATATGAGTATATGTGAAGCGAAAAGAAAGATTCCAATCCGGTCTTTTGAAGCTCGTGAAATGAAGGAAGGTCGCATTGCAGCGCCGCGCGTTCGTTCCGTCCTCATCCTGTTGAGGAAACCCGTCACCGGCACCTCCTAATAAGCTCTTCTCACCCTTTTTTTACTTTCATTCAGTCTGTTAGTCCTTTGCATGCATCATACATCATCTGTGCCATACCTTTCTCCTCGAGAAGACCTGGCTTGTGAATATCTTTGCATTTGTCCCATTGTCATTTTATCCATCACCCTTTGGTCCAAAAGGGGTTTCAAAAACAACACCAACCAGGTGCGTCATCATTTATGATTTCGTCGTTGCTTAGCATATGAGATTGATGCTACACTATCTCTGTTCTGACTTTGTTGCTCTTCCCTCGTCTGATTTTTTGCAAGGGTAATCCAAAGGAAGAGGAGGAGGAGCTTACGGAATCCCCCAGTCCAAAGATGACAAGCAATCGCTCCCCCCTATTCTGAGGTACTTGACCGTCACCTTTCCTGTTTCCATCTTCTTCACTCTCCGACTTTCATTAGTTGTTATTGAGCTTTTGCCCCTCTCCCTCTCTATTTGCTTTCTAAACAACAAACAAAAAAGAATCATTCACTCAATGTATTTTCTTAGCAATCTTTAATATCTGTATTATTCTACTTTATACCCCACTATATCTCTTTATTTTCTTATATCTCGATTCTTCTCATCATTTTCTCTCGCCTCTTTAAAAGACATAAAAGAATAAAAAATCAATAAACGAAACAAAAACGAAAACCAAAAATAACAACGAAAAATTAAAACAAACCAAAAGAAAGAATAACAAAAGCGGGGTAACCAAGGAAGGCCCTCTTCGTCAGCCGGCCGAAAGAAGAGGAAGAGAGGACCCGCACTGCTCCCGCTCCGGCGGCAAACGCGATCAAAACACTTCATGTGGGGTTCTCAGCACCTGGCGATCACATTTCCCCTCCCCCTTTCTTTTCTGTTCAAACCCCGTTGACGGAACCAGTTCCTCGCGGTGGTCTTCTTTTTCTGTCCTTTTGTTCAAACCCCGATCAAGGAATCCGATCCTCACGGTGGTTTTATCTAACTGGTGCGGTGGGTCACCTCATGCGACCATTTCTATTCCAGTAATTTAATTTCTGCACTCTAACATCCTAACCCCTAACTGTTTAATTTTAACATTCCCCTATCACCGCCTTAAAACCCCGCGGAGAGTCACATCTCGCGGCGGTTTTTTTAATCCCCTTATCATTTGTTCTAACCCCGATCAAGGAATCCGTTCCTCGTGGTGGTTCTATTTTTATCCTTTTGTTCTAACCCCGATCAAGGAACTCGTTCCTCGCGGTGGTTCTATTTTTCTGTCCTTTCGTTCCAACCCCGATCAAGGAATCCATTCCTCGCGGTGGTTTCATTTTCTGTCCTTTCGTTCCAACCTCGATCAAAGAACCCGTTCCTCGCGGTGGTTTCATTTCCTGTACTTTCGTTCCAACCCCGATCAAGGAACTCGTTCCTCGTGGCGATTTTTACTTTCTATATTTTATTCGGACCCCGTTGACGGAACCAGTTCCTCGCGGTGGTTTTTATCTAACTGGTGCGGTGAGTCACCTCCCGCGACCATTTACATTTCAGTAATTTAATTTCTGCACTCTAACATCCTAACCCCTAACCGTCCAATTTCAGCATTCCCCTATCACCGCCTTAAAACCCCGCGGAGAGTGACATCTCGCGGCGGCTTACTTGATCCCTTTTTCATTTCTTGTTATATATATTTATATTATAATAAAAATCCTGCAAAGGCCAATGTCTCGCGGTGGTATGTATATATACTCATATTTATTATCTATATTGCAATAAAAACCCCGTAAGGCCAATGTCTCGCGGTGGTTTCTACATACATGTTCATCACTGTTGATATTGCTATATTGCTGTTAAAACCCCGCAAAGACCCATGTCCTACGATGGTATGCTTTTGCTCATATTGTTCTTATAATTGTATGAGGAGTGATAAATCATTACAAATTCTGAGTCTACGTATCTCTCAATTTCCATTACGTGGGTTCTCAGACTCCTCGGTATATGAAAAGCTGCTCGCGGAACGGTAGGTCACGCTTATCGGGAAGGGGTCAGTTTGCACGAGAGGGTCTTCGGGTCCCTATCTCCGCCACGTACCGGAGTCTGGTAAGTCTAGATCTTAAGTGTCACCGCTGTTGTCTCATCTGTAGGTCTAGCATCTCGCCCACCATTCGTCTCCCTCTTTCACCCTGTGATCTTCCTCGTACTACCTTGTAATCCTTCCCCTCGTCCCGTTTCCTCCTTCTCTCCCCTCGTCACGTTTCTCTCTTTCTCTCTCTCTAACCATTTCTGAACGTTCACTTGGAGTCTGATCCCGTCTATGTCTTCAGTGTAATCCTTCCTCTCTCATCGCCTTCCCTCGTCGTTGTCCCGTTATCTCTCCCTTCTCTCCTTTTTGGGCACGATCCCGTCGTCCACAAAAGTCAAAGCTGAAAAGAAAAACCAAATCCCTGCTCCAAACAAACAAAACATGAATGCTAGGAAGGTGTGGATTCCAAAAGAAATAGTTTCATGTTTTGAAAATCTGAAGAGTTTGATGGGACTCAAATTTGGTTGGGTTACAAACACAATTGCTTAATTACTTATGCAGGAATGTCTTACAGCCATGCATAATAGGTGGTACCTTGATAGCGGCTGTTCAAGACACATGACTGGAGACAAAATAAAATTTTATCTCTCTGAGGAAAAGGAAGGAGGATACGTCACATTTGGAGGGAACAACAAAGGAAAAATTATTGGAACAGGTAAAGTAGGTAAGAATATCTCCAACTCCATTGGAAATGTGTTGTTACTTGAAGGATTGAAATATAACTTGCTCAACATAAGTCAATTGTGTGATAAAGGTCACAAAGTGTTGTTTGATTCTCATGAATGTAAAATCTTTGAACCAAAATCTGACAAGGTAAAATTTTCTGGTAAGAGAGTCAACAATATTTACATGATTGACTTAGATGATCATGCTTATTCAAACCTTTGTCTTGCTGCACTAAAATCTGAAATTACATGGTTATGGCATCGTAGACTAGGACATGCTAGCTACAATGTCTTACATAAATTGTTAAAGCATTCAATGGTGAAAGGGTTGCCTGAATTATCATTTAAACAAGAATACAAGTTGTGTGATGCATGTGCCCTAGGTAAACAAACAAGAAAATCTTTCAAGGGAAGATCTGAAAATACATCATCCAAATCACTCGAGCTAATTCATATGGACCTGTTTGGACCAACCAGAACTACTACCTTAAGTGGTAGAAAATATGGATACGTCTTGGTGGATGACTTTTCTAGGTTCACATGGGTCTTCTTTCTCACACATAAAAATGTTACTTTTGATGAGTTTCAGGCACTCTACATAAAGATAAAGCAGGACGGTGAGTTTAAAATTTCTAAGATTCAACCTGATCATGGTGGTGAATTTAAAAATGCCAACTTTCATAATCTTTGCAGGGCTGAAGGCATTTCAAACCGATTTTCTTCACCAAGAACTCTAGAGCAAAACGGTGTAGTTGAAAGGAGGAACCGAACACTTATAGAGATGGCAAGAACAATGCTTTCCGAACGGCAACTCCTAAGGAAATTTTGGGCTGAAGCGGTAAACTCAGCATGTTACATTATCCTATGGTAAGGTCACACACCAAAAAGACTCCTTATGAGTTGCTGAAAGGTAAAAAGCCATCTCTCTCACATATGAAAGTGTTTGGATCAAAATGTTTCATTCACAACAATGACAAAAGAGACTTAGATAAATTCGAGCCCAAGAGCGATGAAGGTATATTCCTTGGATATTCTGATAGATCTAAGGCTTATAGAATTTACAATATCAAGAGTCAAACTGTGGAAGAATCACCCCATATTTCCTTTGATGAATATCATGATGATTCTAACAATGATAACTCGTGCAGGAAAAACGATGAAGATGGAGAATTCCTAAGCATGAAGGAAAAGAGTGATTCTCTACAAGAAGAAATAAAAGAAGATGGTGACCTAGTTGAATCAAGCAATGCAAGGGATCAAGCTCCAAGAGAAGGTAATGATTCTACAAACATTAGAATTCTTAAGGATCATCATTTAGAAAACGTCATTGGCAGCTTGAATGACCCACCTAGAACAAGGTCACATTTAGAATTGTGGAAGAATTAGATCAACTTGCTCTTGTCTCTCAGCTTGAACCCAAAAATATTGATGAAGCATTAAAAGATGAAAACTGGATAAATTCAATGCAAGACGAGTTAAACCAATTTGAAAGAAACAAAGTTTGGCATCTTGTTCCTAGACCTTCATCACAATCTGTCATTGGCACTAAATGGGTCTTTAGGTACAAACTCAGTGAGGATGGCAAGATAATAAGAAACAAGGCTAGATTGGTGGCTCAAGGGTATAATCAGGAGTTTGGGGGTAGACTTTGATGAATCTTATGCCCCAGTTGCTAGACTCGAAGCCATCAGAATTTTACTAGCCTTTGCATGCTCCCTAAGAATAAAGCTGTACCAAATGGATGTCAAAAGTGCTTTCTTGAATGGCTTGATCAAAGAAGAAGTCTATGGCTTTGAGAATCCTAACAATGTAGATTTTGTATACAAGCTAGACAGGGCGCTTTATGGACTTAAGCAAGCACCAAGAGCTTGGTATGAGAGACTAAGCTTGTTCCTCATTGAAAAAGGGTACACACGAGGTAAGGTAGATCAAACACTTTTCACCAAGTAGCAAGGTAAGAACATCTTGATTGTTCAAATTTATGTTGATGATATTGTGTTTGGTTCTACTAAATCTGAAATGTGTGAGGAATTTGCTAACCTCATGACTAGCGAATTTGAGATGAACCTAATGGGAGAACTCCAATTCTTTCTCGGTTTGCAGGTTAACCAAGGACAAGATGGGTGCTTCATAAGTCAAGCCAAATACATCAAGGAGCTGCTAAAAAGATTTGACATGACGAACAGTAAAATCATTGCAACTCCTATGAGCACCACAACATCACTGGATTCGGATGAAAATGGTAAATTAGTGGATGCAACGATCTATAGAGGTATGATCGGCTCTTTGTTTTACTTGACTGCATCCCGACCAGATATCCAGTTTAGTGTATACCTTTGTGCTAGATTTCAAGCCAGTCCTAGAGAATCACACTTGACTGCCGTCAAACGTATCCTTAGATATCTTGCCGGCACTCAAGATTTGGGATTGTGGTATCCGTCATCATGTGATTTATCTCTTATATCTTATTCTGATGCGGACTATGCTAGATGCAAGCTGGATCGTAAAAGTACTAGTGGCTACTGCCAGTTTCTGGGCAGGTGTTTAGTTTCTTGGGCCTCCAAGAAACAACACTCGGTTACCCTCTCAACCGCAGAGGCAGAATATATTACTGCGGGGAGCTATGGCACCCAACTGTTGTGGATTAAACACCAACTCCAAGACTACTTAGTGGATCTTGGTTGTGTCCCGATTCTGTGTGATAACACTAGTGCTATCAACCTTGCAAAAAATCCAGTCCAGCACTCTAGGACTAAGCATATTGAGATTAGGCATCACTTCATTAGAGATGAGGTCAGTAAGAAAAATTTTGAACTGCATTTTGTTGATACTCTAAATCAAATTGCTGATATTTTCACCAAGCCCTTGTGTAATGACAGGTTTTAAACACTCAAAAGGGAGCTTGGTCTTTGTCAACCTCAGGCCAATAAAAATTGAAATGATGATCTTGTTCAATTTAGTTGTGTATTTTTGCAGATTGGTGTCCATGCATTGTTTATATGTAATTACGTCATTTTGCATATGGTGTAACATTGCATGTAGTCATAATGCATAATAAAGTTGAATTCATGTTCACGATGCATTGCATGGTTTATGTAGCATCCTTCTTGCATGGCCATGGTATATTAAATGTTGATGTATGGAAATGCAGGTTATGCTTGCTTAGAAGCACTCAATAAGCGTGAGGTTTCACCTCCGCCAAGTACCATGCGTTACTGTCGCATATAGGCCATATAGTAAGGGGGAGTTGTCTCTTTGCAGCATTCATACATATGTTTCATCTTCATTCTGTTGCATCATATGTTGGGTCATGCATTTCATGTCTACCAAATTCATGTTTGATCAGGTCAACCCCTGCATGGTTCTAGTCTCTCTCTCCTTGACGTTTGTCATTACACTTGCTTGCACAGATAACTCCTTGAGTGCATTCCTTGCATATCCTTAGGGGGAGTCCTGCTGCTATTCTTACTCTCTTGTAATCTGAACTTCATGGCTTATAGTCTGAATATGAGATCATGAGATTGACAGAACTACGGCGTAAGAGCTTTCTATTATATGCCCTGATGATTGTCCATCCAATGAAAATGGTTCAGATTTAATGATTTCCTTGGAGTTCAAAAATATTTATTCTGAAATCATCTATGTTCTGTGGTTTTAATAGACCTTAACTAGAGATTGCATATTGTGCTTTGCATGACTATCCTGATATCTGAAAATTTAAAATTCATGACCATCTTGGTGATACACTCAGGCTTAGTATTGTTCTTAAACATCTTGATGAGATGGAATTCTTGGAAATCCATTTGACAGAGCAATGATATTGTTGCACGGAGAAATATGTCACGTCATCAAATCAAGTGACGAATGATATGTCATGATGTGCCCCTGTTATCTCTGTCTTAATTATATTTGGACTCTAGGCAGAGCACTGGCATAATTGCTGAGAAATATATCTTCTCATCACAGAAATGAGATTGGATATGTCATGACATGACTTTACTATCTCTGTTCATTCTGAAGCATAACCGTCAGTCTTACCAAATACCTAGGGATACTGGCGTCTAAACAACGTGTATTCTTACGGCTAGGAGGCATGTACTAGACTTGATTGCTCATAAAATATGAGTCATGTGCCATCAAATTCAAAAGATATTGAAAATCAAATTTGTTGAACTCAGCAAATTCCATGCTTTAGTCATGATTGTTTAGCCTCAATACTAGTTTGTGTGTTATTCCCTTTGTAGTTATTGAATATGGATATATAAGACAAGGGAAGGTTAAACACTACCATGATATGCACCTTTGGTTCATTTCTATTAAATCTTGGATGTAGCTGCTTTTCGAACTCTGTTGATGATCTCGGATTTCATTAGCTTTGAACCATATATGTTGCTCGCGGTATGTTTCAGGTTTGCATATAATGGCTTGCTCTCCAATCTCATTCACCTCTGGTCTCTCAGACATTAGTCACCTTCTCTATCTTATCCCTCCTTTTTGCTGTTGTCAAAGGGGAGAATGTCTTGTTGTTGTGAGTCCTTTGTGAGTTGTCAAAGGGTGAGAATGCATTGTGGACGGGGGAGCGAACCTTTATGAGCATTTGAGTCTTCTGTGAGCTTTTGGGGGATTGAAACTTTGCAGTCCATGCATATATCCACATTCACATCATCCATGCATATATCCGCATTATTGCATTCACATGCTTTCACTATCATGGATCTTGAGCTACACATGTCGCATATATCATAATGACTCAACTTGGCCATCTTGGTTCTTACTGCCACATAATGACTCACAGTGTTGCCATCATCAAAAAGGGGGAGAATGTTGTGCCCCTGTGATCATTTGAGTCCTCCTGTGGTTTGGGTCATTCGACATCGTCTTGTGGTCATTTAAGTTATTGGATATTCTTGGTTTTGATAATAGCTAAACACTATAAGTCATTATTATTTTAACTCTCATATGACTGACATACGTGATGTTTTGTTCATGACAGATATGCCATTGAATTGCCAAGGAATGAAGTGGAGATGGCAAATGTGAAAGCTCAACGTTGCGCCCTCGTACGCGGATCGACCTGCGCGGTCAGGTCGCGGGGATCTTCAAGACTATCAATGGTGATGTCACAGACATGAACGGGCTGCGAAAGGAGTCAAGCGATGGAGTTAAAGCAGTTAAACGTGTTAGCGCAGCGAAGAGTGATATAGAAGGGGGGGATGAATAGATCACTCCCGATTTAGAGAACTTCAGCGGAAAATCACTACTTCCAAATTCAACCCTTCAAATACAGCTAAACAATATAGCTAACGCAGTGAGTAACTAAGACAGAATAATAAGGTGCGATTGAAAGAGGCTGTCCACACACAAACACAAAGCCAAGCAGATGGAGAGCACAAACGATAATAGCAAACCACAGAGGAGACAAGAGATTTTAAGGTGATTCGATTGTAGTTCACAATCTACATCCACCCCTCACTCCAACTAGAGTGAGGATTCCACTAGCCACTGCTAGAAAACTGCAGACTCAGTCTGCGAACAAGATGCTGCCACACAGCTTGAACAACCAAGGGAAACAAATCCCTCAACCAAACTCTACTACCCACAGAGCTTGACACCTGGACCTGCTACCAGCAAGACCAGAACCGGAGATGGCTCTCCCTTCCTCCAACCTGGAGGGAACCTGCTAATGACAACCCGTCACTGGCAAAACCAGAGATCACAGATCTCTCTTCCTCTACAGCCCAGAGGGGAACCTGAGTAACTCTCCCTTCCTCCAAACATTAGAGGGTAACAACTCGGAATCAGAGATATGAAGAATTGAAAGGAAAAATAGAAATGTAAACAGGACCAACGATGAACAACAATCATTTCAGAAAACCAAAATCAAATGTAGCTTCCGAAGAAGCAAATTAGACTCTTCTCTCTCACTCAGACTTTTCTCTCACAGCAATACTTTCAAATCTTTTCTCTCTATCTTCTTTCTGGAACGTGGAGGCTCTCTCTCTTTTCTTCTTCTGCTCAGGGATTCTTCTCTTCAGCTTTTTCCTCCAGTTCAATCCATCTAATCACAGAAGACACCTTTTATATGGCATTTGACTTGACTTTCAGGACTTCACACGAGTGGGTCTCGTTCCCTCCTTTTCCAGAGCATCCTCGGATCACGTGTTAGGCATCATCCTCAGTTCACGTGCCCAATCATTAACCTGAATCGTCTGCAGGCAGAGACAAAGGAAATGTGATTAGTTAGTTCAGTCATATAACAACGAATGTACATACTTTAGAAGCAGTAACTGAGTAAGTGTGTACACTGAGAGAGTGTATAGACTTGTGAGTCTTCATGCGACCTCAGTGTATATACTTGCTGAAGAATGCATTATCACAACAGGGGGAATGTATGGACTTCTGTGAAATGTATGAAGCCATCGAGTGTATAGACTTGGAGATGTCAATTAGGCAAGTGTGTCAAATGTGAGAGTGTATACACTTGAAAACATCATATAGGCAAGTATGAACAACATGAGAGTGTATACACTTGAAAACAGTATATAGGCAAGTATGAACAACGTGAGAGTGTATACACTTGAAGGCCTTCAACGTCCTCAGTCTATAGACTTGAAATCTGATGCATTAACGAGCCTATCCAATGTATAGACTTGAAACATTTGAACACATGGACAATGTATACACTTGGCCTTTGGGGAATGATGTAGAGACTCTGAACGATAAGGCAGGCTGTACAGACTTTGAGAATATTGAAGCAATGTATAGACTTGGTAAACCTGAACCAATGTACAGACTTGGGACGCTTGAGGACCAGTGTACAGACTTTGAATCAATGAATGCGTTGGATGTACATACTTGCATGAGCGATGTAAACACTTTGCCAATGTGTAGACTTAGGGTGTAGCTAAAGCAGCGAATGTAGGAAAAAGGTTGGAATGTATAGACTTACGTTCGATCAGCAATGTATAGACTTCAACTAAGGAAGCTACAGTGCAATGTCTAGACTTAATGATACAAGCCATCTATAGACTTTGGAATGCTTGAAGCGATGTACAGACTTGGTGAGCGCCAAGCAATGTACAGACTTTGAATCAAGGCTTGAATAGTGAATCAATGTCTAGACTTGGATGCCCAACGCCAAAGTATAGACTTGTGCAGTGCTGCCAATGTATGTACTTGTACAGTGCTGCGCAATGTACAGACTTTGAAGTGCGACCTATCAGGATGTTTAGACTTAGAACACAACCAGGATGTCTAGACTTGTTATGAAGCAATGCACAGGCTGTACATACTTGAAGAATGCTTGCAGAAGGCGATGTATAGTCTTGGAAGATGTGAGGCGATGTGTAGACTTTAGCAAAAGAAATGGCTGTACAGACTTTAGCTCAGCAGCGATGTATAGACTTTGATGACTGATGCATGAACAGTACGCCAATGTATAGACTAGGCCAATGAAGGGTGTATAGACTTCAGTTGAGCAAGCTACAGTGCCGATGTATGGACTTGACCTCAAGGAATGGCTGTACAAACTTTGAAGGCTTAGCGGAGGATGTACAGACTTTGAATATGAAGACCAATGTACAGACTATGAGAGCTAAGGCCAATGTATTGACTTGCGAAACTGGGGGGTCGACCCATCAGTAAGGGGGGTCGACCCACAACTGTCCAGTCAATGCTGACAGAGTGTAGACATGATCAAGTAGTGCATATCTATCTGACAACCACATGAACTGCACAATCCTACATGATGAAGCATGAATAAATCTAGAAATAGTAGATTGATTTGTAGTGTGAGACATCATCAAAACTGTAGGGATGCAACAATCTCCCCCTTTTTGATGATGGCAACACTATGAATCAAGCAATATCAAAGCTTAACAAGAAATTAACTGCAGCTTCAACAATCAAAGGAAATTCAAGACATGCTCATGCAAACGAATTAAACACTACTGCTGAAACACTTCTTTCTCCAAAACCACTCCCCCATAACTCACTCTCAGTTATTTCCATTACATGAATTCTCCCCCAAAGCTCATGACAATTCATGACTTACAGATATTGCAGAACTCTCTCCCCCTTTGACATCAACAAAAGGAAATGCAGAATATATGAAAGTGCTACAGACATGAAGAAGAAGTATAGTAACTTCTTAGTGCAGAAAGGCACGAGCAAGTCTTAAGAAAATAAGTGAGGTGCTAAAGTCAAGTGAAGATTCTTTAACTCCAGTACACACTAGAGAAATAGAATGATAGAAAATTTTATCAACATACATAGTGTATGATTTAGAGCAGGAGGTAACAAGTATGGCCAGATATTGCTGAACAGTCAACAATCCCAAAAGACAGCAAGAGACAAAGTCAGAGAGGTGTTCTCAAGGTATTGAAGATAAGCAATCCATTAATTGCATAACAACAAGGAATTTGTGAGATGATTTTCAAGAAGATCAATGAGTAAGTTGGTAATTCACTCTTTTGACATTAGGGAGACTACTTGATTAGAGGCCTGAATCCCCAGTTACTAAGTGTGAGTACCTCATTACTTCCTCCCTTTTTTTTATTAAAGGAACAAAGTTAGTAATTATGGCTTTTGACATGAGGAAACACCTTGATCAGAGGCCAGAGTCCCCAGTTACTCACCAGCAAGCCACCATTGCTTTGTCATGACTTTTCATTCATTTTAAGCATTTGACACCTCATGACATAGGAGTAAACTTCATTTCATTGATGAAGCTCCCAATTTCTCAGTGACCATAACAAGACATGTTTGTTCAGTTAAGCCCTTGTGTTGAAGAGATGAAATGATTGAAAACAATACCAGAAGGACTATTTCTTGAAGTGAATCTTGAAGTCTAGATTTCAAGCTGATTGGGTCAGATATCAAGACATACAGGTTTTGGCCTGAACCAGAATCATTGACAATGTAGGAAGATATACTTTATACAGTTAATCCAAATCTCTGAAGGAATACCAGAGGAAAGATTCTAACTGGACTTTAGTATCACTGACTTATAGACTTAAGAAATAAGTGACATTCTACTGTCTGAGAGAACCACACTAGATCTGTCATGAAAACCAGTAATGATACACATCTGGTCAATCTTTTTAAATCTGTCAAAGAACTCTTCCTCTTACAGCTCAACCAGCTCCCCCTCACTTAAAGCATTCCTGAAAGCTAACCAGTAGACATACAGAACTCCCTCTCACAAAAAGAACAGACTTCACATTTAAGACAATTTGTATAGGCCTAATTCTCTTCTTAGTGTTGTGAATTTTTCATTATCCAGAGGTTTAGTGAAGATGTCAGCAATCTGATTATTTGTGCCTACGTGAATCAGTTCAAAATTGTTTTTAGAAACCTCATCTCTTATGAAATGATGTTTTATCTCTATGTGTTTGGTGCGTGAATGCAAAACAGGATTTTTGGTAAGATTAATGGCACTGGTATTATCACAATAGATAGGTGTGCACCCCAGGTCTACTTGGTAGTCCTGAAGCTGGTGTTTAATCCAAATGACTTGTGTTCCACAACTCCCTACAGTCACATATTCAGCTTCTGCAGTGGAGAGGGCCACAGAATATTATTTCTTGGAACCCCAAGACACTAAACACCCACCCAAAAATTTACAATGACCACTAGTGCTTTTCCTGTCTAGTTTACATCATGCATAATCAGCATCTGTCTATGCAACTAAGTTAAATGTGTGTGATGCAGGAAACCATAAACCAAGAGAATGAGTAGCTAACAAATATCTGAAAATTCTTTTCACTGCAGCTAAATGTAATTCAGTAGGTCTAGACTGATACCTTGCACACATTCCTACACTGAATTGTATATCAGGTCTAGAAGCTGTCAAGTAAAGAAGAGATCCAATCATACCTCGATAGAGTTTGGCATTTACTTCTTTACCTGTCTCATCTGCATCCAGTGAGGTATTAGTACCCATGGGTGTTGTAATATGCTTCAGGTTTTCCATGCCAAACCTCTTGAACAGTTACATTGTGTACTTGGTCTAGTTGATGAAACATCCATCCTCAGACTGTTGTACCTGCAAGCCAAGAAAGTACTTTAGTTCACCAACCAAGCTCATCTCAAATTCAGCAGACATCATTTTATAGAATTCATCACATAGTTCATGCTTAGTTGATCGAAATACAATGTCATCTACATATACCTGAACTATGATGAGATCTTTATTTGTACCCTTGGTAAATAAGGTTTGATCAACTTTACCTCTTTTGTAGCCTTTGCTGATCAGAAATTCAGTCAATCTTTCATACCATGCTCTTGGAGCCTGCTTTAGACCATACAAGGCTTTGTTTAACCTGAAAACTTGGTTAGGTTGAGGAGAGAATTAAAATCCAGGGGGTTGTTCAACAAAAACCTCTTCTTTAATGACTCCATTTAAAAAGGCACTTTTCACATCCATTTGTTGGAGTTTTATATTCTTTGAACATGCAAAAGCAAGCAACATTCTTATAGCTTCCATCCTAGCAACAAGTGCATAGGATTCATCGAAATCTACACCAAATTCCTGACAATAGCCCTTGGCTACTAATCTGGCCTTATTCCTAGAAATGATTCCATCTTCATTCATTTTATTTTTGAACACCCACTTAGTTCCTATGATATTAACATTATCTGGTCTTGGAACAAGTTCCCAGACATTATTTCATTCGAACTGGCCCAATTCCTCACACATAGCGTTGACCCAAGCTTGATTAGCTAAGGCCTTATCTACTGATTTGGGTTCAATTTGTGAGACTAAAGCAATTAAGTCTTCATTATTTACATTCCTAAAATGAGACCTAGTCCGAAGAGGATCTTCAGGATTGCCTATGACATTATCTATCGGATGATCTTTAAGAAATCTATCATTTATTGAAGACTCACCTGTTTCTCTTGGCTCTTCCTGGTTGGGAGTATTTGCTGTTCCACTCGGCTGAGTCTTCTCTTCTTCTTGGTCTTCTAGGAATTCCCCATCATGATTGGAATCCCTGTCAAAATTTTCAATGTTAGAAGCACCTTTCTTTTCACTAAAAATGATGTGTGGAGACTCTTCAACTTTCTGGTCTGTTATGTTAAAGACCCTATATGTCCTAGACACTTCAGAGTACCCCAAAAATATTCCAGGGGAGCTTTTAGCTTCAAACTTGTCTAAATATTTCTTGTCATTGTTATGAATAAAGCATTTAGCTCCAAAAATTCTGAAATGAAACAAGTTTGGTTTCTTACCTTTTAGAAGCTCATAGGGTGTTTTCTTGTGAATGGGTCTTACCATGGCCCTGTTGATTATGTAAGTTGCTGTATTGGCCGCCTCTGCCCAAAGCCTCCTTGGTAATTGACTTTCAATTAGCATGGTTCGTGTCACGTCCCGAGAGCGGAAGATACCCGGAGACGCGTGACGAGTTTATATCGATCATGTCAATCAGAGTATTAGTGTATTCGACACCAAATCAGAGATGCGCAAATATAAAGATAACCCAATCCTTTTATTCCTTCATAAGAGTACTCCTATTACAATCCCTTGAAAATGCTAAACTTTATAAAAAGAAAAGTACACAATTGACTCAAGAAAATATAGAAAAGATAGGACTGATGGACGCTTGAATAGCTCTAACTCTTTCACTCTTGACCATCCCCTTCAGATTGAGTTCCCTCATCGTCGGACTTACCTGAAAAGTATGGAAACACTGAGTGAGCGAACGCTCAGTAGGAAATTATATCTCAAGAACTAGCAAGGGTTTTAAGTAATTACATCTTTCCATGAATGCCCTATAGCTATGCATGCTCGCAAAATGACAAGATAGCATGAGAATATAACAATAAGATGGCAAGAAGAACTAGTCATGAACTTTCAAGAACTTATATCCAAAGATATCAAGATATTTAAGCAAGTAGACTCATCATGTCATGTTAGAATTTGGCTAACATGTTTCAAGCAAGCGAGTATACAATTACCCTTTCTCGGGCCACGCAAGTCATGTAATATCAAGTCAAGTACAAGATTTGTGGAATGTTCAATCAAGCTAGTCATGCACTTCGGTATAATGCCAATACCGTGATCAATCAACTCCCATGGGCACAAGTACTTTTGGGTGCTCCTCCCAGGACCAGATCGGGCCCTATATGCGCAGGCATTAATCATGTATTTTAACATCCACTCTTGTGTATAGCCAATATGAAATTTCAAGGATAAAGCTTGTAGACATGTAGGATAGACTTTGATAGAATAGAGTCCAAAAATATGACACTTGACATAGATAGGCGATAATAACGGTACAATCACGATTATCGATAAAACTAGGTGGAATTGGTTCCCTAACTTGGGTACCATGACAAGTAAGTGCCCATAAGTAAATGGTCACTTCTTTTAATATAGAATTGAGGTCCACAAGAACATCATGTTTGATATAGAATTGGGGTCTATAATAACATCATCAACGGCATGTTTTCCCCCGTTTATTAAGATAATTCTCACATCATACCCATGGCATGACATGAGGGCCGGTATACCATGTTTCTATAGAGTGACATGGAAAATATTGTGTAATGGGTTTTTAGGGTACAACCAGCTCAGTCGGCCTTGAGGGAATCCAAGGCTCGAGGAGTCTTACGGAGGTCTCTATGACTAACTCGCTAGTCCAAAGGAACGGAATGTCCAATGGAGAGCTTGTATGTCACCGAGAATTAGTGGGTAAACGATAAAACATCATGAAACATGGGACTATATTCACGGACTGGAATATAGTGCCGATATATATATGTATATATATATATATATATATATATATATAGATATATATATATATATCTATATATGAATCTCTCGATTAATGGTAACAGTGTAAAATAGTATCACAGGAAAAATAGCGACTTAACCTAAGTCATTAATTATCAAATTAACGCCTTCTATAGGGGCGTTTATTTACAAATTGACGGCTTGTTCAGCAGTCGTCCATTCTGTAATTCTATTTTGCAGAATTTAGATAATATGGAATTTTTAACAAAAATGCGCTCTGGACAGGGGCGTTACTTTTCAATTAGCGCCCTGTTCTGGGGCGTCAGTTCAATAAGAGGCGACCTTGTGAAGGTCGTTAATTCAAGAATTTTCAATATTCTAGATAATAAAATTTCAGGAAACATGGTACATGCTCAGGACCAGAAAAATAGCAGGTTTCAACTAGGATGATCATGCATTAGATTAGATTCATGGTTTCATAGATACAGAATTTTAAACATGGGTAATGATCAATTCTATGAAATTGACGACTACTGGGTAGGGCGTCAAAACAAGAATTAGCACCCTTGTCTAGGTCGCTTCTTTAAAATTTCTCTGAAAACATTTGGAAACGCAGTAAAACTATATGCATGAGATGATGGATGAGTTTATTTCATAATTTATACTAGTTTAGGCTACGTTCTTGAGAAAACCTACCTGATGAATGTTCTGGTGAAGGAACGTGAAGAGAGTTGAAGAGTGAATGATACTCTGTTCTAAACAGAATGTTCTGATCACCGGAAGAAGAAGAAGATGATGAAGAACTCCACGTCCTTCAACTAGGCAGAAGAGTTACTACTTACGGCAGACTTCCTGCAGCAAAGATGATGAAGAATCATTAATATTCTTCATGATTACGACCTAACGTAGGGAAGAAGAACATTACCTGTTCTTTACGTACGCAGCAGCAGAACCTCCTTCGACCAACAGCTTACTAGGTTCGACAGGAAGGGTTATTTATAGGATTTTGGGAATCCTAATAGAGTTAGAATTGGATTAAGGGTAGTATTCCCTTGATAGAGTCCTTACTATATTCTATCCTCGACGTAGTTATCCAGAACTTGCTCTGGATGGTCTCTGGGGTCGAACGAAACTCGAACTGAATTGACGTCTTAAGTAAGGGCGTTGAATTTAAATTGACGCCTTTGCTTATGTCGTTTCTTGTGAAAAATGCGCCCAGGTGGAGGGCGTACATTTGCTTCCCTTTTTTTATTATTTTGGCCTTTTGATAATTGACGCCTTGTCGTCTGGGCGTCCCTTTTTAATTAGCGCCTTATCTAGAGGCGTTTCTTAATGAAGTAGCGCCTTGACCGAAGGCGTTATTTCCATTCTGTCGTTGTATTTATTCTTTTTGATGTTTCTCATTCATTTATTTAATACTTTATCAAATTTGATTAATTTGGGGTTTTTATTTCCTTTTATTTTTTTTCCAGGGTTGCTACACCCTCCCCCACTTAAAAGAATTTGGTCTTCAAATTCAATAGTATATATATATATATATATATATATATATATATATATGGAGAGTGTAGAGTATATACCTTAAAATAATTCTGGAAATCACTTCCTCATGGATTCCTCGGTCTCCCATGTGGCTTCATGCTTGGAACTCTTATTCCATTGTACCTTTAGCAGGGGAATAACCTTATTCCTTAGGGTACGTACTTCACGATCTAGTATCTTTATGGGCTTCTGTTCATATGTGAGATCCTTCTGGATAACTAAGTCTCCATGTTCAATAATATGTGATGGATCGTGTACATACTTCTTCAACATAGATATGTGGAACACATTATGTACTTCAGACAATTGAGGAGGCAACGCGAGGCGATAAGCAACCTCGCCTACTCTTTCCAATATCTCAAAAGGTCCAATAAACCTTGGTGTAAGTTTACCCTTAACACCAAATCTCCGTATTCAACGTCCAGGCGATATCTTGAGAAATATATGATCTCCGACTTGGAACTCAAGATCTCTCCTTCTTGTGTCAGCATAAGCCTTTTGTCTAGACTGAGCAACTTGAAGTCTTTCTCTAATCAACTGAATCTTTTCAGTGGTATCCCTTACCATGTCTGGACCTAATAGTTATTTTTCGCCAACTTCGTCCCAGCACAAAGGCGATCGGCAACTCCTTCCGTATAAAGCTTCGAAAGGTGCCATTTGTATACTTGCCTGGTAGCTGTTATTGTATGCAAATTCAACCAAAGGCAAGTGATCATGCCAACTTCCACCAAAATCAATGATGCAAGCTCTGAGCATATCTTCAACCACCTGATTAGTTCTCTCTATCTGACCATCCGTTTGAGGATGAAAAGCTGTACTAAAGTTAAGCCTTGTTCCTAATGAATGCTGTAGTCCCTTCCAAAAATGAGAAGTAAAATGGGGATCTCTGTCAGACATAATCGAGACAAGAATACCATGTAATCTAACTATTTCCTTTATGTATAGTGCAGCCAGAACATCAATTGACCATCGACTCTTGATCGGCAAGAAGTGCGCTGATTTGGTCAATCGATCAATGAAAACCACCACGAATTGATCTAGATAAGATCTGACTATACTATTCATCAACTGCATAAAGACAACAGGGGCATTTGTTAGTCCGAAAGGCATAACAACAAACTCATAATGGCCAT
The DNA here is from genome assembly GCA_022559845.1 of Amorphophallus konjac. NCBI lineage: Eukaryota > Viridiplantae > Streptophyta > Magnoliopsida > Alismatales > Araceae > Amorphophallus > Amorphophallus konjac. The sequence goes on along the minus strand of CM040125.1, from coordinate 166,862,460 downwards.
ACCTGCTTCTGAATGCGGTTTTATGAATATCATCGTCCTTGATTCTTAGTTGGTGATATCCTGACCTGAGATCAATTTTGGAAAAATACTTAGATCATGAAATTTGATCAAATAATTTATCGATTCTCGGCAGTGGATACTTGTTCTTGATAGTGAGATGATTCAACTGTCGATAGTCGATACATAACCTCATGGATCCATCCTTCTTCTTCACAAATAGTACAAGCGCTCCCCACGGGGAAGTAGTCGGTCTAATGAATCCTTTCTTAAGAAGTTCCATCAATTGCTCCTTCAACTCCTTGAGTTCGGCAGGGGACATCCTATATGGTACCTTAGAAACAGGTCCAGCACCAGGGACCAAGTCGATGGTGAAGGCCACTTCTCTTTGTGGAGGTAATCCAGGCAATTCCTCCGGAAACACGTCCGGAAATTCTTGCACAACTGGGATATCTTCTATCTTAGTCTCCTTATTCTCCTTAAGGGTGACAAATGCAAGGAAAGATACACATCCTTTCCTGATTAGCTTGCTAGCTCGGAGAGCTGAAATAAGTGGCGATTTGCTTCGACTCTTGAGGCTAGTAAAGACTAATTCCGGAAACTCTTTGAAAGTAACCTTGCTATTGCGGTAATCTACAGTTGCCTGGTATTTGGATAACCAATCCGGTACTAGTATGACATCATACTCCTTTAGATCTAAACATATAAGATCAATAGGGAGATTCCTACCCTGAACCAATACTTCATAGTTTTGATAATGGTGAGTGATATCAGTTTCGTTACCAAGAGGAGTAGACAAAACTAATTTTATCCATTCCAGTTCTAAGGGTAACGGATCAACAAACTTTTTGGAAATAATTGAATGTGAAGCACCCGTATCAAATAAGACATATGCAGACTTTGAACAAACTTTCAATGTACCTTCTACTAGTCCGCCTTCTTCTTCTTCGGTCTCCTTAATTGCGTGAAGATGAGTGTTCTTGGTTACCGGGCACTTTCCGTCACCGGTTTGATCATTAAGTAATGGGCGATCAGGAATCCGATGCTCACGGCTCCCGCAACGGAGACATGCTCCAAGTTTCCTCCAGCACTCTTCGGCTTTGTGACCAGCCTTGTCACAATGCTTGCATATTATATTCGAAGGTGTAGTAGTGATAGAGAAGGGCTTGGTCTTCTTAAATTTTTGGTCTTGAGAAGAAGTACCTCCAATGCTAGGCCTCTTCTTGAAGTTGGGTTTAAAGGAACCCGAACTTGTAACTTGTTCTTTCTTATCCTTCCCACGGATTCTATCTGATAGCTTCGTGGCATCTTCTAACAATTGAGCTCGGCGTACTATCTCTGAGTAGATCTGAATATCCATTGGCGCCAGCTGGGTAATATATTGGGGCCTGAGCCCATTAAGGAACCTCCTAGCTTTCATCTTCTCGGTGCTAACTAAGTGCTTAGCATACCGAGACAATCTAGAGAATTATGCCTCGTACTCCGCCACCGATAATGACAGTTGCTTGAGTGTCGCAAATTCAGTAGCTTTCTTTTCTTGAACTCGGTCTGAAAAATATTTATTGTTGAAATGTTCAACAAATTCATCCCAAGTAATTTGGTCCGGATTTATAGTGGCTTCGACTGCCTCCCACCAGCATCTGGCATCTCTCTCTAACTGAAAAGTAGCTAATAAGACTTTCTCTTGATCCGTGCATTGCATAACACGGAATATACGCTCCGTCTCCCTGATCCAGTGCTCTGCGTCGTCTGGATCAGTAGATCCCATGAATTTGGGAGGGTTCATGTTTTTAAAGTTCTGGTGGAGACTCCCGGCTCGTTGTGTACCTCCCTGTGCTACAAGTTGCAGCACCTGGGTCATTCCTTGGAGTGTACGCTGCATGTTGCGCCATTGAGCACGTTCGGCAGCCATTATCCTACAATTACAATAGCTATATAAGTGTGCAATTTTTGTTAAGGGCTTTTAAATTTTCCATGTTAACTCCACCCTTGGTTCTACCCAATCTCACTGGTTAATGGTTTAAACCTATCCTTGGACTTGGGTTTCCTAGGAATTGAACACCCTAGGCTCTGATACCACAAAAACTGTCACGCCCCGAGAGCGGAAGATACCCGGAGACGCGTGACGAGTTTATATCGATCATGTCAATTAGAGTATTAGTGTATTCGACACCAAATCAGAGATGCGCAAATATAAAGATAACCCAATCCTTTTATTCCTTCATAAGAGTACTCCTATTACAATCCCTTGAAAATGCTAAACTCTATAAAAAGAAAAGTACACAATTGACTCAAGAAAATATAGAAAAGACAGGACTGATGGACGCTTGAATAGCTCTAACTCTTTCACTCTTGACCATCCCCTTCAGATTGAGTTCCCTCATCGTCGGACTTACCTGAAAAGTATGGAAACACTGAGTGAGCGAATGCTCAGTAGGAAATTATATCTCAAGAACTAGCAAGGGGTTTTAAGTAATTACATCTTTCCATGAATGCCCTATAGCTATGCATGCTCGTAAAACGACAAGATAGCAAGAGAATATAACAATAAGATGGCAAGAAGAACTAGTCATGAACTTTCAAGAACTTTATCCAAAGATATCAAGATATTTAAGCAAGTAGACTCATCATGTCATGTTAGAATTTGGCTATCATGTTTCAAGCAAGCGAGTATACAATTACCCTTTCTCGGGCCACACAAGTCATGTAATGTCAAGTCAAGTACAAGATTTATGGAATGTTCAATCAAGCTAGTCATGCACTTCGGTATTATGCCAATACCGTGATTAATCAACTCCCATGGGCACAAGTACTTTCGGGTGCTCCTCCCAGGACCAGATCGGGCCCTATATGCGCAGGCATTAATCATGTATTTTAACATCCACTCTTGTGTATAGCCAATATGAAATTTCAAGGATAAAGCTTGTAGACATGTAGGATAGACTTTGATAGAATAGAGTCCAAAAATATGACACTTGACATAGATAGGCGATAATAACGGTACAATCACGATTATCGATAAAACTAGGTGGAATTGGTTCCCTAACTTGGGTACCATGACAAGTAAGTGCCCATAAGTAAATGGTCACTTCTTTTAATATAGAATTGAGGTCCACAAGAACATCATGTTTGATATAGAATTGGGGTCTACAAGAACATCATCAACGGCATGTTTTCCCCCGTTTATTAAGATAATTCTCACATCATACCCATGGCATGACATGATGGCCGGTATACCATGTTTCTATAGAGTGACATGGCAAATATTATGTAATGGGTTTTTATGGTACAACCAGCTCAGTCGGCCTTGAGGGAATCCAAGGCTCGAGGAGTCTTACGGAGGTCTCTATGACTAACTCGCTAGTCCAAAGGAACAGAATGTCCAATGGAGAGCTTGTATGTCACCGAGAATTAGTGGGTAAACGATAAAACATCATGAAACATGGGACTATATTCACGGACTGGAATATAGTGCCGATATATATATATATATATATCTCTATATATGAATCCCTCAGTTAACAGTAACAGTGTAAAATAGTATCACAAGAAAAATAGCGACTTAACCTAAGTCATTAATTATCAAATTAACGCCTTCTATAGGGGCGTTTATTTACAAATTGACGGCTTCTTCAGCAGTCGTCCATTCTGTAATTCTATTTTGCAGAATTTAGATAATATGGAATTTTTAACAAAAACGCGCCCTGAACAGGGGCGTTACTTTTCAATTAGCGCCTTGTTCTGGGGCGTCAGTTCAATAAGAGGCGACCTTGTGAAGGTCGTTAATTCAAGAATTTTCAATAATCTAGATAATAGAATTTCAGGAAACATGGTACATGCTCAAGACCAGAAAAATAGCAGGATTCAACTAGGATGATCATGCATTAAATTAGATTCATGGTTTCATAGATACAAAATTTTAAACATGGGTAATTATCAATTCTATGAAATTGACGACTACTGGGTAGGGCGTCAAAACAAGAATTAGCGCCCTTGTCTTGGTCGCTTCTTTAAAATTTCTCAAAAAACATTTGGAAACGCAGTAAAACTATATGCATGAGATCATGGATGAATTTATTTCATAATTTATACTAGTTTGGGCTACGTTCTTGAGAAAACCTACCTCATGAATGTTCTGGTGAAGGAACGTGAAGAGAGTTGAAGAGAGAACGATACTCTATTCTAAACAGAGTGTTCTGGTCACCGGAAGAAGAAGAAGATGATGAAGAACTCCACGTCCTTCAACTAGGCAGAAGAGTTACTACTTACGGCAGACTTCCTGCAACAAAGATGATGAAGAATCATTAATATTCTTCATGATTACGACCGAAGGCAGGGAAGAAGAACATTACCTATTCTTTACGTACACAGCAGCAGAACCTCCTTCGACCAACAACTTACTAGGTTCGACAGGAAGGGTTATTTATAGGATTTTGGGAATCCTAATAGAGTTAGAATTTGATTAAGGGTAGTATTTCCTTGATAGAGTCCTTACTATATTCTATCCTCGACGTAGTTATCCAGAACTTGCTCTGGATGGTCTCCTGGGTCGAACGAAACTCGAACTGAATTGACGTCTTAAGTAAGGGCGTTGAATTTAAATTGACGCCTTTGCTTATGTCATTTCTTGTGAAAAACGCGCCCAGGTGGAGGGCGTACATTTACTTCCCTTTTTTTATTATTTTGGCCATTTGATAATTGACGTCTTGTCGTCTGGGCGTCCCTTTTTAATTAGCGCCTTATCTAGAGGTGTTTCTTAATGAAGTAGCGCCTTGACCAAAGGCGTTATTTCCATTCTGTCGTTGTATTTATTCTTTTTGATGTTTCTCATTCATTTATTTAATACTTTATCAAATTTGATTAATTTGCGGTTTTTATTTCCTTTTATTTTTTTTCCAGGGTTGCTACAGTTCGGGCCATCTCCACAACAGTTCTATTTATTCTCTCCACAATTCCATTCTGTTCAGGTGTCCTGGGAGAAGAAAATATGTGTGTTAGTCCCTCTCTCTCACAAAGATCAGAAAACATGGAGTTTTCAAACTCACCTCCATGATCAGATTGAATAGAACAGATCTTGTGTTTTCCTTCTTATTTGACCTTATTGAAAAATTGATTAAACTTTTAAAATGCATCACTTTTATTTGCTAATAAAAAGATCCATGAAAATCTAGAGAAGTCATCAATGATGACATAGCCAAACCTGTTCCCATTAAGACTCTGAGTTCTAGTGGGACCGAAGAGGTCTATATGGAGAAGTTCCATTGGTCTAGAGGACAATGGCTCAGATCTTAATTTGAAAGAATTCCTGGTCTGTTTGCCTAGAGCACATGCATCACAAGATTTTGAAATAGAATTGAATTTAATTCTAGGCATGCCTCTCACTAAATCATGCTTGACCAATTTATTTAAAGTAGTAAAGCTAGCATGGCCTAGACGTCTATGCCATTCAAAAGCATCATTTTCAGAATTAGCAGATAAATAAATATTAGATTCAGATTCCTCATCTAGGTCTACCATGTAGACATTATTAACCCTGTTGGCTACAAATTTAACCACATCAGAATTTATTTCAAAGATTTTGCATGAATTATTATCAAACACAACCCTGTGACCCTTGTCACATAACTGACTAATGCTAATCAGTCTGTGTTGAAGACCTTCCACAAGTAGAACTTTTTCAATGGAGTTTATGGAGGACTTACCTACTGTACCAACTCCAATTATCTTACCTTTGTTCTTCCCTCCAAACTTGACCAGACCCCCTACCTTCATCTCTATCTTGCTGAACTTGGATCGGTCTCCTGTCATGTGCCTGGCGCAGCCACTGTCGAGGTACCACTTGTTGTCTTCAGCTGCCAGGCTGACCTACACAAACAAAATCAAGCAAAGTGATTTGGAACCCATGATGAGTTGGGTCTAAAGACATTGTTCAAATCTCTGATCAAATGTTTAGGTATCCAGATTTGCTTCAGCATGGTTTTCTCTGGCACCTTTACTTCTAGTTTATTGAAATTAAGTCCAGCTAGTCTGGGGAAGTAAGTTCTATTCCATTCATTAGGCTTCCCATTACTAGGAAATCTCCTGTAAGCTTGTTGATTAACAGATTTTTTAAGATTATAATTATTTCTCCAGTAGGTCCTGTTTGGACCCATCTGATTGTAGTAATTCCAGCTTTTCTTCTGATCCACTTGCTTGGTCCATTTACCATTTATGTTCTGATGAGTGGGCTTAGTGAAGTTTTTCACATAATTCCTTCCCATTTTAAATGGTTGACCAGCACTATTTTTAGAACTTTCTTTCGGACCTTGAGTTCCCTTACTGCTGTTTGAGCTGGATGGTGTGTCCAGCTTCTCTTTACCCTTCTCTGGGCAGAAGGTAATGGTTTTGAATTGTAAGGGTCTCTTGTTAGTTGGGTCATAGCCTAGACCCTCCTTATTGAAGTTAACCCTAGTCCCTAGTATAGCATCCAGACTAGTTTTTCCTTGGACAAACTTTTCCAAAACTTTCTGTTTGTCTTCCAGCTCTTTTTGCAGAGACTCAGAGTTTTTTAAGAGTTCGGCATTCACTTTCTGAACAGCTTCATACTTCTCTGAGGTTACTCCATTTTCTTTCAAGCTTTCTTCCATTTTCATTTTGAGTTCATTAAGCTGGGTTTGACTCTCTTGGTTTTCTCCCTTGAGTTTATCATTTTCTTTTCTTAGTGAGGTCATTTCTTCTAGTTGCCCTTTTAGTTTTTAATTTTCCTCACAGACCTGGGTTTGTTCTTTAACATTAGTATTAAATTTTCTTTTCAGAATCCTACGCTCTTTACTAAGAGAATTGAACATATCTAATAACTCAGCATAAGCATCTTCCCAGTCATCAATCGTGAAATTTTCAAAAACATTGGTTACCTCCTCTTCACTGTTTGCCATTAGGCAAATTCCTTCTTCATACTCCTCTGAGGAAGTGTCTTCGGGATCTTCTTCCTCCTCGCTCCATGTGCAGACCATCGCCTGTGGCTTCTTCTTCTTCTGCACCTTTGTGTTCTTCTTCTGAAAGTAGGGACCCTTCTTCTGGAGATCTGGGCATTCGCCTTTCATGTGTCCCTGTTTGTTACAATGATAACAAGTCAGTCTCTTAGGATTTCTATCCCTATGATTGGTAGATTCAACATTCTTGTTAAAGGAGTATGGCTTTTTCCTCCTAAAGGTCTTCCCCTTTCTCCTTAAAAAGTTACTGAACTGACGAGTGAGCATTGCCTGCTCCTTCTGGTCGAGATCGGAGAAGCCATCAGACTCACCGCTACTGATGCTGCTGCTGCTGCTACGGCTACTCTTGTTGCGGGATGCCTTGAGAGCTACATTCTTAGCCTTCCTATCACTTCCTTCACCACCTCCATTGAAATTCATCTCATAGGTCATGAGGGATCCTATGAGTTCATTCACAGTCAAGGTCATCAGATCTTTTGACTCTTCAATCATGATGGCCTTAGTGTGCCATGCTGGGGATAAAGATCTAAGAATTTTCCTGACTATATCTGCCTCAGCTAGATCCTTCCCTAGCCCCTTAAGAGTGTTTGTGATCAAGGACAACCTGGCATACATTTCAGTAATATTCTCCTCTGCATTCATCCTAAACAGTTCATACTTAGAGGTGTAGAGGTTTACCTTCGAGGCTTTCACTTAAGCTGTACCTTCGTAGATTAATTGCAGCTCATCCCACATTCGCTTGGCAGTCTTGTAGGCAGATATACGGGCATATTCCTCTAAGTGAACATAACACTGGATGATGTTCAGCGTCGTCCAGTTGAGTGAAGATAGCTTGACATGATCATCTGTCCACACGTCCTCGTTCGGTGGCAGATCATACAGCCCAACAGTAATTACCCTCCACAGCTTGTGGCTCTGTGCCCTGATAAACACTTCCATCCTGTTCTTCCAAAAGAGATAGTTATTACCATCAAAAAATGGAGGGTGACTAATGGATTGACCTTCAGCCGTGAAGCTTCTAGGACCATTAGCATTTCCCTGACCGTTCGTCCACATGATGCAAACCTGTTCTGATACCAAATGTTAGCGCAGTGAAGAGTGATATAGAAGGGGGGGGATGAATAGATCACTCCCGATTTAGAGAACTTCAGCGGAAAATCACTACTTCAAAATTCAACCCTTCAAATACAGCTAAACAATATAGCTAACGCAGTGAGTAACTAAGACAGAATAATAAGGTGCGATTGAAAGAGGCTGTCCACACACAAACACAAAGCCAAGCAGATGGAGAGCACAAACGATAATAGCAAACCACAGAGGAGACAAGAGATTCTAAGGTGGTTCGATTGTAGTTCACAATCTACATCCACCCCTCACTCCAACTAGAGTGAGGATTCCACTAGCCACTGCTAGAAAACTGCAGACTCAGTCTGCGAACAAGATGCTGCCACACAGCTTGAACAACCAAGGGAAACAAATCCCTCAACCAAACTCTGCTACCCACAGAGCTTGACACCTGGACCTGCTACCAGCAAGACCAAAACTGGAGATGGCTCTCCCTTCCTCCAACCTGGAGGGAACCTGCTAATGACAACCCGTCACTGGTAAAACGAGAGATCACAGATCTCTCTTCCTCTGCAGCCCAGAGGGGAACCGGAGTAACTCTCCCTTCCTCCAAACACTAAAGGGTAACAACTCGGAATCAGAGATATGAAGAAATGAAAGGAAAAATAGAAATGTAAACAGGACCAACGATGAACAACAATCGTTTCAGAAAATCAAAATCAAATGTAGCTTCCGAAGAAGCAAATTAGACTCTTCTCTCTCACTCAGACTTTTCTCTCACAGCAATACTTTCAAATCTTTTCTCTCTATCTTCTTTCTGGAATGTGGAGGCTCTCTCTCTTTTCTTCTTCTGCTCAGGGATTCTTCTCTTTAGCTTTTTCCTCCAGTTCAATCCATCTAATCGCAGAAGACACCTTTTATATGGCATTCGACCTGACTTTCAGGACTTCACACGAGCGGGTCTCGTTCCCTCCTTTTCCAGAGCATCCTCGGATCACGTGCCAGGCATCATCCTCGATTCACATGCCCAATCATTAACCTGAATCATCTGTAGGCAGAGACAAAGGAAATGTGATTCGTTAGTTCAGTCATATAACAACGAATGTATATACTGTAGAGGCAGTAACTGAGTAAGTGTGTACACTGAGAGAGTGTATAGAGTTGTGAGTCTTCATGCAACCTCAGTGTATATACTTGCTGAAGAATGCATTATCACAACAGGGGGAATGTGTGGACTTCTGTGAAATGTATGAAGCCATCGAGTGTATAGACTTAGAGATGTCAATTAGGCAAGTGTGTCAAATGTGAGAGTGTATACACTTGAAAACAGCATATAGGCAAGTATGAACAACGTGAGAGTGTATACACTTGAAAACAACATATAGGCAAGTATGAACAACGTGAGAGTGTATACACTTGAAGGCCTTCAGCGTCCTCAGTGTATAGACTTGAAATCTGATGCATTAACGAGCCTATCCAATGTATAGACTTGAAACATTTGAACACATGGACAATGTATACACTTGGCCTTTGAGAAATGATGTAGAGACTCTGAACGATAAGGCAGGCTGTACAGACTTTGAGAATATTGAAGCAATGTATAGACTTGGTAAACCTGAACCAATGTACAGAGTTGGGACGCCTGAGGACCAGTGTACAGACTTTGAATCAATGAATGCGTTGGCTGTACAGACTTGCATGAGCGATGTAAACACTTTGCCAATGTGTAGACTTAGGGTGTAGCTAAAGCAGCGAACGTAGGAAAAAGGTTGGAATGTATATACTTACGTTCGATCAGTAATGTATAGACTTCAACTAAGGAAGCTACAGTGCAATGTCTAGACTTAATGATACAAGCCATGTATATACTTTGGAACGCTTGAAGTGATGTACAGACTTGGTGAGCGCCAAGCAATGTACAGACTATGAATCAAGGCTTGAATAGTGAATCAATGTCTAGACTTGGATGCCCAACGCCAAAGTATAGACTTGTGCAGTGCTGCCAATGTATGGACTTGTACAGTGCTGTGCAATGTACAGACTTTGAAGTGCGACCTATCAGGATGTGTAGACTTAGAACGCAACCAGGATGTCTAGACTTGTTATGAAGCAATGCACAGGCTGTACATACTTGAAGAATGCTTGCAGAAGGCGATGTATAGTCTTGGAAGATGTGAGGCGATGTGCAGACTTTGGCAAAAGAAACGGCTGTACAGACTTTAGCTCAGCAGCGATGTATAGACTTTGATGACTGATGCATGAACAGTATGCCAATGTATAGACTAGGCCAATGAAGGATGTATAGACTTCAGTTGAGCAAGCTACAGTGCCGATGTATGGACTTGACCTTAAGGAATGGCTGTACAGACTTTGAAGGCTTAGCGAAGGATGCACAGACTTTGAATATGAAGACCAATGTACAGACTATGAGAGCTAAGGCTAATGTATTGACTTGCGAAACTAGGGGGTCGACCCATCAGTAAGGGGGGTCGACCCACAACTGTCCAGTCAATGCTGACAGAGTGTAGACATGATCAAGTAGTGCATATCTATCTGACAACCACATGAACTGCACAATCCTACATGATAAAGCATGAATAAATCTAGAAATAGTAGATTGATTTATAGTGTGAGACATCATCAAAACCGTAGGGATGCAACAAAATGGACCGACCCAGGAAAGCCCAGGGTCTGCCCAGCTGGCGGTCGACTACAAGCACAGGGGCGGTCGACCGCCCTAGCCAGCAGCCTACCGTCTGTAGGTCTTTCAGTGGCGATCGACTGCCAGCCAGTAGCGGTCGACCAGAAATCCCAGGGAATATCCGTCTACAACGTTTCTCAATAGCGGTCGACCGCCCGAAGCTGTAGGTCGACCGCCAGCCCCGATGCAGCCATGTTTGACTTCGATTTCCACCTCGAGTCCAGCCACTTTCCTTGGATTTGTTTAATCAAAACTCACCTAATCTCCCATGAATTGTGGATCTGGTCTGGGGGATATCCAAGGACCATTCAAAGTCTATAAAACCAACACTTGAGGGGTTAGAAACCCTAATGCTTCAATTGGAACAAGAGAGATCAAGGGAGGCTAGAGGAGGAGATTCGCAGGTACTGTAGCACCTCCGTGAACAGTGTTTCGGGCTGGAGTTCTTCATCCATTCCAAGGTGATTCAAGCTTAGATCTGAAGCAAGCAACCTCCAAGGAATCTAGAAGCAATCAAGGTTCTCAAAGGTGTTCAAAGCTACATCCATACACCTCTTCATCAACTCAAGACCATCCAAGCAAGCTCATTCTCAAAGGAGATCAAATCTCCATCCTTCATCTTCTTCATCAACTCAAAGCAATCCAAGCAAGATCTCTTCATAAGGAAGAAGATACCATTGAAGCATCCGACTCAATCTCCAATAATCTCAGACAAGAGTTTTCTTCTTTAGCATATTCTATATCTTGTTTGATGCTTGAGTGTTTTCATATTTGTTCTTTTTCATTTCATACAAACGATTGAAACTGAAGATCGTCCCTACAGGTGGTTAGTAGGAAGGTAATTAGAAGTTGTCCAATCTGTGGTGTTGACGTCCCTACCAGGGGTTAGTAGGAAGGCAATCAGAGGTCTTTCCGATTTGCAGTTTAGTGCGTGGCACTAGTGGAGCCTCACCGGATTTGGTGAGGGGTGGACGTAGGACTGAGGATTCAGTCCGAACCACCTTAAAATCTTTTGTGTTGTGGTTTGATTGTGTGATTAATTTATTTTAGATGCATGCTTAGGTTCAATATCCATATTGTGAAATCATATTTCTAAGCAAATCATTTTATACGTCACTAAGCTAGTTGTATTCTACTGCAATTATTTTTAACTAGCTATATAGAGGGTTACATAGCGAGAAGAGGGGCAGATCTATTCACCCCTCCTTTCTAGATCCGTTGTCCACTACACAACAACTACAAGTCTCCTGCCACCACCAAGAAGCGGCACTCAATTCGGCATCCGAAGCTGTGAGTTCCAAATTTTCTCCCTCTGGTGCGCTGATCAGTTTCCACTGGAACTAGTCTCATACCCCGGCACTGTTCGGGTCCTAGCCATCTGCTCCGACGTCCTCCGGCATCCCCGCTGGTCTCCGATCGAAGAGGACTCAACCATGAATCCAACGACTCCAGCCACGCCAGAATCAGAGCCCGGGAGCGTCTGTGGCAGTCTCACCTTCCTGCTGCAGTGGTGCAGAAGCTGCCAGATTCATAAAATAGAGGCCTTGTTCATGACTCTGCCCCGACCAACGCCATAAATCAAAAATTCCCCCAAAAATTGGACGTCCTCATGGGCTAACGCAGGAGATTTTGATGGTGGTTTCATCGCAAACGGAGTTCAGGGGAGTCCTCAGCGGCGCCGACAGTGACAGTCTATCCTCTATTACTAAGAGTGGACAGATTCGGCGGACTTCTAGTCTTAATGCTCTAAGCTAGTTTTCCCCTCCCCGCCCGGCCGGCTTACCGCCCCTCCCTGTGGTACGTAGTGTTTGGATGTAAAATTGACTTCCCCTCCACTTGTTGAACCCCCTTGCATGGGGAGTAGTGGTGTAATTTCTTAAATTTCAGGTTGAAGCTTCTCCAGCGCGGCGTGCGGGTAACCCATGCTTCCTTACTGCCCTCGTCTCCGACCGGGATCGGTATCTTTGCACCGATCAGGTGAGCTTCGGTTACCCCCTTGATGGTCTTTCCTTGTTGGTTTAGTATCGCTACTAGTGCCGTCGGACGGTGAGTTGAGTGCCCGATCTCGAATTTGCTTATATTTGAGTGACCACCGCAGGTGAGTTGTGAGAGAGCCATTACATCCCGCGCCCTCGGCGTACTGGCCGCCCATGAAAGTGGACATCCTTGGAGCCTTGGGGGTTCAATCTTAGGCTAGCCAACCCCCGGAGCAGCGAGGTCCCATCCCGGACCCTCACCACCATCACCGGTTTGCCTACGGGCCCTTGTGTGCGTTACGCGGGTGAGTCCGCTTGTGTGACATCGCCATGTCCATTGCGTTGCCTGAAATCTAGGTCCTAGGTCATTTCACATCAAGTGGTATCAGAGCAAGTTCTCAACTTGTCTCTACAAGTTGGTCCTAGGACGCACATATGAATTTAGATTCTCCCGGTGCATCGCTCTTGTCCACTAGCATGGCCACCTCATACCAACCATACCCATCGGCCCTCTCCATGAGTCCAAACCCCCAAGGGAAACCCACCACCAAAAAACATGGCCTTCACGGCCATGTCGACTACCTAATGGTAGCCATGACTTATGCCAATGTGTGGCTTGATAGCCTATCGGGTCGACTCAACCAATTAGCAGAAAATAAGCTCACCCCAAGGGCGACTGGTAGGAGTGCACCTTCCCACCCACCCACCTTTGCTGGGTCTAGCAAACCAAGTGACTATTTAGGTTGGAAAGTCTCAATGAAACATTACTTCACTTGGTATCCCATGTCCGAGGATGAGAAAGTCCGATTTGCCAAATCACAACTTACCAAACGGGCTCAAACCTATTGGCTGCAAATTATCGGGCTAAGGATAATTAGAAGGGAAGATCCCATCACCACTTGGGGAAACATGAAGGAACAACTTAGGGCTAGATATGTGTCCCCTTCCTACTCGCATCATCAAAGCCCAAGGAGCACTTCAACTCCTCCATCTCCATCCGACCAACCCAAGATTCCAGATCTCCAATTCCCCCCACCCCAACCAAAACACCATTCCACAACCCACACCACTCAAGCCCCATTAGCCCCCTCCGCCACCCCTCGCCTCACCCCTTCTCAAAAGGGAAAGAGCCCTATGGATATAGAAGTGAGTGAAATACCCTCGGGTAAGAGCGAGCCGGAATGTTATAGGTGCCACCAATTGGGGCACATCGCCGGACAATGCCCCACGAGGAAGCATCTTCCCATGCCCCTAGTGGTTGAAACCTCTCCCACCCCGGCCACCATTACCCCTCCATCGTCCCCCAACAGGGACACCCCTCCCAAGGATAATCTTCCCAAACCCCCTCAACCCACCCATCTTTCTCTCCCTACCCCAACCCAACCCCAACCTAGACCTCCACTACTTCCCTTACCAATCCCAACTCAAGCCCATGCTTGTTCACCACCTCGGGTGCACCACACACCGGCTATCACCATCACCCCACCCCCAAATGACATTCCCAGCCCCTTGGTAGAGGAAACCATGGCCCATACACCCGCTCAAGAAGAGGTGGGTACCAATCCAAACCCGCCTCCCGCCATAGAGGAAATCCAAGAGCTTCTCATTCCATTCGCCTCTCCTAGCCCGGTCCTTCAAGAACTAACCACCACCACTCATGGCACCCTCACCGTGAATGAGTCCATACTCCAATGGCTCAAGTGAGGCCCCACCATCCCTAGTTCACCCCCACACCTCTCACCCATGAGACATCAATATGAAATTATGCCTCTCCCCTCCTTTCACACCACGATCTAATCCTACTATGAGGTAGAAGGTTGGGATGACCTCCTCAAGGGTCTACAGTGGCAATTAGACTTGACTTGCTTGTTGACCCTAGGGGCGGACCGACCCAAGAGCCTTGACCTCATCCACCCATGCATCGGGTCTATCCCCTCGGTTTGCACTACTGGTTGCTACACTAGCGACCTCCTTTTCCTTCTACCCATGGTGGAAGAACCCATCTCAGTCCACTCCCCTACCATTGAGATCCCAAGGACATTGGCCAACCCACCCACTCACTTCACCGACCCAATCATCCCAATAGATGAGGATGACCCACCTTGTAAAGACCTTGAGGACATAGAGCACTTCTCCCTAGGAAGCCCAATCAACGACCCCTTTGATCCCTTCCAATGGGAGCCTAGTTACCTATGTGACCCACCCACCTTACCCACAACCCACCTTTCCCTACCCCAACCAACCATGTTGGACCAAGTCCACCTCTTCCAAGACTCGGGCCACACAAAGGGAACCATCGCCATAGGCAACATACACCTAGGAAGCAAGGAAGAGCCCCTCTCCATAATACACACCTTCTTAGATCCCTTCGACCCTTTCACATGGAAGTTCAAAGGCCGTCTCACACCTATACTCATGGAAGTCCTCTTTGGGATAGGAGTGCATAAGTCTTGGCACAACACACCACTTGGCTTGATTAGAAAGTCGGGTCTATTCATTCACATCACCCACATGTCAAGTAGGAAGCATGAGTGGTCCCTATTTTGGTGTAACGGTCCTCCCCGATTCAGCATTGGTCTTATGTATGCTAGGAGCCTTCATGGATGTCTGGGTCCTCCGGCATTCATCACACCCACGCATAAGGGGGGACACCTATGGATGCCCCGGTCCTCCCAAATCCTTCAAAGTCTTCATAACGCCAATGTATGATAGGTCAATATGTGGTTGTCCTGGACCACCTTTGCATACCACACATTTCCCACTCACATTGCATCATAATGCATGGCATATGCATCCAAGCAAGCATCAAACAACGAGCGGTGAGATTTATAAGAAGCAGGCAAAAGCTCGTAAGCGCTGCTTGGAATTCCAAGTAGGCAACCTAGTGATGGTGACTTTGGAGTGGCTCTACCCTAGGGTCACCTCCACATCGAGGGCACGAGGACTTGGACCTTCCCAAGTTTCGAGTGACTTTGACAACCCGGCTTATGGGTTGGACTTACCGATGGGTCTTGGGATTCACCCCCACTTCCCACGTGGCAGACCCGACACCCTATATGGGCACCGCGGTGGATCATAGTGAGTGCATTGAGCCTATACCTTCCTTTTAGAGGGACACCCCAGAGAGCCACCACGAATCAGCATGTGAGTCCGATGTGTGCACATGGAGGCAATACTGGACGAGTAAGATGTCATCACCAGCAAGAGGGTGTGTCCGAGCCACCTTGAGAAGTTGAAGCGCTGTCCCCCGGCTATGGATGCGGGGTCGAGTCAGGAGATCATGATTCTCCTGGAGCTGCTTGGATGTACCACTTCCCCGGTGGACCCATACTTGACGGGGTCGAGTTCTCCCCACCCCGAGGGTATGATGGCGGCATCCCTTGCCCCTCATATTTTTTGAAGCTCAGTTGGATCAACGACATGCGCCATTGTGCTATTCACATTTTTATGAGTCTATCCATGTAATTTTTTGATGTGAAACGACCACGGGGTATGCAGCAAGCAAACAGAAACTTAGGACCTATTCCGCAATCACAATCACATAGCAATTCAGTTGGCAGATCGGGCCAATTCGCCGTCGCACACACATGAGCCCGGGTGACTAAATGAGGCTAAGGGGAGGTGATGGATCAAGACCCTTGCTGGTAGAGTGCCAGCAAGGCTAGGGTTGCCCTCCCGAAGGTACGAAGCCCACAATTAAGGGGCTGGCCGGGTGCCACTTGGAGCACAAGGTCCCTCTCTCACACACTCCACGGTGACCGCTCGTAAGTGGAGCACGTGGGGTCGGACACTCTCTCGCTTGCTCAACGGAGCGGATTCTACGGATATTAAATGAACAAGCATCAGAAGGAAATGGAGCAAAGGTTAGAGCTCACCTGGTTGGTTTGAAGAAACCAACCCCATTCGGAGACGAGGGCGAGCGGGGAAGTGTGGGTTCCCCGCACACTGCAACGGTGTAGCTTGATCCCTGTTTAATAATAACATTCACTACGCCTCACGCAGGAGGGTGGACTTGGGGTGGGGATGATTTGTATTACATGCAAACACTACCTCCACGCAGGGAGGGGCTGTGAGCCGGCCAGGCGGGGAGGGGAGATTCGCCGAAGAGCGGGCGGAGAAGCCGACGCCGAATCTGCCGGCAGGCTGCGAAGGCTGACTGACAGTCGGGGTCGAGACCGTAGATCTCGTTCTGGAATCTTGCTGATGACGAGATCAGCGGCGAACGCTTCGTAACTGGGACGGGGATGCCTCAGAATTTTGCTGAATTCTTCTGAAGAAGGTGCTGGTCCGGGAAGAGCTTCGAACAGAGTGACTGAATCTGGACGCAGTAGCTTCCTATTTCTGACAGCAACTTGCAGAGGTTGTCCCGACCGCTCCCGGACTCCAAATCACAAACCGCCAGAGTTTCTGGAACCGTGGACAAGCCCTCTTCACAGAAAAACTGACGGGGAAGCCGTCTGATGCCGGAGTGGACGGGGAGACTCCGAAGAGTGGAGGTTGGTCGCTGCAGACTGTGGGAGGCAGACCCGACCAGCCGAGGGAGAAAAAAGATAACTCTGGCCTCCGGATGCCGAATGTAGTTATGCTTCTTGCTCCTGGTAGAGGACTGGAGGAGGAAGAAGTTTGTTGAAGGGCTCGTGGTCTGAATCTTCTGCTGTTTGGCGTGGTGCAGCGTCGAACCGGGTTCAGGTACTCTGCAGAGGGAGCCCAGTGTAGCCGGGGAAGAATGGGGCACCACGAACTGTAGCGACGTCGGAATGAGATGATTCCACCTCGCTTTGGAAGAAGACTCGCAGACATTTCTGTTGATGTAGGCCACGCCCCCAGGAGTTACGAGATGAGGTCGTGGGCGGCACTGCAACAGGCTGCTGATCTGCAGGTCGTGGCTGCACACACAAATTGAAGAGAGAATGGGTGGAGGGGTGGTTCCTTTGGTGAAGGGGAAAAGGATGAGGTTGCTTCGGTGGTGGGGAATGGTTGAGAGGTGGAAAGGGGAGGTGAGGGAGGATGGTAGGGGCGGAGCTAGCAGGGGAGAGGGTGGATGCGCAAGAGGTCTAGCTAGGAGGAGGGGTCTAGCTAGGAGGAGGTGGGGGCGCACAATGGCCTAGGGAATGGGGGGATATTCCTTTGATTTGGGTGGATGGTTAATGGAGGTGTTTAATGGAAGCCTAGGGAAGGGGAGGAGTTGCCTTGGGGAGGGGAAGAGTTGCTTGGGAAGTGGGGATTCCTCTTGGGAAGATGGAAGGTTGTATGGGGAAGGGGGAGGGTTGCTTGGGGAGTGGTGGGAGTAAATGGGGGTTAATGGCCTTGGGAAGGTGAAAGGGTGGGGAGGGCTGATGTGGAGGATGAGGTGGCAAGGGGAGGAGAGAGAGAGCTGGTTGACCTAGAGAGAGAGAGGGGAGAGGAGAGAGAAAGGGTCGCCCCCTTTAGAGATAGAGATAAGAGGAGAGAGAGAGAGAGAGAGCTAGAGAGAGAGAGATGTGCACTAATGCTCAAAATTCATTCAAACTTTCATTACTGAACTCAAGTGGAGTTAGGGTCCTATTTATAGGAATCCCAACATTTACAAAAAGTCCCGGGAGAAAGTGCTAAAAGCAAATAAGCAAGGGGGTGGGGAAGGAAGAGGGCACCCATGGGCCAGGCCCATTTAATTGGGCCCATATGACCCCCTAGCCTAACAAACATAGGCAAATAGCATGATGACCTTGGGACATGACTCAAAACAAGGGGAAATTACATCAAAATGACTCAAGAAAGATATAAAAATACATAGCTGAACTTAGGAAATCAAGCTGAACATAACGGCAATCATCCGGACCTGTGGAGAAGTGGGAAGTGGTAAGCGATGTCCCCATCATACTCCCGGGGTGCAGAGAACTCGACTCTGTCGAGTAAAGATCCATCGTATGCGGAGGAAGCCACAGCGAGGTTGCTCTCATGTCCACCAAAGGTAGCCGGTCCTTTTCGCGTAGTGCCCATCCCTCTGCTCCAGATGGCCGTAACCTGTTCATTCAATATCCGCTCCAATTGCTCACGTTGGCCCCTCTGGGTTGGTGGAACTCTCTTATGGGTGGTGACTCTCTCAAGAAGTGGAACATGCTCAATATTCTCACTAGGTGTCACCGTGGGACCCCTGTATGGCACCAAGTCAGCCACATTGAATGTGGGACTTACTCCGTACTCCTCGGGGACGTCCAACACGTAAGTATTTGTGCCGATCCTCCTCAGAACCTGGAAGGGGTCTGATCCATGCGACCTCAGTTTTGAGACATTCCCAGGGAAAGGTCTCTCAGTTCTCACCATCACAAAGTCACCCACGCGAAACTCTTGGTGGCGTCGGTGGGAATCGGCCGATTTCTTATACACCTTACTGCTTTTGTTGGTGTGTTTGCGGATGTTACCATGCAGAGTTGTGAATGATCCTTTAGCGATGAAGGGAGGGCCCGGACAACCAAATGTGG
This sequence comes from Amorphophallus konjac, assembly GCA_022559845.1. NCBI lineage: Eukaryota > Viridiplantae > Streptophyta > Magnoliopsida > Alismatales > Araceae > Amorphophallus > Amorphophallus konjac. Next base: position 166,843,289 of record CM040125.1, on the reverse strand, counting down.
ACCTAACATGCAATGGTGCCACATGGACCTTAATGAACCTAGGAGGACCTGGACATCCACTAGTGGCCCTATCATACCTAGTCTTCATAACAATGGTGGGAGGGCCCTGGTATCTGTAGGAGAACCTATTACATAAGGTGGTGATGAATGCCGGGGGACCTGGACACCCGTAGATGCTCCTAACGTGCATATGATCAATGATGAATGAGGGAGGACCAGCACATCCAAATGTGAGCCAGTCATGCATTGGGCTAAAAGTGTGCGTGACATGTATGACATGACTAGGCTTAGTAGCCCTACCAAATGATGCACAATGTAGTGGCATATGTATTTTCTTCCAAATGGTTCCTCCTATGCATATGGCTTGGTGTGGGAGTTTCCACTCATAGGGGTCAAAGGGGTCAAGAAAAATGGAGTGGGTTTGGTCTAATAAGGTCGGTTGGGGTGGGAAAAGGTTGGCGGTGAGTAAGGTGGGGGGGCATAGGAAGGGGACGAAGGGGTCATGGTAAGGGTCACCTAAGGAGAGGAACTCTAGGTCCTTATGGTCCTCATAACCATTGGATGGCGGACTCTCCTCCCCAGGTAATATGATCGGGCCAAAGTTTTTGGTGGGATGGTCGGCCATGAATGGAGGACTAGATGTTCTACCCGAGACAAGCAACTCTAGTTTGTGAATAGCATCGGGCTCGTCGGGTGTAGGGAGGAGTAAAAGAAGGTCACTAGTGTAGCAACCCACAGTGTAAATGGAGGAGATTGATCCGACACATAGGTGTAGGAGGTCAAGGCTCCTAGGTCAGTCGGTTATTGTAGACATCATGCCAGTTAGCTCCATTTGCCAAACTATACCCTTAAGAAGATCCCCTAATGTTTCCACTTGGTAGGATGATTGGATTGTGGTGTGATAGGTGGATAAGGGTACAATGGGAAGGTTTTGCTCCATGGGTGGGTAAATATAGGACACGATGGGGTGAAGTGGTCTCTCCTTTAGCCACCTAGCTAGGGGCCCCTCTATGATTACGGTGCTACTTGTGAAGGCTTGTGGCTCTTGGGGGTCCAAGCTATGTGAAGGGGACATTTGTGATTCTTCCTCACCATAGATATGAACTTGGGTTTCCGCAAGGATGGGGATGGGTTCCGGTCTAGCATCTACTCCCATGTGGATTGTTGTGGTCTCCTCTCTCAAGGGAATGGGAAGGTCTATTGGGGGTGGGGTGATGATGGTTGGTGCATGGTGTACCCGGGGTGGTGAGTGAGGCCGGACTTGGGTTGGGGTTGGGAGTGGAAGTAGCGGGGGACTAGGTTTGGGTAGGATAGGAGTTGGAAGGGAAAGGTGGGTTGGGTGAGTAACTTTGGATTGGGGAATGGTGGCTGTCACGGGCCTAGGTGGAGGGGTGGGCATGGGGTCCACGTGGGTTTGAAGGGTGAAGGTGGAGTGAGCCATGATGCTTCTTCCACCTGGGAGGGGAACTTCTCGGCCTAACCCATGACACTGTGATTCATATTCCTCTTCCCAATCTAGTGGAGCCTCATAGTCTTCGGTTACCTCTTTAAGTTCCTTTTGGAAAGGGGTGGAAGAGGATTTTTGGAAGTTTGTGGGGTGTGGGTTTGATGGAGAATTTTGGGTTGGGTGGTGGGGAAAGGAGGAGTGGGAGTGCTCCTCGGGTTATGGTTCTCAGGGTAGGAGTGGGAAGGTTGGGGAGTGAAGATCTTCCTGATCTCAATCCTTATCTCTTCCAATAAATCTAGGGGTCCTTTGGGTGGTGGGGTTTGGGTCCTAATAGAGGTTTTGGGTTGACGGGGAGGGAAAGGGGGAGTGGGAGTGCTCATTGGGCTATGGGTGCTTGAGTTGGAAGAGTGGGAAGGTTTTGGAATGAGGATCTTCCTAGGTTCTACCTTCATCTCTTCCCATGAGTGAATGGGCTCTGGTCTCTTAATCCCCCTTCGAATCTCAAGCTTTCTCCATTCTGTCTCGCCGAAGGGACCAAGGGTCGTCTTGGCGATGCGCACTTTTCTTTCCTCGGTCATGTAGTAGCGGTGGAAGTATCTATCCATGGAGGTCTCCCATTTCCTATATGTGTGAGGGTTTCGGGACCCATCGAAGCGGGGCAACTCCGGCCCGATAATGAAGTAGTCATCGGGGTGCCTGGTGAGGTACATGGTTTGGATGCTCGGATGACCTCAATGCAATGTGCCCTAGGACAAGACTTAGTAGAGATAAGTCTAGAAACTGGCTCTGATACCAACTGATGTGAAACGACCACGGGGTATGCAGCAAGCAAACAGAAACTTAGGACCTATTCCGCAATCACAACCACATAGCAATTCAGTTGGCAGATCGGGCCAATTCGCCGTCGCACACACACGAGCCCGGGGTGACTAAATGATGCTAAGGGGAGGTGATGGATCAAGACCCTTGCTAGTAGAGTGCCAGCAAGGCTAGGGTTGCCCTCCCGAAGGTACGAAGCCCACAATTAAGGGGCTGGCCGGGTGCCACTTGGAGCACTAGGTCCCTCTCTCACACACTCCACGGTGACCGCTCGTAAGTGGAGCACGTGGGGTCGGACACTCTCTCGCTTGCTCAACGGAGCGGATTCTACGGATATTAAATGAACAAGCACCAGAAGGAAATGGAGCAAAGGTTAGAGCTCACCTGGTTGGTTTGAAGAAACCAACCCCGTTCGGAGACGAGGGCGAGCGGGGAAGTGTGGGTTCCCCGCACACTGCGCCGGTGTAGCTTGATCCCTGTTTAATAATAACATTCACTACGCCTCACGCAGGAGGGTGGACTTGGGGTGGGGATGATTTGTATTACATGCAAACACTACCTCCACGCAGGGAGGGGCGGTGAGCCGGCCAGGCGGGGAGGGGAGACTCCCGAAAAGCGGGCGGAGAAGCCGACGCCGAATCTGCCGGCTGTCTGCGATGGCTGACTGACAGTCGATGTCAAGGTCGTAGATCTCGTTCTGGAATTTTGCTGATGACGAGATCAGCGGCGAACGCGTTGTAACTGGACGGGGATGCCTCAGAATTTTGCTGAATTCTTCTGAAGAAGGTGCTGGTCCGGGAAGAGCTTCGAACAGAGTGACTGAATCTGGACGCAGTAGCTTCCTGTTTCTGACAGCAACTTGCAGAGGTTGCCCCGACCGCTCCCGGACTCCAAATCATGAACCGCCAGAGTTTATGGAACCGTGGACAAGCCCTCTTCGCAGAAAAACTGACGGGGAAGCCGTCTGATGCCGAGTTGACTGGGGAGACTCCGAAGAGTGGAGGTTGGTCGCTGCAGACTGTGGGAGGCAGACCCGACCAGCCGAGGGAGAAAAAAGAGAACTCTGGCCTCCGGATGCCGAATGCAGTTATGCTTCTTGCTCCTAGTAGAGGACTGGAGGAGGAAGAAGTTTGTTGAAGGGCTCGTGGTCTGAATCTTCTGCTGTTTGGCGTGGTGCAGCATCCAACCGGGTTCAGGTACTCTGCAGAGGGAGCCCAGTGTAGCCGGGGAAGAATGGGGCACCACGAACTGTAGCGATGTCGGAATGAGATGATTCCACCTCGCTTTGGAAGAAGACTTGCAGACCTTTCTGTCTATGTAAACCACGCCCCCAGGAGTTACGAGATGAGGTCGTGGGCGGCACTGCAACAGGCTGCTGATCTACAGGTCGTGGCTGCACACACAAATTGAAGAGAGAATGGGTGGAGGGGTGGTTCCTTTGGTGAAGGGGAAGGGGATGAGGTTGCTTCGGTGGTGGGGAATGGTTGAGAGGTGGCAAGGGGAGGTGAGGGAGGATGGTAGGGGCGGAGCTAGCAGGGGAGAGGGTGGATGCGCAAGAGGTCTAGCTAGGAGGAGGGGTCTAGCTAGGAGGAGGTGGGGGCGCACAATGGCCTAGGGAATGGGGGGATATTCCTTTGATTTGGGTGGAGGGTTAATGGAGGTGTTTAATGGAAGCCTAGGGAAGGGGAGGAGTTGCCTTGGGGAGGGGAAGAGTTGCTTGGGAAGTGGGGATTCCTCTTGGGAAGATGGAAGGTTTTATGGGGAAGGGGGAGGGTTGCTTGGGGAGTGGTGGGAGTAAATGGGGGTTAATGGCCTTGGGAAGGTGAAAGGGTGGGGAGGGCTGATGTGGAGGATGAGGTGGCAAGGGGAGGAGAGAGAGAGCTGGTCGACCTAGAGAGAGAGAGGGGAGAGGAGAGAGAAAGGGTCGCCCCCTTTAGAGAAAGAGAGAAGAGGAGAGAGAGAGCTAGAGAGAGAGAGAGGAGCACTAATGCTCAAAATTCATTCAAACTTTCATTACTGAACTCAAGTGGAGTTGGGGTCCTATTTATAGGAATCCCAACATTTACAAAAAGTCCCTGGAGAAAGTGCTAAAAGCAAATAAGCAAGGGGGTGGGGAAGGAAGAGGGCGCCCATGGGCCAGGCCCATTTAATTGGGCCCATATGACCCCCTAGCCTAACAAACATAGGTAAATAGCATGATGACCTAGGGACATGACTCAAAATAAGGGGAAATTACATCAAAATGACTCAAGAAAGATATAAAAATACATAGCTGAACTTAGGAAATCAAGCTGAACATAATGGCAATCATCCGGACCCGTGGAGAAGTGGGAAGTGGTAAGCGATGTCCCCATCATTTTTATATTTTATTTGAGTTATAAACCATGTAATTTTCCTTTCATTTGAGTCCAGTACCTAGGTATAAAGGTTATTTACCAAAGTTAAGTCATTAGATTGTCTAGGCTAGTTAATGGGCCGAATTCAATGGGCTAGGCCCATGGGCACCCCCACTTGGATTGAGATGGTCAATTGTTAGTCTGTCAGGGTCAGTTTCATCATATGAAAAGTCCAGTCCTGATAAATACCCCCCTTCACCCCCTCATTTGTAATCTTTTGGTCAATCAAAAAAATTGAGTGCATTCTAGTGGAATTGGAGTGGATTCTCCATCTCTCTCTCTCTCTCTCTCACTCACTCTAAGGGGTGGATTCCCCTCTCTCTCCTCCCCCTCTCTTCTTTCTCTCTCTAAAGGGGGCCACCCCCCATTCTCTCTCCTCCCCTCCCAACCACTTCCTCTCTCCCCTCCCCCTCCATTAAAGCCACTCCAACTCCCCACAACCCCTCTCTTTACTCCACCCCATCCCGAAGAGATCCTCCACCAATCCTCACTCCACCTCCCAACCCCCAACCACCTATTTCCCTTCCCCAAGCATATCTCCACCTTCCCAAGGCTGAAGTAGCCCCTCCCTAGGCCAAAATTCAAATTTCCCTCCCCCTTGGCTGTACCATCCCAACTTTCCCACACCCCTATCAACCCTTGGCCACCCCTCCAATCCACCACCTAGCCCTTGGTCGGCCCCCATCTCCCCCCTCCACATTGTGCTGTGACCAGCAAGGTCCCATCGCCCCTCCCCTCCCCCTGTACCACCAGCTCCGCCCTAGCACCCCTCCCCTCTCCCCCACATCCCATTCCACCATACCACCATCTCCCATCACCATTCAGCCCCCCCCACCACATTTCATGCTCATCCGGATCTGCATCGGCGAACCAGTTCTCAACTGAAGAATTGTAGAACTCCAGCAACTTGCAGCGTCGGCCACGTCTTCATCCTGGAGCCCATGGGAGCACAAGAGGTACTGTTGGAAGCGTCTCCCCATCCTCTTCTCAACGGTGGTGTTCTCGTCCCTGTCGGAGCTCGTGGCTGCCCGTAGAGGCCGTCGTCACCGGACTGCATAACTTCTTCCTAGCAGTCATCCAGAAGCTGCTTGTAGAGGTTCCCCCGGCCATTCCACTAAAGTTCTTGAAGCGGGGCTCGGCTGAGACCTTCTACTACAAATCTCCTGCCACCAACAAGAAGCGGCACTCCGTTCGGCATCCGAAGCTGTGAGTTCCAAATTTTCTCCTTCCGGTGTGCTGACCAGTTTCCTCTGGAACCAGTCTGATACCCCGGCACTGTTCCAGTCCTCGCCATCTGCTCCAATGTCCTCCGGCATTTCCGCTGGTCTATGATCGAAGAGGACTCAACCATGAATCTAACGACTCCAGCCACGCCTGAATCAGTGCCCGGGAGCGTCCGTGGCGGTCTCGCCTTCCTGCTGTAGTGGTGCAGATTCAGAAAATAGAGGCCCTGTTCAGGACTCTGCCCCGACCAACGCCGTCAATAAGAAATTCACCCAAAAATAGGACGTCCTCCTGGGCGAACCCAGGAGATTTTGCTGCTGGTTTCATAGCAAACAGAGTTCGGGGAAGTCTACAGCGGCGCCGACACTAACAGTCTGTCCCCTGTTCCTGAGAGTGGATAGATTCGGCGGACTTCTAGTCTTAATCCTCTAAGCTAGTTTTCCCCTCCCCGCCCGGCCGGCTTACCACCCCTCCCTATGGGAGGTAGTGTTTGGATGTAAAATTGACTTCCCCTCCCCTTGTTCAACCCCCTTGCATGGGATGTAGTGGTGTAATTTCTTAAATTTTAGGTTGAAGCTTCTCCGGCGCGGCGTGCGGGTAAGCCCACGCTTCCTTACTCGCCCTCATCTCCCACCGGGATCGGTGTCTTCACACCGATCAGGTGAGCTTCGGTTACCCCCTTGATGGTCTTTCCTTGCTGGTTTAGTATCGCTGCTAGTGCCGTCGGACGGTGAGTTGAGTGCCCGATCTCGAATTTGCTTATATTTGAGTGACCACCGCGGGCGAGTTGTGAGAGAGCCATTACATCCCACACCCTCGGCGTGCTGGCCACCCGTGAAAGTGGACATCCCTGGAGTCTTGGGGGTTCAATCTTAGGCTAGCCAACCCTCGGAGCAGCGAGGTCACATCCCGAACCCTCACCACCATCACCGGTTTGCCTACGGGCCCTTGTGTGCGTTACGCGGGTGAGTCTGCTTGTGTGACATCGCCGTGTCTGTTGCGTTGCTTGTAATCTAGGTCCTAGGTCATTTCACATCAATATTGGCCTCCCAATCGAGATAGACCTTCGGGTCCAAGGATCTGTCAAAAGTGGGAGGGTCTGCTCGCACCGTCCTGAGGACCCGCTCATCCTCATCATCCCTTTGTGGTCGGTGACCACGACGGTGTCGGTCATTTCCTCCATAATCGTTGTCGGAGTCGTGGTCCTCAAGGTCGGGGGCACGTGGCCGTTGCTCCTCAGCCCTAAGTGGGGCGGGCTGGGCAGCTGGCACCTGAGGGGTCGGGACAGCTCCGAGGAACTCCCGGCGGGGGACTCTCTCCACACTCTCTATCCTCCCGACCAGACCTTTGACAGATCAGTCGAAATCCTAGGCATTGTCCTCCATGGCCATGAGATGGCCCTCCAAGCGGTCGATATTCTCCCCATTAGTTTGATCGGACCTATCCATGCGCTCCATGAGTAGAGCGAACATGTCCTCCAGAGATCGGCCTCCCGAGGTGACACCTCGGGGTTCACCCATAGTGTCAGAGCGATGGTACTGGGCACCTCCACGGGTGGGCATGCAATAAGAGAGGACCTAAAGGGAACTAAGGGTTGACTCACTATGACCTATATGGACAGACTAATGCAAAATGAAGGACGATCTAGACTCCAATATCCGGGACGAGGCGGAGGTTTGATCCGAAGATCGCGCTAACGCAAGTGTGCCCCTTTTCCAATAGGTGTAGCCTATCGTTCCGGGAACACCTTTAGATATACCAGACGAAATGGAGCACCTTGGTCCGACTACCCTAGACTCAACTTGGCTCTGATACCAATTTGATGCAGGACGATAATGGGACTCGACTCGGGTTAGACGCGAACCTTGGACTCTATAAGATGATGCGACTAAAAAGATGACGCCACCAGTAACAACACAATAACGTGGCACCTAAAGAGCTCCAGAAGAGGTGAAAATGCCCCAAACAAGAAGCGCTAATCACACAGTCATCCCTGGCGAGGGAAACGTGACGATCTGCAGGGTTGAGAAACCGGCTTTGAGTCTTGGGTGGTCAGCTCACTCTCGTGCTCGGACTGAGTCACGGGATGGGTCTCGCTCTCACAACTCACAGCGGTGACTAAATTTAACTAGCTAGTAAATAAACTACTCACATGCGGCGGCATCTAGAACGTATGCTAAATAAGCAAGCAAGACAAAGTGGGTGGCGAGTGTACCTCCACGCTCGGGGCATGGGGAAGATGTCCCTGCCAAGTTCCGTAACTCCCGGTACAGCAATAAAATTTAAATATAGCAGTGATTTTATCGCCCACTCCACACAGGGAGGTAAAGGGCTACACAATGGCGCCGGGAGCATCGAACTTGGATTGGCGGGCAGCAAGGCGGCGGGTTCCGGGCGGTGGCGGCAGCGGCTCCGGTTCTGCGATTTGCTAACCGGCAGGACAGCGAACATGGGCTTCCAAAGGGACGACGTCCTCCGGAAAGCTTCTGATGGCAGAGGTTCACCGGGACGAAGACAGAGGGTCCCTGGTCGACCCATGGGAGTGGCGGTCGCTGTAAGTACTCTGGCGTCTTTTCCTGGGATTTATGCAGCAACCCCTTTTTACTGGCCTGGCTCGGAGCTGAAATGAGCGCCTCCACAAAAATAGTCACCACACCCAGATCCGGTGTCTGATCGGGACGAAATTAGTATCGTTGCGAAGAGCACTTAAAGATCTTCAACATATTGGAATTTTAGATCCATCCAACGGCTAGATTGGAAATGAAAACTTATGCAATACAGTAACTACTGCTGGCTCGGATGACAGATCTAACAGGACAGATCTTGATATGCCTGATTATGGGGGTTGACCGAAAATAAAATGGGGGATCTAGGACTTGGGGATTATTTTGGAGAGAGGGGAAGAAGTGGGGATGACGCACATAATTTTTTTGTAATTTTCTGACAAGGTTTGGGGGGTGGGAAAATTCAACAACCAGGTGGCTATCTCGCAGATCTGCACACAGGCAGACTGTGAGAGGGGGAAACAATTGACTGGGAAGGGGTTCAAATTGGCTCTGATCTGCGTGAAAATTAAACTGGGATTCAAGAAGAATTGGGGGAAGACGCCCTCAAAAGATGAAGACGATCTGACGGTTGGATCTTCGGTACTAACCTTTTTACTGAGCTTCTGTCCAGAAATCCTAAAATTCAGGACAACAGGGTGGAAGCCGGGTTGTGGTGGCTTGATTACAACATACAGAGGAAGAGGAGAGGAAGATCACTTAGAAATATGAGGGTTTCAGCCCTAGATTTGATGCAGCAAGGAAGAGGAAGAGGAAGAACAAGAACAAGGGGGAGAGAGGGGAGGTGCGCCCAAGGCTATATCCAATATAATTCTTCATTAATTCTACATAAAATGCCACAAGAGATGTCTTATACTCAAGCCCTAGACCAAGGATAAAAGACCTCTAATGCCCTTGGTCAAAGGGGCATATAGGGGAAGGGAGAATAAAAATACTAAACAATTTCTCACATGGGGACAAACAAGGGGGCGCCCCCCTCCTTGGTCAAAAATTGCAACCCATGGTCAATATTCTCTCCTTGACCATGGGCCATCATATTGGGCCCTCAATGAATAGAGGCCCACCAGAGAGGAAAGGCCCAATTGGGCTCCTAAAGGTCCTGAGGTCTATTTTGGAAATTGGAGCCCTTACATGAAGTTTAGCCTATATTACATTCTTGACACATATTAAAGTTGAAAATACAAATACACACCAATACACCCAAAATAAATACATAGAAAGATCAAAACTCAGGTATAGACTACATACTATCACCCAACCACAAGGATGTTGGTGTCGCTCGAGCTGTGCTACGCGTCTGGTACCGGCGACTAGCTCTGGTGTCCGCACCAGTCCAGTGATCCATCCTCATCTCAGGTAAGCTCCGACTCCGAGGACTTTACTTTTGAAGAACTTATGGAGGTATATGATGAGTTGATCAAGTAATTTAAGAAAGTGAAATTTGAAAATAAAAAGTTGAAAGAGGATCTTAAAAAGAACCGTCAGGGTGAGAGCTCCTTCTGTAATAATTGTTTTGCATTTGAGGAGCTCAATGACACTATTATGGTTGATGTGGAAATACACAAAGAAAGCATTGCATGTTTAAAATATGAAAATGGGATCCTACAAGCTGAGATCAGTAGATTGGAAGAAATTGTAAGAAAGTTACAAGATAAATCTAAATCTACATCAAATGGTCAAAGCTTGACTGAAAATAAGTCTCTCGATGAAGAAAATCATAGTCTCATGAGCGAAAATGAAAAGCTGAAGGAACAAACGAATGTCTTGACAGAAAAACTGGCTACCTTTGAAAAGGGTAAGCATGTCGTCAATGATAACTCTGATAAGTTACAGGCTCTAGAAGATGAAATTGAAAATTACAAAAGTGTGAATGCCATGCTCAATGAGCAACTTGCTACTTGTGAAGAGGACCTTGCTAACTCTGAGCTACAAATCTCTTCCTTAGAAAATGATGTCAAAGATTTAAATTACTCTCTATCTAAGTTTGTGCAGGGTAAAGACAGTTTGGACAGACTCTTAGGAACAAGAGTAAATCATCAGAAAGAAGGATTGGGCTACAACCTCGTGAACAAAAAACCCTTTGGAAGCAAGGTATACACCTCCTTCGTCACTGGTTCTGATGAAACAAGCACTTCTTATGGTCTCCCAAAACTACATGCTACTCAAAAGAAAAACCAAAATCAAAATGGCAATCAGAAAAAGAATGCTTCCTGGCATAAGAAGAAAGATGATTTTGCTGATATGGAAATGTATGCTAGGAAATCTCATGCCAAGTACCATGCTCCTCATAAAATGAATGTTTACTATTTTTATTGTGGCAAGAATGGACATATTGTGCATGACTATTTTATCTTGAAGAATGATGAGCTTAAAGCAGGGAGGAATCAAATGAAAGGCCAAGGAAAAGGATAGGCCGACGTTGGCAGGAAGCCTGCTCTGCACGAGCTTGCCCAAAATCGCATGGGCGATCAGATGCGTCGACGCACACAGACAGGAAGGTCGACGCACCCAATGGCCAACAGAAGAACAACTCATCCTCCTCACTGCTTCCACTGTGGCGAAATTGGCCACACAGTCCAAGACTGTTGGCATCTTAAGGGAAAGTATCAATCTCAGTCCAAAGATGCCAAAAGGGGTATCTTTCATGCTCACCCACAAAAATGTAATGCACATACACATGCACGTAAGGAGAATACTCAATCTTTTGTGCGTTGTTTCTATTGTGGGAAAAATGGGCATGAGATGCATGACTACCATACAATGAGGAAGATGATCTAATTGCCCTAAAAAGGATGGATCAAGATGCTAAACATGGAACTAAACCACAAGGACCCAAGCAAGCTCGGGTACCTAAAGTTTTTAAATGAGAATTTTGGGTGCAGGGTGCCTTGGAGCTGACCAAAGGATGATCAGGTAAATAAACGCTCAAGGCACAGGTATGCAAATAAAATCTCTAATTTCTGTTATCTTGCATGTTTAGGCTTGTCATGTAAATATTGCATCATAAGTCTGCCTTGTGTCAATAAATGCTGAAAGCTGAAATTTGCCTTCTTGAATTGCTAAATTACCCCCATGGTGTGAGATGAACATATAAGCTAGTCTACATACTTACACCTTGTTTGACATGGTATATCAAATGGTACAGAGATGAAAGTCAAGTTAAGCTTGCCCGGAACTCTCACTATGCGTGAGGAGGGTCTCAGATCCAAACCTCTGCCTTGTACCAGAGATCAATTATTTCAGCTGTTTAATCATGAAAAAATTGTCATGCTGATTGAATTGATTTGATGTTGAGTTGTTATCTGCTTCTTACAAATCAGCCATATAAAATTCTTGAGTATTGCTCTTGATGATGTCTGTCATGTCTACATTTATTTCAACTCGTCACTCATGTGGGTATTAATTTCCATAAATACTGTACAAAGGTGGAGTTCAAGAATTGGTGTCAGACCTTGAGTTTCAGCGCTGAATGCTTTGTAAATAATTTGAGTCTGTTTCACTTTGTGATCTCATGCATTTCAATACACATCATGTTAAAAGGACACAAAAATGCATAATCAATTGGCAACATCTCCATTGCATTGTGCATTCATTCATTTCATAGGCTACACATTCCATTGCCAACTAGTGCACAAAGTCAAGGGGAGTCATCATCAAAAATCAAGTCTGCATCATTGGTCATCCTTATTGACATTTGCCAAGAATGCATCTTCTCAGGGGGAGCTTGTTCAACCTTGAAAAATCTATCAAAACTCTCCTAGCTGTCAATCAGGTCAACCTCACACCTTGACAGGTCAACCTCTCAGTTCACTTTGCCAGAAAACTGTTCTCTATCTGAGCTTAGAGTGTCGACACCATCAAGTGCCAGTGTCGACACTTCTTTGTATATGCTGATCTTATCTCACCTATTCCAGTCTGAGCTCACTACATACCCTCAGAGGGAGTGTTCACTATCCATTCTCCACCTTCTAACTATCAACACTCCCTGCCCAAACCAAACCACTGCACCATAATGGCTGATATCTTTTTGTGGTTCACCTTAGATTTGAATTGCCTTGAACTTCTTGAAGGATCTTCTATCTGTCATTAAGTTTGCTAATCAGAGTAAATCTTCAAGAAGAATCTTCTTTTATAGAGTTTTGTGACTGTCTTGAACTTGAAAACTTCTGGTTTAACATTAATGATTTCTTGAGCTTTATAACTTAATGGTCTTGAAAATGTCAGTGTTCAAGCTTAATAAACTTAATCTAGCTCTTCATGTTTTGACATGTTATGCCTTCTTACATCTGAAAGTTTATCTTAAGTACAAAGGCATCTTTGATTGAGAAACTTCAGTCTAGTATTATTTTTAAACATTTGTTAAATCTGAAGATTATAAAAAGAGGCTACAATGAAAGTAAGGAGCTTCAGTCATACTGAGTAACTAGGGATATTAGCATCTGATAAACGTATATCCTTATGTGAAAAGGTGTATGCTGAATTCAGTACTCTAAGGAAGAGCAATGGCATTCGATTCACCGAGAAACCGAGTCCCTTCACCAAAGAAGTGGAGTGGACATTGTCATGAAGTGTCATGTTATCTCTGTTTTAATTATGGCAAAATGGTGAGCTACACTGAGTAACTGGGGGTGTCGGCGTCTAATCAACGTGCACTCTCACGTCAAAAGGTGCATGCTACACTTGACCTCTCGTAAAATGATAACAGTTTGTATTATACATTGATTTCAAAAGAAAAATCTGAATGTGTAGCACTCTTGGATAAAATCAAAAACTTCTAGATGTTTAACCTCAATACTTGTTGCAGTTCTCTCAAAGGAGCTAATGGAATTGAATAAGTAAGTTGAGAGGAGGTTACCCTGGTTTTAATATGAAATTATGGTTCACTTCTATTAATTTTGAATGCAGATATTTTTAAGTGGTTTTATTGAAAAGCTTAGAATTCATCAGTGTTAAACCAATTTGAATATAAGGGTTGCATCATTAGAATTCTATAACTGGAGATTCTGAAAAAAAAATCTATAACTCTGCATTTGTTAACTTGGCTTCCGATTTAAGAACCTCCATCTATTCTAAAGACAAGCTATCTCTTGATGCTCCTTGATGTTTGCCGTCACTGGACAAATCCGCATAACTCAATTAGGTTGCCATGAAAGCATCATCACTTTTAACAAGTGGTATCCGAATTCATTGATGTTTTCTAACAATTGGTATCATTTCCCTCTCAACAATTGGTATCAGGCTTTTCTGGTATCACGCTTTCAATACAATTGGCTTCGGATCTCATGCACTTGGGTTGCCTACATTTCTCATCTCCATGCATTGCATAAAAAATCTCAAAAAATCTGAAATCCGTAAAAATCTAAAAACTAGAAAACCATTGAAAACTTGAAAAATCTGAAAATCAAATATGTTTTATGGCTTCTATATCTCTCATGTACTGCATTATGCTACTTTTAATTTGTGATATGCCCCTGCCATGCCAAGGGACACAACCTTGTACTATAATTGCTCATATACATCATTTTCTGGAATACTGGATAGTTGCTTGCAATGCTTGTTATCATCACTCCTTTCATTCCTCACTGTGCTCTATATTTCCTTGAACTCTTTTTCTTTTGATGATGTCAAAGGGGGAGAGAATTCTGTGAGTCATTTATTAAGGAGGGAATTATATGATGTCAAGGGCGAGCGAATTGTCAAAGGGGGAGAGACTTCTTTTCCGTAGGAGAGACTTCTTTTCCTTATGATCATTGTATTTTCTCTTGACATGAACTCATAATGACTCATAGTTGCCATCAACAAAAAGGGGGAGAATGTTGGGCATGTGTGGAACATGCTTAATTCTATTATTTTGATGATGTCTAACTATGAGTCATTGATAAGTCTAACTTGCATTTAATGATGTCAAAGTTATGCATTTCAGGTTAGCACAGGCATGAGAATGGCCTCATGAAAAGGCGTGAGAATGGCCTCATGAAAAGGAACAAGCCAACCACAGTTGAAAGTCACTAAAGGTGCAAGTGCATAAAAATCAAGGCAGATCTCCCTAAGGGACATTGCTCCATGATGCAAGAAAGAAATGGGCAAAAAGATTGGCAAAAGAAGCGTAAATCCCAAGTTTGCATAAAGGACAGGTTGACCTTTCCTTCACATCAGGTCATTGGCTGCATCGATCTCTCTGAAGGAATTCGACAAATGTGCATCGACATTGTCGTCACATAGGTCAACCTCACCATTCAACAGCCAACAGTCCATTGAAGTCTGAAAGGGAAAGTGTCTGATAGAAATACTATGAAGTGATCTAGAAGGGGGGATGAATAGATCACCCCAATTTTGAACTCAGATCAAAAGATCATGCTATATAACTCAAGAGTAGAGGTGCAGAACACTTAACACACAGTAGAAAAACACGCTCACAAGGAAATGGGCGCCTCAGAAAGCAATCGATGATACTCAGCTAAATGATCGAGAAGAAGATGGGTCAAAGAAGGCAAAGAGGATAGCAACCTCCACCAACTAAAGATCAGAAATCACACAAAAGACAGAGCAACAATCACACAAGGAGGCAAAGGGTTTTTAGGTGGTTCGAGTGCCCATGGCAATCTACATCCACCCCTCATCCACACAGCACGAGGATTTCACTAGCTCAAGCTTGAAAAGCAGCCTCAGTCTGCGACAATGGTTGGCTAACAACTTGCCCAGAGGGAGACAAATCCTTCAACCATGTCCTACACCCCACAGAACCTGAACCCTAGACTTGCTACCTGCAAATCCAGAATCGGAGGTCAATTTCTCCCTTCCTCTACACCGAGGGAACCCCACGAGTGACCCCCTAGAGCCACTCGAAATCGGAGACACTGTCTCCCTTCCTCCACACCAGAGGGAACTCTAAAAACACAGATGATGAAACAAGGATCAGAATAAAGAGGAAAAGTGAAAACAAAACAATGGACAATGTAGCTTCAAAGAAGCATAAACAATTTCACTGGCTAGCTTCTCTCAGAGACTTCTCTCTCTTTCTCTCCACTCGCACTGAATTTCTTACCCTCTCTCTTGCTCCTGGAGACGTTCTCTTTCTCGGGTGGAGACAATTGGCCACTTTTCTAGCACCCTTCCTCGAAGGGTTGGGTATTCTTATATAGGAGTAGGAACTCCGCATGGACGAGGCAAAAGAGCCCTACTAAAACTCCATTGGTCGGTGAGTTAGGGAGTACAATGTTCCTTTCCTCGGATCACGTGCCTTTCATTTGCCCCTTTATCCATGAGCCAGCCTTCTGCCATTTCAAAGATCACGTGCCTCTTTTGTGAACGAGATTGTTCCCTATAAACGAAAGGACAGAGTATAGTTTATGCCCTGAGTTCTTAAGGGATGCATAGACTATATAGTGTAACGATCAAACATGCACCGACGCTACAGTGAGCCTAAGGCTGAACATGCATCGGTTTGAACAGTGAATTGCACGGACTTCTGGTGCAAGGAAGAGAACGTGCACATACCCTCATTACTGTGCTATAAGGACTAGCACGGACCTTGGTATGCTTAGAGTTGAAATGTGCACCAATTTTATATATGCAAAATGGCCTAAATACACAGACCTTCTACTAGACGAACAGTGACATGCACCGATTGGTACAGTGGAATGCACAGACCTTCGCATGCATAATGCAAGACCTGCACTGACCTTATCATGCCTTAGTCATAGACTTGCACCGACCTAATCATGCATTAGTCATAGACCTGCACCGACCTAATGCGAGCCAAAACCTGCACCGACTTCCCTTGCATGCGTGCAACAAACCTGCACCGGCCTCCCTTGCATGCGTACAGCAAACCTGCACCGACCTCGTAAGCAATACATGACATACTAGCATCGACCTCAATGTGCTAGCATCGATCTTAATGTGCTAGTTCAAAATGTGCTCCGACTCTGTCTGCAGAAGGTGAAACTAGCACCGACCCAGTAACAGGGAAGGACAAACTAGCACATACCCTATATGCTAGACACTCTGTGCTAGCATCGACTCCAATAAGGCCAATGCTAAATGTGCACCGACTTTGGCATAGGTAACACACACTCTGCACCGACTCTATCAGACTATCACCAAATGTGCACCGACCATGTATAGGCCTTAGCCAAAAACATGCTCTGACCATGTGTATGTATGAGAGAGATGCACCGACTCTATATGATACGAAATGAACTATGCACGGACCTCAGTTAGCCAAGACTCGAGCTAGCATCGACTCTGTGTATGCATGAAGTGCAGCTAGCTTCGACCTTAGGCTGTTCGATGAAATGCCATGCACACTGAAATGGCTTGCACACAGAGTGTTGGATAAAATGCAATGATCTCAAGTTATTCAGCAAAATGTCATGTGCACAGAGATGCGTTGACTTAAAAATAATAAACTATATTATTCTGACATCATCAAAACATAAAATGCAACATTCTGCCCGTTTTTGATGATGGCAACAATATCAGTTTTGAAATTTTAATTTTTTATTTGAATTCTGAAATATGCACAATATCCATGATATGTAAATGTTGAACCTCCTTCACAATGACTCCCCCTGACAACATGAACACAAGAGAGTGAAGGCTGCTCTCCCTTTCACTAACTGACTAGATAAGGGAGAGTGATAGAAATTCAATTTCATTTTCATTCTCTCCCCCTTTGACAACATCAAAAGATAATGAAAGATATATGGAGCTACTGGATGAGTGAGAGAAAAACACAATATCGTCATAGTGTAGAATGACCCATAATCATATCTTAAAAGATTAAGTAGGAGAACCAATTCAAGCAAAGATGCTTCAAATCTAGTAATCAAGAGGGACCTAGAGGGAGAGTGAAGTTTGTCAACGTACAGAAGATATGATGTAGAGCAAAGATTATCAGGTATGTCAAGAGTGATCGGACCTAAAAACTGTACTAAGTAGACTGCAAGGTACTGATCCACAGAAATGGTGCCAGAGGTATTGAGGACAAACAGTCCACAGAATTGAGCAAATACAAGGGATTTGACTTATTTTTCTTTAATGAGCAGCAAAAGCATCAATAAGTAATTTGGTAGATCACACCTTTTGAGATGAGAACCGCATTACCTCTCTTTTATTGAATAGAGTTAGTAACTGAGGTGGCTATTTACGTGAGGGGACACCTTGATCATAGGCCAGATTCCTCAGTTACTCACCACCTTATTACCATTGCTCTGTCATGATCAGATAGAAAATATTTTTACAATATTTAATCATAGATAATCTGACACCTCATGACATAGGAAGGTTTTCATTTCTTTGATGAATCACCCAGTTTCTCAGTAATCAAACCATTGCTCTTAGTATAGTTATCCCCTTAAATTTTTGATATGGAATGTTTGAAGACAATACCAAAAGAACAGTTTCTGAAAGAATTTTATTCCAGAAGTCTAGGTTTCAAGTTTTTAGCAGATGTCATGACATACGAGTTTATCTTAATTTATGATCATGGAATATGTAAGGAGATATACTTCTGACACTTTATCCAAGTCTCTGCTAATTTATTAGATAGAAGATTCTAGCTATCTATCAGGTGCTCAAACTTAAGGATTTAAGACGAGTATGGGATTCTACTCTCTGTGAATGGGCTGTGTAAATTCTTTCAAGAGATGCAGCAAAAAAGAATCTCTCAAGATCTTTTGACTCAGTCAAACATTACAGACTGACCAGCTAGAGATGCTCTACCTGACATGAACTATATGCAAGAATGTCTAATGCAGAAATTCCTTCACAAAGACAACTCCCCCTCACAGAGTGATCTGACATGCAAACATATCTCATGCTGAATGAGCTAATATGTAAAATAGAAACTCATCTAAATGCAAAATGACTGATCGTACTGGGCGAAGGTCTAGCCTCTACACATGAGGTGCGTTTCCAGTCAAAAGACATCTGACCTTCTCCCATCTGTCATTTGATATACCAACAGGGTATGCATGCAGATGCATTTTTTATTGAAGTATGATAAATGTCTAGTGCTGATGTATGCAAATGCTGACACAGAAGCATGGATCATTTTATTCAAGGGGTTTAGAGTTCAAGAAGATTTAAAAATGCCTAATTCTCTCCTCAAAGTTGTGAATCTGTCATTATCTAGTGGCTTAGTGAAAATATTAGCTATTTGATGTGTATTGCCAACATGGAACAATTGAAAAGAGCCTTTGGAAAACTCATCTCTAATAAAATGATGTCTGATCTCTATGTGTTTGGTTCGTGAATGCAAGACATGATTCTTTGCAAGATTAATGGCACTAGTATTATCACAGTAAATGGGTGTGCAGCCTAAGTCTACTTGGTAGTCCTGAAGCTGATTTTTAATCCAGATCACCTGTGTATCACAGCTCCCTGCAGCTATGTATTCAGCTTCTGCAGTGGAGAGGGCCACATAGTGCTGCTTCTTGGAACCCCAAGAAACTAGACACCCACCTAAGAACTGATAATGTCCGCTAGTGCTCTTCCTATCTAGTTTACAGCCAGCGTAATCAGCATCAGTGTATGAAATGAGATCTAAAGCATTTGATGCAGGGTACCACAGACCTAAGTTTGAAGTTTTAGATATGTATCTAAAGATTATTTTTACAGCAGCTAAATATAATTCAGTAGGCCTAGATTGATATCTAGCACACATACCTACAATGAATTGGATATCAGGTCTCGACACAGTCAAATAGAGCAAGGATCTGATCATACCTCGGTATAGCTTTGCATCAATTTCCTGACCTTATTCATTTGCAACTAGAGAAGTTTTGGTACCCATTGGAGTTGACATGTGCTTCAAGTTGTACATCCCAAATCTCTTGAGAATTTCCATTGAATACTTGGTCTGACTGATGAAACACCCATCTTCCAATTCCCGCACCTGCAAACCCAGGAAATATTTTAGTTCACCTACCATGCTTATCTCAAATTCATTTGACATGATTTCAGCAAAGGCTCTGCACAGTTCAGTACATGTTGAACCAAAAACTATGTCGTCTACATATACCTGAACTATGATGAGATTTTTATTTAGTACCTTTGTAAACAAGGTCTGATCCACCTTACCTCTTCTGTAGCCCTTGCTGAGCAAAAATTCTGTCAGCCTTTCATACCAAGCCCGAGGGGCCTGTTTCAATCCATACAGGGCTTTGTTCAACCTGAAAACTTTGTTAGGATGTGAAGACAGTTGAAATCCAGGTGGTTGATCTACAAAAATATCTTCCTTAATAAGACTATTCAAAAATCCGCTTTTGACATCCATTTGATGAAGTTTCATATTTTTAGAACATGCAAAAGCTAGCAGGATTCTTATAGCTGTTGGATACGGACTGAATAGATCTAGAGGGGGGGTGAATAGATCTTTCCCCCTTTTTGATAATTTACTAACTATCGACCAGATGAGCTACTGGTAATTAATGGATTATAGAACTAATGCGGATAGTAAAGATGCAAGCATACGTATAGGAAATCAAACACACACAAGCACACCACAAGAGAGGATTTTTAAGGTGGTTCAGTCTCTTCCTGAGACTTACATCCACCCCTTGCTTAACTCAAGCAAGGCTTCACTATGAGAATCTCTGATCTCAATCAAAACACAGCTGACACACAGCTTGTACCTGCTGACACACAGCTTGACTCTGCTGCCTCACAGCTTGACAATAATTGTAATCAGAAATGAAAAGATGATAAGAACAGGTGATGAAAGACAGGACTGAATATTGGCGTGTGTAGAAGAATATGTGTTCAGCCTGGAACTTGATCACGCTTATGAAGAAGCCTAGACTCCCTGTTGATCTTCCAGTCAGTTGCCTTCGATTGTTCTGCTGCTGGAGATCGCACAGTCTTGAGCTAAGTCTTCCTTCTACAGCAACGAGATTGCCTTTAACCTTTCTGCAGATTTTTGATTGGTGGAGAGCTCCTTCTTCCTCTTCTGTGTGTATCTTCCTTGGCTTCTATTCTGTGCTCTCTCTCTGCTCCCTTGTTCGTGATGTCTGTTCTTTTCATTTTTCATATAGCCCTTTTATCAAGAGTAAAACTCTTCCCGCTCAATTTTCAGATCGAGCGCCAATCTGCTAGAAAACAGGGATCTGTTTAAATCCAATCGTTAGAACGAGTTTGACCACTTCTAAGCAAGATTGTTTCCTTGATTCCCGTGCGGAATCTTATCTCCTGAGCAGCCCAACAACCTGCAACAACCATTTGCAGGTTTTAAGGAACCAAAACAGAATTCGGTTAGAGTTCAGTTTTGGACGATATATAAACCCGTGGTCGACCATGACCCTGTCGCTGGTCGACAATGGGCAGTCCCCAGACGGCCGGTTCTTCTGGCTGAAACTCACGTCGCCCGTTGGTCGACCACAGCCTGGTCGCTGGTCGACAGGGGGCAGTTTCCAGATGGCCAGCAGTTCTGTCTGTTGCTTCTGTCTTTTCTGTGGTCGACCAGAGGCGGGGCTTTGGTCGACAGCCAAGGTGCTTCCAGAAGACAGATGATCTGATGCTTTTCTGGCTGAGTTCGTTGGTCGACCATAGCTTCTTCAGTGGTCGACAGACAGTCTTTCACGCTTATACTGATTTGTTGATTCCACTTGGATTTCAGTGAACCTGAAATTTGTTTAACTTATAAGATTTGACTTGAAGTTCCAAATGTATATAAAAGCATATTTGTCATCATCAAATAGGCATTAATTCAATGCACTATCTTTACACAAATAACCAAACCATTTGCTTTAAGAAACAAGATAGAACTTAGATTAGTCAAACATATCCTATTGTCATCATCAAAACCAAGGGATGCACAACATTCTCCCCCTTTTTGATGATGACAACCATGAGTCATTGTGACAAACAACAGATTATGAAATTCATTTGATATTGCATGCAAGGCTATCATAGCACAGATTTCATTCAGACAATTCGTTTGATGTGGCTTTCAAAAACAATAGCACTAATTACATGAGAGACTCAAAAAAGGATAAAGACACTGAGGACACGTAGACAAAGTAAACTTGACATCTAGACACACATCTAGGCAAAGTAAACTTGACATCTAGACACACATCTATCTAGACACACATCTAGGCACACAATGACACATAAGCACAATGACACATAAGCTTCTCTCTCCTCCTTTGTCAACAGCAAAAAGTGGATCATTTAAACAATCCTTCTGAGGAGGATGAGGAGGTCTCTGGCTTCACGTTCTCTTCCATGCGATCCAGCTTGTCAACAATGTGGGCATAGGAGAGCCTGAGCTTCTGGATCTCTGAGATAGTATCCTTGTGATACTTCTCATTCTGTTGGGTTGTGATCTCGATACGGATTCCCATCTGATCGGACACTTCACCGAGGGTCCTTACTAGTCTGTTGAACCGAGAACTAGCCTGGTCAGAGTGTTCCTTCTGCTTGATGAACCTGGCCTCCATCTGTTGTTCCAGCCGTTGGACTTTCTGCTCCAAGCGTCCAGTGGCAGCATTGACATTCTCTTGAAATGATTGGAGTTGGGTGGTGAGAGAAGATAACTGAGATGCCATCTGGAGGAGCACGCCATGAGAGTCAGGGTGGGAGGTAAATGCTGGTGGTGGAGCAGAAGTAGAGGGAGGAGAGGTAGGTGGTACTTGTGTGGGTTGAGCAGAATGGGATGGAGCTTGGGTAGTTGGAGCAGATGGGGATTGAGCTGGAGGGGCAGCAGTGCCTGGGTGCCAGAGCACTAGTGAAAGGGACGATGGTGGATGGGCAGCAGTGGTGGTAGTAGGTGTAGCTTGAGGCACCATTGGTGACGGTGTGACAGCAGGGCTAACCTGTATAGGTGAATGAGGTGGAGAAGAGGGTGGCACTGGATCCTTTGCTTTGCCCTTGGAAGGGAGAGTGCGCTGAACATGGTCTCCGACCTTCTTAAATCCCAAGAAAGTGGTCACGAAGTGAAAATTGTAGACGTGCCATTTGGGAATGACAATGCTTGGGCTGTGAGGAGAAGGTATGTTGGCTGCTTTCAGAATGGAAGTGATATGGGCAGCAAAAGGAAGAGAATTCAGGGGATAATGTAGGATGCTTCTGAGGGAATTCAAAAGGAGTGTGGTTAGGCGAATAGGCTGGCGAGTGATGAGGCCATGGAGTATAAACAGATGGAGGCGACTCACTTGATCTCTGGCGCCTCCTCGAGGTTGTATGATGGTGGTGATGATGTGGTGAAGCAAACGATGAAGAGGAGGGAAGGTATTAGCATTGAGGTACTTGGGAAGGACCTCAGGGGCTGGCTTGCCAGTGACCACTGCATGTGCTTCTCGGAGGTCGAAGTCCTCATGGTTGAAAACAGCTCCAATTCTGGGAGTCTTCAGCGTTATGTGGAGAAGCTTGACGTCGAGTCTGATGACTTTCCCCTGAACTACGGTGTAGAGCTGACTGTCCACGATTTGCAGGTTGTGGTAGAATTCTTGCACAAGCTGGGGCGAGTACGAATTGTGCACTGAAACGAACGTAGTCCACTCTTGAGCTTCAAAAATTGGCAGTAGATCTGGGAACATCTCCATCAGCTTGTCATCGGAGAAATCGACGATCCTTGGTTGCAGAACTGTCCGTGGCTTGAGAGCTCCAGAAACGGGATGCACTGCGGGTTCCTCTGAAGCTGCTGATTGTCTGCCTAGACCAGGTGCATCAGCCGTGGTCGACCTGTGAGGGGCCGATGGCGAACCCTGCGCGGCCCGCGACTTGGATCGCTTGGACGGCATCGAAGCTGCGGCAGGGGCCTGATCTCTTCTACGCTTAGAGGAAAGTAGAGCGCGCTTGGGAGACATTGTGAAGGGAAGCGAGATAGAGGCGAGAGAGAGGCGAGAAAAGAAATCTGGAGAAGATGAAGTTGGGAGAGGGCTAGAGCTGCGGATGGGAGAATTTCAGGGACCCAGCCGAGACAATTTATAGGGTAGGGCATTAGGGCTGGCCCTTAATTTTTAGGGCAGTGAACCATCGCGATGCAAAGAACGAGCGGTCACGATTAATCAGCATAACTCATATTTTGGGAAGATGAAGTGTATCCCCTTTCTTTAATAAGACATTTAAGTAACCTTTCCTCCCTTTCTCAAAGACCACCTTGTGACAAATTCGAGTGGGTCTTGTGGTTCAAAGAATTTGAAAGTATTGCCCCAATAAATTGACTCCCCATATCCACTTTCTTACTCACAGCTCCTCAAACTTATAATATGTTTCATGAGATAATTGTACTAGCTGAACAAGCTGAACAGTGTTTTATGCCTCTATTTGCATATAGTGCATTAGGTCAACCATTTTATCTGCCTTTGATAACTTTGGATTTTACTTTTTGAAATATTGAAGAGTTGTGGTCAGGTTTATCACATGCCTTTCTACACGAGAAGACACGCTTTTTACACGCCAGTCACCCCGGCTACTTAGCATGCCTAACCATTCCACTTTTAACTGGGAACTACCTTTTATCCGTGAGGATATACGTTTATCAGACGCCAATATCCCCAGTTACTCAGTATTCCCAATTGATAATTTTGAGAGTGGCAGAGGTAGAATGAGTCTTCATGACATACATGTCTCCCACTTAATTTTTCAGCCAGTTTTGCTTTGTGATAGAGAACAGTAGTTTCTCAGAACTCAGTCCATTGCTCTACCAAGAAGGCAGAATTATGGCGTATTCCATATACATTCATGCTATAGCAGCGTTTATTTTCACTGTCCAACACAGACACAGGTAGAGAAACAGTCTCATTACTAAAAACATAAGTTCTCAATAGTCTTGAGTCAGAGTCATAGATATGGTTTGAATTTATTGCAGTAGTACAGGTCAAATTCTCATTACTACACTTAACCTTTACTCTCATTGATGACTTTGGTGATTTTCTTGTAAGATATGGTTAGGTTGTTCAATGATTTATTAAGGAATGAGTTTACACTTTTTACTCCCCCTCAATTTGTGAGTCCGTGCTGAAGATAGAAAGCAATAAGTTCGCCACAAAGAGATATAGAGACACAAGGAATAGGAAGTGAATGAGGATGAGTGAGTAAAGCAAAACTGAGCTCAGAGTCCAAAAAGTTCAGAAGATTTCCCACCAAAGCCAGCAGCCTGACTAGATCTAATTTCCCTTTTTCAGGTCCTTTGTCGACCATGGAGTGGCCTGTGGTCGACCTCTGTGTTGTCACAGAACCTGCCTGTTGAGAAGACTGCGTTCTGACAAACCTGTTGTCGACCATTGGATCGCCTGTGGTCGACAGCTGCGAATTCCCAGAGCTAACTATTTCCTGTCCTGATGCCTTGGTCGACCAGCGCCTTGTCTGTGGTTGACCATGGGAAGTAATCCGTAGATAAACCAGAGTTCCTCAGAGCTTGTTGAAATAGCACCCGACACTATAACCTCCAAAATCAGGACTTATCTAGTACTTAAGACCTAGTTGACACAACGAAGAACAGAAGAGACAAAGACTGTACAGTGAACCCAAGAATATTATTATTTCAAGAATTTTCAGAGGAAATTCTACAAATTCCTAACTCCCTTCTTAGAGTTGAAAATCTGTCATTGTTAAGGGGTTTTGTGAAAATGTCTGCCAGTTGTTTTTCAGTTTCTACAAAATGAAGCATGAAATTTCCTTTGGAGACCTCATCTCTTAGAAAGTGATGACGGATCTCAATGTGTTTTGTCCTAGAGTGTTGAATGGGGTTTTTAGACAAATTAATAGCACTAGTGTTGTCACAGAAAATAGGTGCACATCCAAGATCTACATTGTAGTCTTGAAGTTGATGTTTTATCCACAAAACCTGTGTACCACAGCTCCCTACTGCGACATACTCAGCCTCAGCAGTGGAGAGTGCCACAGAATGCTGTTTTTTAGAAGCCCATGATATTAAACAACCACCTAATATTTGACAATAACCACTAGTACTCTTCCTATCAATTTTGCAACCAGCATAATCAGCATCTGAATATGAAATTAAATCTAGTTTGCAATAAGTAGGATACCATAAACCCAATTCTTGGGTACCGGCAAGGTAACGAAAGATACGCTTGACAGCCCCTAAATGTGAATCTCTAGGACTAGATTGATATCTAGCACACATGCATACACTGAACTGAATGTCTGGCCTGGAGGCAGTTAAATATAGTAGGGATCCGATCATACCTCTGTATTTCTTGGCATCTACCATGTTACCTTTTACATCAGCCTCCAATGTTGCATTTGTCCCCATGGGTGACTCTATTGGTTTGCAGCTCTCCATGCCAAACTTTTTCAGCATCTCCTTTATGTACTTGGATTGATTTACGAAGTAGCCTTCTCTACATTGTAGAACCTGCAATCCAAGAAAGAACTGTAAATCACCCATTAAACTCATTTCAAACTCATTGGTCATTAGATTTGCAAATTCAGTACATAATGAAGCTTCAGTGGATCCAAACACAATATCATCCACATAGATTTGCACAATTAGTATATTCTTACCTTGGGTCTTGGAGAATAATGTTTGATCAATTTTACCTCTTGTGTAGCCCTTTTTGGTGAGGAATGAACTCAGTCTGTCGTACCATGCCCTAGGAGCCTGCTTTAAACCATACAAAGCCTTATGCAGTTTAAAGACATGATTAGGAAAATCATCATTTTCAAAACCAGGGGGTTGTTCCACAAAGACTTCTTCCTTTACAAAGCCATTTAGAAAGGCACTTTTTACATCCATTTGCTGCAATTTAATTCCATGGGACGCCGCAAATGCTAACAATATTCTAATGGCTTCTAACCTTGCAACTGGAGCATATGATTCTTCAAAATCAACTCCAAATTCTTGGTTATACCCCTTAGCCACCAACCGAGCCTTGTTCCTCATAACAACTCCTTCTTCATTAAGCTTATTTTTATAAACCCATTTGGTTCCAATAACAGGATGAGATGAAGGTCTGGGAACAAGTTTCCAAACCTGATTTCTTTCAAATTGATTTAATTCTTCATGCATGGCATTTATCCAAGATTCATCTCTTAAAGCTTCCTCTACATTTTTAGGCTCAACTTGAGATACAAGGGCTAGCTGATCTAATTCATCAACTGTTTTAAGCTGAGATCTAGTTTTCCTCGGTTCATTAATTCCTCCAATGATGTTATCTAGAGGATGATCTCTGAGAAATCTCAGATTTTCAGAATTGTTACCTAGGATGATCTCTCCTTCGGGTTGATCATTGGAATCACCTTGCTTTGGTTCTGCTTCAGTCTCCATTGGTTCCTCTTTGCCTTCCAGAAATTCCCCATCTTCATCTTTGCCTACCTGTCCAGTTTTGTCAAAGTCATTATTTTCATCAAATGTGATATGTGGGGATTCTTCAACTAGCTGATCTTTGGTGTTGTAGACTCTATAGGCTCTTGATCGGTCAGAGTATCCCAAGAAGATTCCTGGGTCACTCTTTGGTTCAAATTTGTCCAATGATCTCTTGTCATTGTTATGAATAAAACACCTTACACCGAAGATCCTAAAATGAGCTAGAGATGGCTTCTTACCTTTGAACACCTCATATGGAGTTTTCGCACTAGATGGTCTTACCATTGCCCTGTTTACAATATAACATGCTGTATTGACCGCCTCAGCCCAAAATCTTCTTGGAAGATTGGCTTCAACTAACAAGGTTCTGGCCATTTCAACAAGTGTGCGATTCCTTCTTTCCACCACTCCATTTTGCTCTGGCGTCCTTGGTGAGGAGAACCTGTGATTTATTCCTTTGTTCCTGCAGAATTCATCAAACTCTGAATTTTCAAATTCTCCCCCATGATCAGATATTATTGAACACACTTTGGACTTACCATCCTGCTTCATTCTTCTGTAAAAATCCTGAAATTCATGAAAGGCATCGTTTTTATGTGATAAAAACATTACCCATGTGAATCTAGAGAAATCATCAACTAGTACATAACCGTACCTCTTACCACTAAGACTAGCAGTTCTTGTTGGGCCAAAAAGGTCCATGTGCACAAGTTCTAGTGGTCTAGAAGATTGACTTTCAGTTCTACCTTTGAATGATTTTCTTGTTTGCTTACCTTGGGTACATGATTCACATACTTTGACATTTTGAGCAAACGAAATTTCAGGTAAACCAGAAACCATTTTATTCTTAACCAATTTGTGCAGCACCCTGTAGCTAACATGCCCTAGCCTTCGGTGCCACAACCAAGTCAGGTCCTCCTTCTTGGCGGTGAGGCACAAGTTGGAGTGGGCTGGATCATCCAAGTCTATCATGTAGACATTATTTACTCTCTTGCCCATAAACTTAACTTTAGCCGAATTTGGTTCAAGAATTTTACAGATCTTAGAATCAAAGACTACTTGATGGCCTTTGTCGCATAGCTGACTGATGCTTAGAAGATTATATTCCAGGCCATCCACTAGCAGTACATCTTCAATGCAATTTGTAGATGTCTTACCTACCTTACCTTTCCCAATGATCTTGCCTTTGTTATTTCCTCCAAATGTCACATGTCCTCCATCTTTTGAGTTTAGCTCGGAGAATTTTGCCTTATCCCCTGTCATATGTCTTGAGCAGCCACTATCTAAGTACCACTTGTTGTGTATAGCTGCCAGACACACCTGCATCACAAGTTACACAGAAACTTTTGGACCCCAATGGTACCCGGGTCCAAGATAGCTTGTGAAATTATGAAATTGCTGCAGTAATCCTTTGGGAACCCAGATTCTGTTAGAGCAGTGTAAATTTTTATTTCTGAACTTGTTCAGATTGGGTTGCTTTCGTTCTAAAGCTTTTTTAATCTGAGTCCACCTTTGTGTATTCAAGTTTTCATTTTGTTTTACCCGAAAAAACCTGTGATTTCTGTTTGCTTGTCTGGCCATGGTCGACTTTTGGTATGTCTGTGGTCGACCATCGCGTCTCCAGAACTCAGCGTCTGTTCTGGCAGCACCTCTGGTCGACATCTGGTGTACCTGTGGTCGACCACTGCTTCTCCAGTAACCAGCGCCTGTTCTGGCAGATCCTCTGGTCGACAGATGAAGGGTCTGTTGTCGACCAGCCTGTCTCCAGACATCTTGTTTTCCAGATTTATGTCTTTTAACTTGGTTTAGTCCTTGGTTTGTTTGGTGATTTCTGTGAATTTGGGTTTCTTGTTTATTATTTTGAATCTTATATTGATTGACTGTTTTCTCTTTAAAATTTCTCTCTTTTGGATTGACATTAATCTGGTTAGAGGAGCTGGCTTCATTATTTCTTTCGTCTTGATACAAATTTATCAAGGGGCCTTTTCCTTTAGGTTTAGCAAGTTTACTTTGAGTTCTTATTTGAAATTCTTTCTTAGCTGTTGGATTATACCCTAACCCTTCTTTTTGAAAGTTTACTTTTATTCCTAAGACAGCATTTAAGTTGTCTTGGCCCTTGGTCATTTTTTCCAAAGCTTCCTGTTTATCTTCCAATTCACCTTGGATTCTTTCTATCTCTTTTAGAAGCTTACTGTTTTCTTCCTTAATGGAGTTGTTCTTTTCTTCAGTTTGCTTTGTTTTCTGTTCGCATTCCTGAGCTCTTAGTTTTAACTCATCAATGTCGTTTTTTAGCATTTCATTCTCTTCGGACATTCTCTTGTGGTTTTCTTCATCTAAGTCCATTTGATTCAGCTTGTTTTTCAGTGACTTGATTTCCATTTCTAGTTCAGTTTTGTTATCCATTGAATTGCTGTCTTTATTCAGTTGACTGATCTTCTTCTTCAAATGTTTATTTTCCTTTCTTATTCTTTCATAAGTATCAAGCAATTCTGAATATACTGCTTCCCAATCCGAACTAGAGAAGTCTTGAAATGGGGAACTTACCTCAAGATCACTGTTGTCTCCTTTGGCCATCAGACAGAGCTTTCCTTCTTCTTCCTCGGAAGTTGTTTCCTCTTCACTGCTCTCCTCCTCCTCACTCCAAGTGCTAATCATCGCCTTGGGTTTCTTGCCTTTCCACTTGAAGCTTGATTTCTTAGGAGCTTCTGGACATTCAGCCTTCATATGTCCAGGCTGCCTGCAATTGTAGCAAATGAGTTTGTTAGAAGAAGCCTTATGTTTATCAGATTTAAACTGGGATGACTTCCTTACCATGCCCTTTGGATTTCTGAATCCTTTACCTTCCTTCCGCAGGAATTTTTTAAATTTTCTTGTAAGCATAGCTAGCTCACCAGATTCTTCACCTGAGCTAGATGAGTCATCATTGTCAGACACCTCAGAGGTGCTTGTCTTAGTCTTTAGGGCAAGTTGCTTCTTTTTCTTGCCCTCATCTTCCTTTCTCTTCAGATTGACCTCATAGGCCATCAGGGATCCTACTAACTCATCCACTGTCATTGTTGTAAGATCCTTTGAGTCCTCAATGACTGTGGCCTTGGTATGCCACATCGATGTGAGAGACCTTAAAATCTTCCTCACTAATTCCTGCTCTTTGTATGTCTTCCCTAAGCTCTTCAAGCCATTAGTCAATTGTACTAATCTGGCATACATCTCAGAAATACTTTCATCATTTTTCATCCTAAACATTTCATATTCTGAGACTAGCATATTTGCTTTTGTCTCTCTTACCTCGGAAGTACCTTCGTAGATTACCTTTAGACGATCCCACATTTCTTTGGCTGTTGCGCATTGGGAAACTCTTGAGAATTCTGTGGGGTGTAGTGAGCACTGCATCACGTTCATGGCTCCCCAGTTGACAGTTGATTTCCTGACCTGTTCTCTGGTCCAGGTTTCTTCATCTTCCGGTAGCTCAAAAGGTCCGCGGCTCACTACCCTCCACATCTCGTGGTCTTGCGCACGTAAGAACACCTGCATACGATTTTTCCAATACGAATAATCAGTTCCATCAAAATATGGAGGTCTAGTTACAGAGTGCCCCTCAGCTATGAGGCTTTTAGAGTTCAGTCCGCTAGGTTTCTCCTGGTTGTTAGACCACATTTTTGGAGAACCTGCTCTGATACCACGTGTTGGATACGGACTGAATAGATCTAGAGGGGGGGTGAATAGATCTTTCCCCCTTTTTGATAATTTACTAACTATCGACCAGATGAGCTACTGGTAATTAATGAATTATAGAACTAATGCGGATAGTAAAGATGCAAGCATACGTATAGGAAATCAAACACACACAAGCACACCACAAGAGAGGATTTTTAAGGTGGTTCAGTCTCTTCCTGAGACTTACATCCACCCCTTGCTTAACTCAAGCAAGGCTTCACTATGAGAATCTCTGATCTCAATCAAAACACAGCTGACACACAGCTTGTACCTGCTGACACACAGCTTGACTCTGCTGCCTCACAGCTTGACAATAATTGTAATCAGAAATGAAAAGATGATAAGAACAGGTGATGAAAGACAGGACTGAATATTGGCGTGTGTAGAAGAATAGGTGTTCAGCCTGGAACTTGATCACGCTTATGAAGAAGCCTAGACTCCCTGT
Organism: Amorphophallus konjac; assembly: GCA_022559845.1. NCBI lineage: Eukaryota > Viridiplantae > Streptophyta > Magnoliopsida > Alismatales > Araceae > Amorphophallus > Amorphophallus konjac. The sequence goes on along the minus strand of CM040125.1, from coordinate 166,812,403 downwards.
TGATCTTCCAGTCAGTTGCCTTCGATTGTTCTGCTGCTGGAGATCGCACAGTCTTGAGCTAAGTCTTCCTTCTGCAGCAACGAGATTGCCTTTAACCTTTCTGCAGATTTTTGATTGGTGGAGAGCTCCTTCTTCCTCTTCTGTGTGTATCTTCCTTGGCTTCTATTCCGTGCTCTCTCTCTGCTCCCTTGTTCGTGATGTCTGTTCTTTTCGTTTTTCATACAGCCCTTTTATCAAGAGTAAAACTCTTCCCGCTCAATTTTCAGATCGAGCGCCAATCTGCTAGAAAACAGGGATCTGTTTAAATCCAATCGTTAGAACGAGTTTGACCACTTCTAAGCAAGATTGTTTCCTTGATTCCCGTGCGGAATCTTATCTCCTGAGCAGCCCAACAACCTGCAACAACCATTTGCAGGTTTTAAGGAACCAAAACAGAATTCGGTTAGAGTTCGGTTTTGGACGATATATAAACCCGTGGTCGACCATGACCCTGTCGCTGGTCGACAATGGGCAGTCCCCAGACGGCCGGTTCTTCTGGCTGAAACTCACGTCGCCCGTTGGTCGACCACAGCCTGGTCGCTGGTCGACAGGGGGCAGTTTCCAGATGGCCAGCAGTTCTGTCTGTTGCTTCTGTCTTTTCTGTGGTCGACCAGAGGCGGGGCTTTGGTCGACAGCCAAGGTGCTTCCAGAAGACAGATGATCTGATGCTTTTCTGGTTGAGTTCGTTGGTCGACCATAGCTTCTTCAGTGGTCGACAGACAGTCTTTCACGCTTATACTGATTTGTTGATTCCACTTGGATTTCAGTGAACCTGAAATTTGTTTAACTTATAAGATTTGACTTGAAGTTCCAAATGTATATAAAAGCATATTTGTCATCATCAAATAGGCATTAATTCAATGCACTATCTTTACACAAATAACCAAACCATTTGCTTTAAGAAACAAGATAGAACTTAGATTAGTCAAACATATCCTATTGTCATCATCAAAACCAAGGGATGCACAACAATAGCTTCTAACCTAGCAACATGAGCATATGATTCTTCAAAGTATACTCCAAACTCCTGGCAGTAGCCTTTAGCTACTAGTATAGCTTTATTCCTTGAAACTATTCGATCTTCATTCAATTTGTTTTTAAAGACCCATTTTGTTCCAATGACAGTTACATTTTCAGGTCTAGGAACTAGTTCCCATACATTGTTTCTTTCAAACTGTCCTAATTCCTCATTCATGGCATCAACCCAAGATTCATCGTTTAAGGCTTCCTCTATAGATTTGGGTTCAATTTGAGATAACAATGCAACTAAGTCATGGTTATTTACATCTCTAAAATAGGACCTTATCTTAGGGGGTTCATTCAAATTTCCTATAATGTTTTGAACAGGGTGGTCTTTCAGAAATCTAACATTTATTGAAGACTCACCTGCTTCAGCTGGCCTTACCTAGTTTGGCGCATTTGGTGCTTCACTTGGCTTAATCTCCTCTTCTTGTTTATCCCCTAGGAATTCTCCATTATGCTTAGAATCCCTGTCATCATCTTCAAGGTTAGTGGCACATTTTGTTTCATCAAAAATGACATGTTGAGACTCTTCAATCTTTTGTTCAGAGATGTTGAAAACCCTATATGCTCTAGACACTTCAGAGTATCCTAAAAATATTCCAGGACAGCTTTTAGCATCAAATTTATCTAGGTCCATCTTGTCATTATTATGGATAAAACATTTGGAACCAAAGATTCTGAAGTGGGCTAAGTTTGGTTTCTTACCTTTCAGAAGCTCATAAGGGGTTTTCTTATGTACTGGTCTTACCATGGCCCTGTTGATAGTGTAGCATGTTGTGTTGGCTGCCTCTGCCCAGAACTTTCTTGGTAATTGGCTTTCAATCAGCATAGTTCGGGTCATCTCCACAATGGTTCGGTTTCTTCTCTCCATAATTCCATTCTGCTCAGGTGTCCTGGGAGAAGAGAATTTGTGTGTTAGTCCTTCATTTTCACAAAAATTAGAAAACATGGAGTTTTCAAATTCACCTCCATAGTCAGATTGAATTGAACAGATATTATGTTTTCCTTCTTGTTTGGTCTTATTGAAAAACTATTTGAATTTTTGAAACGCATCAATTTTATTTGCTAAGAAAAAGATCCATGAGCATCTAGAATGATCATCAATAATCACATAACCGAACCTGCTCCCATTTGGACTCAGAGTTCTAGTAGGATCAAAAAGGTCCATGTGAAGCAATTCCATTGGCCTAGAAGACATTGGCTCAGATCTCAGTTTAAATGACTTACGGGTTTGTTTGCCTAGAGCACAAGCATCACAGATTTTTGAAATTGAGTTGAATTTTATTTTTGGCAGACCTCTAACCAGATCAAATTTCACCAATTTATTTAACGTGTTGTAGCTAGCATGACCTAAACGCCTATGCCAATTAAAAGCATTATTGTCTAAATCAGCAAAAAGATAGAGATTTGATTCAGAATTCTTATTAAGGTCTACCATGTAGACATTATTCACTCTATGTCCTAAGAACATGATTTTGTCAGAATACATTTCAAAGATTTTGCATGCATTATTGTCAAAAACTACTCTATGATCTTTGTCACATAGCTGACTGATGCTAAGCAAGTTATGTTGAAGACCATCTACCAGCAAAACTTTTTCAATCACATTAGAAGGAGACTTACCAACTATCCCTATTCCAATGATCTTTCCTTTATTCTTACCTCCAAATTTGACCATACCTCCCATCTTCATTTCCAGTTCACTGAAGTTTGTTTGGTCACCTGTCATGTGCCTGGAATAGTCGTTATCTAGGTACCATCTATTGTGTTTGGCTGCCAGACCAACCTACAATCAAATTAGACACAAAGAAATTTTGGGACCCAAGAAAAGTTGGGTCCAAAGAAGTTACTCATTCCTTCCAAGACAATCTTAGCAATCCAGACCTGTTTGGCTCCCTTCCTATGAATAGAATTTTTATTTTCAGCATGTAAAGGTTTATTAACTCTGGTCCTTGGATTTTGATGAATTTTGTTCTTAATGACATGTGAGTTGTTCCAATTATAGGCTTTTCTCTGAGGGTTATTCCATAACCTTTTCTGATAGGAGAACCTTTGTGAAGGTTTAGGGTGAACCCAATTTTGCATGTTATGATTCCAGTTCCATTTCTGAAAAGATGGTCTATGTTGATTCCACTGTGTTGGTGCATTTAAGTTGTTGCCATGATACATTTTTCTGAAATGAGCAGGGTTTGCTCTATAGACACCCGGATTGCTTGAGGGAGTAGTCTTGCTGCTCTGATGCATTGTAGGCTTAGCATGAAATGTTCTATTGATATTTCTTGGTGTAGTAAAATTTAATTCTACAGATTCTTTGGATTTGCTGTTTAAGCTGGATGGCGTGTCCAGCTTATCCTTTTCCTTTTCTGAACAGAATGTTATAGCTTTAAACTCAAAGGGCCATTTATTGGTGGGATTATATCCCAATCCTTCCCTGTTGAAATTAACCCTCATACCTAGCAGTGTGTCCAGATTAGTCTTTCCTTACACAAATTTTTCCAGGGTATCTTGCTTATCTTCAAGATTCTTTTTCAATGTTTCACTCATTTTCTATATCTCTATGTTGGCTATTTTCACAGCTTCATACTTTTCAGAAGCAAGGTCATTTTCCTTTTGCAATTCTTGAGATCTTATCTTGAATTCATCCAGACTCTTGTTAGCTTGTTCAAGCTGATCTTGGAGGTTTTTATTCTTAATTTCCAAGGAGCTTAATTTTCCAATATTTTCTTCAGAACCTCATTTTCTTCTTTCAGACAAGTTCCCTCCTCGACAACACTATTCAATTTTTTATTTAGCTTTTTGTAGTCTTTTGTTTGACAGTTAAATTTATTAAGTAACTATGCATAAGAGTCCAACCAGTCATCTATAGTGTAGTGTTCAAAGGGGTTGCATACCTCAGTGTCTGAGTCGGCCATCAGACACAGTCTTTCCTCTTCTTCTTCAAATGAATTTTCTTCAACATCCTCCTTCTCGTCACTCCAGATGCAGACCATTGCTTTTGGCTTTTTCTTCTGCACCTTGATGTTCTTCTTCTAGAGTTCTAGGCAGTCACTTTTCATGTGACCAGGCCCGTGACAATGAAAACAAGTCAGCTTGTCAGTAGACTTGTATTTGCCAGTTTTGGAGTTATAATTCCTACCAAATAATTGAGGCTTTCTTTTCCCAAACTTCTTGCCCTTGGATCTCAAGAACTGTTGAAATCTGCGAGTCAGTAAGCCCTACTCCTCTTGATCTAGATTTGAGAAATTTTCAAATTCCTCACCACTACTACTGCTACTACTGCTACTGTCACTACCACTGCCACTTCGAGACACCTTGAGAGCAATGTTCTTACTCTTCTTACTTGTTTCTTCAACATTCCCTTTTAGGTTGATTTCATAAGTCATTAGGGATCCAATTAATTTAGTGATAGTCATTTTAGTCAAATCCCTGGACTCTTCAATGACAGTGGCCTTAGTGTGCCACAAGGAAGTCAATGACCTGAGGATTTTTCTAACGAGATCCGCTTCTGGGATCTGTTTCCCTAGACCCTTGAGGCTATTCGTGATCAACGACAGCCTACCATACATTTTAGTAATAGTCTCCTCAGAATTCATTTTAAACAATTCAGACTTAGAGGTTAGCATGATGCGGGACGGACACGCGACTCGACTCCAATTGGATATGCGACCCTTGGACTCTAAGCAAGCTCACGATCGCCCCTAACGAGGGAAGCGTACGGACGTGCGCGGTTGAGAAACCGACAAAGAGCTAGGGTGGTCAACTCACAAATTCGTGTCTGGATCGGGTCACGGGACGATCTCGCTCTCTCTCGCAGCAGCGGTGAAATAAATATATCGAGCTAATGGCCCTAACGCATGCTCTCTAGCAGTGGCATATAAAAGCATATACAAGAATAGCAAATGCCGAGTAATGGAGCGAACATGATACCTCCACGTGCCTGGCGTGGGGAAGACGATTCCGGCCGATCTCGTACTCCCGGAATAATAATTAATTAAATTACAGCAATGATTTACTGCCCACTCCACACAGGGAGGTAAAGGGCGACACAGCGGGACCTGGGAGTAGCGGGTTCGGGTTGATGGGCAGCTTCCTGTGTAGCTTCGGCGGCACACGTACTCACGATCGTGGGACCCATGTGCTGGTCAGTGAGGCCATGTGGGCCCGGAGCAGAACCCCTATGACGGGGACGTCCGGAGGGGTGCTGTGAAACAAAAATTTGAGGATGGTGGGGGTGGTGGACAGAACCTCCAATAAATTTGGGGATTCAAACAAAAATCAAAAAGGGGAACAAAAGGGCAAAACTCAGGGCTGCTGTGAAACTGGACAGATTGTAGACAGAACTAGTGGATTGGGAGGTACGAAGATGGAAAAATATAAAACAGGAGTTGAATTTTTTTTCAATTTTTCTGGGATGTGGTGATGACCTCTAGAACTCACCATGAAAATCTCAGCTCCATAAGATGTAGGAATTGGGATCTAAAATTCTTGGAGTAACCCTCTGTCTAGCAAAACAGAACCTTAAACAGCACTTCAGAACTTGCTTCTCGGCGGCTCGATGGCGGCACGACGGCGGCGGCGGCGGCAACAGAGATAGAAACCGGAGGTAGAGGGGATAAGATAGAATGGGTCTATATCTTGAAATACTGAAGGAGGAAGAAGGAACCAGGGAGAGAGAGGAGGGAGCACAGGTTGCTCCTTTGGCAATTCAACAATTTTCTTCTCATTAATTCTCTAAAATGTGGAAATACAAGTATTTATATAAAATGGAAAATGACTCAAAATACCCTCAGATCTTGGGTTGGAAGGGGCACTAAGGGGATAGGAGAAAGTATTTCTCTCATATGGTCAAAACACATTCATATATTCTAATCAAACTTACCTAACTTAGCCTAATAAGGACAAAGAAGGGGGCGCCCCCTTCATGGGCCTATCTTGGGCCAAGTTGGTCCAAGGCCACCCAAAGGCCATTCACAAGCCCATGATAGCCTATAGGCCTTCCAACCTAGGTGGCCCATGAGAAGGAGAAGCCCAATTGGGCCTTAAGTGAATTAAAGGTCCATTAGGAAGCCTAATGGTCCAATATGAACTAACCCCCCTTAATGGACCTAATAAAAGAAACCTAGTAATGGACTCTTCATGGAATGTGACCCAATGGCTTATTAAAAGCTTTACAAAGGAGCGCAAATGAAAAAAATCAAAAAACACATAATTACAAGCCAATACAACCCATAAGACACTAATACAAGCCAATACACACTAATACAACCCATTAGCCTTTGATGCCCCCATCAATTCTCCCCGGGTGGGAGGAACTCGACCGGTGCTGCTGCTCGAATAACTCCGATGAATCTGTCACCGTACCAAGTAGCGCGGTTACACTCCACTCCAAGTGATTGTCACCTGCTCATTCCGTATATACTCGATATGCGCATGCTGCTACGGGAAGAGGCTAGAGGTGGAACACTCCTGGGTGGGGTCACTCTCAAGGGGAGGAGGCGGCTGGAAGACTCACTAGGAATAACCACTGGGTCCCTGTAGGTGACTAGATCCGGGGCATGGATGTCGAGCTGATCCCATACTCGCCTCTCACTCATACGGGACTGACATCAACAAGCTTGCACAAGACACATGCAGACTCCGACAGACCACAAACCACACAAAGAAGAAACTGACTCATGCATGACTCTAGACAAACTTGAACATTCTTAGTACTACTATGACTGACGACAGAGACACAACACAAGGGACACACGAAGGATGACTCGGTAAGGATGACGGTCACCGTCTACGTACACTACATGTAAAGAGAGACTGACCCACAACTTAATGCCATGAGTTCCATCCTTCGTCAACCGTCTCCGGTTCAAGAAGACTCGTCCTCGGGTATGAAAGTGTGGGAGGATTAGGGGATGGGTGACGAGAATGTAATCCGGACGTCTAGTGTGAAGCACGACAAAAATGAAGTCCGGATACTGTCTCTCGTACGCATGGCAGAAATCAAACCATACCGTGTCAACATAGGGTGTCGATAGTGGTATGGTAGTCTCCAGTGGTTGCGCTACCGAGGGAGAGATGGATAAAAGTGGGATGGTGGGGCCCACCGAGGACAAAGTGGGTGAAATAGACGGGTCCGGGATGACCGGTGTGAGTGGGGTGACTAACAGTCCCTGGCTCTCAATTGGCTCACTCTCTAACCCCCAAACATTAGCGAGGTACTCCTCGACCAACTCTTGGTCAGCCTCATAACTCACTAGAATGAGCGTAGGTGGGACATCCTCGATATGTGTGTCCTCTATGGTAGGGGAATGTGAAGGACACGGATCAGAGAGATGGCTAGGGGCCACATGGTTGGGCTCTGGGAGAGGTAGTGGGCATGAGTCTGTAGGCGGAGAGGACTGAGAGGGGTGGGTGGTTGGTGACACAGAGGTGGTCGGATGAATGCCGTCGTGGAAGACGAACTCGCCGGGTAGGTGACGTGGATATAAGGTGAAGGTCCTCCTACCCCGGTTAAAGGTCTCTCTCCTCTCTTCCAACCATGGTTCCCCTAATATAATGCATGGTCCTGCTAGCGTTCCAATATTGCACCATGCACCATCGTAGTAAAATTCGGAGCCGATCCTCCTTTGGAACTCGACACAAGTAAAATCACCATCGCGGATAATTTCACCCGTCTTGGAGAGGGACTCCACGATATCAAGAGAAACCTAATTATCCGACTCCTTATGAGTGAAATGGAGTTATGTTGTAGACCCATTTGGTAGAGTGGCTTTAGAAATGAGATGGGTGAAATCCAAGGGTCGGGCCATGAAGGCATTGAATTGGGCCACCAGGGATGACCACTCGGACACATGATCTTGGGGAACGGCCATGGGGGTGGCGAGTAGTGGACATGCAGGCACACCGAGACAAGACACTAGACACGACCCTAAATGACAATGCAAGTTGGAATACACTAACTAAGCACACTAAGGACCCTAGACTTAAATCAAGACTCGGTACGTGGCAGAGTTAATCGATCCGAAGATCACTCGCGCAAGTGTGCAGCTTTCCCGATAGGCGTAGCCTAACGTTTGGAGAACACCTTTCAATATACCGAATAATGGTATGCAAATGTGACGCTTAGACTGACTTTGACTAAGACTCGACTTAGACAATGACTAGACGTAAATGACACTTTTTTTTTATTTTAAACACCCTAGACTCAATTGGCGCTCTGATGCCAAACTGATGCGGGACGGACACGCGACTCGACTCCAATTAGATATGCGACCCCTGGACTCTAAGCAAGCTCGCGATCGCCCCTAACGAGGGAAGCGTATGGACGTGTGCGGTTGAGAAACCGGCAAAGAGCTTGGGTGGTCAAGTCACAAATTCGTGCCCGGATCGGGTCACGGGACAGTCTCGCTCTCTCTCGCAGCCGCGGGGAAATAAATATATCGAGCTAATGGCCCTAACACATGCTCTCTAGCAGCGACATATAAAAGCATATACAAGAATAGCAAATGCCGAGTAATGGAGCGAACACGATACCTCCACGCGCCTGGCGTGGGGAAGATGACCCCGGCCGATCTCGTACTCCCGGAATAATAATTAATTAAATTACAGCAGTGATTCACTTCCCACTCCACGCAGGGAGGTAAAGGGTGACACAGCGGGACCCGGGAGTAGCGTGTTCGGGTTGACGGGCAGCTTCTTGTGTAGCTTCGGCAGCACACGTACTCACGATCGTGGGACCCATTTGCTGGTCAGTGGGGCCGTGTGGGCCCGGAGCGGCACCGCTGTGACGGAGACGTCCGGAGGGGTGCTCCCTGGGAAGACGGCGTGCTGGATCATCTCACGGAAGGTGAGGAGGCTCCGATCGGTGCGGGTTGGAGTTGCTGCCCACGGATTTGAATTCTATTTCAGACCTGCGCATCCCGACGAAAACTGATGTTGCAACCAGCCTGGACGTCGGATCGACGCACAAGAGGTACCGTTGGAAAGCTCTCTCAAAATACTTCGATCCAGGGTCAGAGAGAAAAAAATTGGCTATCTCAGATCTGGTCTTAGCCGAATTTCCAATCTACTGGTTGACAGAACCTGAAATCTTAGTATGGAAGTGCCTTTTCTTGAGAGTTGGCGTTGACTGTGTTGTAGAGCTCCGATTAAGATGTTTGGATCTTCACAAAAGTTGTAGAGGGAAAAGAGAGGAAAACGGAGATAATTTTTATGAAAGGTTTGGTGGAGAGTTGACTGGGGAAAAGTATTTTCTAGTACCAGGTGGTCGGATCTGGACAGCAGAGACAGAACAGAAGTTGGGATCTGAAGCAAATTTTTAGAAAATATGAACGAGATTATAAATTCACTAGAAAATTTTTGGATGCTGGGGGTGGTGGACAGAACCTCCAATAAGTTTGGGGATTCAAACAAAAATCAAGAAGGGGAACAAAAGGGTGAATCTCAGGGCTGCTGTGAAACTGGACAGACTGTAGACATAACTGGTGGATTTGGAAACATGAAGATGGAAAAATATAAAACGGGGGCTGCAATTTTTTTCAATTTTTTTGGGACGTGGCGATGACCTGTAGAACTCACCCTGAAAATATGAGCTCCAGAAGATGTAGGATTTGGGAGCTAAAATTCTCGGAGTAACCCTTTGTCCAGCAAAATAGAACCTTGGACAGCACTTCAGAACTTGCTTCTCGGCGGCTCGATGGCGGCACGACGGCGACGGCAGAGATAGAAACCAGAGGTAGAGGGGATAAGATAGAAGGGGTCTATACACTGAAATACTGGAGGAGGAAGAAGGAACCCGGGAGAGAGAGGAGGGGGCGCAGGTTGCTCCTTTGGCAATTCAACAATTTTCTTCTCATTAATTCTCTAAAATGTGGAAATACAAGTATTTATATAAAATGGAAAATGACTCAAAATGCCCTCAGATCTAGGGTTGGAAGGGGCACTAAGGGGATATGGAAAAGTATTTCTCCCATGTGGTCAAAACACATTCACATATTCTAATCAAACTTACCTAACTTAGCCTAATAAGGACAAAGAAGGGGGCGCCCCCTTCATGGGCCTATCTTGAGCCAAGTTGGTCCAAGGCCACCCAAAGGCCATTCACAAGCCCATGATAGCCTATAGGCCTTCCAACCTAGGTGGCCCATGAGAAGGAGAAGCCCAATTGGGCCTTAAGTGAGTTAAAGGTCCATTAGGAAGCTTAATGGTCCAATATGAACTAACCCCCCTTAATGGACCTAATAAAAGAAACCTAGTAATGGACTCTTCATGGAATGTGACCCAATGGCTTATTAAAAGCCTTACAAAGGAGCCCAAATGAAAAAAATCAAAAAACACATAATTACAAGCCAATACAACCCATAAGACACACTAATACAAGCCAATACACACTAATACAACCCATTAGCCTTTGATGCCCCCATCAATTCTCCCCGGGTGGGAGGAACTCGACCCCGTCGAGTAAGGGGTGCTGCTGCTCGAATAACTCCGACGAATCTGTCACCGTACCAAGTAGCACGGGTACACTCCACTCCAAGTGATCGTCACCTGGTAATTCCGTATATACTCGATATGTGCATGCTGCTACGGAAAGAGGCTATGGGTGGAACACTCCGGGGTGGGGTCACTCTCAAGGGGAGGAGGCGGCTGGAAGACTCACTAGGAATAACCGTTGGGTCCCTGTAGGTTACTAGATCCGGGGCATGGATGTCGAGCTGATCCCATACTCGCCTCTCACTCATACGGGACTGACATCAACAAGCTTGCACAAGACACATGCAGACTCCGACAGACCACAAACCACACAAAGAAGAAACTGACTCATGCACGACTCTAGACAAACTTGAACATTCTTAGTACTACTATGACTGACGACACAGAGACACAACACAAGGGACACACGAAGGATGACTCGGTAAGGATCGATGACGATCACCGTCTGCGTACACTACGTGTAAAGAGAGACTAACCCACAACTTAATGCCATGAGTTCCATCCTTCGTCAACCATCTCCGGTTCGAGAAGACTCGTCCTCGGGTATGAAAGTGTGGGAGGATTAGGGGATGGGTGACGAGAATGTAATCCGGACGTCTAGTGTGAAGCACGACAAAAATGAAGTACGGATACTATCTCTCGTACGCATGGCAGAAATCAAACCATACCGTGTCAACATAGTGTGTCGGCAGTGGTACGGTAGTCTCCCGTGGTTGCGCTACCGTGGGAGAGACGGGTAAAAGTGGGATGGTGGGGCCCACCGAGGAATAAGTGGGTGAATTAGACGGGTATGGTACGACCGGAGTGAGTGGGGTGACTAACAGTCCCTGGCTCTCAATTGGCTCACTCTCTAACCCCCAAACATCAGTGAGGTACTCCTCGACCAACTCTTGGTCAGCCTCATAACTCACTAGAATGAGCGTAGGTGGGACATCCTCGATATGTGTGTCCTCTATGGTAGGGGAATGTGAAGGACACGGATCGGAGAGATGGCTAGGGGCCACATGGTTGGGCTCCGGGAGAGGTAGTGGGCATGAGTCTGTAGGCGGAGCGGACTGAGAGGGGTGGGTGGTTGGTGACACAGAGGTGGTCGGCTGAATGTCGTCGTGGAAGACGAACTCGCTGGGTAGGTGAGGTGGATATAAGGTGCAGGTCCTCCTATCCCGGCCAAAGGTCACTCTCCTCTCTTCCAACCATGGTTGCCCTAATATAATGCATGGTCCTGCTAGCGTTCCAATATTGCACCATGGACCATCGCAGTAAAATTCAGAGCCGATCCTCCTTTGGAACTCGACACAAGCAAAATCACCATCACGGATAATTTCAGCCGTCTTGGAGATGGACTCCACGATATCAAGAGAAACCCAATTATCCGACTCCTTATGAGTGAAATGGAGTTCCATTGTGGACCCATTGGGTAGAGTGACTTTAGAAATGAGATGGGTGAAATCCAAGGGTCGAGCCATGAAGGCATTGAATTGGGCCACCAGGGATGACCACTCGGACACATGATCTTGGGGAACGGCCATGGGGGTGGCAAGTAGTGGACATGCAGGCACACAGAGACAAGACACTAGACATGATCCTAAATGATAATGCAAGTTGGAATACACTAACTAATGCACACTAAGGACCCTAGACTTAAATCAAGACTCGGTACATGGCGGAGTTAATCGATCCGAAGATCACTCGCGCAAGTGTGCGGCCTTCCCGATAGGCATAGCCTAACGTTCGGACAACACCTTTCGATATACCGAATAATGGTATGCAAGTGTGACACTTAGACTGACTTAGACTTAGACTCGACTTAGACAATGACTAGACGTAAATGACACTTTTTTTTGTTTTAAACACCCTAGACTCAACCTGCGCTCTGATACCAAACTGATGCGGGACGGACACGCAACTCGACTCCAATTGGATATGCGACCCTTGGACTCTAAGCAAGCTCACGATCGCCCCTAACGAGGGAAGCATACGGACGTGCGCGGTTGAGAAACCGACAAAGAGCTAGGGTGGTCAAGTCACAAATTCGTGCTCGGATCGGGTCACGGGACGGTCTCGCTCTCTCTCGCAGTAGCTGTGAAATAAATATATCGAGCTAATGGCCCTAACACATGCTCTCTAGCAGCGACATATAAAAGCATATACAAGAATAGCAAATACCGAGTAATGGAGCGAACACGATACCTCCACACGCCTGGCGTGGGGAAGACGATCCCGGCCGATCTCATACTCCCGAAATAATAATTAATTAAATTACAGCAGTGATTTACTGCCCACTCCACGCAGGGAGGTAAAGGGCGACACAGTGGGACCCGGGAGTAGCGAGTTCGGGTTGACGGGCAGCTTCTTGTGTAGCTTCGGCAGCACACGTACTCACGATCGTGGGACCCACATGCTGGTCAGTGGGGCCGTGTGGGCCCGGAGCGGCACCGCTGTGACGGAGACGTCCGGATGGGTGCTCCCTGGGAAGACGGCGCGTTGGATCGCCTCGCGGAAGGCGAGGAGGCTCCGATTGGTGTGGGTTGGAGTTGCTGCCCACGGATCTGAATTCTATTTTAGACCTGTGCGTCCCGATGAAAACTGATGCTGAGACCAGCACCGACGTCGGATCGACGCACAAGAGATACCTTTGGAAAGCTATCTCGAAATCCTTCGATCCATGGTCAGAGAGAAAAAAATTGGCTATCCCAGATCTGGTCTTAGCCGAATTTCCAATCTACTGGTTGACAGAACCCGAAATCTCAGTATAGAAGTGCCTTTTCCTGAGAGTTGGCGTTGACCGCGTTGTAGAGCTCCGATTAAGATGTTTGGATCTTCACAAAAGTTGTAGAAGGCAAAGAGAGGGTAACGGAGATAATTTTTATGAAAGGTTTGGTGGAGAGTTGACTGGGGGAAAGTATTTTCTAGTACCAGGTGGTCAGATCTGGACAGCAGAGATAGAACAGAAGTTGGGATCTGAAGCGAATTTTTAGAAAATATGAACGAGATTCTAAATTCACAAGAAAATTTGTGGATGGTGGGGGTGGTGGACAGAACCTCCAATAAATTTTGGGATTGAAACAAAAATCAAGAAGGGGAACAAAAGGGTGAAACTCAGGGCTACTGTGAAACTGGACAGACTGTAGACAGAACTGGTGGATTTGGAGGCACGAAGATGGAAAAATATAAAACGGGGGCTGCAATTTTTTTCAATTTTTCTAGGCGTGGCGATGACCTGTAGAACTCACCCTGAAAATATGAGCTCCAGAAGATGTAGGAGTTGGGAGCTAAAATTCTCGGAGTAACCCTTTGTCCAGCAAAATAGAACCTTGGACAGCACTTCAGAACTTGCTTCTCAGCGGCTCGATGGCGGCACGACGGCGGCGGCATAGATAGAAACTGGAGGTAGAGGGGCAAAGATAGAAGGGTTCTATGCACTGAAATGCTGGAGGAGGAAGAAGGAACCCGGGAGAAAGAGGAGGGGGCGCAGGTTGCTCCTTTGGCAATTCAATAATTTTCTTCTCATTAATTCTCTAAAATGTGGAAATACAAGTATTTATATAAAATGGAAAATGACTCAAAATGCCCTCAGATCTAGGGTTGGAAGGGGCACTAAGGGGATAGGAGAAAGTATTTCTCCCATGTGATCAAAACACATTCACATATTCTAATCAAACTTACCTAACTTAGCCTAGTAAGGACAAAGAAGGGGGCGCCCCCTTCATGGGCCTGTCTTGGGCCAAGTTGGTCCAAGGCCACCCAAGGGCCATTCACAAGCCCATGATAGCCTATAGGCCTTCCAACCTAGGTGGCCCATGAGAAGGAGAAGCCCAATTGGGCCTTTAGTGAATTAAAGGTCCATTAGGAAGCCTAATGGTCCAATATGAACTAACCCCCCTTAATGGACCTAATAAAAGAAACCTAGTAATGGACTGTTCATGGAATGTGACCCAATGGCTTATTAAAAGCCTTACAAAGGAGCCCAAATAGAAAAAAAACAAAAAACACACAATTACAAGCCAATACAACCCATAAGACACACTAATACAAGCCAATACACACTAATACAACCCATTAGCCTTTAATGCCCCCATCCTAGCATGTTTACCTTCGTAGCTTTGACCTGGGATGTACCTTCATACATGAGCTCAAGTTCTTCCCACATTTTCTTGGCTATCTTGCAGGCTGATATCCTAGTGTACTCCTCTGGATGAACTGTGCATTGGATTATGTTTAGAGCTGAATAGTTGACTGTTGAAAGCCTGATGTGATCCTTTGTCCATGTATCTTCATTAGGTGGAAGATTGTATGGTCCTGTGGTGATCACTCTCCAGAGTTTGTGGCTCTGCGCCCTCAGAAAAACTTCCATCCTATTTTTCCAATAAAAATAATTGTTACCATCAACTGGAGGGGCGACGGCTAATAGACTGTCCCTCAGCCCTGAAACTGCGAGGATTGCCAGATCCAGAATTACCTTGGTCGTTGGACCACATGTTCGGTAACCTGCTCTGATACCAATTGATAGAAATACTACGAAGTGATCTCGAAGGGGGGGGGGATGAATAGATCACCCCAATTTCAAACTCAGATCAAAAGATCACGCTATAGAACTCGAGAGTAGAGGTGCAGAACACTTAACACGCGGTCGAAAAACACACTCACAAGGAAATGGGCACCTTAGAAAGTAATCGATGATACTCAGCTAAATGATCGAGCAGAAGATGGGTCAAAGAAGGCAAAGAGGATAGCAACCTCCACCAACTAAAGATCAGAAATCGCACAAAAGATAGAGCAACAATCACACAAGGAGGCAAAGGGTTTTTAGGTGATTCGATTGCCCATGGCAATCTACGTCCACCCCTCGTCCACACAGCACGAGGATTCCGCTAGCTCAAGCTAGAAAAGCAGACTCAGTCTGCGACAAAGGCTGGCTAACAGCTTGCCTAGAGGGAGACAAATCCCTCAACCAGGTCCTACACCCTGCAGAACCTGAACCCTGGACTTGGTACTTGTAAATACAGAACCGGAGGTCAATTCCTCCCTTCCTCTACACCGAGGGAACCCCACGAGTGACCCCCCAGAGCCACTCGAAATCGGAGACACTGTCTCCCTTCCTCCACACCAGAGGGAACACTAAAAACACGGATGGTGAAACAAGGATCAAAATAAATAGGAAAAGTGAAAACAAAACAACGGACAATGTAGCTTCAATGAAGCATAAACAATTTCACTGGCTAGCTGCTCTCAGAGACTTCTCTCTCCTTCTCTCCACTCTCACTGAATTTCTCACCCTCTCTCTTGCTCCTGGAGACGCTCTCTTTCTCAGGTGGAGACAATTGGCCGCTTTTCCAGCACCCTTCCTCGAAGGGTTGGGTATTCTTATATAAGAGTAGGGGCTCCATATGGATGAGGCAACAGAGCCCTTCTAAAATTCCATTGGTCCGCGAGTTAGGGAGTAGAATGTTCCTTTCCTCGGATCACGTGCCTTTCATTTGGCCCTTTATCCATGAGCCAGCCTTCTGCCATTTCAAAGATCGCGTGCCTCTTTTGTGAACGAGATTGTTCCCTGCAAACGAAAGGACAGAGTATAGTTTATGCCCTGAGTTCTTAAGGTATGCATAGACTATATAGTGTAACAATCAAACATGCACCGACGCTACAGTGAGCCTAAGGCTGAACATGCATCGGTTTGAACAGTGAATTGCACGGACTTTAGGTGCAAGGAAGAGAACGTGCACAGACCCTCATTACTGTACTATAAGGACTAGCACGGACCTTGGTATGCTTAGAGCTGAAATGTGCACCGATGTTAGATATGCAGAATGGCCTAAATGCACAGACCTTCTACTAGATGAACAGTGACATGCACCGACTAGTACAGTGGAATGCACGGACCTTCGCATGCATAATGCAAGACCTGCAATGACCTTATCATGCCTTAGTCATAGACCTGCACTAACCTAATCATTCCTTAGTCATAGACCTGCGCCGACCAAATGAGGGCCAAAATCTGCACCGACTTCCCTTGCATGCGTGTAGCAAACCTGCACCGACCTCCTTGGATGCGTGCAGTAAATCTGCACCGACCTCGTAAGCAATACGTGAGATACTAGCATCGACCTCAATGTGCTAGCATCGACCTTAATGTGCTAGTTCAAAATGTGCTCCGACTCTATCTGCAGAAGGTGCAACTAGCACCATCCCAGTAACAAGGCAAGACAAACTAGCACAGACCCTATATGCTAGACACTCTGTGCTAGCATCGACTCCAATAAGGGCAATGCTAAATGTGCACCGACTTTGGCATAGGTAACACACACTCTGCACTGACTCTATCAGACTATCACCAAATGTGCACCGACCGTGTATAGGCCTTAGCCAAAAACATGCTCTGACCATGTGTATGTATGAGACAGATGCACCGACTCTATATGATACAAAATGAACTATGCACGGACCTCAGTGAGCCAAGACTCGAACTAGCATCGACTCTGTGTAACCGTGAAGTGCTGCTAGCTTCAACCTTAGGCTGTTCGATGAAATGTCCTGCACACTGAAATGGCTTGCACAGAGAGTGTTGGCTAAAATGCCATGATCTTAAGTTATTCAGAAAAATGTCATGTGCACAGAGATGCGTTGACTTAAAAATAATAAACTATATTGTTCTGACATCATCAAAACACAAAATGCAACAGTGTCGACGTGCCTGTTTCAGGAGGTCGACCTGTGGGCGTCCCTAAAAGCGTTTTAAATGCTATTTCCCATAGAAGTGTCATCACCTTGTTTTAGAAGGTCGACACTATGGTCTTCCAGAGAGCGTTGGAGTTAGAAATCCTTAAAGATGTGTCGACACTTCCGTTATAAAAGGTCGACACTATGGTCTTCTAGAGAGCGTTATATTGGCAGTCTTTCTAAGAAGTGTCGACACTTCCTTTACAGGAGGTCGACACCTTGGTTCTTCTAGAAGCTTATTAAGCTAGCCTTCTGTCAAATCAAAAGGGATCTAGAGAGCGAAAATATATACCGCAAATCCCCAAAAACATGTATTTTGAGGTCTGGATGAAGTTCCCAGGTTTAACCTTTTGTCTTTGCCATCATATCACATCTATTCTACCTTTTGGAGATGGGTATGCCAAAAATCACAGCTGGGAAGGTCACCTCATAGTCTGCCACCTCTAGCTGTCACCACATGTGACTCTTGTCCTAGCAGCCCTCAACAAGACATAAAGTAAACTTCAGCCAATGAGAAGACCACATGTCTAAAGGGCATTTAATGTGAAGACTTGGAAAGTGTCTAAAGAAAGAAATGGTTTCTTTTCTTCCTGCTACCACCATCCTTTCATGGGAACAACCCTTGGAAAGCACTCAAGTACACCATCGACACATGCTTTAAGGGAAGAAGACTTTGGAGCGAAAATTGCTGGTGCATGGTCTGATGGAAGACCTTGTGGCGGGAAAATTTTCCCATGGCTTTCCTATATATATGAAGCTTCCTCAACTGAAGAAGCCACTGCTACTATTGCTACTGCCATCGCTACTGCCCTGAGAGAAAGAGCCACACCCTTAAGCATTCAAGAAGAAGATTTGTAAGAAGAAGAAGAAGGCAGTGAGAGCAGCCCATCACATGTAGACTTCAGTCTAGTGCTGTAAAGGAAAGAAAGAGAGAAGAAAAGCCAAGAGAGGAGTGCAGCCCTCCTCACGTCCAGATCGTGCCTAAGAAGTGGCCATATCAAACTTGTGTCCTGATCTTCCAAAGTGCTTCAAGAGCAAACTCTGAAGCCATCGTTTGGCTTTCTCTGTATCTTCATTTATCTCCATGCTTCCTTCTTCATATCTGTAAACTCTTGGTTTTCCACTGCTCTTGCAGTGTTTTTCTTTTCTATTTTTGGCTCGATTCTATTGTTCTTCTGATTCCCTGTATAGGGGTCGGGTTCCCTCTGGGGTTTCAGAGGAAGGGAGAAGTGCTCTTCTTCGGGTTCCCTCTGGGTTTTCAGAGGAAGAGAGGATTCGATCCTCTGGGCCTGTGAGCAGCGGTGTCACGCCCCGTACTCTATACCGTCGAGGTATTGTCCACTTTGGCCTAGCGGCCTCACGGTTTTATCCCTTTCTGATAGTGATCGGCTCCAGAATGGGGGACTTCCCGGGCAGGTCACCCATCCCAGTACTACACATTAAGCACGCTTAACTTCGGAGTTCTTTTCAAGAACTGAGCCGATACTTCAAAAGATGCCTCGGTGATATAGAGTACAACTTAGCTATATTTGAGGGTGTTACAATCTACCCCTCTTATATAGGCGACGTCCTCGTCGCTGGGCACATATAACACGCAATCAAGCCCCCAGGCAGGTAGGATTCTCGAGGTGGCCCCTACAGGCTCAAGAGGTGGCTCCCATTATGTAGCACTTTGTCCCATTGCGGGTTCAAGAGGTGACTCCCATAGCGTAGCACTTTGCCCTGCATGGCAATTAGTTCCCACACTTCCGGCAAGGGTATAGCTCTGATACCATTCTGTCACGCCCTGTACTCTATACCGTCGGGGTATTGTCTGCTTTGGCCTAGTGGCCTCACGGTTTTATCCCTTTCTGATAGTGATCGGCTCCAGAATGGGGGACTTCCCGGGCAGGTCACCCATCCCAATACTACTCCACATTTAGCACGCTTAACTTCGTAGTTCTTTTCAAGAACTGAGCCGATACTTCAAAAGATGCCTCGGTGATATAGAGTACAACTTAGCTATATTTGAGGGTGTTACAAGCGGGGTGTTGTCTCACAGTTTCTTTCTGTGTTTACAGAAGAAGGGAGGTTTGGGCTCCTCCGGTCACTACCGTTGGTAGTAGATCTGGTCTTGTGGGTTCAAGGTCAGGGTGAGGGATTTGTCTCCCTCGTGTCAAGCTGTGAGTCAGCGTTTGTTGTGGAGGTTCTCCACAGTTCTTGCTTTTGCAAGGGTAAGCCTCACCGGATTTGGTGAGGGGTGGATGTAGGTTGCGGGGTTGCAACCGAACCACCTTAAAAATATCTGTGTTATGGTTTGTGAATCTTGTGCGAATGCTCCTTATCCTCTATGTCCATTCACAGGTTGGTGTGCTGGTTTTAGCAAATGCAATCCTGATTATTTTTGTTGCACATATTTTTGATCTGCACTAATTGTTTTATCTTGACACCCTTTGCTATCACAGCTACACCTGCATCTCTTTAGTTGCCTACTGCATTCTTGCTCACAAGCACTAGGGAGTACACTCCAAGCAAAAGGCATTCTATCTCGTTCACTCACACACGTGTTCTGGTTGATCACAATAGCACACACACACACACACATTGTATGCTATCTTATGTTTTAGTGTTGTGCCTCATGATCCCTACATTACATGGTTTAAATCTCATTTAGATCTCATCAGCCTCTGAAGGAGTGATGACCTCATTGCATAGGAGTGTCAACCTCAGCTCCTTATTTTGTTGAGAACGGTTGAAATAGTGTTGACCTCTCTGATAGGAGTGTCGACCGGCCCAGTGATCCATGGGAGGAGTGTTGACCTCGTGGAAGTGCAATGTCGACCTCAGCCTTCCTTATTGCTGGGATTTGTTGAAGGAGTGTCGACCTGCCCACCTAGATTAGTCGACCTATGCCATCAGTGCATTGTGCTTTGCTGTTTTCATTTAAGCAATTCCTATTTAATTCCGCTGCGCATTGTGTCTAAGTGTTTCATTTGCTTCATAGGAGTGGTTCATGTGATTTATCACTAAGAGCTTTTAATTGGGCAAAGTTCGTGAAAGGATCTATTCAACCCCCCTTCTAGATCCTATTGCACCTTGCGGGACCTAACTGGGCATCAGTGCCACCTAACAGTACGTGGCAGAGAAACCGGATTTTTGCCTCTACATTAAGCATTTTCATGAGATAACCTACCTTTGATTCGATCCCTAGACTTCAAATTTCTGACTGAAAGTCGATGCAGGCTCTGGCGCGTCCTGCATCAAACCAGCGACTTCGTGGTTTTCTAACTCTTCAACCTCTTGACCTAAATTCGTGAAATTTGGAGGGTATGTAGATAATATAAAGGAGAATAACTTATTCTAAAGGTTGGACACGAGATTGCCTCGATTAGGGCTTCTAATCATACGCTCTTCCTCGGACGAAGACACTGTTTCATACGCGTTCTACAGCGAAACAACAACTTTGGGGGCTTCTAACTTTCCAACGACATGAACTCCTAACATGAGATTTGGAGGGGAGTTAGATAAAACTAAGGAGAGTAAAAACTTCTAAAAAACTAACCTAAGATGATGTCTCCTTACCTTCGAAATATGTGAACCAAAATCAGGGTTCGCGCAGGTCGAAACTAGGCTCTATTTATAGGGTTTGAGTTAGGGCTGAGGACTTGATCGAGTTGGGAGTCCTATTAGGGGTTAAGATTGATCCCCAAGAGTCCTAGGCATGTTTACATGTCTACATACTTCGATCCATGGGGATTAGGATGCCAAAGATCCAAGCTTTCCACGCTTCTTCGATTCACAAAATCTGCAAGGAAGTAGCGGTCATGGCGGGACCGCTTTCATGAGGTGGCGGTATCGCGATAGACCGCCATTTGGTGTTTAATCCAAAAAATTTTGATTTTTCCCATTTATCTCCTATTATCCCCTGATTGGTATATATATCCTATTTTTAAATCTGTAAATTACCCAAATTACCTTTCTAGTCATGGGCTTGGGTCAAAAGGCCATAGAATTGGGTTTATGGGCCCAATTCAAGTGGGCTTATTTGTTTGGTTCATAGGTAGGGCCTAGGGATTTATTTAATTAACCCTTAATTTATTTTATTAGCCAATTGAGCTCATTAAATGCTCAATAATTCTCCATTAATTCTAGAAACTTCTTAGAAAATTCTGGGGTGCTACAGGCCCACTCAGGACTGGCCAGCTCGCGAGCTCAATCTCTGCGCACGTGCGTCCTGGATGCCACGAAATCTACGAATGGATGAACGTTGAGGCCAGAGTTACGGGAGGTATTCCCAATGAGTGTCGAATTTCACCCACGCCACTGAGATGCCTGCCACAATGTCCTTCCTTAGAGAACGAGCGAGTGGGCAGTGGATGATCCCCACGATCAAGTAGATCATCGCTCCACTGACCACGCCCTCACTGAGTTAGAAAAGAGACAACACTAAGGCGAACAATATAAATAGAGTCCCAGATGGACCTACAGGGACACATTGTGATTCACATGGGCATTACGACACCCTACCACTCACCTACAGATGCCCACACAGTCGTATACATGCCTTCAGAGAGATATATAGAGAACTCCCTTGTCTGCATGCTCCTGGTCTCGTATCCGAGCACTCGGTGCCCTTTTGAGCACTTTCTCCACCTCGGGAACACATGTCTTCTTATCTCTCTACTATCTAATTTTCTCCCATGTGTGTCTCTAACTTAAGCATTAGATGGTTGTCCCTTGGGATCACACTCAGAACTCATTCTTACACATTGCTTAGTGCTTCCAGGTTTTCTCGGGGCAGCTGGACACTCTTCCCCTCCAAAGAAATCTTAAAGGTGTAGTGTAAGGCCTAACGTAACACTTTCGCCTCTACAGACTATTTTCATGGGCTAACTCCTCTACTGATCTTGCAGGACTGAACATATCGTAGTAGTTTTCTGGAAACCACTAACCCAACTACCTTTGATTAGGTCTCAACCAACAAGACAATCACACTTTGTGACTTGATTTTTCTTGTGGTTTCACACCAGCTATCCTTCCAGGGGCTAGTCACCGAGCTAATTTCATAGGTATCAACGCACCAACCAGTCACACTAACTGTCGATTACACAAAGTAACAAATTTTCTTCCCAACTGTCTTTCGGACAGATCTACATAGAATAAAAATGAATGAACTATGAGACAGAAAGAGGAGGATAAAAAATATAATATCATCATACAATAATATCCTCCTCTTAAATGCTTCATAAGATGGAGGACTAGAGCTTGAATGCAGTGAAGTCCTCCTAGACTTGAATGCGCAAGAAGTAGAATGTTGGGATCACTTTGAATGTAGGAAGATGATTCAATGCTTATTTGTTGTGTTGCCGGAAGCCTTATCTTCCTCTCTGAGTCTTGCGCTATTTATACCTCCAGACTTCATTATGTCTATTTGATACATGATCATTTTAATGGTAGGATCCGAGTCTTAACGTTCGACAGGTCAGGCTGCTTTTCGTCTGATTCTAGGTTTACAGATGATTAAATATCTATAGCTATCGTCAGCCTGCTAATTTCCTTTCATGTGCAACTTCTCTTCTGGCTGTTGTTACTTATATCTTTGAAATAATACTATAACTATTCTTTCCCATGTAGGGATATGAGATAGGAAACAAATTTGATTTTTCAAATGTTGGAGAGAAAAATATGCAATAAATATTTCCATTTATACAAGAGTATCCTTTCTATATAATAAATGTATCTGTAGTGTTAAGTTTGACCATTCAACAACGCTCCTAATCTTAGTTTAGCTTCTGTGATAGTGGAAGAGAATGTGAAATAATTTAGAGTGTCTGCGTACATGGCACTATAGAGTTAAGTGTTTAGTAGGCTTCATAATGTGTATTTTTATCTTTTAATGACCATCGATAAAAAGTTAATACAAACATTTTAATATAACACTACAACAAAACAGACTTTTACTCACGTTTCTAAAATGTAGATATAGTTCCAAGAAATGTAGGCAAAGCCTTCACCTACGCTTCTTTGCCATGCTTTGAAAATGTGGCACTTGCCTATGTGACTATAGGTTATACCTATAGCTCGACCTATACCTATGTTTCAGAAATGTAAGAGTAAACCAACAGAAGTGTGGGTAAAACCCGTCTAGATCTATGCATATAAGAGAATATACCTACGTTTCGATAAAACGTAGGTATTACTTTTGGCTGTGTAGTGAAAGAAATGTAGGAATAAGGATTAGCATCACCTTTTAAAAAATGTAGGAATATGTATTAATGTCACTTAGAAAGAAACGTAGGAAAAAGAACTATTATCAATTTAAAAAAAGTGTAGGTAATTTATTTACGTTCTTTCATTGTGCGCTTATATTACACCTATATACATTCATCATATGCTTCTTGTACATGCATGCATTCACATTCAATACATCAATATCAACAAAGAACATCTAAACTCCAACATCAACACATCAATATAACCAAGAAGTTGTGTTGGACGCACTCTGGGTTTTGATTGCCTTTTTTTTTCTTTTGGTTGGTCTTTTCGTTCGTGGTTTTATTCGGTTTCATTATGTGCATGGGCGTGCCAGTCACCGAAGTAACAATTTATTCAGGTCTCAAGACTAGGAGGGTCTGAGTCCACGAGTGCGCTCCGTTTGACTAACTAGACGATTGAGAGTATCAGGTCGGGACTAAAATCTGCCGTGCCATAAAGGCCACAACGTTAATTTCTTTCCCTCGAAGAGGGAAAACCTTTGATTAAACGCTAGGAGAATGGGCCCTCGGGCCTTAAATTAATATTAATGAAACAAGCGAGAAATCTAAATTTCATCGAAACATCCCCCCCCATTGAGAGGTAACCAGGTAAACGAAGCCGGTCATTAAATTGACCAATTCACATCTAGACAAAAAGTCCTAATTTGTAAACATATGTCTCCCAAAAATGTAGCAAGTTTGATATCCGGAATTAAATCCCCATGGAAATTTGTTTAAACACAACGGGCTATTGGCCCAGAGCAGGGTCAAGCTACGACCATGATGGGATGACCCCGGGGCTCGAGCTTGACCTGTGGAGGCCTAATCAATATCCCCATGCATAACATCTTCAAAGGACCCTAGCATCTTCAAAGGAGGTGTTTGATGGGAATCAACTCCAAGCATGTACATTTTATATTTGTATTTATGTCCTTTTATTTATTTTTATATCTTGGGGGAAGTAGATTCACAAATGTAAGGCTTCATGAACCTATTTGTTCTTCCTTAGGATTTTGTGGGTTTATGTGCAAAATGCCAGTAGGACCTGTAAGGGGGCCCCCACTCCTTCCCCATTGGTCCACCTCATCTATATGGGGTTGGTCAAAAGCCAAGGTGGCATCTAGAAGGTTGGACTAGTCAATTAGACACATGGGGGGACAAATGGGTTAAATTGTCAAGGGTAGGCCACCTACCCTTACCCCTTGGTCAAGGGCCCCCCCCTTTTTATATCCATTTTAATTTTTAAAAAATTAGTCCATTAGAACTAATTAGTTCTAAACCTTGTATACCCCTCCCAACCCTAGATCTGAGGGTATTAGTGGTCATTTTCCATTTATTATATAAGGCTTGTATTTCCCTTTTTCATGAATTAATGAGAAGAATATTGTTGAATGAGCATTGGAGCCTGGTGCGCCCCTCCCATTCCTCCGCCTTCCCTCCGTATTTTAGGGTTTAGAACCCTTCTAACTTAGCCCCCCTATCCCTAGATTTATCTCTGGTGCCGCCGCCACCGTTCGTGCCGCCATCGAGCCGCCGCGAAGCCGCTTCTGAAGTGCTGTCCAAGGTTCTATTCTGCTGGATAAAGGTTCACTCCGAGATTTTTAACTCCCAACTCCGACCTCAGCTGGAGTTACGATTTTCAGGGTTGGTTACTCTCTTGATTCCCAACCTCCAGAAAAAAAGTCACATCCTTTAAACTTCTTTTTACATTTTTCCATTTTCGTGTCTTTCTGTCTTCCAGATGTGTCCCTTTTCAGATCTGTATAGCAGAAGCTTAGTTCTTCCACATTTAGACCATTTTTTTGATTATTGGAACCTCCAAATTTATTGGAGGTTTTGTCCATCATCCCCACCCTCCACAAATTTTCGTCGAATTTTTAAAGCCCTCTACCTATTTCTAGAAATTGTGTCATTCTTCCAAATTCAGATCTGTTTCTATTGTCCATATCCAACCCCGAGTCAGTATAAAATCTCCACAAAATCGAAACTTCTAACAAATCTTGCATAAGATATATCCCCGTTTTCCTCTCTTCGGTCTCTATCACTTTTATGAAGGGCCCAAAGGCTGAATCGAAGGTCTACATCGCGATCAACGCCAACTCTCAGGAAACCTTGGTTCTGCCCTGAGTTTTCAGATCATGTGAGTCAGCAGCTTTAAAATTCGATAAAGGCCATCAACAGGAAATTCAAATTTCTTTCTTCGGTCATAGATCGAAGGATTTCAAGTCAGCTTTCCATCGATACCTCTTGTGCGTCAATCCGACGTCGGGAGTGATCGCAGCAGCAAATCTCACCGGGTCACGCGCTGTAAAACAGAACTACAAATCCGTGGTCAGCAACTCCAGCGAGTAGAGATCGGAGCCGCCCGGCCTCCAGCCGGCGAACCAACACACTGCCGTCCCAGGGAGCGCCCTTCCAGGTGTCCCCACCACAGTGGTGCCATCCCGGTCCCACACGGCCCCTTGGACCAGCACGTGGGTCCCACAGTCGTGAGTACGTGTGCCGCCGAAGCAACACAAGAAGCGGCCCGTCAACCCAAAACCGCTACTCCCAGGTCCCATTGTGTCGTCCTTTACCTCCCTGCGTGGAGTGGGCATTCATATTCATTGCTGTAATATTTGTGTATTTACTGTTCCGGGAGTACGAGATTGGCCGGGAAGTCTTCCCCACGCCCAGTAGCGTGGAGGTATCGTATTCGCTCCTTACTCGGCACTTTGCTTAGTTCTTATATGCTTTATATGCCGCTGCTAGAGAGCGTGATAGGGTAACTTAGCTCGCTATTTAATGATATTCACTGCTGCTGCGAGAGAGAGCGAGACCATCCCGTGACCCGATCCAGGCACGAATTTGTGAGTTGACCACCCTAGCTCTTTGCCAGTTTCTCAACCACGCACGTCCAACGCTTCCCTCGTTAGGGACGATCGCGAGCTTGCTTAGAGTCCGATGATCACATATCTATTTGGAGTCGAGTCGCGTGTCCGTCCCGCATCAGTGTTGATGTTTATTTTTATCACTTTCGGGCTTTATGCCACAATTATCATGTTGTGTCCCTATGGTTCTGAAATTTTGATGATGACAAATATTATGAATCATTATATAGCTTTGATGGATTTATTACTAATCTCATCATCTTCATATATCAGTATGAAAATCTGTCAGAACAGGTTTCAAGATGACTCAAAGCAGTGACTGTTCAAAAAGGTGATAGATTGTCAACGCCGGTGACAAGAAGGTCAACGCCAGGTAGTCAGTGCATAATTCATCTGTCAGAACAGGTAAGGTCAATGGATTTTTCAGTCTGTGCTACATACATGAGGTCAGTGCACATCTGCCATCCTCACATACAACGTTGGTGCACGTTTATGAAGTCGGTACATGTTTTGCCATACGCATGTAATGGTCAGTGCACGTTTATGTTTTTGCATATAAGGTCAGTGCACATTCCAGTTCATGTTGGACCAAGGTCAGTGCATATCTACCTTAGTCTTACTAAGGTCGGTGCATAGTTTGTATGTCTGCATATAAAGTCAGTGCATATTTACTCATGATGCATATACACGGTCGGTGCACGTCTTTGTATCATGCATATTGAAAACCAAGGTCGGTGCACATCCTATCTGTGCAAGACCAAGGTCGATGCACCTTTCTCTGCCTTGTGCATATTCAAGTCAGTGCACATTTACCTTGTGCTAAACAAGGTCGGTGCACATCCTTCATTAGGCAGAACAAGGTCGGTGCATACATCGTAGGAAGTCTGTGCACACTTGCCTTGTGCTAAACAAGGTCGGTGCATATCCTTCATTAGGCAAAACAAGGTCGATGCACATCCTTCTTTGTGCTAAACAAGGTCGGTGCATATTCTACCTCAATCATTCTAAGGTCTACGCACATATTCTATCATACCTTCTGAGGTCTGTGCACATTTGCATCTTACACACCAAAGTCTGTGCATGTTTGCACATAGCACAACAAGGTCTGTGCACGTTGCACTGTCTACCATAATCTGGTCTATACACATCCAGTAGCTGGTCTATGCATGTTTGCATATGAAGTCTTATAAGTCTGTGCATGTGTTTGAGTATTGCATTGTCAGGTCTATGCACATCTACATTATAGCATAATATGGTCTATGCATATCTCATAACATCCTAGATGAGGTCGGTGCACATATAAAACATATGTATAATGAGGTCTGTGCATATACCCTTACATGGTCAGAGCACATATACAAGTTCGCATAACAGGTCGGTGCATCTTCTCACCAGAAGCATATCAAGTCCAAGCACATGCATAAGAGACCTAGTTAAAGTCAAAGCACATGTTGTACCAGGTCTGAGCATATGCATAGAATTCTATCTACGCAAGTCGGTGCACATGTACATACAGGGTCTAAGCATATAGCTCTATAGGTCTAACTATGCATCTTATAGGTCTAAAGCAACTAGATCATACACTTGAAGGGCTGAAAGACAGTCATGTGGCTCGAAGTCTTCAACTTAATCAAGCACATGATCCAAGAAGGAGCGGCGCCTGGAGATTCTACCACGTGGACCACTCATCTTCTGCATCTTCCATGTGGATCATCAGTAGCACATCCAGATCAAGATTCCTTGGGCGGGAACGAGTTTTTCATGTGCCCACTCTTTCGCGGACTATAAATAGAGTGCAGATCCCTCAGATCTGGATATACAAGAAAAAAGGGAATTAGAAGAATTCAATGAGGCAGACAGAGAAGAATAGAGAAAGAAAAAGCTAAAGAGAGAGATATTGATCAGAGGTGAAGAGAAGTCCAGAGCGAGGAAGAAGATAAGAGAAAGAGTGATAGAGGCA
Source organism: Amorphophallus konjac (assembly GCA_022559845.1). NCBI lineage: Eukaryota > Viridiplantae > Streptophyta > Magnoliopsida > Alismatales > Araceae > Amorphophallus > Amorphophallus konjac. The sequence continues at coordinate 166,784,072 of CM040125.1, read as the reverse complement.
GAGGTGCAGGGGTTGAAGAGTTCGTAAGTGTGAAGCGAGAAGAAGGTTCAAGAGATCTGAAGATATTTTTCCACTGTGTCCTTTGGATCAGATCCAAGGCACATCGCTCCTACGTGAGCATTTTGGTTTGCTTTTACTGTCAACTTTTCGATGCTGAACTTCTTGGTTTCCTGTTTTCATTTTTCATACTTCTTCTAAGCTGTGTATCAGTAGAGACTAAGCTGTAAGGCCCAGCGGATCAAGTTGTTAGGCAGCAGCGGCTAAGCTGTAATGCCCAGCTATGGCGAAGTTGTATTGCCCAACAGTCAAGCTGTTAGTCAGTAGTTAAGCAAGCTGTGAAGCTCAACTGTTGTTGGCAAGCTGTGAGGCCCAGCCGCTCAAGCTGTTTGGCAGGGGAATCCACACTCTGGTTGGAGTGCGGGGTGGATGTAGGTCCCGAGGACTAAACCACCCAAAAAGATCTTGTATATTGTGGTTTGCTTTCCAATTTGTCAACCGTTAGATGTATGCTAGGCACGGTCCTATCTACGGTTCTGACTGAATGGATTTAGTGTATACGCATGCTTGATTTGGTTCTGTCAATAGTATAGACTTGCTTAGGAGTCTACAATTTTACAATTCATCTGTTCGATTAAGTGCATCATTGGCTTTCATATTCTTCAAAGCTTAATTGCCTTTAATTCCACATAAGTTTAAAGTCTTTAGTTTATGTCTTAAATTGATCAAGTTTTTAGAAGGGGATTCATTCACCCCCCCTCTGAATCCTTGCTGCACCGTTGCACTGACTCCCATAGGTTTATCACTTGGTATCAGAGCATACCATAGACTCTACAATTGGTATCAGAGTGGGTCTCTGATTGATCAGATCCAACGATCTACAGAGGATCCTGCTATCTTGCCTTTGGTGCATTGCTCATCCATTGTTACTTTCAGTATATCGCTTAAATCTGCTTAACTGTTGTTCAATGACTCTTCCGTTGGTCTTCGATGGTTCTAATTTTAGTTCTTGGCTAGGAGGCCTATGCACTTATATGAACTCCATTAATTCTAATTTATGGAGTCTTGTATCCAACGGGCCACATAAAGTGTCTCAGAATCAGGCCGAATGATCTCATGAGGACAAAGTAAAGGAAAGTGAGAACACTATAGTTCTTAATATTCTGAAAGCTGCAATTGATACTGATTTATTTCAATTTGCTTTCACGTGCACATCAGGAAAGGAAATGTTGGATGAGGTGATAGCTATCCATGATAAAAAGGAAGAAGAATGTCTTATGGTTAAAAGAAGTGTGATGGGAATCGACGCCGAGCATTGACATTTTAGTTTTTCATTTGTGTCCTTTAGTTTGCTTTTATATCCTCGGGAAAGTATGTACGCAATTGTAAGGCTTGATAAGCCACATTGTCATTCCCTTGGATTGTGTGGGTTTTTGTGCAAATTGACAGTAGGTCGAGCAAGGGGGCCCTCACTCCTTTCTTATTGGTCCACCTAAGTCATGTGGGGTTGGTCAACTATCCTAGGTGGCCTTCTAGATGGGTTGAATGTCAAAAGTCACATGGGAGACAAATGGACTTCAAAGTCCAAGATGCCAACCCCATTGGTCAAGGGGGCGCCCCCCCCTCCACTAGGATTAGTTTAATGTGGTTTAATTGTGTTCCAAACCATATGGGATAAAACATTTTGAAGTCTCTAATATGCCCCTCCCAAATCTTGATCAAGGGTCATTTTGAGTCTTTTTACATTTTGTATAAATGGCTTGTATTTCCATTTTTGTTAGAATTAATCATATGAAATTCCAGAAATTTGGTTGATTGCCCCAAGGAAGGGTGCGCCCCTTATCTCTTCCCCTCTGGTTCTCCCCCTTCCTCCAGCCCTCCAGGGATTGAATCCTTTTCTCTTGAGCCCCTCTAGCTACCCTTTCTACTGCCGCCGCCGCCGCCGTCGCACCGTCGTCGCGCCGCCGCCACCACCATCGGAAGTCTATCTCCATCAGGACAGAACCTTCTTCACGAACTTCTATCTTTGGTTTGGGTTATCATCTGGAGCTGAAATTTTGAGGGCTTGTTCCTCTCTCTGTCATATTTCCATCCATATATCTTATGCCCAATTCTGATCTCGTTTGGTATTTTTCTCACAATCTTTATACCACCCCTGTCAATCTGTCATTCTGCAGATCTACAGTATAGAGTCATCTTGTTCTATTTTTTTCACCCCCTTATCTATTTTTATAAAATCCAAAAAAAATAATGAGTATTCCCCACGTATATACCCTTCCACCATAATTTTCTTGGAGTCTACAAAAATCGTTTACCCCTCAGTCAAAGGTGTATTTCAGGCAGATTGTTTGCTGCCCTGTGTGTCTGTCAGTCCGGATCAGAAAAAAAGTCAGTTTGTAGAGGTTTTCATTTTCAATCCTTTCGGTGGATGAAGCTGTAAAAAATATATGTTGTAGATATATGAGTTCCCTTTCCAACGGTACCATCCATGCCTCAATCGGCCTCCAGATCTGGGCGCAAGCATTTTTATCGTCAAGGCCTGCAGATTTGTCCTGTGTGCAGGTCTGAAATTACAGCCCACAAAAAATTCAAGAACAATTGTCAAAGTCAAAATCAGGAGCCGCCCCTTCAGGGAGTCGATCAGGGACATCCCGCCATCGTCCCAGCCAAGCGGCGCCTACAGAAGACATCAGAAAGACAACGTTCCTTTGGAACGGATTGCTTGCGGTCCACCGAGTCAGCCACCGAGTTGGCGCAGCACCGAGTTACAATAGTGCCGAGTCGGACCAGCAGGTCGAGTTCGTGCTGAGTTCGCCTCCAGATTGCTGCCCGTCGACCCAGGGTCGGTCCTCCCTGGCCCCACTGTAGCCTTTTACCTCCCTGCGTGGAGTGGGCAATAGAATTACTACTGTAATTAAAGTTTTTACTGTTGTAACCGGGAGTTACCGTAACTGGCCGGAAACATCTTCCCCACGCCCGAAGCGTGGAGGTACACTCGCTCCCCACTCTTTATCGCATTTGCTTATCTTGTATAGCTTTGAATGCTACTGCGAGAGTAGGTTTCTAGCTAGATATACTTATATCACTGCTGCGAGAGAGCGAGTTTGAGTGTTACCGTCTCGTGACTCGATCCGAGTCTACACGGAAAGCCAATACCCGTGACTCAGGGCCGGTTTCTTAACCGTGCCCGGTCCCACTTTTCCCTCGCTAAGGGACAATCGCGAGCTCGTCTAGAGTCCGAGGATCACATTCCTAATTCGAGTCGAGTCCGTGGTCCGTCCCGCATAAAAGTGATCATAGCAATGATCAACAGGAGGAGACTTCATCTCAGGTAAGTTCTGGATCAGAAGATCTTTCATTTGATGAATTAGTAAGCATGTATGAAGAGTTGTCTGATAGATATAAGAAAATAAAAAATTGAAAAAGAAAATTGATCAAAATAGTTCAGATTTTCAATGTGAAAACTATTTGAAAACAAAACAATCTAATGATGGACACTTGCCTGATATCCATTTGTATAAGCAGCAGATAATTTTGATGAAAAATGAAAATCAAGGACTTGATCAAATTTCTGAACTACAAGAGAAACTGAGCTCATTTAATGATAATTAGATTAGTTCTAATGTTTCTTGTGAAAACTGTCCGAAACTGAAACAGTCTTTTGATGAATGTTTATCTAATGTTCATGCATACAAGAAACAATTATGTTCATTAAAAGATGAGAACGAAGAACTTAATCTGAAACTTTCTGAACTGAAAGAAAAATTGAGTTCAAGTAATGATGATCATGTGTTGATCAAGGAACTAGTTCAGAATGAAGAATTAATAAAAGAAAACAAAGGACTGAAGCAGTTGAACACTACTATATCTGAAAAACTTCTTGCTTTAGAAAAAGGAAAAATTGTTTTCAATGAAGAATCTGAAAAACAGAGTAATCTGGAACAAGAAATTAAGAAATATAAAACTATAAATATGGTGCTAAGTTAATGTGTTAATTGCAGTGAACAAGAGATTGCCAGTTATGAAACACACAGTGCTTCTCTAGAAAATGAAATTCATGATCTGAAAAACCCTCTATCAAAATCTAACAAAGGTAAAGAGAAGCTAAAAGCTCCCTTGAATGATAAAGCCACTAAATTAAATGAAGGGACATGTCATAATTCTAGGTTTAAAAGGAAAATGAGGAACCAACTATATACCACTTTTGTTAGAAATTCTGAAGAAGTTGGAACCTCTCAGACATCTCCAAAGAAATCTACTGCAGTCAAAACTCAAAAACAAAATAAAGATCAAAAAATGCAAAAACAAAAGAAAAATTAGAAAACACTGAAAAAGTTTTATAAATTGCATGCAGGCAATTCTCAGGCTAGAAAATTCCCAAACACTCAGAGAAAGATCATTACATGTTTTTACTGTGGGAAATCTGGAAATATGATGAATGATTGTTTTATAATGAAGAAAAATGACTTGAATAGTGATAGAATTCATGCTAGGAATTCTCATGCTAAGAAATTCTCTTCTATTCAGAACAAAAAGCTTCAGTGTTTTTACTATCATAGAATTGGTCATATTATGCATGAATGCAGACTGATGAAGCAAGATGATCTGAATGCTAAGAAGTCTCATGCTAGAAATCATGCATATTTGAATAAGAAAGTTCACTGTTTTAATTGTGGAAAAGTAGGTCACATTGAGGCTCAATGTTGGCATGTTCAGGGAAAGAAATTTGATTCTAAATTTATTGATTCTAAATTTGTTAAATTTCCTGTAAACAAAATTGATTCCGGTAGAAATAAATTTTTGCCTAAGGAAAGATACTTTGGATGTTTTGATTATGGAAACCTGGCCACCGAGCTTCTGAATGCTGGTTGGCAAGTTATGGAAAACAAAATGTCCATACAAATAACAGAAATTTTCATGCACAAAGATTCCATGCTTATAATAATGTGCATAAAAAGAATTTAAGATCTGTTATTTCATATCATTATTGTGATCAATTAGGACATTCTATGTCTAACTATTTTATGATGAAGTCTGATGATCTACTTGCTCAAGAAAGGTTGAGAGCACCATTCAGAGGTGCCACTGTCATTTCAGGACTCAAGACTTCTTGGGTACCTGCTGGTGTAAAATAAGTAGATATTTTGAAGGTGTGCCTTAGGACTGAGGAATAAAAAGGGGTAAATAAACCAAGGCACCCAAGTTGGTAAAACCCCATTCTTGTACTCTTCAGGTAATATTTGCATTCTTTACATTTGTTCAGTTAAAATCTTTAGGAATCCGTTTTAAACTGCATATCATGTTAAATCTGATTAGTCAAAATCTTCATGCATACATATTCTTATTTGCTTTGACATTTGCATTGAGCTACATGAGTCTACTCGTTCATATATTAGGCTGTGTGTGCACATATTCATTGAAGATATGTTGAATTCATTTCTCATCTTGATGCATTAATGTTTTGACACTTGATTGTGCATGTAGAGAAGTTTAAAAACTCATGAGCATAGTCTGCATATTTGTGCATATGTGAAAATGAAATAGAATTGGATATTTTTTCACTGAAAATCAGAATTGGCTGTACTTGATGTTTACATATGCCAATTGCATTTATTTGATATTTGTGATAATGCATTCACTGAAAATCTATTACATGCATTTTTTATATGCATACATATGTGCTGGATAAATTGTCATCAATATTGAGATGCATAAAGGACTGCATTGGCACTTCATTGTCATGCATGACCATTATGGTATATCAAATGGTAAGTTACTAAAGGACAGATGTAATATGTCTGGAAGTTCTTACTATGTGTGAGGTGGTCTTTAGACTAAGTCCTCTGCGCAGTACTATAGGTCAAAATTGCACCTAGGGCAGTCTAAGACATTCATGTGAATAATTCATTCAGTGACCATTGCATAGCTATTTCCAGCATTGACTTCATTGCACATAAAGTTCACTCCGAATTTAGTCATTTAGTGCATAAAGTCAAGGGGAGTTTGTCAAAGAAAATTTTACAATTCATGCATATTTTGGTTAGATTAGGTCCCATGTATGGTCTTCATGTCACACATGATTGGTTAATGCATTTAGTTAAGGAAGGTTAAAACATTTGCACACATATAGTTAAATGCATAACATCCACATTGAAAAGTCCAAAAAAATTGGTATCATGCATACACTCAGAGGGAGCATATGTAGGCTTCTGAAAATGGATGGTTGGATTTTTTTACTCTCTGCTTAGTTCAGTCGACCAAAGAGCTAACCTGGGTCAACCGATACTCTCATCTTCATCTTGAGCTCATCTCTTTCACAAATCTGAATTTAATTGTGTTATGTATATACATTTACTGAGGGGGAGCTGGATGTTTTTCAATCAATTTGTCTGATGGTCTACTGGGTATCTCTGACTTTCTCTGACACATCCTTTGCTGCACTTCCTAATAGTCCTGATTAGAAGTGATGACACCATGAGTCGACACCTTCATTAATGTATTTTTGATCATGTTTCTGCCTTGATTGGTCAATCGAAGTCTTCACTATTTCATATCTTCGATTCTGTGACTATCTCTCTGAAATTGTCTGCTCTTGCTCTCTTGACTATCATTGTCATACCTCTGAGGTTGTAAGTCTCTAATCAATGATGGTCATGTGCTTGGAATACTTGTCATATTCTTAAACTTGGCTGAAAACACTGATTATCTGCTAAACCTTGAATGTTTGCAAGATCATATCTTATGTTTGAACTTCAAGTCTCTTGCACATGGTGCATATTCCTGCTACTGCTTCTAAAAAATTGATTGTTTCTTTAAACATTATTTCATATCTCTAAATTCCAAGAAGATTTCAATCTATATACCTTGCTCATAAATCTGAAAAACTAATTCAATGAGAAATCTTCTATTATACAGATTTATGAATGTCTGAAAAATCAGATTGGTTTAAGTTTAATGTATTCATTAATGTTGGTTATAAATGACTTGAAACTATCTGAATCATCTTTAAGAAACCTTAACCAACTGCTTCATGTTATATCTTGTCAAATCTGCTGAAATTTGAAAATGTTGAAATCATAACTTTATTTGGTTGAAATACATGAAATCTGTGTTGCTTTTAAACATCTGACTTTTTTGAAAATGTCTAAGTGTCAAATCTTGTAAGAGCAATGACTTTGGTCACTGAGAAACATATGTCCAAAGGTATGTGTCATGAGGTGCCTTAGTTAACTCTGCTTAAAAATGATTGAAAAATAGGCAGAGCAATGGCTTGCACACTGAGAAACACATCTCACTCATCAAAGAAATGAGTTGAGGTATGTCATGAGGTGAAAAAGTTAACTATGTTTATTATAAAGTATGACTATTAGTCACACTAAGTACTTAGGGATATTGACGTCTAAATAGCGTATATCCTTTAGTTACAAGGTGTGTACTTAACAAGATTGCTCGTAAGATTTGATTATTTGATTAAACAAATGTAATATCAAAAAATGGATGCAAAAGAAAAATTGCTATATCCCCTGACAAAATCAAATGGTTTCATGGTTGTTTAACCTCAATACTTATGACTGTAATTCCTAAAGAAGTCATTAAAATTGATTGAGTAAGATAAAGGGAGGTTCATGAAGATGTTACTATGATGGCTTGGTTCATTTTTATTAAATCTTGATTTCAGATATGAGTACAGAACTTTGTGTCAAACCATATATACATCATATCATTTTTATTAAATCTTGATTTCAGATATGAGTACATAACTTTGTGTAAAACCATGTATACATCATATTTAAACCATGAAGTTTAATAAAGTTCATTCATAAACCCTTATAATAGGAGATTCTGAAAAATTTCTACATTTGGATTTATGAAATTGGTATATTCTTTGAAAATCTTGCTGAATTTCTCATCTGCTTGAAGCTTATCTGATCATCCTGTGCTCAGTTTGCACTTTCGGATTGAAATTCAAAACTCAGATTATGCACATTGTTCTTCATACATTCCTTATGACATGAACTTATTCGTGGCTGACTCAACTTGAATGTCCCTGTGGTTCACTGTTGACAGCTAAAATATGAACAAAGATAAAGATGGGACCAGACCAGCAATGAAGACTGGAAGATGCCTACGAAGTCAGGATTGAGGGAGGATCCTCACCACCAACTAATTGCCCAGCTAGGACCATCTCAGGCCTGGCTGATGTCCGGTGTTATCGTCATCATTCAGATGGCAATACTGATAAAACCCCAGTTTGTTCACTGATGGAACCTCGAGATGATCTCAACAAAGCTGTGTCACTACTAAAGGGGCCTATTTCGGTTCTGATAAAAGTCAATACAAAATAACTAAGAGAAGCCAAGGCAATTATGCGGCCTAAAAGCACTAAATGGGCCGGCCGATTGGGCTTCTGACCATGGTGCTGGGAACCTCAACGAAGGGCCGCTGGACGCGCCGAGAGCCTGAAGGAAGGCGTGCCAGGAACTTCTCCCATGGATACAGGCGCCGAGATCCCTTTTGCAAGGCAAGGGTTCTATAAAACCCATTGCTTCTCCCACAAGAAAGAGGGCGGACAGACAGAAAAGAAGAAAAGAAAGAGGCAAAGAAAAAAAAGAGCGAAGAGATATCCAGAAAGAAAAGAGATAGGAAAAGAAAGGGAGAGAGTCTCCGTCGAAAGGAGAAGCAGAAGAAAGAAGGAAGAGAGGCTCCAGGTGGGCTGATAGGGGGAGGGAGAGGAGTCAATGCTCCACCCTCCCCCCCATGATCGATGTTTTCTTTCTTTTCTGTTTCTTATTACTGATTCCCCGTATGTAATGGTAGAGATCTTGATGTTTAGATTGTTCATACGATTCTCTCCCTTCTTCTCCTCTGTGTGTTTCTTGGCTTCAGTTAAGAAGTCGATGTAAGTGAAGGTGAGATGAATAAATGCAATGGCCGTGATGGATTTTAGGCGATACTATCTTCTTTTGTCTCCATGTGTATGCATACTGTTTGTATGAATGCCCCATGGGCGAAATGACTCAGGCTTCGGAGTCAGGTCTGTTCTTCGAACAGGGACGAAAGTAGAACCCCCACCCTTGTTCAATGGGTTGCTGGGTTCTATTCTCTTCTCTCTTCCCGCTTCAATAGCATGCCTTCCGTATGTATTTGAGTCTGTTCCTCAAGCCCCTTGTGCTGTCTGGGAACCAGAGACATTAATCTCTTGGTTCCCTGGCCCGCCGGCTATAAATGATGCATTTGAACCCGTAGACGAATGCTACCCTGGATCACCATTCCAATCGTTGAATGATTAGGGTCTGAGGTCTCAGCATCAAGGGTTCTCTCGTTGCAGATCTGCTTCCCAGATGATACCATGCTAGTCCGGGGGATCAGAGACAGCCATCTCTTGACTCCCCCAGACGTCTGGCAGTATACAGATAAAGGCTACTCAGCCCCGATGATGGTCTCTCCTCCTCCTGATGATCTGGCCTCTCAGATCCCTTGGCATCCTTCTAACAGAGGTGTTCGTGAAATCTCATCATACACCCCCGATTCGGCCTCAATCTGAGCCATAAAACCCAGAAATCCCAGGAACAGAGTACCGTAGCATCTCTGAAAACCCTGAAATTCTCCCGCATTCCACCTTCTCGGCGTGCAAGTTTCCCCGCCGAGAACTGTAAGGCCGAGAGGCCTTCCTCTCTTGCTAAACGACAAAGCCTCTCCTTGTGAAGAAAAACCACAGCCCACAGCCTCCCGGCGCCAGGCTCCCGGCGCGGCCATGAGCGCGCCGGGAAGCCTTGTGCCGAGAGTCCCCCTCCCAAGGCCGAGAAGCCCTCTCCATCCACCGAACACCAGGCCGAGAACCCCCTTGGCCAGCCAAATGACCGCGCCGAGAGCCCCTTGGCCAGCCCAAGGGCCAGGCCTAGAGCCCCCTTTTGGCCACTTCATAGCGCGCCGAGAAGCCCCCCTATAGCCCACGCCGAGAAGGCCACAAACCCCATGCCGAGAGCCCAAGGACCAGGCCGAGATCCCCCCTTTGTCCACCAAATGCTCATGCCGATACCCCTGCTTCGGCCAATGAAACCCAGACCAAGGTTCATCTCTGCACTATTATACTTCAACTCTTTAACCTCCCCATACATCTGTCAAGAGGATGCTTGGAGATCATCAGATACACCCTGAGGAGATACAGCAATGGGGAAAACCTCCCCTACATTCCTATGTCCCGAATTGGATTCGCATGCAACCCCGCGGGTTCGGCGGACCTTGTCTTTACAAGGGTCTCGTCGACCTCCGAGACGGGGAATAGTGATTGATGACAGAGACATGTACAGTCTCCTTGAGCCTTAGTGCTCCCCCACTTTTCGGCTTTCATCCCGGCATTCCGTTGATGTCAGCCTATATCATCCCTTGGCAGATGCTATGTCTAGGGGAGGTGCTGCCAAAATTCCCCAGGATGATGAAAGCCAATATTAAGCTGCCCCCGGGAACCTTTGCGCACTTGAACTGCATTGATAACATACTCAAATGTTGTTACTGAATCTTAAATCCGAATTTTGTTCCGGGGGCTCCGCTCCCGGAAACCCCCGCAAGGGGCGCTGCCCCCGCGACCTGACCGGGCAGGTCGATCCCCCGCGACCTGACCGCGCAGGTCGATCCGCGTGTGAGGGCGCAACATTAAGCGTTCGCTTACATTCCGTCGTCCCGCATCGGGTTCACGAATAACCCCTCTAGCTCGGGAGGGCTCTGCCACTGCATGAGTGCCGCCGGCTTCTACAGGGAATACCAAATATTGCCCCATGGCAAATATGCGATTTGGGAAGTTCAACACTTCTCTCTCTCTTGGCTTTCATCCCGGCACTCCGTGGGTGATAGCCTATTTCCCCCTGGGCATAACCCAGATAAAGGGAAGATGCTGTCGAAATATTGATCGATGTTTTAAACCTCATCGCGGTCACGGCTCAGGCTACCTGTGATTGAGATCCTCCTTCCCCCCTTAACCCCGGGCTTTGAACCGCTGACTTAACGATATCATCTGTTCCTACGGTTGGTGTCATTATCTTGCCCGCCTTTCTGGCTTCGGTATGAAGTTCCATTTCCGCACATGAATATACGTTTGCCTCTCGAGGCCTCCTACTTTAGCGTTTAATCAAGGGTTGTCCTTCCTTGGAAGGACGTAATTAACGTCATAGCGTTCAGGGTATGACGGACTTTGGGTCCCGACTCGGACCTCACAATCGACTGACCAAGTCAAATCGAGCGCACAATAAAAATCGTCACCACGGTGACTGGCACGCCAATAAATAAATAATAATAAATAAATAAATAAACAAATAAATAAAATAAACCAAGATAAAATAAAATGTGTTCGAACATTCACTAATCATTTATTTCATTCCACTCCATCTGTCAAGAGGATATGTTGATGGAGCATCTGTTCAGGGGGAGTTCATGTGTCAATGACTCATATTGCATAAAAGGGGAGATCTTATCAGCATCTTTTTTGATGTTGTCAAAAGGGGAGAATTTTTGTGAGTCATTAGTGGTAATGCTTAATCATTATGTCTGTTGGTTGTTGGTTGTTCTGTCTGTTGATAGGTTGGTTATCAGTTTGTTGCTGCACTCTCACATAATTATTCATTGTTCATTGTTTATACTGACTTGATTATCATGCTGAATTATTGCAATGACTCATAATATTGCCATCATCAAAAAGGGGGAGATTGTTGTGTCCCTGTGGTTTTAAAATTTTGATGATGACAAATATTATGAATCATTATATAGCTTTGATAGATTTATTACTAATCTCATCATCTTCATATATCAGTATGAAAATCTTTCGGAACAAGTTTCAAAATGACTCAAAGCAATGACTGTTCAAAAAGGTGATAGATTGTCAACACTGGTGACAAGAAGGTCAACGCCAGGTAGTTAGTGCATAATTCATCTGTCAGAATAGGTAAGGTCAATGGATTTTTCAGTCTGTGCTACATACATGAGGTCAGTGCACATCTACCTTCCTCACATACAAGGTCGGTGCACATTTATGAAGTCGGTACATGTTTTGCCATACACATGTAATGGTCAGTGCATGTTTCTATTTTTGCATAAAAGGTTAGTCCACGTTCCAGTTCATGTTGGACCAAGGTCAGTGCATATCTACCTTAGTCTTACTAACGTCGGTGCATAGTTTGTATGTCTGCATATAAAGTCAGTGCATATTTACTCATGATGCATATACACGGTCGGTGCACGTCTTTGTATCATGCATATTAAAAACCAAGGTCGGTGCACATCCTATCTGTGCAAGACCAAGGTCGATGCACCTTTCTCTACCTTGTGCATATTCAAGTCAGTGAACATTTACCTTGTACTAAATAAGGTCGGTGCACATCCTTCATTAGGCAGAACAAGGTCGGTGCATATATCGTAGCAAATCTGTGCACATTTGCCTTGTGCTAAACAAGGTTGGTGCATATCCTTCATTAGGTAAAACAAGGTCGGTGCACATCCTTCTTTGAGCTAAACAAGGTCGGTGCATATTCTGCCTCAGTCATTCTAAGGTCTACGCACATATTCTATCATACCTTCTGAGGTCTGTGCACATTTGCATCTTACACACCAAAGTCTGTGCATGTTTGCACATAGCACAACAAGGTCTGTGCACATTGCACTGTCTACCATAATCTGGTCTATACACATCCAGTAGCTTACATTGACTAGTCTGTGCATGTGTTGTTTGAGTATTGCATTGTCAGGTCTATGCACATCTGCATTATAGCAGAATACGGTCTATGCATATCTCATAACATGTAGATGAGGTCGGTGCACATATAGAACATTTGTATAATGAGGTCTGTGCATATACCCTTACGTGGTCGGAGCGCATATACCCTTGCATATACAAGTTAGCATAATAGGTCGGTGCATCTTCTCACCAGAAGCATATCAAGTCCAAGCACATGCATAAGAGACCTAGTGAAAGTCAAAGCACATGTTGTACCAGGTCTAAGCATATGCATAGATTTCTATCCACGCAAGTCAGTGCACATGTACATACAGGGTCTAAGCATATAGCTCTATAGGTCTAACTATGCATCTTATAGGTCTAAAGCAACTGGATCGTACACCTAAAGGGCTGAAGACAGTCACATGGCTCGAAATCTTCAACTTAAACAAGCACATGATCCAAGAAGGAGCGGCACCTGGAGATTTGGCCACGTGGACCACTCATCTTCTGCATCTGCCACGTGGATCATCAGTAGCACATCTAGATCGAGATTCCTTGGGCGAGAATGAGTTTTTCACGTGCCTACTCTTTCGTGGCTTATAAATAGAGGGCAGATCCCTCAGATCGGGATATACAAGAAAAAAGGGAATTAGAAGAATTCAGTGAGGCAGATAGAGAAGAATAGAGAAAGAAAAAGCTAAAGAGAGAGATATTGATCAGAGGTGAAGAGAAGTCCAGAGCGAGGAAGAAGATAAGAGAAAGAGTGATATAGGTAGAGGTGCAGGGGTTGAAGAGTTCGTGAGTGTGAAGCGAGAAGAAGGTTCAAGAGATCTGAAGATCTTTTTCCACTGTGTCCTTTGGATCAGATCCAAGGCACAACGCTCCTGCGTGAGTATTTTGATTTGCTTTTACTGTCAACTTTCTGATGCTGAACTTCTTGGTTTCATGTTTTCATTTTTCATACTTCTTCTAAGCTGTGTATCAACAGAGGCTAAGCTGTAAGGCCCAGCGGATCAAGCTGTTAGGCAGCGGTGGCTAAGCGGTAATGCCCAGCTATGGCGAAGCTGTATTGCCCAGCAGTCAAGCTATTAGTCAGTGGTTAAACAAGCAGTGAAGCTCAAATGTTGTTGGCAACCTGTGAGGCCCAGCCGTTCAAGCTGTTTGGCAGCGGAATCCACACTCTGGTTGGAGTGTGGGGTGGATGTAGGTCCTAAGAACTGAACCACCTAAAATGATCTTGTGTACTGTGGTATGCTTTCCAATTTGTCAACCGTTAGATGTATGCTAGGCGCGGTCCTATCTACGGTTCTAACTGAATGGATTTAGTCTACATGCATGCTTGATTTGGTTCTGTCAACAGTATATACTTGCTTAGGAGTCTGCACTTTTATAGTTCATCTGTTCGATTAAGTGCATCATTGGCTTTCATATTCTTCATAGCTTAATTGCCTTTAATTCAACATAAGTTTAAAGTCTCTAGTTTAAGTTTTAAATTGATCAAGTTTTTAGAAGGGGATTCATTCACCCCCCCTTTGAATCCTTACTGCACCGTTGCACCGACTCCTATCGGTTTATCACTTGGTATTAGAGCATACCATGGACTCTACATATCATTGTTTTATTATCTTGTTCATCGTCTATTGTTTATGTGTATTTATTATTCATTTTTTTGTTATCGTTTCTCTTTTCTTCTTTTTCTTTGTTTCTTCTCCCTTTTCTCCCATTTCTTTTTTTTTAATGCGCAGAAGGGCAAGAGGCCGTTGCATCGACGCAAGGCCTAAGCTGTGTCGACGCACATCACCGGCATAGGGCGCTATGAAGGGTGCTGCGTCGACGTTGGCTCGACTGTGCCGACGCAGCCAGCCCACCAAAAGGTGGCATGAACTGCTACGTCGATGCACTGGTGGGCTGCGTCGACGCAACCCACGCCAGTGAGCGAAAACATTTTTTAACCTCATCATTTGTTTAATCACATGTTCATGCAATAGATTGATCTTGGAGCTTTACTAAGCATTGAACTCCAATTTTATTGTCTCATTCTTTTAGTTTTCTTCCCTTCCTTCCTTTTTTTTGTTCTTTAAATTTTCTTTTTTTCTATGCATCGCATGCATCAATGTATGAATTGTTTACGCAGGGAGTGTGGGGAATGTTTGTGCAAACATCTACATGGTAGCATGCAGAGTTCTATTGATGCATTTATGTAGTGAGACTTTGGTACAAGGTGGAGTTATGTACTTGCGCATAGTGGGAGTATCCAATCAGGCATAACCCAATCATCCTCAACCCACCATTTAATATACCACAAGCCATGGTGTTCACGCATGCATATGCAGATGCATGGGATTTATTTCACACACGTGAGACATGCATAGTGCAAATCGAGCATGTGCGTATATGCATAGCCCAGGAGAAAGGGAGCAGCCAGAGGGCAGTTAGTAGGTCAACAAACGGGTACGTCGACCTGACCCATTCATGCGTTGATGCATTAAAGGTTCGGCGGACCGAAACTATCCATTGGTCGACCGAAATCTGAGGTTAGCCCGTGCAGAGGGTTCAACTTGCAAGCAAATGTATGCATGATTCAATATGCATATGAATGGTTTATTCCACGTTGGGGAATGCATGAGGGAGTGAGCTCAACCACAATCATGAAGATGTGATGGGTATTAATGTAGATTGCGCAAT
Organism: Amorphophallus konjac; assembly: GCA_022559845.1. Lineage (NCBI taxonomy): Eukaryota > Viridiplantae > Streptophyta > Magnoliopsida > Alismatales > Araceae > Amorphophallus > Amorphophallus konjac. Next base: position 166,768,684 of record CM040125.1, on the reverse strand, counting down.
GCATGTAAGGTGTATGATTTTGTTCTACAGCAGAGCTGGCGATTGGTTAGTAGCCAGGTTCAAGAGGGAGTCGACCGATAGGGTCGACCCCTGGTATAGCAGGCTTCAAGCTATTCAAGTATATAATAGATTGATGCATGGGTGCGTGAACCAATGCATGTATAAATACAATTTGATTTTTTTTCTTTTATTCTTTTATTCTTCCTTTTATCATCACCTTTAAGTGAATTTCTGCCAGCATAGCATTTTGTTCATGTGGTCAAGTTTTGTTTAGATTTTCTCTTAATTCATTTAATCGCATTACTTACGCACATATGTTTTTAACTTGTTTGATCAGATCAGTGCAAACATGATCCTTGCAGCATCACTCTCAGTTTAGCATTGTTCTTATGTTTGTTCACATTTTTAGCATTAGTTCAGTTTTGTTAAGTCCATAGCCCTAACAAAAATTGGGCAGCACCTCTCCTAGACCAGAGCGTTTGGGGGTGAAAAATAGGAAGCATATCCACGGATGGTCCGAGGTGGCCCCTGAAATCAGAGTAAGCCCAGAGCGGCTACTCTATATCCCAAAATTAGGTAGGGAGAACCTCGAGGACTGGCCTACAAGGGGAGCTCCACTAACCCAGTGATGACTTCCTTTCCAACTGCACTGTGCCTTTAATTATTGCCGGCTCTATAGCCGTTAATATCTAACCCCACGATGAAGAGTCCTCTAGAGATCATACTATAAGGCAGCAAATCCCTGGGGACTTGAGGGTGGTTAAATAGAAAATTTGGATGGGTGTAAAATCGCGATATGCCCCTTCCCCGTGGTAGGTCCTTAGTTCTAAAAGGAAAGCTTTGATGAAATCGAAATGTAAACACTGTTGCTCCTGTGCATGAGGACACCGGTCATGCTTAAGTCATCAGTGAACCTGTGCCCCAAATGGAGACTTGGCACAACGATGGTCAACATCTAGCAAGCATGCAGCCAGATACTCAGAGAAGACACGACCCCATTGGGCATTTAAGCGAACAAAAAGAAGTGTTCATATGTGATTGGCTTAGAAACCAAGGTGATGCTTAACGATGGACATCAACTTCTTGAAGAGCTAGAATTTCACAAAAGGAAAGGCAGGAAAGTGCAAATTCCTGTAGCTTTGGGGCTGAGCCAAGGCCTCAACAACCCATGGCGTGGATGAGAAGGAAAATAGTTGTCCCTCCATGAGCATTACAACAAACAGAAAATAGCACGCCCTTAAAGCTTGAGATAGATATACACCAGACACATGGGGGATGGTCTAGAACCGCCTGGGGCATTGGGGAAAGGACTTATACATATCATTGTCGCTCTAAAGGGCATCAACACACCGTAAGAATCGGAGTGGTATACAATAACCCACCTCACCCAGGAGAGCAGAATGAGGCCTAAGAGAGGACTCTCATCTAGTAAATCGAGAAGGGCAAAACCCAGACCCAATCCATTGCGATTGGATAGGCTGGGCCTGGCCTCTTCTCACGATATAGAGCTTCCCTCCAAGCAATAAAATGAAGAAGAAAAGAAGAACATAATAGAAGAATCACAATGAACATAAGACATATTCACATTTGAGCACAGCAAAGAATATTTCATCCATTCCTCAAACAGAAAATGATACATCATCCCAAGACCAACAAGTCTGGGAAGTGATAAATCAGAAAAAGAAGATACACATCAACAAAAAGAAAGATGTGGGAGGGGGGAGCATTGACTCCTTTCCCTGCCCATGGACATCACCTTCTCTCCCTTTTTTCTCTCTTCTCTTCACGCGAAGGAGTGCAACAAAAAAACTTCTGGAGATCATCCTCTCTGGAGCTTCGAACAGCCAGCGGGGGGGCTTCTTCAGGCGGAGCCCTCCTTTTATAGCAGAAATGCAAGGCCTTTCTTCTTTTCCAAGGCATGGGGGGCAAGAACATTTTCCAATCATTGGAGACTCTCGATCCACGTGCCTTGTACGGCCTCCACACACTCTCTGGAAGCCTGTACCACCGTATAGAAGCCAGCCCACGAGCCGTGGTCGAGTTTGCGCTTATACCTGCGTCGACGTAGCCTGTTAGTGCCATTAGCTTTTTTGTTTTTTATCTTTTGATGTGTTGACGCAACTGGGGTTGTGCGTCGGTGTATCCCTTCATCCAGCCCACCTAGGGGCTAGCCTGTGAATCCTGTGTCGATGCTAGTGTCATTGTGCGTCGACGCGGGCAGTGAGCCAGAATGGCTCTTTTTGCCCCGTTCTTCAGGGGCATCGACGCAGCTAGCGAGCTGCATCGACACAGCCTATTTTTCAAGGGTTTGTTTCTTCTTCTCTTCAGCTGGCCTCGCTTGACCTTCATGTGCCACTTTTGAGCATCCACAAATGCCCCCCACCCGTGGGTGGCGTAGGCAAAGGATGAGCATGCGGGGCACGCGGGTGCAGATTTCTTCATCATCTCACCGAAGTAAAATTCGATGCGACTAAGGACTCTTGTACAGACGGGTTGAGCGGTTTATCGTCGGTAGTGGGTTTCTACTGACGTAAGGATATCGTTTAAGCCGGCTTTAGACGGAAGGTCTAAACCATTGTGTTTTAGCGGCTGATCCCGACAAGGAGTCGACCACCAACCTTGATGAAATCATTGGCATTAGGTATATGCCAACGCAAGGATAGCGTTTAAGCCGATCTTAGATGGAAGGTCGAAGTTGTTGGGTTTCAGTGGATGGCCTTGACAAGAATTCAAGCACCAACCTTGGTGAAATCATTGGCATTGGGTTATATGCCAACACAAGGATAACGTTTAAGCCGGTCTTGGACGAAAGGTCTAAGCCATTGGGTTTCAGTGGCTGGCCTTGACAAGAAGTCAAGCACCAACCTTGGTAAAATCATTGGCATTGGGTTCTATGCCAATGCTTGGGAGAAAGGCTTTGTATATAGGATCAGGCGGAAGGCCTGCACTAATGTGTTGGGTGGCCCTCGGTGGGACTGGGTTAGCTAACTCTGATCAAAGAGTCAGGCGCTAGCTATGGTGGTATCGTCGGCATTGGGTATACGCCAACACAAGGAAATCATTTTAAGCCGGCTTTAGACGGAAGGTCTAAATCGTTAGGTTTTAGTGGCTGGCCCTGACAAGAAAACAAACACTAACCCTGATGAAATCATTGGCATTCGGTTATATGCCAACACAAGGATAGCGTTTAAATCAGACTCAGACGAAAGGTCTAAGTCGTCAGGTTTTAACAGCTGATCCTGATGCGAAGTCGAGTTCCAACCTTGGGGAAATCATTGGCATTGGGTATATGCCAACACAAGAAAAGCGTTTAAGCCGGTCTTAGACGGAAGGTCTAAGCCGTTGGGTTTTAGCGGCTGATCCTGACAAGGAATCGAGCATCAACCTTGGTAGGAAATTATTTAAGCCGGCCTTAGACGTAAGGTCTATGCCATAAGGTTTTAGCGGCTAATTCTGGCAAGAAGCCGAGCACCAACCTTGGTGACATCATTGGCATTGGGTATATGCCAACACAAAGATAGCGTTTAATCCGGTCTTAGACGGAAAGTTTAAGCCATTGGATTTTAGGGGCTGATCTCGACAAGGAATCAAGCATCGACCTTGGAAGGTAATTATTTAAGCCGACCTTAGACGTAAGGTCTAGGCCGTTGGGTTTTAGCGGCTGATTTTGACAAGAAGCCGAGCACCAACCTTGGTGACATCATTGGCATTGTGTATATGCCAACGCAAGGATATCGTTTAAGCTGGTCTTAGACAGAAGGTCTAAGCCATTAGGTTTTAGCGGCTGAACTCGACAAGGAGTTTAGCATCGACCTTGCAAGGAAGTTGTTTAAGCCGGCCTTAGACGTAAGGTCTAGGCTGTTGTGTTTTAGCAGCCAATTCTGACAAGAAGTCGAGCACCAACCTTGATGAAATCATTGGCATTGGGTTTTATGCCAATGCAAGTAAATTGTTTTAAGCCGATCTTAAATGTAAAGTCTAAGCCATTCAGTTTTAGCGGTTGATTTCGACAAGAAGTCGAGCACCAACCTTGGTGACATCATTGGCATTGGGTATATACCAACGCAAGGATAGCGTTTAAGCCGGTCTTAGACGGAAGGTCTAAGCCGTTGGGTTTTAGCGGCTGATCCCGACAAGGAGTTCAGCATCGACCTTAGAAGGAAATTATTTAAGCCGACTTTAAAAGTAAGGTCTAGGCCGTTAGGTTTTAGCGACTGGTCCCGACGAGAAGTCAAGCACCAGCCATGGTAACATCATTGGCATTGGGTATATGCCAACGCAAGGATAGCGTTTAAGCTGATGTTAGATGAAAAGTCTAAGCTATTGAGTTTTAGCGGTTGCTCCTTACAAGGAGTCGAGCATCAACCTTGAAATGCAGTTGTTTAAACCGGCCCTAGACGTAAGGTCTAAGCCGTTGAGCCGTATTGATTCTCGTAGTGAAAATCACGGTAGGACTGATGATGACATCGTCAACATTAGGCTCATGCTGACGCAAGGATTCAGATTTCATCTGGCCATAGACTGAAGGTCTGGGCCATGCTCCTCAGTTAAGACCAAAAGGCCATGGGCACCGAGTTAACGAAATCATCAGTACTGGGATCGTACCGACGCATGAAAATTGGGTGTTGCCGACTCAGATGTAAGGTCGAAGTCATAACCCCTCGACTAAGACCAAAAGATGCCATGGGCACCGAGTAAGGTGGCATCATCAACATTGGTATAATGTCGAGCAAGGAATCACCTATTTTGGTGGGGCCGAAAGTTGGTGTGAGATAGCAACTCATTACAATAATCTTGTAGAGGTTTGTGCATCGTGGAATGTGGGTTTTAGTTGATCATTGAACTGAGGTAGTGGCACATGGTAAATCTTTAGGTGCTTCCCTTTGAAGTGTGGAAATTGAACTTCCCCTCAATGGTTGACGAGGACGTAAGCTCCGCCTTCGTAGACTTTCTGGACCACATAGAGTCCTATCCAATTTTCATTTAATTTGCATTTTGGAATGGCTGCCATTACTTCTTTTCTTTTCACCATGACAAGGTCTCCCTTCTTGAATTCATGCTCTTTGACAAGCTTGTCGAAGGAGTGCGCCATGTGGGCTTGGTAAACTTGTATGTTTTGCGGGGCTTTGGACCGTCGCCCTTCTAAATCGGAGAGTTTCTCCAGTCTTCTTTATATATTTTTCTAGCCGTCTTTAACCAACTCATGCTGGATTGCGACCCGCAGCGAGGCCATACACCAGCAAGAATTGTGAGCAACCCGTCGGGGTCTAATACATAGTGTAGTATGCCCACATTGCCTCGTACATCCTATGCTGCCAATCCTTCTTGCTACAGTTGACCTTCTTGGAAAGAAGTGTGCAAAGAGTTTTATTGAAAGCTTCAACCAACCCATTTGCCTATGGGTTGTACGGAGTGGATGTCCTCCAATCAATCTTGAATTTATCGGCCAGCTTGTAGACCTTCTGGTTCCGGAAATGGCTTCTGTTGTCAGAGATGATTTGATCGGGCACGCCAAATTGAAATATAATATTCCAACAGATAAATTTGACCATGATTTTGTCCGTCACTTCTTTTAGAGCCATAGCCTCTACCCAGCGGGAGAAGTAATCGGCTACTGCTAGAATGTATCTGCATCTTGATAAGGATGGGGGTAGCGGGCGCATAACATCGATGCCCCATTGAGCAAATGGCCAGCTAGGTGCTATTGGATGTAGGTGTAGTATTGTGGGTATTCTAGGGACCGTAGCATATTCCTGGCATTTATGACACGACTTGGCATACTTGCAGCAGTCGTCGAACATAGTTGCCTAGTAATATCCTAATTTCTTGATTTCAATCTTCATCTTCGGCCTGGCTTGATGGGCACCGGCTAATCCGGCATGAACTTCCTTCATGACCGTCCAAGCCTCCTCCATTAATAGACATTGGAGGAGTAATTTTCTTTTGGCATCTGCCATAATCCGGAAGAAGGTTCCATTCCTGAATTCATAAGAATCTTTGGTTCTGATCAATATGATCTTCTCTTCTTTCCGCTTGGGCAATTGCTGGTGTTTAAACCATTGTATCTGAGGTTCCCTCTAGTCGGGTGAGCCGACTAGTTCTGCTGTTTCAGCTTCACATTCTTCTTCACCTATCTCCTCTATAATGCTGGGAACCTGGCGTCTGTTTATCAGAGTGATATTGAGAGATGCATCAGGCGGGACTGCCAGTAAGCTTGCTAGTTTTGCTAGCACATCTACTTGAGCATTTTGATTCTGGCCGACATGGCCTATTTCAATGAAGTAGAATCGATGCATGAGCTTCTTCGCCTTGGCGTAATAAGAATGTAGTTCGGGCCTTCGGACATCAAACTGTCCTTGAATCTGCTTGATAATCAGCATTGAATCGCTGAATACTTGCAACATTTGAATCTCCATATGAGAGTAATCTGAAGGCTAATGATCAGGGATTCATATTCTACCTTGTTGTTTGTGCAAGGCTTGTTAATGGCTCATGATGTATGCAACACTTCTCCCTCTGGGGACTTGAGAATGATGCCTGCTCCGGCCCTTATCCTTGTCTTTCCCGTTTGGGATGTTTTTGTTCGTGATGCCCTGTCAAAATAGAGCTGCCATATAGCTTAACGGACTTGATCCACTTCAAATGTTTAATCATCTAGAAGCTCTGTGATTAACAGAGAATTTTCAGGCACTAGATGTGCTGTAAAGAAGTCATCTATAGCGTGGCCCGTGATGGCCTTTTGCGGCACATAGGTGATATCAAATTCCATCAATATGATGGCCCACTTGCCAAGTTGTCATTTCAAAGCTGGTTGGGACAATATATATTTGATTGGATCAGCCCTTGATATCAGCTGCACTTCATGTGATAACATGTAATGCCTCATCTTTTTCACTGCAAAGATCAATGTGAGGCAAACCTTCTCGATCGGGGTGTAGTTTGATTCTGCCCCGACTAATCTTCGGCTGAGGTAGTAAAGCGCCTACTCTTTCCCCTCGTCGTTGTTCTGGGCCATCATTGCCCCTAGTGAGCATTCAGTAGCGGCTACGTACAAAATCAATGGCCGCCCTTTGACAGGTGCTCTGTAATATCCTAAGTTATTCGGATCGGAATCAGAGAGCTATTGGATCGCTTTCGTGGGTCTTGATATGTGTTTTACGATCCACGCGGGTTTTTCCCTTGTATAACTTGCGGAACCCTGTGGAGAGCTGACCGTTGAGTTTTGCTACTCAGGGATGCTACAGGTGCGTTGTGCTCGTTCCGAGGATCGCGAAGACTATTTTTTCATATTTTTTAGAATTTATAGATTTTCGTGCAAAATATCAAATTTTACAGAAATTGCATAATTTCCTGTTTTCCTTTTTCTTTTAACGCCACTCTCTCCTTCCTCTCTCCCCACCGCCGTTCACTCTATCCCCCTCCGTTCTCTCTCCTCTCTTCCTCTCTCCTATGAGGCGCGTGACCGTGGCGAGATGGACGAGGTAGGGACGCCGTGGAGGTATCGTGGAGCGTGTTGGTGCGAGGAATGGAGCATGGTGTTGGCGCGATCCCTCGATGTATTCAAAGCCGGCGTGGGTAGGTTCGTGTGATGGTTTTCTGTGTATCATGGCCGATTCGGTGCGTGAGATCTTCGGTGGAGGTAGCGGGACAGATGCCATACTTCTCTTCTGCATTCCCTAGCGATTTGAGGCCGAACGGTGTGAGTTTGAGCTGGTTTTGCTTCGGTTGGGCGAAAAGCATGTTCGGGGGGTATGAGCCGTGTTCGCTGTTTTAGGCGACGATTTTCAACCTAGTTGGTTTCATTCGAACCTCTGGCATGTTGGGAATCCATTCCCGCCAGTTTTACTATATTTCGTCGACAATCGGAGTCGATATGAGCCTGACTATCCTCGTGACTCATTTTGGGTCGATTCGTGGGAATCGCCTGTTTCGTGCATTTTTGTGCGCGGTTTGATCCCTTCCGGCTTGTGGAAGGATGATGTGGTCATTAGGGTTGTTTCCCTGTCGTTTAGAGGCGATTGGGGTGTGGTTTGACCGAGTTTTGAGCTTCCCTACAGTTTTCCCGACGTGTGGGAGTGGCGGTCCAACCAGGAACCGCCACTAGGGTGATGCGGCCCAATGGGGACTACTACCAAGCTCCATTAATAGTGTATAAGTCGGTTTGACCAAACGGTCACGCGATTGACCGCAAGGTCTTTGCTTGCGGCCCATAGAGGACCGCTAAGCATGTGTATAGCGGCCTGAGGAGGACCGCTAGTCTCTGAGTAACGGCCCAAGGGTAACCGCTACTCTTTGCATTGTTTTGGCTATGTCGGTTCGATGGCTAAACGGCCAGACGACTGATCGCCATTGAGGTCTTAGCGGCCTATGGTGGACCATTTTTCATCGGTTGATTTTGGTCAACGTTTTAAGTTTGTTTGGGCTAGCGGTCTAGCTCCGACCGCATGGTGTCCTTGGCAGCCTTGGGGTGACCGCCAGGCTTTGTGAAACGGTTTAAGGTAGACCGTTTAGTGGTTTTGACTGGTTAAGTCAGTTCGGGGGTTGACTGCGCTAAGCGGCCAGGCCATGACCGCTACAGTCAGCTTGCGGCCCTGAGGACACCGTCTGGTGCCAGTAGCGGCCTCAGGCAGACCGCAAGGCTCATGCTTTCATGAATTCAATATCTAGGGTTTCTCTTGAAGGTAGCGGCCCTTTGGATGACTGCCCAGTTGGTCTAGCGGCCAGGGTGAGACCGCCACCTACCTAGAGTATTATTTTGTGTTGGTTTGGTTTTCGGTTAATGTGGCTTTGACCCCTGGGTTAGCCCACTGTTCCGTGGATGTCTTGGACATCCTATGAGGGCTGTGACTGTGTTATAGGGTGTCTGAGAGGGCCACTGTACCGAGTAGAGTTTTAGATTATTCGAGGGTCATTATGGTTTCTGGTAACCCGGTTGTGACCTAGTGGTTGACACGTGGCCTCGTGAATGTTTCATCTATGTTGTGAGGATCGAGACATGGTTTTGGATGCTTAGAGGTATCGTCTTACCTTGATTTGCATGGCATAGGCTTCGTGGGCTTTTTTGGTGATCCCCCGAGTTTCGTGTTTCGTGTTATACAGAATTGTGAGTCCGTTGTGTGGCTCAGAGGCCGAGGACTCATTGTTAATGTGTTTTATCGTGATTTTGGCTTAGGGACTAGGATGATTAACATCGTGTTACTATGATGTGCGATGATCTTGACCTGAGTCTTGTGACTGAAGGATCATTGTCAATAGGTCTAGTTGACCGTCTTGAGTCTAGTTATAGTGGTGTACTGCATTGTGCTCCGTAGTACGTACGACAGGTGTGTGCTTACCCTGTTTGTACTTCGGTGTTCGCTATTTTGGAGTCTCTGTGTCTAGTGAGCCTCCACTAGTCGTAGCCTGACGACACTTTCCTGTGTGTCTGCCCACCTAGGAGTGGTGGCAGGGCAATACCCAGCACATGGTTTTTATGCTAGTTTCCGTGGGCTCCCTTGCTTTGCGGTAGCGTCCTACTCGGAGGAAAACTATCTAGAGGCCTGACTCAAGGCATTGGGCTTATGTGTGCACACGTGGTCAGGGGCGTTTGGACGAGCGCCGACGGGAGTGACTCTGACTAGTCACTCGTTACTGTTGTTCCTTGTACTTGGTTCTTTGTGAGTGTCTTAGTTATCACCGTTCCAGGTGAGTGCGAGATACTTGAGGCGCAGTGTAAGACGTCAGTGGATGCATCTGGTTGTCACATGACATGATGACTTATGTTTTCGTGACTTGTCCGAGTAGCCTGTGTGCAATATCCTGGATTCTTCGGATCGGAATTGGAAAGCTATCGGATCGCTTTCGTGAGTCTTGACACATGTTTTACGATCCACACGAGTTTTTCCCTTGTATAACTTATGGAACCCTGCACAGAGTTGACCGTTGAGTTTTGTTACTCAAGGACAGTACATGTGCGTTGTGCTTGTTCCGAGGATCGTGAAGATTATTTTTCTTAATTTATGAAATTTCGTGCCAAAAAATTAGATTTTAGGAAATATTGCTAATTTCCTAATTTCCTTTTTCTTTTAACCCCTCTCTCTCCTTCCTCTCTCCCCACCACCGTTCACTTCTCTCCCTCCATTCTCTCTTCTCTCTTCTCCTCTCTCTGCGAGGCGCACGACCGTGGCGAGGTGGGCGAGACAGGAACATCGTGGAGTTGTCGTGGAGCGTGCTGGCGTGAAGGATGGAGCGTGGCATTATTGGCGCGATCCCTCGGTGGATTCAAAGCCGGCCTGGACAATTCGTGTGATGGTTTTCGGCATATCGTGGTCGTTTCAGCGCGTGAGATCTTAGGTGGAGGTAGGGGGACAGATGCTCTACTTCTCTTCTGCATTCCTTCGCGATTTGGAGCCGAACGGTGCGTATACGAGTGGGTATTGCTTCGTTAAGGGCGATGCATGCTTCAGGGGGGTGAGCTGAGTTTGCCATTCCTGGCGACAGTTTTTAACCTAGTTGGTTTCATTCGAACCCCTGGCATGTTAGGAATTCATTCCCGCCAGTTTTACTATATTTGGTCGAGAATGAGAGTCGGTATGAGCCCGACTATCCCCGTGACTCATTTGGGTCGATTTGTGGGAATCGCCCGTTTCTTGTCTTTTTAGCATCGGATTGATCCCTTCTGGACTGTGGAAGGTGTATATCATGCTTAGGGTTGTTTCCCAGTCGTTTAGACGCGATTTGGGCGTGGAAAGGCTGGATTTTGGCCATTTCTATGATTTTCTTGCCGTAACACCTTAGCGGCCCTTTTAGAGACCGTTTTCATATCTTGAGCGGTCCATGGGTGACCATTATGGTTCTTTTGTCGGTTCAGGTCTTAGCGGTTGGGCGATAGATCATTTTCTGTCAGCTAGCTGCCCAAGATGGACCGTTAAGCTCTGTGCAGCGGCCCAGGTAGGACCGCTACATTTTGATTAGCGGCCCATTGGTGACCGCTATTCTCCGTGTTGTTTTGGCTATGTCGGTTGCTGGCTGAACGGCCAGGCAACTGACCGCCATTGAGGCCTTAGCGGCCCTTGGCTCACCGTATTTCATCAGTTGATTTCGGTCAACGTTTTAAGTCAGTTCGGGCTAGTGGTCTAGCTCCGACCGCATGGTGTCCTTGGCAGCCTTGGGGTGACCGCCACGCTTTGTGAAATGGTTCTAGACAGACTGATGTGACACGACCCCTCGGACTTAAATTTGCAAGCAACACAACGATTTAGGCAACGTGACACAAGCGGACTCACTCGCGTTGGCACACTCGGGTCCGTAGGAGGACCGGCGATGGCGGTGAGGGTCCGGGGTTGAACGTCAATGTTCCAAGGATATGGCCAGCTAAGGTTGGACCCCAATGGGCCAGGGATGCCCCAATTCCGTGGGCGGCCAGCACGCCACGGGCGTGGGATGTAGCGGCTCTCTCACAACTCGCTCCGCGGCGGACACTCGAATTGATGGTTTTGGATCGGGCGCTCGCCTCACCATCGACGGGCAACTAAAAATGATACTAAGCTAAGCAATGGTAATAAACCAGCAAAGAAGAGTGGCCAGAAGCTCACCTGATCGGCGTGAGGACGCCGATCCCGGCCGGAGACGAGGGCGAGCGGGGAAGCGTGGGCTACCCGCACGCCGCGCCGATGATGCTTGAATCATGTTTAGTTAATTACAATCACTACACCTCGCGCAGGAGGGTGACCTCAGGGAAGGGATGATCAAATACAATCAAACACTATCTCCACACAAGGAGGGGTGGTAAGCCGGCCAGGCGGGGACGGGAAAACCGTCGGAGAACGGAAGAAGGAAGCCGAAGTTGTTTCCACTTGCAGGCTGTGATGGCTGACAGCCAGACGGTCCCGGGGCTGTAGATCACGTTCCTGAATTTTTCTGGAGGCAAGACCAGCGTTGGGATCTTTGTATCTGGCGCGCGGATGGCTCCAAATTTTCTCGATTTCTTCTACTGCAGCTGCTGGTCCGGGTTGAGCTTCGAACAGGGTGGCAGGATCTGGCCGCAGCAACTACCTGATATGAACATTGACTTGCAGAAGCTACACCGGCCGTTCCTGACCTCTGAATCATGAGCTGTTGAAGTTTCTAGAATCGTGGTCGAGTCTACTTCGCAGAGAAACTGACGGGGAATCCGGATGAGGTCGGAGGAGATCGGGGGACCCGAGACGGTGCTGGAAGGTTGTAGTAGACTTGGGGAAGCAGCGTGGAGCAGTCGGAGCAGAAACTTGATAACTCTGTCCAACGGAACCTAAATGCAGTTCCGTTTCCTGATCCTGGAAGAGGACAGGACGTGGGAGAACTTTAATGAAGAAACCTCGGCTTGGTTCTGCTAGGGTCTGCCGTGGCACAGCTTTCTTTCAGGTTCAGGTATTTGGTGGCATTAACTCGGCAGCAGCTACCTGATACGAACAGTGACTTGCAGAAGCTATCCTGGCCACTCCTGAGCTCTGAATCACAAGCTTCTAGAATTTCTGGAACCGTGGTCGAGCCCTCTTCGCAGCAAAACTGGCGGGGCAGTCGTCTGATGTCGGTGAGGACGGGGAGACTCAGAAGAGTGGAGGTAGGTTGCTGTAGACTGTGGGAGGCAGGCCCGACCAACCGAGGGAGGAAAACGAGAACTCCGGCCTCCGGACGCCGAATGCAGCTCCGCTTCTTGATCCTGGTAGAGGACTGGAGGAAGAAGAACTTTGCAGAAGGGTTCGTAGTCTGAATCTTCTTTCGTTTGTCGTGGTACAGCTTCAAGTCGGGTTCTGGTACTCTGCAGGGGGAGATCTGCGCAGCAGAGGGAGAATGGGCACCACGAACTGTAGCGACGTCGGAATGGTATGATTCCACCTCGCCTGCGAAGTTAACTTGGAGATCTTTCTGACGATGTAGGTCACGCCCCTAGGAGCTCCGGGATGAGGTCGTGGACAGCACTGCAACAGGCGGCTGTTCTACAGGGCTTCAGCTGCACACAGTTTTAGAGAGAAAGGGTTGAAGGGGGAGGTTTCTTTGGTAGAAGGAGAAGGGAAATGGTTGCTTTGGTGGTGGGGAATGGTTGGGAGGTGGTAAGGGGAGGTGAGGGAGGAAGGAGGGGCGGAGCTAGCAGGGGGGGTGATTGCGCAAATGGCCAAGGGGTGGAGGTGGTGAGGTGGTGGGGGCGCAAATGGCTTGGCGGAATGGGGAGGGGCTTCTTCTTGATTTGGATGAGATGGGTTAATGAGTGTTGTTAATGGTGGTCTAGGGAGATGGAGGGGTTGTCTAGGGGAGGGGAAAGATTCCTTGGGAGAGGGGAGTCTTCCTTGGGAAGGTGAAAGGGTGTATAGGGAATAGGAAGGGTTGCTTGGGAAGTGGGGGGAATTGAAGTGGAGTTAAGGGCTTTGGGAAGGTGAAGGGGTGGGAGGGTGATGTGGCAGCTGAGGTGGCAAGGTGAGGAGAGAGAGAATGGTGCGCAATCTGGAGAGAGAGGAGAGAGGAGAGAGAGAGCCACTACATCCCACGCCCTTGGCGTGCTGGCCGCCCACAGAATTGGGGCATCCTAGGCCTTTAGGGGTTCAATCTCAAGCGAGCCAAACCCTAGAACAGTGAGGTCCCATCCCGGACCCTCTCCACCATCGTCGAGTTGCCTACGTGCACGAGTGTGCGCTACACGGGTGAGTCCGCTTGAGTGGGTTCGCCGATCCGTTCGATTGCTTGCAAATCTAGGTCCAAGGTGCATTGGTCAAGTGGCTGCCACCCCCAAGGGGTTTGTGTCACATCAAATTGGTATCAAAGCCAGTTCACAACTTGTCTCTCTACAAGTTGGTCCTAGGGCGCATTCGCATTTAGAGTCATTTTTGGGCCACCCGGCTCATCATCATGTACACTCCACATTGGTTAAGTCCCCTCAACACGGCCTCCCACAAGAGTCCGATTGACCCCCTCCTCATGGACATCATTCTAGAAGGGGACCTTAGTTTTGACGGATCCAGTCCTAATGCCTACCTAAAGTGGGAGACTACCATGGATAAACACTTTGATAGGACTCGGGTCTATGGACACGCCAGGGTCCGCAGGGCCACAGGGCGGCTTCGGGGACAAGCCAAGAAGGAGTGGGATCGTGTAGTGGGCTTAAGAAGGATTTGGAGGCAAGAACCCATAGGATCATGGGAAGAGATGAAGATCGAGCTTAGGAAGATCTACACTCCCCGACCTTCCCACTCCTGCCTTGAGAACCACAACCTGAGGGGCACTCCCACTCCCCCTTTCCCTCCCAGTCAACCCAAGACCTCCCTTAGGACCCAAACTCCACCACCCAAAGGACCCTTAGATTCATTGGAAGAGATAAGGATTGAGATTAGGAAGATCTTCACTCCCCGACCTTCCCACTCCTACCTTGAGAACCATAACCCGAGGAGCACTCCCACTCCTCCTTTCTCCCCCAGTCAACCCAAGACCACCGTTAGGGTCCAAACTTCACCACCCCGGGTACACCATGCCCCAACTTTCATCACCCCATCCCCAAAAGACCTTCCCATTCCCTTGGAGAGTAAGACCCCCACACCCCAAAGGGATAAGATTGTAATCGAGGAACATGAGGCCTCCCCAGATTGGGAAGAAGAATACGAGTCACAATGTCATGAGTTAGGCCAAGAAGATCCCATCCCATGTGGAAGAAGCATCATGGCTCACTCCACCCTCACCATTCAAACCCACATGGACCCCATGTCCACCCCTCCACCTAGGCCCGTGATAGCCACCATTCCCCAACACCTTCCGCTTCCAACTCCTATCCTACCCAAACCTAGCCTTCCACTACTTCCACTCCCAACCCCAACCCAAGTCCGGCCTCACTCACCACCCTGGGTACACCATACACCAACCGTTTTCATCTCGCCCTCAGTGGACCCGCTCACCTCCTTGGTAGAAAAACCCATACCCGACCCCATAATGGTGAACACTCCGGACCCAATCCCCGCCATGGAGATCACCCATGTCCAGGAAGAAGAAGACACTTTACATAGTGGTCTTCACCTTACACCACCCTCCCTAGTAGGGGCCGAGCTCATCTTAGGAGAACCCCTGTTACGTTGGCTAAAGGAGAACCCATTTAGAGATCTCATGGCCCATGTTTGCCCTCCTATGTAACAAAACCTTCCCATAGTACCCTTATCCACCTATCACACCACAATCCAATCATCCTATCAAGTGGAAACATTAGGGGATCTTCTTAAGGGTATAGTTTGGCAAATGGAGCTAACTGGCATGATGTCTACAATAACCGACCGACCTAGGAGCCTTGACCTCCTACACCTATGTGTCGGATCCATCTCCTCCATTTACACTGTGGGTTGCTACACTAGTGACCTTCTGTTACTCCTCCCTACACCCGACGGGCCCGATGCTATTCACAAACTAGAGTTGCTTGTCTCGGGTAGAACATCTAGTCCTCCATTCATGGCCGACCATCCCACCAAAAACTTTGGCCCGATCACTTTACTAGAGGAGGAGAATCCACCATCAAGGGGTTGTGAGGATCAAAAGGACCTAGGGTTCCTCTCCTTAGGTGACCCTTACCATGACCCCTTCGATCCCTTCCTATACCCACCCACCTTACTCACCACCAACCTGTCCCTACCCCATCCAACCTTATTGGACCAAGCCCACTCCATTTTCTTAGACCTCTTTGACCCCTATGAGTGGAAACTCTGACACCAAGCCATACACATAGAAGGAGCCATTTTGATGTGAATGCATGTGCCACTACATTTTGCATCATTTGGTAGGGCTAGTAAGCCCAGTCATCTCATACATGTCACACACACTTTAGGCCCAATGCAGGACTGGCTCATATTTGGATGTGCTGGTCCTCCATCATTCATCATTGATCATATACATGTTAGGATCCTCTACGGGTGTCCGGGTCCCCCGGCATTCATCACCACTTTGAGTGATAGGTTTCCCTACAGATGCCATGGCCCTCCAACCATTGTTATGCAGCCCATGCATGATAGGGCCACTTGTGGCTGCCCCGGTCCACCCAAATTCATCAGGGTCCACATGGCATCACAGAATGATTGGTCAATTTACGGTTGCCCCGGTTCACCTTTGCATGCTATCCTCTTTCACACCCACTCACCGCATTATGATACATGGCATGAGCATACACGCAAGCAATTCTTGACGAGAGCGGTGAGGTTCACAGAGAGCGGACAAGACCTCGCAAGCGCCACTTGGAATTCCAAGTAGGCAATCTGGTGATGATGGCATTGGAGTGGCTCTACCCTAGGGTCACCTCCAATTCGAGGGCACGAGGACTTGGACCTTCCCAAGTTCCGAGTGACTTTGGCAACCCGGCCATCGGGTTGGACATACTAATAGGTTTTTGGGATTCACCCCATTTTCCACGTGGCGGATCCGGCACCCTATATGGGCACCGCGGTGCATCCTAGTGAGTGCCTCGAGCCTTTATCTTCCTTTGAGGGGGACACCCTCGGAGAGCCACCAAAAATCAGCCTGAGAGTCCGACATGTGCACACGGAGGCAATACTAGGCAAGCAGGGTTCCATCGCCAGCAAGAGGGTGCACCTGAGCCGCCTCGAGAGGATGAAGGACCGTCTCCTGGTTGCGGACGCAGGGTTGAGTTTGGAGGTTGAGGCTCACTCTGAGCTGCTTGAGAGGACCACTTCCCTGATGGGCCCATACTCGACGGAGTCGAGTTTTCCGCGCCCCGGGGGTATGATCAGGACATCACCAGCAATTTCATTTGATCAAGGATCCCGATGCTCACCACCCATGCTACATCTTGTTCACCACTTTATTTCGAGTCATATGATGCAATTTTCATTTTCTTATCATGTACTTTTCCTTTTATTTGAGTCCAATACCTAGGTGAGGTAGCTATTTACCTAAGTCTTAAGTCATTATGTGTGTTATTGGGCCCAATTATATGGGCTAGGCCCAGGGGCGCCCCCTTCCCCTTGGTTTAGTGTTAGTAGTCCAAGAGTCAGGGACTTATGTGTAATTGTGGGATTCCTATAAATAGGACCCCAATCCCTCATTTGTAAGCTAATGAAGTATTGCTAAAAGTTTGCCAAAGCATTTGTGCATCTCTCTCCCTCTCTCTCTAGCTCTATTTCTCTCTCTCTCTCTAAAGGGGGCGAACCCCATTCTCTCTCCTCCTCTCTCCAAATTTCGAAATTCACTCTCTCTCCTCCCTATTCACCTCTAATTAAGACCCCTCCCCCTTCCCCATACCTCTCATTTAATCCCCCTCCAACCCCTAGGTGGAATCCCCTTCTCCTAGGCACCTCTCCCTCCTCCCAAGTAACCTTTCCCCTTCCCCATACAACCTTTCATTTTCCCAAGGAAGAATCCCATCTCCCAAGGACCCATTCACATCCCCAAGACACCCCTTCCCATTCCCTAGACCAGAATTAAACCCTCCATTAACTACACATTCAAACCAAAGGAGAGATCTCTCCTCCCTCTCTCATTCCCAACCCAAATTCGCAGCTCCCCCTTCCTCCACTTGCTAGACCACCTCCCAGCCCCCTTTCTGCCCCTCCCACACCTTGTATCACCCCCTAACAGACCCCCACATAGTTAGGTGCCATCCCCACACCCATCCACCCCATTTCCCACCCCATCTACTCCGTCTCCCATCACCTTTCACCACCCTATGCATCTCAATTCGCAGGCAGCAGTTGGAGCTCAACTTGCAGAGGCTGGTCCGGAGTTGTCCGACGTCTTCTGGAGGTACACCATATATCTCCGGAAAGGTCTGCGAGTCTTCTTTGCAAGCGAGGTGGAATCGTCTCATTCCAACTTCGCTACAGTTCGTGGTGCCTGTTCTCGTCCAACTGCGCAACAAGGACCAGAACCTGGACCTGAGCTGCAGTGCAGAAACTCCCACGGCCACATCCTTCAACTTCTGGAGGTGCCACTTGGCCGAGAGCTGTATCCACGAGTCATCCACCACCACCAACAAGCAGCATCCTGTTCGGCATCAGGAAGTGTTCTTTCCAATTTTTCTCCCGCGGGTGCGCAGACAGTCCATTTGGGTCCTGCCTCGACACTGCCTCACTCAACGGACTCCTCCTCACCACCCCGACATAGTCTGGTGCTGTTCTCAGTTTATGCTCGAAGAATACTCATCCACGGACGTCCTCGACTTGGTCTCGCCTTATTCAGACTTCGGGAGTGATCGTGGTACCTTCTACAAGCAGCTGCAACAATCTGGGCCAGCCAGAACCTGAACTCTGAGCACCTGTTCCGGGGTCCACTCTGACGAGAGGGGAAGCGGGAACCACCCACAAAAATTCACAAGCGTACCTGGGTCTGTCAGTGTCGTTCCAGCGCCAGTCTCATCAAGTTCTGAGTCCGGAGGAGCACACAGAGGCTGCTACACCGATCCCCTATCCTGCTGCTCAAGACACGGGCAGATTCGGTCGGGTGATCCGTCAGCGCGATTCGAGCGAATCTCCCCTCACCGCCTGGCTGGCTTAACGCCCCTCCCTGTGTGGAGGTAGTGTTTACATTGTACTACTGAAATCCCCACCCCAAGTCCACCCTCCTGTGTGAGGCGTAGTGGTTGTATAATTTAAACAGGGATCAAGCTTCATCGGCGCAATGTGCGGGGAACCCACACTTCCCCGCTCGCCCTCATCTCCGGCCGGGATCGGCGTCTTCACGCCGATCAGGTGAGCTCCTGGTTGCACTTCTCTTGGTCAGCACTTCTTGCTTAACTATTATTGCTTCTTAGTGCCGTCGGTCGGTGAGTGAGTGCCCGATCTCAAAATATCATCAATTTGAGTGCCACCGCGGAGCGAGTTGTGAGAGAGCCACTACATCCCATGCCCTTGGCGTGCTGGCCGCCCACAGCATTGGGGCATCCTAGGCCTTTAGGGGTTCAATCTCAAGTGAGCCAAACCCTGGAACAGCGAGGTCCCATCCCGGACCCTCTCCACCATCGTCGAGTTGCCTACGTGCACGAGTGTGCGCTACACGGGTGAGTCCGCTTAAGTGGGTTCACCGATCGGTTCGATTGCTTGCAAATCTAGGTCCAAGGTGCATTGGTCAAGTGGCTGCCACCCCCAAGGGGTTTGTGTCACATCACAGACCATTTTGGTGTTTTGACTGGTTAAGTCGGTTCGGTGGTTGACTAGGTTAAGCGGCCAAGCCATGACCGCTACAGTCACCTTGCGCACCTAAGGAGACCACCTTGTGCTAGTAGCGGCCTCAGCTAGACCGCATACCCCTATGCTTTTGTAGTTTGTTCGCTTGAGTCTTCTTAGCGTAGCGACCACATCCTTGACCGCCATACTCAGTGGGACGGCCCTATGTAGACCGTCTTTGGCATGGTGCGGCCTTGGTACGACCGACATTTGCCTGTGTTCTCTGTAGAGGTAGCGGCCCTTTGGATGACCGCTAGGTTGGTCTAGCGGCCAGGGTGAGACTGCCACCTACCCAGAGTATTATTCTGTGTTGGTTTGGTTTCCGGTTATTGTGGCTTTGACCCCTTGGTTAGCCCACTATTCCGTGGATGTCTTGGACGTCTTATGAGGGCTGTGACTGTGTTATAGGGTGTCTGAGAGTGCCACTGTACCGAGTTGTGTTTTGTGTTATTCGAGAGTCATTACGGTTTCTGGTCGACCCGGTTGTAACCTAGCGGTGACACGTGACCTCGTGAGTGTCTCGTCTATCCTGTGAGGATCGAGAAATGGTTTTTGGCGCTTAGAGGTGTCATCTTACCTCGGTTTGTATGCCATGAGGCTTGAGGGCTTTTGGTAATCCCTCATGTTCCTTGTTCCGTGTTATATGGAATTGTGAGTCCGTTGTGTGGCTTGATGGCTGAGGACTCACGGTTAATGTGTTTCTCATGGATTTTTGCTTAGGAACTAGGGTGATTAACATCGTATTGCTGTGATGAGTCTTGTGACTCAAGGATCATTGTCAGCAGGTCTAGTTGACTTTCCTGAGTCTGGCGATAGTTTGGTGTGCTGCCTTGTGCTTGGTGCTCCGTGGTACGTGCGATAGTGCATGTTTAGCCTGTCCGTACTTCAGCACTGATGTTTTAGGAGTCTCTATGTCTAGTGAGCCTCCACTAGTCATAGTCTAACGACACTTTCCTATGTGTAGGCCCACCTAGGAGTGGTGGCGGGGCAGTTCCCGACAAACGGTTTTTTGGCTAGTTTCCATGGGCCCCCTTGCTCTGCGGTAGCGTCCTACTAGGGGGGAAACCTAGCTAGAGGCCTGGCTCAAGGTATTGGGCTTGTGTGTGCACACGTGGTCAGGGGCGGTTGGATGAGCGCCGACGGGCATGACCCTGACTAGTCACTCGTTATTGTAGTTCCTTAGTTCTGTGAGTGTCTCAGTTACCGCCGTGCTAGGCGTGTGTGAGATACTTGTGGCACAGTGTAAGATGTTAGTGGACGCATCTGGCTGTTCTTCTTGTAAGGAGGTGCTTCTGTCACTTGACGCATGACTCTTGTGACTTGTGTTTTCGTGATGTGTCCAAGTAGCCTGTGCGTGGCTTCACTCGATGTTACGGGTTTTGTAGCGTACACGACGGTGAGTTTGTGTATGTCTGGTGCCTTTGACTGAGTAAGTCTTTGGTAGGCTTTTCATGATAGGGTTTCATGATTTGAAAATATATCGGTAACGCCCGACTTTGTAAGATAGGGGTTAGCCTTTCTGTTGCTGTTCGGAGTAGTTTAGAGGACCGAGGTTCCTTCGACTGTCGTGTTTTTGCAGTACGGCTTTTTCCTCTTTACTTCTGTTGCTTCTACTCATGTTGTTACTATTTTGCTTTAGTGTAGCACTGCTATTACTGCATTCTTTTGCGATAGGGTTCTGTGAGATCCCTACTGAGCCAGTGACACGAGGCTCATCCCTGACTTTTCAGGTGTTGCTGTTCTCCCTCGTGGCTAGAGGTTCCGCTGTGCGGTATTTCTGTGTTGCCAGTGTTTGCCTGTGTCGGGCTTCCCTTGACTTGAGGGTACGTTTCCGTTTCTGTTGGACTGTACTTGTCTTTCTTTGGACTGGACTCTGTTAGTTTTAATTGTGATAGAAAATGTAATCTTATTTCTACTACTTTAGCAATCCTGATCATTGAAATGTAATAGCTTACTTTTATATCTGAAAGTTCAATGTACTCTCACACACCTTTCTATCCCTTCGGAGATTTTCCGCTCTTGGGAGGCCTCGTAGGTTCCAAGTGGTATTGGGTCTACCCGATATCCGGAGTCTGGATTGTCACAGTTGGTATTAGAGCGAGAGTTCAGTTTTGTTCAGAATTTTTCTGAGCTAGCTGAGCTTTTGTTTGTGAAGTACATGGGAATTCGAGATATTGCAGTACTTAGAGTCCTTAAGGTCCAGTACAGTCGGCAGCTGGCATTGGTTTTACGATTGTTTATCGCTTTGCTTTCGCATGTGGTCTTGTGCGTGCTGTGTTGGCACTGTGCGAGATGGTTTTTGCTCTCGTCAGGATGTGACAGAGTGCTTTTCTTTTCTCATGATGTTTGTCTAAGTTATGCTGTACTTGGCAGAGTTCGTCGGCAGGCATGAATCTATGGTGCGGTGTTCGAGATTTTTCTGTGGCTTGTTCAGGTGGCTGATGACTCTATCGTTGGTGTGGTGGCCGTGTACATTCTCATGTTGTTTTGGCTATCCCAACTTGAGTATGTTCAGCCCCTGAGGTGTTAAGGTTGCGTTGAGCTGGTCGATTGGATGCCTTGATTGAGAGAATGCTCGAGTGAACCTAGGATTTTCCTTCCTAGTGAGCTACTGTTAGACGAGATTGATTATTCTCATCCTATTTGGTGGCATCTTTTCGATGTAAGCTTTGGGAGTGCTATCTCTGTGAAGCCTTTATCATGTCTCTGCTTAAGTATGGACTATGTTAATTCTGAACATGATTTGCTCTTGTTCGGCGGTTGCTTGGCTTTGGACCCAGTGTTTGTGTTTGGGGGCCATTATGCAACGTGTCCGACGTGCCATGTTTCGCGGCTGTTGTGCTGTGAAGATTTAGTAATCGTTCCAGGACGTGAGGATAAGCTGAGACAGGTGTACTTTATGCTTTGTGCTGAAGCTGATGCTCTTCGTGGTTTGCACTTTGGCATCTTGTGATCGGCTGTTAGCAGGATCGGTACTCGCGGCATGTTATATTGTAGTTTCATGAATTGCGATGGCGTCGAGTGTGTCCTGAGATGCAGATACTGAGTTGTTTGTGATACCTGTGTTCGATAAGTTTGAGTGCGCAGCGGAAGCGTGTGGGCTTATAACCCACAGGTCGAGGATCGTTTGGTTGGAAGATTCTGGCCGTCCGAGAGGTTTGTTTCCCTGGTGTATCATCGTCTTGGCTATGTGTACCTTGATGCTGTTGGTTTCCGTGCTGTTGCTTAAAGCCTTGAGATTGTTGGCTTTGGCATGTGTGAGGATTGGGGAAATGTGTCGACGTATATGCTGGTCGAGTACCCTTTTTCTTCTCTATATTTTTTGGGGAGTTGTGCTCTCGGGACGTGATCGTGGTCCTTGAGATGCGTTCTCTGAGATTATTGTTATTGTCATGGGTCCTTGTTGGTGAGCTACTCGCAGTGTGGCTTGTATGTGTTAGCCATGTGTTGAGATATAATTGTGCCTTAATGTGACCCAGCTTGCAGTTGTGTCCCGTGGCTTTGTGTTGAGAACGGAGCCGAAATTCTGCAGGTGTTGTTATTTTTGGTTGGTGGTTGTTGTGTCTGTCGAGTGTGTTTTATCGGTAGCTCTTGTCGTGGCATAGATCGTGTCTTCTTCCCCTGTGAGACGTAAGCAATGCTGCCTTGTTTCGGAGGTGTCGGACTTGTGTTCACTTGTGTGCCATGCTCGTTCTGTGGATCGATGTGCCTTGAGATCCGGAGCGTGTGCCTGTGATGGTGGTCTTGTAGTATCCCTCTGAATTGTGTTTTTCGAGAATTGTGTTATCATGCTTTGTGTTTTAAGGCTTGGCTGATGCTTGGAGAGCGTAGCCAGTATTTTGGGTTTGTTCTTCCCTTGTTTACTTGTTGGCTCCTTAAATTTTGAGGATAAAATTTCTTGAAGGGGGGAGGACGATAATATCCTGGATTCTTCGGATTGGAATCAGAGAGCTATTAGATCGCTTTCCTGGGTCCTGATACGTTTTTACTATCCACGTGAGTTTTTCCCTTGTATAACTTGCGGAACTCTATGGAGAGTTGACCGTTGAGTTTTGCTAGTCAAGGACGCTATAGGTGCGTTGTGCTCGTTGCGAGGATTGCGAATATTATTTTTCCGTATTTTTCTAAATTTACAAAATTTCATGTCAAAAAATCAGATTTTAGGAAATATTGCTAATTTCCTTTTTCTTTTAACTCCTCTCTCTCCTTCCTCTCTCCCCACCGCCATTCACTTCTCTCCCCACGTTCTCTCTCCTCTATTCTCCTCACTCTGTGGGGCGCACGACCGTGGCGAGGTGGGCGAGGCAAGACCATCGTGGAGTTGTCGTAGAGCGTGCTGGCGTGAAGGATGAAGTGTGGCGTTGGCACGATCCCTTAGTGAATTCAAAGCCGGTGTGGGTGGTTCGTGTGATGGTTTTCGGCATATCGTGGTTGTTTCGGTGCGTGAGATCTTCGATGGAGGTAGGGGGACAGATCCTCTACTTCTCTTCTACGTTCCCTCGTGATTTGGAGCCGAACGGTGCTTATATGAGCGGGTTTTGCTTCGTTAAGGGCGATGCATGCTTCGAGGGGTGTCAGCCGAGTTCCCCGTTCCAGCCGACGATTTTTAACCTAGTTGGTTTCATTCGAGCCCCTAGCATGTTGGGAATTCATTCCCGCCAGTTTTACTATATTTGGTCGAGAATGAGAGTCGGTATGAGCCCGACTATCCCCGTGACTCGTTTTGGGTCGATTCGTAGGAATTGCCCGTTTCTTGTCTTTTTAGCATCGGATTGATCCCTTCCAGACTGTGGAAGGTGTATATCGTGCTTAGGGTTGTTTCCTCGTCGTTTATATACGATTAGGGCATGGAAAGGTCAGATTTTGGCCATTCCTATGGTTTTCTCACCGTAACGCCTTGGCGGCCCTTTCAGAGACCATTTTCATATCTTGAGCAGTCCATGGGTGACCGTTATGGTTCTTTTTTTGGTTCAGGTATTAGCGGTCAGGCGATAGACCATTTTGTGTCAGCTAGCAACCCAGGATGGACCGCTAAGCTTTGTGCAGCGGCCCAGGTAGGACCGCTACGTTTTGATTAGCGGCCCATAGGTGACCGTTATTCTCTGTGTGGTTTTGGCAATGTCGGTTGCTGGCTAAACGGCCAGGCGACTGACCGCCATTGAGGCTTTCCATTTTTCATCAGTTGATTTCGGTCAACGTTTTAAGTCGGTTCAGGCTAGCGGTCTAGCTCTAACCGCATGGTGTCCTTGGCGGCCTTGGGGTGACCGCCAGGCTTTATGAAATAGTTCTAGATAGACCGTTTTGGTGTTTTGACTGGTTAAGTCGATTCGCGGGTTGACTGGGTTAAGTGGCCTGGCCATGACCGCTACAGTCACCTTGCGCACCTGAGGAGACCGCCTTGTGCTAGTAGCAGCCTCAGCTAGACCGCATACCCCTATGCTTTTGTAGTTTTGTTCGCTTGAGTCTTCTGAGTGTAGCGGCCACATCCTTGACTGCCACACTCAGTGGGATGGCCCTATGTAGACCATCTTTGGCATGGTGCGGCCTTGGTATGATCGACATTTGCTTGTGTTCTCTGTGAAGGTAGCGGCCCTTTGGATGACCGCCAGGTTGGTCTAGTGGCCAAGGTGAGACCGCCACCTACCCAGAGTATTATTCTGTGTTGGTTTGGTTTTCAGTTGATGTGGCTTTGACCCCTTGGTTAGCCCACTGTTCCGTGGATGTCTTGGACGTCCTATGAGGGCTGTGACTGTGTTATAGGGTGTCTGAGAGTTCCACTATATTGAGTTGTGTTTTGTGTTATTCGAGAGTCTTTATGGTTTCTGGTCGACCCGGTTGTAACCCAGCGGTTGACCCATGACCTCGTGAGTGTTTCGTCTATCTTGTGAGGATCGAGATATGGTTTTGGGCGCTTAGAGGTGTCATCTTACCTCGGTTTTCATGCCATGTGGCTTGAGGGCTTTTGGTAATCCCTCATGTTCCGTGTTTTACGGAATTATGAGTCCGTTGTGTGGCTTGATGGCCGAGGACTCATTGTTAATGTGTTTCTCGTGGATTTGGCGTAGAGACTAGGCTGATTAACATCGTATTGCTGTGATGTGTGACTATCTTGACCTGAGTATTGTGACTCAAGGATCATTGTTAGTATGTCTAGTTGACTGCCTTGAGTCTGCCGACAGTCCGGTGTGCTACCTTGTGCTTGGTGCTCCGTGGTACGTGCGACAGTGCATGTTTAGCATGTCCGTACTTCAGCACTGATGTTTTGGGAGTCTCTGTGTCTAGTAAGCATCCACTAGTCGTAGCCTGACGACACTTTCTTGTGTGTCGGCCCACCTTGGAGTGGTGGCCGGGCAGTTCCCGCCAATCGGTATTTTGGCTAGTTTCCGTGGGCCCCCTTGCTTTGCGGTAGTGTCCTACTGGGAGGGGAAACTAGCTAGAGGCCTAGCTTAAGACATTGGGCTTGTGTGTGCACACGTGGTCAGGGGCGGTTGGACGAGCACCGACGGGTGTGACCCTGACCAGTCACTCGTTACTGTAGTTCCTTGGTTCTGTGAGTGTCTTAATTACCGCCGTGCTAGGCATGTGCGAGATACTTGTGGCGCAGTGTAAGATGTCAGTGGACGGATCTGGCTGTTCTTCTAGTGAGGAGGTGCTTCTGTCACTTGACACATGACTCTTGTGACTTGTATTTTCGTGACGTGTCCGAGTAGCCTGTGCGTGGCTTCACTCGAGGTTACGGGTTCTGTAGCGTACACGACGGTGAGTTCGTGTATGTCTAGTGCTTTTGACTGAGTAAGTCTTTGGTAGGCTTTTCACGATAGGGTTTTGTGATTTGACAATAGATCGATAACGCCCGACTTTATGAGATCGGGGTTAGCCTTTCTATTACTGCTCGGAGTAGTTTAGAGGGCCGAGGTTCTTTCGGCTACCGTGTTTTCATAGTACGGCTTTTTCCTCTTTACTTCTGTTGCTTCTACTTCTGTTGTTACTGCTTTTCTTTAGTGTAGCACTACTATTACTGCGTTGTTTTACGATAGGGTTCTGCGGGATCCCTACTGAGCCAGTGACACGATGCTCACCCCTGACTTTTCAGGTGTTGCTATTCTTCCTCGTGGCTGGAGGTTCTGCTGTGTGGTAGTTCTGTGTTCCCAACGTTTGCTAGTGTTGGGCTTCCCCTGACTTGAGGGTACGTTTCCCTTTCTGTTGGACTGTACTTGTCTTTCTTTGGACTGTACCCTGTTAGTTTTAATTGTTATAGAAAATGTAATCTTATTTCTGCTACTTTAGCAATCCTGATCATTGAAATTTAATTGCTTACTATTATATCTGGAAGTTCAATGTACTCTCACACACCTTTCTATCCCTTTGGAGCTTTTCCGCTCTTGGGAGGCCTCGCAGGTTCCAAGTGGTAACGGGTCTACCCGATATCCGGAGTCTGGGTCGTCACACTGTGTGTGGCTTCACTCGAGGTTACGGGTTTGGTAGCGTACACGACGGTGAGTTCTTGTTTGTTTGTGCCTTTGACTGTGTAGGTCTTTGGTAGGCTTTTCACGATAAGAGTTTCATAATTTGATAATAGATCGGTAATGCCCGACTTTGTGAGATCGGGGTTCACCTTTCTGTTGCTGTTCGGAGTAGTTTAGAGGGCCAAGGTTCCTTCGACTGTCATGTTTTCGTAGTACATCTGTTTTCCTCTTTAATGTTCTTCATGCTCCTGCTTTATTACTGCTTTGCTTTAGTGTAGCAGTACTGTTACTGCGTTGTTTTACGGTAGGGTTCTACGGGATCCCTACTGAGCCAGTGACACGAGGCTCACCCCTGACTTTTCAGGTGTAGCTATTCTGCCTCGGGGCTGGAGGTTCCACTGTGCTGTAGTTCTGTGTTGCCAGCGTTTGCCAGTGTCGGGCTTCCCCCGACTTGAGGGTACATTTCCCTTTCTATTGGACTGTACTTGTCTTTTTTTGGAATGGACTATATTAGTTTTAATTTGTTATAGAAAATGTAATTTTATTTCTGCTACTTTAGCAATCCTGATCATTAAAATTTAATTGCTTACTACTTTATCTGGAAGTTCAATGTACTATCACATACATTTCTATCCCTTTGGAGCTTTTCCACCTATGGGAGGCCTCGCAGTTTGCAAGTGGTATCAGGTTTACCCGGTATCCGGAGTCTGGGTCGCCACATGCCCCAGTAGAGGTGGGGTATTCAGATATTCCTTCAACTGGTCGAAGGCGTTTTGGCACACTTGGCTCTAGCAGAATGGTGTATTTTTCATCATCAGTTTTTGGAATGGTTGGCAGCGTCCGGACAGATTGGATATAAATCTGTGGATGTAGGCTAATTGGCCTTGCAATGACTGCAATTCTGTCAAATTGATGGGGACATCCCCAGTCACTCCATCTTTTTTCAGGACTCCAGTTGCTCGCCATCGGCCCCCCATCATTTTCGTCACTTAATTTCGAGTCATAGCATGTAATTTTCATTTTATTTGAGTCTCTTTTATGTAATTTCCTTTTATTTGAGTCAAGTACCTAAGTTATAGAGTCATTTACATAAGTCACGTGTCAATTGGGCCCAACTAATAAGCTAGGCCCATGGGCGCCCCCCTTAGGACAGTCTAGTCTTTAGTCCATTAGTTCAGGGTTATTTTGGTCATGAAGAATGTGAGTGCCTATAAATAGGCCACCCCACTGTCTCATTTGTAACCTTTGAATGAACTTTGAAATAGAAGAAATCCCTTTGAGTTTTCTCCACTCTCTCAAATTTCTCTCCCTCTCTTTCTTTCCCTCTCTCTCTCTCCCATCAAAGGGGGCTGCGCCCCTCTCTCCCTCTCCCCTCTCCCACCTACTTCCTAACTCCCCTCCCCTCATTCAAGAGCCTCCCCAACTACCTACAACCCCC
The DNA here is from genome assembly GCA_022559845.1 of Amorphophallus konjac. NCBI lineage: Eukaryota > Viridiplantae > Streptophyta > Magnoliopsida > Alismatales > Araceae > Amorphophallus > Amorphophallus konjac. The sequence continues at coordinate 166,740,623 of CM040125.1, read as the reverse complement.
CTTAACTCTATCCCAACCCCAAGGTAGTCTCCACCACTCCCCATCCCACCCTCCAGCCACCAACCACCCACTTCCCTTCCCCAAGCATCTCTTCATCTCCCCAAGGCTGAAGGAGAATCTCCCTAGGGCAAAAATTCAAATCTCCCTCTGCGCTGGCTGAGCCCTCTCACCTCCTCAACCCCCTTCCCAGATCTGGGCGCCCAACCCCTCACCCCATAGCCCCTTGGCCAGCCCTCCTTCCTCGCCCATTCCCCCCCTCTTTTGTGCACCCCATTCTGCAGCAGCCATCCCTCTCCCCCTGCACCATCCCAGCCCCACCGCCCCTACACCTCTCCCCAGCCCTCCACGTCCCTGCATCCCCCAACAACACCCCTTCCCTTCCCACAGCCCCCAGCCCCCATTCCCTTACCTATCCATCACCCATTCCCCTCCCCCTCCATTAGACCTAGTTCTGGGTCGCAAGTAGGAGAGAACCCACAGTTTCCAAAGGCAGCCACTTCATCACCGTGAAGCTTCATGAGGCGTATTTTATACCGGTGGATTCCTCGTCCAGTCAGCCTCGCAGCCGAGGTGGTTTCGTCTTTCTCCGACATCGGAGTGGTCCAGAGGAGCTGATCTCGCCCGGCTACATATCCTGCCACTGGAAGACAACCAGAGAGTCAGTGCAGAAGCTCCCTCGGTCACCCCTTCGCATTTCCTGGAGAGATATTCGGCTGGGGCGTACTCCTACAAGTCCCCTACCACCTCCATAAAGAAGGAGTCCATTCGCCCATCCGAGTGCCCAATTCCGGCCATCCTCGTCGAAGTGCACAAATGGGCCCTGTCTGTGCCAAGTTGGACTGACCCCTACTCTTCAGCTCAGAGTTTTCTTCTCCGACCACTTTTTGCGGTCCCGTCTATTTTCGTTTGAAGCTACTTCATCCACGGTCAAGTCACCATCATACTCGACTCCATCAGAGTCCGAAAGCGCCCGGGGCAGCTTTGTAACCCCCCTGCGGTTCTGCACCAGATAAAGACCAGTCAAACCAGCCTTGTACTCCGAGCTACAGCGACCACCGTCGTCCACCAAGTGATGCCGAACTCAAATAGTCTATTCCTGGGTCAGTCCCGATCGTCTCAGCGCAGGTCCCACCCACGAAAATTTTCGGACGAGCTTGTGGCTGTCACGACACCGACACTCTGTCCTGCAGTCCCAGACAGGGCAGAATCGAACAGCTTGGCAAGACAAAGGCACAGCACCTCGGCTCGGCCTCCGGACGACCACCAGCTCCTGCAGTTGACTGCTACCTTGCCCCTAGGTGACTTAGCATTGGTCCCACCTTCCTGCAGCAACGTGAGACGCCCGTAGCAGCCCGACTACCAGTCTCTGCCTCTGCTAGTCACACTAGGACAGAATCAGACTCTTCGATTTTTCCCCTTCCCTCGCTTGGCCGGCTGAAGGCCCTTCCCTGCATGGAGGTAGTTTTGGCTGTAACTACTTAACCCCCACCACGAGAACCTCTCTCCTATGTGAGACGTAGTGCTGTAACAATTTTATTTTTCAGGTCAAGGGCCAATGACGTAGTGTGTGGGCACGTACCCACGCTTCCCCGCCCACCTCGTCTCCGACAGGGATCGGTGTCTTTACACCGTTTAGGTGAGCACTTGGTTACACCCTTACAGGTTTACCTTTGCTTAGTTTAGTATCGCTACTAAGTTGCCTGTCGGATGGTGAGGCGAGTGCCCGGTCCCGAATTTTCATCAAATTGAGCGACCACCGTTGAGTAAGTTGAGAGAGCGACCCTACAACCCATGCCCTCGGCGTGCTGGCCGCCCACGGAAATTGGGCATCCCAAGCCTTAGGGGTTCAGCCCCAACTAAGCCAAACCCCTGGAAAGGCAAGGTCCCACCTCGGACCCTCTCCACTATCACCGACTTGCCTACAGGTAATAGTGAGTGCTACGCGAGTGAGCTCGCCAAGTGAGTCCGGTACTCGATCTTTGCTTGCTTGTAGGTATAGGTCTTAGGATCATTGTGTCATCTCGTGGCATCCTTGCCCATGCCACGTCAAGTGGTATCATAGCAAGTTCTCAACTTGTCTCTACAAGTTGGTCCTAGGGTGCGCATATGCATTTAGAGTCATTGGGTGCATCACTCTTGTCCATTAGCATGGCCGCCTCATACCAACCTTACCCATCAGCCCTCTCCATGAGTCCCAACCCCCAAGGGAAGCTCACCAAAAACACACATGACCTCCACGGCCGTCTTGACTACCTCACGGGAGCCATGACCGATGACTTTGAGCGGCTTGATATCATAAAGGGCCGACTCACCCAATTAGGGGAAAATGGGCCCGCCCCAAGGGCGGATGATAGTAGGGCTCCTCCCCCACCTCCCACCTTTAATGGAACTCATCCTAATTACTATTTAGATTGGGAGGCTTCCATGGACCATTACTTCACTTGGTATCCCATGACCGATGAAGAGAAGGCCCGATTTGCCAAAATGCAACTTACTAAATGGGCTCAAACTCATTGGTTGCAAATTGTCGGGTTAAGGATGCTTCGAAGGGAAGCATCCATCACCACTTGGGGGGACATGAAATATCAACTTATGGCTAGATATGTTTCCCTCTCCTACTTGGCTCACCATAGCCCGAGGAGCACTTCAACTCCTCCATCCCCACCCGGCCAACCCAAGACCCCAATCACCCAATCCCCACCGCTTCCCGCCTCTCCTACCCCGGCCACCACATCTACACCCTACCTCCAAGTCCTCACCACAACCATAGGTCCACAAACCCAATCGAACCCCGGGTCCACCCCTCCACCTAGGCCCATGATGGCCACTACCCCCAAACCCAAGTTCCCTCACCAAACCCGTACCCCACAAGCCCCCTTGGCCACCACCACTACCCCTCCATCGTCTCCTAAAAGGGACACACCTCCCAAAACCAATCAACCCAAATCTCCTCACCGAACCCACCATCCACTTCCAACCCCAATCCTACCCCAACTTAGGCCTCCACTACTTCCACTCCCAATCCCAACCCATGTCTGATCTTGCTCACCTCCCCGGGTGCGCCATGCGCCGGCTATCACCAACCCACCCACCATAGACCTTCCTACCCCATTGTCCTTGGGAGTTGTTGCCCACACACCCACCCAAGCGGGGGTGGTTGCCAATCCAGATCCACCTCCCACCATAGAGGAAATCCAAGAGCCACACGTCTCACCCACCCCTCCTAGTCTGAACCCACAAGAGCCACACACCCTCATCAAGGATGAGCCCATACTCCAATGGCTCAAGCGAGACGCCACCCCTTATAGCTTGCACCCATACCCCCTACCCATGGGACACCAATCCCAAATGGTTCCCCGCCGGCCTCCCCATGTCACCTATTAAAGCTCCTATTTTGTGGAAGATTTGGGAGACTTAGTGGATTGCCTACACTGGCAAGTCCACTTGACCGGTCTGCTAACCATGGAGCAATCAAGGCCTCGCACCATTAGCTTCACTTGCCCCACCCTAGGCTCCATCTCTGCTATCTGCACAAGAGGCCACTGCACTAGTGAGATCATCCTCCTTCTCCCCATGGAGGAAGAACCCATCCCGGTCCACTCCCATCCCATCTTTATTTCAAGAATGAAGGACGTTCAATCCACCCGAGTCACTAGCCCAATTGTCTTGTTGGAAGAAGATGACCCTTTCCACGATCCCTTTGACTCCTTCCCCTTGGAGCTCGGGTACCCAAGTGACCCACCCACCTTATTCACCACCCACTACTTCCTACCCCCACCCATAATGTTTGAGCGAACCCACCTCTTCCAAGACCCGGACCACACAAAGGGAGTCATGACCAGGAACAACATACACCTAGAGCATGAGGAAGTGCCCCACCCCAAGATGTCCACCTTCCTAGACCCTTTTGACCCCTACGAGTGGAAACTCGAAGGCCATCCCATACCCCCACAGATGGAAGTCATATTTGGGATTGGAATGCATGTTTCATGGCATATGACATCATCCAACATGGTTAGTAGGTCAGGTCATCCTATTGGTGTCGCACACGCATTAGGACAGATGCTTGACTGGTCCACATTTAGATGTATCGGCCCTCCCCCATCCGTCATCACCCACCCCATTAGTCTTGTGCATAAAGGGTACACTTATGGGTGTCCTGGTCCCCCAGCATTTGCCACATTCATGCATGATAGTTTCACCTATGGATGCCCCGGCCCACCCAAGTCTGTCAAAGTCATTGTGAAACCAACACATGATAGGTCCACATTTGGTTGTCCTAGTCCACCCTTACACACTATAGTCTTCACACCTACACCGCATCATAATGCATGACATGAGCACGTAAGCAAGCAATTAGCAATGAGTGGCAAGGTTCACAAAGGGCGAGCAAAAACTGACGGGCATCACTTAGAGTGCCAAGTAGACAATGTGGTGATGGTGATATCGGAGTGGATCTACCCTAGGGCTATCTCCAAACCGAGGGCATAAGGACTTGGACCTTCCCGAGTTCTGAGTGGCATTGGCAAACATGCTTATGGGCTGAACTTACCAAAGGATTCTAGGATACCCCCGACTTTTTGTGTGGCAGATCTAGCACCCTATGAAGACCCCGCGGTGGAACCTGGTAAGCATCTCGAGCCTGCACTTACCTTTGTGAGTGACACCATCGGAGAGCCTCCACATATCAGCCCGAGAGACCGACGTGAGCACATAGAGGCGATACTGGATAAGCAAGGAACCATCGCCCGGAAGAGGGTGTGCCAACGCTATCCTGAGAAGTGGAAGAGTCATCCCCCAGCTACGGATGCAGGGTTGAGCTGGGAAGACGTACTTCATCCACTTTGGTGTACTGCAACCGCGGTGGACCCACATTCGACGGTGTGGAGTTCTACCCACCCCAGGGGTATGATGGGGACATCCCCAGCCACTCCATCTTTTTTCAGGACTCCAGTTGCTCGCCATCGGTCCCTCATCATTTCCGTCACTTAATTTCGAGTCATAGCATGTAATTTTCATTTTATTTGAGTCTCTTTTATGTAAATTTCCTTTTATTTGAGTCAAGTACCTAAGTTATGGAGTCATTTACATAAGTCATGTGTCAATTGGGCCCAACTAATAAGCTAGGCCCATGGGCGCCCCCCTAAGGATAGTCTGGTCTTTAGTCCATTAGTTCAGGGTTATTTTGGTCATGAAGAATGTGAGTGCCTATAAATAGGCCACCCCACTCTCTCATTTGTAACCTTTGAATGTACTTTGAAATAGAAGAAATCCCTTTGAGTTTTCTCCACTCTCTCAAATTTCTCTCCCTCTCTTTCTTTCCCTCTCTCTCTCTCCTATCAAAGGGGGTTGCGCCCCTCTCTCCCTCTCCCCTCTCCCACCTACTTCCTAACTCCCCTCCCCTCATTCAAGAGCCTCCCCAACTACTTACAACCCCCTTTAACTCTATCCCAACCCCAAGGTAGTCTCGACCACTCCCCATCCCACCCTCCAACCACCAACAACCCACTTCCCTTCCCCAAGCATCTCTCCATCTCCCCAAGGCTGAAGGAGAATCTCCCTAGGCCAAAACTGCAAATCTCCCTCCACGCCGGCTGAGCCCTCCCACCTCCTCAATCCCCTTCCCAGATCTGGGTGCCCAACCCCTCACCCCACAGCCCCCCCCCCTCTCTTGTGCACCCCATTCTGCAGCAGCCATCCCTATCCCCCTGCACCATCCCAGCCCCGCCCCCCCTACACCTCTCCCCAGCCCCCTACGTCCCTGCATCCCCCAGCAACTCCCCTTCCCTTCCCACAGCCCCTAGCCCCCATTCCCTTACCTATCCATCACCCATTCCCCTCCCCCTCCATTAGACCTAGTTCTGGGTCGCAAGCAGCAGAGAACCCACAGTTTCCAAAGGCATCCACTTCATCACAATGAAGCTTCATGAGGCATTTCTTAAACCGGTGGATTCCTCGTCTAGTCAACTTCACAGCCGAGGTGGTTTCGTCTTCATCCGACATCGGAGTGGTCCAGAGGAGCTGATCTCGCCCGGCTGCACATCCTGCCACTGGAAGACAACCAGAGAGTCAGTGCAGAAGCTCCCTCAGTCACCCCTTCGCATTTCTTGGAGATATATTTGGCTGAGGCATACTCCTACAAGTTCCCTACCACCTCCATGAAGAAGGAGTCCATTCGCCCATCCTAGTGCCCGGTTCCAGCCATCCTCATCGAAGTGTGCAAACAGGCCCTATCTGTGCCAGGTTGGACTGACCCCCACTCATCAGCTCAGAGTTTTCTTCTCCGACCACTTTTTGCGGTCCCGTCTATTTTCGTTTGAAGCTACTTCGTCCACGGTCACGTCACCATCAGACTCGCCTCCATCGGAGTCTGGAATCGCCCGGGGCAACTTTGTAACCCCCCCTGCGGTTCTACACCAGATAGAGACCAGTCAAACCAGCCCTGTACTCCGAGCTACAGAGACCACCGTCGTCCACCAAGCGACGCCGAACTCGTACAGTCTATTCCCGGGTCAGCCTCGATGTCTCAGTGCTGGTCCCGCCCCCGGCAATTTCCGGATGAGCTTATGGCTGTCCCGACACCGACACTCTGTCCTGCAGTCCCAGACAGGGCAGAATCGAACAGCTTGGGAAGACGAAGGCACAGCACCTTGGCTCGGCCTCCGGATGACCACCAGCTCCTGTGGCTGACGGCTACCTTGCCCCTAGGTGACTTAGCATTGGTCCCACCTTCCTGCAGCAACGTGAGACGCCCGCAGCAGCCCGACTACCAGTCTCTGCCTCTGCTGGTCACACCGGGACAGAATCAGACTCTTCAGTTTTTCCCCTTCCCTCGCTTGGCCGGCTGAAGGCCCTTCCCTGCATGGAGGTAGTTTTGACTGTAACTACTTAACCCCCACCCCGAGAACCCCTCTCCTACGCGAGACGTAGTGTTGTATCAATTTTATTTTTCAGGTCAAGGGCCAATGACGCAGCGTGCGGGCGCGTACCCACGATTCCCCGCTCGCCTCGTCTCCGACTGGGATCGGTGTCTTTACACCGATCAGGTGAGCACTTGGTTACACCCTTATTGGTTTACCTTTGCTTAGTTTAGTATCGCTACTAAGTTGCCCGTCGGACGGTGAGGCGAGTGCCCGGTCTCAAATTTTCATCAAATTGAGTGACCACCGTTGAGTAAGTTGAGAGAGCGACCCTACAACCCACGCCCTCGGCGTGCTGGCCGCCCATGGATATTGGGCATCCCAGGCCTTAGGGGTTCAGCCCCAGCTAAGCCAAACCCCTGGAAAGGCAAGGCCCCACCTCGGACCTTCTCCACTATCACCGACTTGCCTACGAGTAATAGTGAGCGCTACGCGAGTGAGCTCGCCAAGTGAGTCCGGTACTCGATCTTTGCTTGCTTGCAGGTATAGGTCTTAGGATCATTGTGTCATCTCGTGGCATCCTTGCCCGTGCCACGTCAAGTGGTATCAGAGCAAGTTCTCAACTTGTCTCTACAAGTTGGTCCTAGGGTGCGCATATGCATTTAGAGTCATCCGGTGCCTCACTCTTGTCCATTAGCATGGCCGCCTCATACCAACCTTACCCATCAGTCTCTCCATGAGTCCCAACCCCCAAGGGAAGCCCAACACAAACACACATGACCTCCACGGCCGTCTTGACTACCTCATGAAAGCCATGACCGATGCCTTTGAGCGGCTTGATATCATAAAGGGCCGACTCACCCAATTAGGGGAAAATGGGCCCGCCCCAAGGGTGGATGATAGTAGGGCTCCTCCCCCACCTCCCACCTTTGATGGAACTCATCCTAATGACTATTTAGATTGGGAGGCTTCCATGGACCATTACTTCACTTGGTATCCCATGACCGATGAAGAGAAGGCCCGATTTGCCAAAATGCAACTTACTAAACAGGCTCAAACTCATTGGTTGCAAATTGTCGGGTTAAGGATGCTTAGAAGAGAAGCTTCAATCACCACTTGGGGGGACATAAAAGATCAACTTAGGGCTAGATATGCTTTCCTCTCCTACTTGGCTCACCATAGCCTGAGGAGCACTTCAACTCCTCCATCCCCACCCGGCCAACCCAAGACCCCAATCACCCAATCCCCACCGCTTCCCGCCTCTCCTACCCCGGCCACCACATCTACACCCTACCTCCAAGTCCTCACCACAACCATAGGTCCACAAACCCAATTGAACCCCGGGTCCACCCCTCCACCTAGGCCCATGACGGCCACCCCCCCCAAACCCAAGTTCCCTCACCAAACCCGTACCCCACAAGCCCCCTTGGCCACCACCAGTACCCCTCCATCGTCTCCTAAAAGGGACACACCTCCCAAAACCAATCAACCCAAATCTCCTCACCAAACCCACCGTCCACTTCCAACCTCAATCCTACCCCAACTTAGGCCTCCACTACTTCCACTCCCAATCCCAACCCACGTCCGATCTTGCTCACCTCCCTGGGTGCGCCATGCGCCAGCTATCACCAACCTACCCACCATAGACCTTCCTACCCCATTGTCCTTGGGAGTTGTGGCCCACACACCCACCCAAGTGGGGGTGGTTGCCAATCCAGATCCACCTCCCACCATAGAGGAAATCCAAGAGCCACACGTCTCACCCACCCCTCCTAGTCTGAACCCACAAGAGCCACACACCCTCGTCATGGATGAGCCCATACTCCAATGGCTCAAGCGAGACGCCACCCTCCATAGCTTGCACCCATACCCCCTACCCATGGGACACCAATCCCAAATGGTTCCCCTCCGGCCTCCCCATGTCACCTATTAAACCTCCTATTTTGTGGAAGATTTGGGAGACTTAGTGGATTGCCTACACTGGCAAGTCCACTTGACCGGTCTGCTAACCAGGGAGCCATCAAGGCCTAGCACCATTAGCTTCACTTGCCCCACCCTAGGCTCCATCTCTGCTATCTGCACAAGAGGCCATTGCACTAGTGAGATCATCCTCCTTCTCCCCATGGAGGATTAACCCATCCCGGTCCACTCCCATCCCATCTTTATTTCAGGAATGAAGGACGTTCAATCCACCCGAGTCACTAGCCCAATTGTCTTGTTGGAAGAAGATGACCCTTTCCACGATCCCTTTGACTCCTTCCCATTAGAGCTCGGGTACCCAAGTGATCTACCCGCCTTATTCACCACCCACTACTTCCTACCCCCACCCACAATGTTTGAGCGAACCCACCTCTTCCAAGACCCGGACCACACAAAGGGAGTCATGACCAGGAACAACATACACCTAGAGCATGAGGAAGTGCCCCGCCCCAAGATGACCACCTTCCAAGACCCTTTTCACCCCTACGAGTGGAAACTCGAAGGCCATCCCATACCCCCACATATGGAAGTCATATTTGGGATTGGAATGCATGTGTCATGGCATATGACATCATCCAACATGGTTAGTAGGTCAGGTCATCCTATTGGTGTCGCACACACATTAGGACAAATGCTTGACTGGTCCACAATTAGATGTATCGGCCCTCCCCCATCCGTCATCACCCACCCCATTAGTCTTGTGCATAAAGGGTACACTTATGGGTGTCCTGGTCCCCTAGCATTTGCCACATTCACGCATGATAGTTTCACCTATGGATGCCCTGGCCCACCCAAGTCTGTCAAAGTCATTGCGAAACCAACACATGATAGGTCCACATTTGGTTGTCCTGGTCCACCCTTACACACCATAGTCTTCTGGTGCGGACACTCGAGCGCATGCGAGACACGAGCCGGCGAGCCACCGGTACCGCACAAGGAGCACGACTCGAGCCACCTCAGCATCCCTATGGCTCGGAGACAGTCTGGAGGTTCCCCACTGAGTCATAGCATTTATCATATTTTGTGGGATTTTTATTTGTGTGTAATGTATTTTATTTTCTTTTCGTCAGTGAGTAATTTAGATAGTTCGATGGGCTTATGTGCAAAATGGGGATCCCTAGGTCCCACGGGCCCCCACTCCACTCCCATTGGGCCACCTCAGCTCTAGGGCCCCTGTGGGGTCAGTCAACCCTTCATGGAGGCTTCTAGAAGGGTGGGCCAAGGGAGGGGGACAATGGACTTGAAAAGTCCACATGGGAGGCCACCAACCCCACCTACCATGTCCCCCCCTTGACCCTCCTTGGTCAAGGTGCGCCCCCCTCCCCTTTTTGTTTAATATTTTGTTGTATTTTGATCAAACTCCATCCTAGCCATCCATCCCCAACCCCTAGATCCAACGGTGGAGGATGAGTTTGGTGGGAGTCATATATAAGGCATGTAATTACCATTTTCTTGAATTAATGCCATTTGAATCAAACAAATTCCAAGAGCAAGGGCTGGTGCGCCCCCCTCCTCTCTCCTCCCTCTCCCCCTTGAAGCTGTGAAGGCTTCAATTCTGAGGTGTGACGCCTCGTGTATCGGTTCCGACGATCGCCGCCACGAGCCGCGACCGCACCGCCATCGCCATCAACGGAGTTCTGCCTGTGCAGTACCACAGCAGCTTATTCGAAATTCACAGGTCTTCCCCGAGCTCCTTTGGCTACCAAATTTGGAGGAGTTGTTCCCGGGATGTTCCTCTCCACCCACAAAAATTAGGACAGCATTCCGATCACGTTTCCTATTTTTTGATTTTCATCCACTCTTCCATTTCGGTTCTGCTAGAGTTCTGTCCAGGTTCACCTCCATCCTGAGTTTCATCTATTAGATTCAGTTTTTGATTTTTGTTAGTTCGCCCAATTTTACTGGTGGTTCCATCCATCCACCCCTGCCTCCACAATTTTTTTCAATTTTTTATTCGCCCATCTCATATTTTCTAAAAATCATTCTCAGACCCATCTACAGTTCTGTCCACCTGTTCCCAGATCCGACCACCAGTCACCCCACAAATCATAACAAATCGCCGCCCCCTCCAAATCAAACTATAAAAATATTCCCAGTTCCATAGTTTGATTACCTACAACTTTTAAGATGAGCTAGAAGTCTGAATCCAACTGTACATAGGCGGTCAACGGCCATTTACAGGAAACTGATATGCTGATCTGAGATTTCAGGAGCTGTGGAGCAGAGAATTGAAAAATAGTTAAAGCCCAGGTCCGCGTAGGTTCAGAAGAGTCCACTGGCCCTATATTGAAGGATTTCGAATTCTCTTTCCAACGGCGCTGGTTTCATCGCATTCCGGCGACGGGGCTGATCGCTGCGGTCATTTTCGCCGGAGCGCGCGCTGCTGAAACAGCAACATCAGCTCGTGGACAGCACTCTCTCCACTTGGGAACCGAGGCACCCGGCCTCCGGTGAGTGTCGCCGGCTGACCGCCGTCCAGGGAAGCGTGCTGCCAGGGGTCCCCATTACAGTGGGACCCACCCCGCCAGACCCGGAGGACAGGACAGCGTGTGGGCCCCACGGTCCATTGATTTCACCGTCCGGAAAGCACGAGAACACGGAGTTCGGCGCGTCGAGACGACATCAAGATGCTGCCCGTCAACCTGATTTGCGTGATCCCTGGGGCCCACATGTGACCTTTTACCTCCCTACATGGAGTGGGTCGAATCTCTTTGTACCGCTGTGAATTATGTTAACCGGGGGCCCGTAAGTCAGCCGGGGTGTCTTCGCCACGCCGGGTGCGTGGAGGTAATGGTCTTAACTCCTTGGCGTTACATTGCTTAGCTAGTATATGGTCTTAGGCCACTGCCGAGAGTGTAGGTACTAGCCCGTGTGTCCATGTCACCGCTGTGAGAGTGAGAGTGACCCGTCCCGCGACTCGATCCGAGTCCGAAAGTTGAGTCGGACTACCCTTGACCTCTGCCAGTTCCTTAACCACGCACGGTCCGCGCTTTCCCTCGCTTGGGATGATGAGTGATCTTCCACTTCTGTTAGCGACGTTTCGCCAGTAGGAGCTCGTAGTGTTGGGCTTAGTGTCTCCCTGGTGTGTGTTGCTGGTCGTGTCTTCATCTAGAGTCCGAGGGTGGCACCATATAGTGTCGTCTCCTTAGTCCGTCCCGCATTATCTTCACACCTACACCGCATCATAATGCATGGCATGAGCACTTAAGCAAGCAATTAGCAATGAGTGGCAAGGTTCACAAAGGGTGAGCAAAAACTCACGGGCATCACTTAGAGTACCAAGTAGACAATGTGGTGATGGTGATATCGGAGTGGCTCTACCCTAGGGCTATCTCCAAACCGAGGGCATAAGGACTTGGACCTTCCCGAGTTCTGAGTGGCATTGGCAAACTTGCTTATGGGCTAAACTTACCAAAGGATTCTGGGATACCCCCGACTTTTTGTGTGGTGGATCTAGCACCCTATGAGGACCCCGCGGTGGAACCTAGTAAGCATCTCGATCATGCACTTACCTATGTGAGTGACACCATCGGAGAGTCTCCACATATCAGCCCAAGAGCCCGACGTGAGCACATAGAGGTGATACTGAACAAGCAAGGTACCATCGCCAGGAAGAGGGTGTGCCAACGCTATCCTGAGAAGTTGAACAGTCATCCCCCAGCTACGGACGCAGGGTTGAGCTGGGAAGACGTACTTCATCCACTTTGGTGTATTGCTACCGCGGTGGACCCAGGGGTCAAGTTCTGCCCACCCCGGGGGTATGATGGGGACATCCCCAGCCACTCCATCTTTTTTCATGACTCCAGTTGCTCCCCATCGGCCCCTCATCATTTCCGTCACTTAATTTCGAGTCATAGCATGTAATTTTCATTTTATTTGAGTCTCTTTTATGTAATTTTCCTTTTATTTGAGTCAAGTACCTAAGTTAAGGAGCCATTTACATAAGTCATGTGTCAATTGGGCCCAGCGAATGGGCGAGGCCCATGGGCGCCCCCCTTAGGATAGTCTGGTCTTTAGTCCATTAGTTCAGGGTTATTTTGGTCATGAAGAATGTGAGTGCCTATAAATAGACCACCCCACTCTCTCATTTGTAACCTTTGAATGAACTTTGAAATAGAAGAAATCCCTTTGAGTTTTCTCCACTCTTTCAAATTTCTCTCCCTCTCTTTCTTTCCCTCTCTCTCTCTCTCCCATCATAGGGGGTTGCACCCCTTTTTCCCTCTCCCCTCTCCCACCTTCTTCCTAACTCCCCTCCCCTCATTCAAGAGCCTCCCCAACTACCTACAACCCCCCTTAACTCTATCCCAACCCCAAGGTAGTCTCCACCAGTCCCCATACCACCCTCCAACCACCAACCACCCACTTCCCTTCCCCAAGCATCTCTCCATCTCCCCAAGGCTGAAGGAGAATCTCCCTAGGCCAAAAATTCAAATCTCCCTCCCTCCTGGTTGAGCCCTCTCACCTCCCCAACCCCCCTCCCAGATATGGGTGCCCAGCCCCTCACACCATAGCCCCTTCGCCAGCCCTCCTTCATCTCCCATTCCCCCCTCTCTTGTGCACCCCATTCTGAAGCAGCCATCCCTCTCCCCCTGCACCATCCCAGCCCCGCCCCCCTACACCTCTCCCCAACCCCCTCACTTCCCTGCATCCCCCAGCAACACCCCTTCCCTTCCCACAGCCCCCAGCCCCCATTCCCTTACCTATCCATCACCCATTCCCCTCCCCCTCCATTAGGCCTAGTTTTGGGTCGCAGGCAGAAGAGAACCCATAGTTTGCAAAGGCTGCCACTTCATCACCGTGAAGCTTCAGGAGGCATACCCTATACCGGTGGATTCCTCATCCAGTCAGATTCGCATCCGAGGTGGTTTCATCTTCATCCGACATCGGAGTGGTCCAGAGGAGCTGATCTTGGCTTGGCTGCGCATCCTGCCCCTGGTAGACAACCAGAGATCCAGTGCATAAGCTCCCCCGGTCACCCCTTCACATTTCCTGGAGAGATATTTGGCTGAGGCGTACTCCAACAAGTCCCCTACCACCTCCAAGAAGAAGGAGTCCATTTGCCCATCCGAGTGCCCGGTTCCGGCCATCCTCGTCGAAGTGCGCAAACGGGCCTTGTCTGTGCCAGGTTGGACTGACCCCCACTCTTCAGCATAGAGTTTTCTTCTCCGACCTCTGTTTGCGGTCCCGTCAGTTTTTGTTCGAAGCTACTTCATCCACAGTCACGTCACCGCCAGACTATCAGAGTCTGGAAGCACCCGGGGTAGTTTTTGTAATCCCCCCCTGCGGTTCTGCACCAGATAGAGACCCGTCAGACCAGCCCTGTACTCTGAGCTACAGCGACCACCGTCGTCCACCAAGTGGCGCCGAACTCGTACGATCTGTTCCCGGGTCATTCTCGACCGTCTCAGCGCTAGTCCCGCCCCTGACAAATTTCGGATGAGCTTGTGGCTGTCCCGACACCGACACTCTATCATGTAGTCCCAAATAGGGCAGAATCGAACAGCTTGGGAAGACGAAGGCACAGCACCTTGGCTCGGCCTCCGGATGACCACCAGCTCTTGCGGCCGACTGCTACCTTGCCCATAGGCAACTTAGCATTGGTCCCACCTTCCTGCAGCACCGTGAGACTCCCGCAGTAGCCCGACTACCAATCTCTCTCTCTGCTAGTGAAACCCGGACAGAATCAGACTCTTCAATTTTTCCCCTTCCCTCGCTTGGCCGGCTGAAGGCCCCTCCCTGTGTGGAGGTAGTTTTGGCTGTAACTACTTAACCCCCACCACGAGAACCCCCCTCATGTGCGAGGCGTAGTGCTGTAATAATTTTATTTTTCAAGTCAAGCGCCAACGATGCAGCGTGCGGGCGCGTACCCACGCCTCCCCGCTCGCCTCATCTCCGGTCGGGATCGGTGTCTTCATACCGATCAGGTGAGCACTTGGTTACACCCTTGCTGGTTTACCTTTGCTTAGTTTAGTATCACTACTAAGTTGCCCGTCGGACGGTGAGGCGAGTGCCCGGTCCCGATTTTTCATCAAATTGAGCGACCACCGTGGAGTAAGTTGAGAGAGCAGCCCTACAACCAACACCCTCGGCGTGCTGGACGCCCACAAAAATTGGGCATCCCAGGCCTTAGGGGTTCAGCCCCAGCTAAGCCAAACCCATGGAAAGGCAAGGTCCCACCTCGGACTCTCTCCACCCTGACCGACTTCCCTACGGGTAATAGTGAGCGCTACGCAAGTGTGCTCGCCAAGTGAGTCAGGTACTCGATCTTTGCTTGCTTGTAGGTATAGGTCTTAGGATCATTGTGTCATCCCATGGCATCCTTGCCCGTGCCACATCAAAAATTCTTTGGAAGGGGTAGCTCCTGCATAGATTTTATCTTGGAGGGGTCTATTTCAATTCCCCGATATCTGACGACAAAGCCAATGGATTTTCCACTTGAAACACCAAAGGCGCATTTCATCGGGTTCATCTTTAGCTCGAACTGCCGCAGCCTTTTAAATATGGTCCTGAGATCATTCAATTGGTCTTCTCTTTTCTTGGTCTTGATGACCAATTCATCAATATAGCTTTTGACATTGTCGTAGAGTAGCTCGTCGAATATCTTTGTCATCGCCCTTTGGTAAGTGATGCCATCATTTTTGAGCCCAAAAGGCATTCTCTTGTAGTGAAATATCTCCTTGGGCGATCGGAAAGCCATGTGAATTCTTTCATGCTGGGCGATCCATATCTGGTTATATCCGGACGAGCCGTCTATGAATGACAGCGCCTCGTGGCCAGTTGTAGCATCGATCATGACTTCAGTGATCGACACTGGGAAATCATCTTTCGGGCATGGTTTATTCAGGTCCTGAAAGTCCACAGATATTAAGATCTGGCCGTTCTTCTTCTTGATGGGCACAATGTTGGCCAGCCATGTGGTATATTGATTTTCTACTACAAAGTCGACATCTATGAGCTTGTCGACTTCTTTGCAAATCTGGTTTATCAGCTCCGACCTCATCCGCTGGGGTGACTGCTTCACCGGCTCGAATTTTAGGTCGATATCCAATATGTGTTGAGTGACTTCAGGGCTGAGGCCTGGCATCTCTTTGTAGTTCCAAGCAAAGCAGTCCCGTAACTCTTGAAGCAGTTATATATATCGCTCTTTCTCTTTTTGGAGAAAGAGGGCACTGAGGAAGGTCAGCCTGGACTCACCTTCCGTGCCAAGGTTTGCTTCGACTAGCTCATCAATGGTGGCTTGGTCGCCATCTTCTATCTCCGACGGGGCCAACTGTAATTGAAGCCTTCATCATCTTCTTCGGCATCAAGTACATCATAGATGCTTCCTTGCTTCATTTTGCCT
Source organism: Amorphophallus konjac (assembly GCA_022559845.1). Classification (NCBI taxonomy): domain Eukaryota; kingdom Viridiplantae; phylum Streptophyta; class Magnoliopsida; order Alismatales; family Araceae; genus Amorphophallus; species Amorphophallus konjac. Next base: position 166,724,441 of record CM040125.1, on the reverse strand, counting down.
AGTGGCGGGACATCATCAGCTTCTTGCTCTAGCTTTTGAGTTCGTTGAGAAATTAGCGGTGAAGCTGTCAAGGGAACTTCCAGGCAGCTTGGCCGTTGGCCCATAGATGAGTCGCCCTTGAGGGATGTTGGGAGCTTCTTAAGTTCTTGTTTATACAGGGCTTCATCAGAGGTCATGGCAGCCTCCGTGATAACATATTTCTAGCAATTGTAGGGGACATTGGCTTCTTGCCGTTCTTGTATTATTGTTTGGGACTTCGGGATATCTCCTAGCCTTGAGAGCTACATGATTTCTTTATAATCATCTAGGTAGTCGTCATACACTGCCTTCAAAAGACCTTCACTCGCCAAGGCAGAGAAGAAGGTCACATCTGCTTTACATCATTTCTCATCAGCTATGGTGGCATCCTCCATGGTTAGAGAGGTGGGGGTACACGCCCCTACCATGGGACAAGCATGGCTGCTCTTCTCTTCTTTTATGGGTGACATTGGCTGCCCGAACAGTTCCTTTCTGATTTGAGGTTTGCTTTGTTCATCTTCTGATGTATCTTCGGAGGTCCAATAGTAGATAGAGACCACGTGAACTCCCCTTCTGTAAGCGCCCGTTTCATGTGGGCATGGTGGGTCTATTGTGTATTCCCCCATCTAGAGTTCGCCCTTCTTGATTAGACTCTAGGCAATATCTTTGAAAACATAGCAGTCCCCGATAGAATGCCCCAGCATCTGATGATATGGGCAGAATCGAGGGCTATTACTTCTTTTAGCATCTTCCAGCTTCTTGAGCTCTGGGAGAATAATCTTGTCATAATGACAAGCCCATTCAAAAATCACCTGTGTCTTCTCCCTTGGAAAAGAGTAGGGCTTCTTCATCATCCCCGCAGCGACAAGCTTGGTTGTGCAGGTTTGCTGGTCAAAGACCCGACTGTTGAGGTGGTATGGACGGATTCAGAGGGGGGTGAATGAATCCCCTTCGAAAATTCTGGCCAATTTAAAAGATTAAGCTACAAATAGTAAGATATGCGGAATTAAAGACTGATTAGCTTAACTGAATGTGAGCTATAATGAAACATGGACTAAACAGATGATAGCTGACTCTGGGCAATGATGAGGCACACAGTCAGATAGATGGTCAGCAAAAGCAATGAACTACTCAGCAACTTCAAACGGTTTGCAGAAGTAGATTACGCACACTAAGAAATCTTAAAGCACTCAGACAGAACAATCAATTGAAACGCACCTAGGCATTCATCTAGCGAAAATTAGATAAGAAATCAAACCAAGGTAGACAGAAGATTTTTAGGTGGTTTGGTCCTCCAGACCTACATCCACCCCACACTCAAACCTGAGTGTGGCTTCCGCTGACTAACAGCTTGAACCGCGGGGCATCACAGCTTGCCTGCATCTGCTGGGCATCATAGCTTGCCATCGGCTGAGCATCACAGCTTGCTGTCCAAGATAACCACCTTGCCTGCTGAGCATCATAGCTTGCTCTGCTGACTCACATCTTGAAGTTCAAAAGAGAAAAGGAAAACAAGACACAGCAACGGAAGGCTAGAAATGAAAAACTAAAAATGTAGCTCACGTAGGAGCAATGTGGCAAAGATCTGATCCAGAGGCCATAGACAATACTTGTTGGGTATCCTTTGATCAGGATCCCTCTTCTTCTTCTTCCTTCTTTGCTTTTGCAACTCTCTTCTTCTCTCACGGCTCTCTTCTCTCAAACCTTTCTCTGATTCTTTATCTTTTTCTATTTTCAGCTAGCTCTCTGCTGCTCACTCTTTTGAACTCTCTTATTTTTCGTATATCCTATCTCTCTCAGGCTATCTCTCTTCTCTTTTCACTCTCTGTCTGGTTCAGCTTTCTTCTTCTTTTTCTCTCGTATTCTCTGCTGCTTGAATAGGACGATTTGCCCCCTCTTTATATGCTCTAGGAGATGGGCGCGTGACTACCACGTTTCCTGTCCAATTCGCCAAGCAGATCTGATCCAGACCTTTCCACGTGTCGTCATCATTGGGCTTTTACTTTCCAAGTGGCAGGATCACTGGCTCGCTCATTATCTTAGATCATGTGCCAGCTTCCAGCATTCTTGGAACACGTGCTTCACTTAAGTCTCTCGAGCAGACGTTCGATCCTGGTTGCTTGGGCCTTTTCTCAGTTAAGTCTCTGTCAGTAAAGTGAGAGGAATTTCATCAAACACCATTCAATCATACTGAGTGCATATATGCTAAGTATGCATCGATCTTGTATGGGCACAAGGTAGATAGACTTAGACTTTATAAATGACAAAGACAAGTATGCACTGACCTTAGTATGCCTTAGACAAAACTTGCACTGACTGTGTATAGGCCTTAGCCAAAAACATGCACCAACCGTGTGTATGCTCGGACCTTGATAAATGCTCAGTGCTCGAACATATATGTGCTCGGACCTGGTATGTGCTAAGACTTGAAACGTGCTCGGACCTGGTATGTGCTAAGGCTTGAAACGTGCACCGACTTGGATTGACATTATGCATGAGTGTACACAGACCTTATAATAACTTAGTGTAAATCTGTACTGACTTTATATGCCATTTGCAAACATGCACAGACTTCAACAATAATAGACAATGCATGTGCAGACTTGCATGAGACAGATGCTTAGACCATGCCTAGTATTCATGTGCTTAGGCTAAAAGGTGTGCACCGACTTGCTACAGTGTGTGTACTGACCTTAGTGTGCAAAGTGCCATATGTGCATCAACTGCTATAGTGTATGCATAGACCTTATTGCACATGTTATGAAAATATGCTCAGACCTTATGCTAAACATGCACAGACCTTAATGTGAGCACGGCAAAACCTGCACAGACCATATTGGTCACTAGCACCGACCTTAATGATACTAGCACCGACCTTAGTGATATATGTGCACAGACCTTGTGTGTGGAAGAAGAAGGACTAGCACCAACCTGCATGCATGCTACAATGATGTGCACAAACTTTATGTGAAGGAGGAGAAACATACACCGACTTTGAAGACATATAAGCACAGACCTTATTAAGCGCAAGCCAAAACTTGCACCGACCTTAAGGCATGAATGAAGAGAACCATATATAGAAATGTGCACTGACATGTAAGACTTCAGTCCTTTTTTGACAGATGGCTAACTTACACTTTTGGGCGATTGACCAGTTGATAGTTATGAACAATGGCGTTGACCTTGACCTACGTTGACTTTTGAGTGTTCTTTAAAGCTTGTTCTGATATATTTCATACCTCTATTATGTAATGAGATTGTTAGTTCATTCAGCAGGGTTTTATCATCAATGTTAAATATAATAAGTCATAATATTTGTCATCATCAAAACTTCAAAATCACAGGAACAACAATCTCCCCCTTTTTGATGATGGCAATATTATGAGTCATTGCATTAATTCATCATGATGATCATGCAGTATGAACATGGAGTGGCTTAGACTATGTCAATAGAGAATATACCAATAGACAAAAATAACCAGTCCATAGTCAAACCTCAGAATAGCCAATCAATGTCATCAATGTCAAACCTCAGAATAGCAAATCAATGGCTCACAAAAATTCTCCCCCTTTGACAACAGCAAAAATAAGGGAACATGAAGGATGCTGACATGATCTCCCCCTTTATGAAGTAGTATGCAATATGATTCACTGACAAGGAAACTCCCCCTGAACAGATGGATATGTGTATCTTCAGAGCAGATGGAGTCGAATGAAATGAATGTGTGGTGAACCATAGGGACATTTAGATTGGACAATCAACTCAGATTAATGTCAATGATTGGACAAAGGTTGGACAATTAGATTTAACAGTCAATTGAAGTTAGTCACAGATAATCAAATGAAACACATTCAGCAAGATTTTCAAAGAGTATACCAATTTCATAAATCCAAGATTTTCAAAGAGTCTCCCATTATAAAGATTTATGAATGAATTTTATTGAACTGTAAGGTTTAAATATGATGTATACATGGTTTGACAATAAAGTTCTATACTCATATCTGAAATCAAGATTTAATAAATATGAACCAAAAACTCATATTAACATCTTGATTAACCTCCTTTCATCTTACTCAATCAATTTCAGTGACTTCTTTAGGAATTACACTCATAAGTATTGAGGTTAAACAATCATGAAACCATTTGATTTTATCAAGGGTTATAGCAATTTATCCTTAGCATTCTTGTTCAGATTTTTCATTTTATCATGTGGATAACTTTTGCTATTAAATCTTACGAGCAATCTAGTTCAGTACACACCTTGTAGCTAAAGGATATACGTTGTTTACATGCCAATATCCATAAGTACTTAGTGTGACTAACAATCATGCATTAAAATTAAACAGAGTTAACTTTTCACCTCATGACATACCTTTTCTCATTTCTTTGATGAGTGAGATATGTTTCTCAATGTATCAGCCATTGCTCTGCCTATTTTTCAATGATTTTAAGCAGAGTTAACTAAGACACCTCATGACACAGTCCTTTGGACATGTGTTTCTCAGTGACCAAAGTCATTGCTCTTGCAAGATTTACCATATTTGACCATTGGACATTTTCAGAAAGTTCAGATGTTTAAAGACAATACAGATTTCATGTATTTCAGCAAAATAAAGTCATGATTTTAACATTTTTAGATTTCAGAAGATTTGACAAGACTTAATCACAAACCAGTTGGTTAAGGTTTATTAAAGTTGTTTCAGATATTTTCAAGGCATTTATAACCAACCAAAATGAATACATTAAATTTAAACCAATTTGATCTTTCAGACATTCATGAATCTGTATAATAGAAGATTCTTCATTGAATTGATTTTTTATATTTATGAGCAAGGTATATAGATTGAAGTCTTCCTGAAGTTCAGATAGTTCAGAAACAATAATAAGAATAATAAGGATTCCAAACACAATGACCAGAGATTTCAAGACATTTCGTGTGAAGAATAGTAAACTGAATTTCAAATCTGTCAGGAAATTTTAGGAAAGCACTCAGAAGTATTCAACAGCAGCCAATGAAACTTGATACCAATTGTTCAACAAAGCAATTGATTTAGAAGTTTTTGAGAATCATATGGAATCAGTGATCTGGGAGCAATGCAGATGTTTAATGTTTGCCAAAGATATGTTCAACAAGTTCAGTGATTTGAAATCAGTGACATACCAGCTTGAGACAGACTTGACATAAATGTCAGCAAAGAAAACTGGATTTCAAGGTGAGCTGGTAAATAGAATCAAAATTAGGAACAGTACTTGGCGGAGATTGGATCCAAGGATCTACTCACGCAAGAATTAACCTTCCAGATAGGTCTGACCTATCTTTCCAGCTAAATCTTTTTATATACTGTCTAGTTGATACAAGATAGCATAGAATTGTTTTAAATGAGTCTCCCCTTCAGAAAGTCCAGGAGCAGTGTTCTTAAAGAATTACAGTTGAATTGTCAATTGTTTAATGGACTTGAGATCAGATGATGGCAAGAGAGACTAATTGATACCAATGTTTGAAAGAAATTGCTGGAAGAACAAAGATAATCAATATGGCCAAGAATAGCCAACCAGTTTGGGAATTTTTGATGCTCCCCCTCAGCAAATGTAACTAAGCAGATTTATGAATGATGAGAGAGATTAGCAGATAATCAATTTGTTTAGGCTTGCAGTGTTTGGAGAGAGAGTCATCATTCATAGTTCAACAAATGTGAATTAAACTTAAGAAGCAAACCATCACTTATTCAGATGAGACCTCTGAGCATCGGTTGACCAGAATGGGAAATGTTGGTCGACCGAACTGCACAAAGATAGAATGAAAATGTTCTATTGGAATTGAGCAATCACTCTATCTTTTTGGTATTTTCAATAATGATGATATGCAATGAACTATGTATGCATATGCATTGACTATTTTTCACAGAATGCATTAATCCACCATACATGAATTGCAAAAATTTGTTTGACAGACTCCCCTGACTTTATGCAATATGTGCAATGAAGGTTAAGCATGGGGTCTTATGACTGGACTGCCCTATGTACAAAATTACCCATGGTACTGGGCGGAGGACTTGGTCTAGAGACCACCTCACACATGGTCAGAGCTTCTAGACAGACTTAATCTGACCTTCAGTGTCAAACCATTTGATATACCATGAAATCATGCATGAAAATACATAACAGTTTCAGAATATGCAAGACGATTCAATTGAATGTGCATATGTGAAAATGTATGCAGACATGAAATTTCATGCATTAAAATTTATTTCATCTCCCTCTCAAACATGCAACCAGTTGAAGCACAGTTAAAACATAAATGCATGCAGATTGGAAATGAATTCAGCATATCTTCAATGAATATGTGCACACACATCTCAGAGCTCATGTAGCTTAATGCGAATGACAAAACATATAATGATCTTTAATGCATGACACTTTTGACTGAACAGATTTAATATGATATGCAGTTAAAGCAGATTTCTAAGAAGTTCAACTGAACAAATGTGAAGAATGCAGATACTACCTGAAAAGTATCAGAATGGGGTTTTACCAACTTGGGTACCTTGGTTTATTACCCCTTTATTCATCAGCTTCCAAGGCACTCCTGCAAAACACAGAACCTCATTTTGTATATTGAGGTACCCACGAATTCTTGGGTCCTCCATGGTCAGTAGCACCTCTGAATGGTGCCCTCCATAGTTTTTGAACATAAGAATCATCAAATTTCATCATGAAACAGTTAGACATAGAATGTCCAAACTGACCACAATAATGGCATGATGCAGCAATTTTCAAATTTTCCTTATGCACATTACTGTAATCATGGAATCTATGAGTATTTTCCTGAAAATTTCTGTTTACAAAATGAGCATTCTGTTTACTTAAACCAGCCATCCAACAATTAGCAACTCTATGGCCTGGCTTTCCACATTCAAAGCATCTGATATGCTTTCCCTTAGAGACAGAAGTAATTCCATTAAAAACACTTTTCTTAGCAAGAAAGTTGACATACTTAGAATTGAATCGCTTTCCCTGAGTCTGCCAACATTGATCAACAATGTGGCCTAATTCTCCACAATTAAAATAATGAGCATTCTCATTCAGGTATGCATAATTTTTAGCATGAAACTTTTTAGTATTCGGATCATCCTGTTTCTTTAGTCTACAATCATGCATAAGATGACCACTTTTGTGACAGTAAAAATACTGAATCCTTTTATTCTGAACAGAAGAGGATTTCTTAACTTGAGCATTCCTAGAATGAATTCTATTAGTTTTCAAATCATCCTTCTTTATCACAAAACAATCAGCCACCTCATGACCCACTTTTTCACAATAAAAATATTTAACATACTTTCCTTCAATATAGAGTGTCTTGGCCTGAGATTTTTCAGCATGTAATTTATTTCTCTTCCTTTTTAAATTTTTCTTTTTCTGATTTTTATTCTGTTTTATTTTCTAAGCAGCAAGTTGTTTTGGGGATCGACTTGAAGTACCAGCTACATCAGAGCTTTGCATAAAGGTGGTGTATAGATGATTTCTAATCACTCCCTTAAATTTAGAATTGTAACTAATCCTCTTTCTTGAATTATCATCCTCACCTTCCATGACAACTTTTATTTTTTCTTTATTTTTAACAGATTTGGATGGTGAGTTTTTCAGATCATGAATTTTATTTTCTAGGGAAACAATTTGTAATTCATAATTGGCAATCTCCTGTTCATTGTAATTAACACATTCACTTAGCACTTTGTTTGTAGTTTTATATCTCTCAAGTTCTTGTTCCAGATTGCTCAGTTTTTCATATTCTTTTTTGCAAGCAGTTTTTCCCTTTTCTAATGCAAGAAGTCTTTCAGATATAGCAGTGTTCAATTACTTCAGTTGTTCATTTTATTTTACAATTTGTTCATTCTAAACCAGTTCATTGAGTAGGATTTGATCATCTCCTAATGATTTCTGTTTATTCTCTAGTTCAGAAATATTAACAGCAAGTTCATTATTTTCATTTTTCAGCAAGGAAATTTGTTCTTTATGCTTGACAAGTTCAACTTGATTTTCTTCTTGAAGTCTTTTAGTATTTTCATTATTCTCTACAATCTGCCTTTTGTAGATTTCATTCTCAGACTTCAGTTCAGTCATTTCTGAAACAGTATTTTCAAAACCTTCCAATTGTTTCTTATAATTCTGAATATCAATTAAACAAGCATCATGAGACATTTTCAGTTTTGAACAATTCTCACAAGATGAATTGGTGCAGTTTTGATTAATCTTTTTCCTTAATTTCTTATTTTCTGATTTTGTTTTCTCATACTTCTCAAGCAAATCATCATACATATCTACCAATTCATCAAAAGAAAATTCTACTGATTCAGTGCTTACCTGTGAAGATGTCTCCTCCTGTTGATCACTGCTATGATCACTTCTTCTTGCCATGAGACATTCTTCATCCTCTCCGTTGTGGATACGAAGCAGTTCATCCAATATTTCTTTTGCAGTGCTACAGCCTGAGATACAAGGAAAAGCATCAGGATTAATTGTAGCCTTCATTAGATTTAGCGCTCTCACATTATCATCGTTTTTCATCTTGTGACCATAAGTCCACTTGGACTTATCCTTAGGTATTTTATGCGGACCGTGTGAGATAACCTTCCACAGTTGAGGATCAATAGAGTTAACATGTTTGCGCATTAGACATAGCCAGAATTTAATACGTGAACCATAGAATACTAGAGGATGAGCCATTAACACAGATCAAAGATAATTCAAAGTAGTGAATTCAAACCGATAAACCACGGCCCAAAGATTGCACCAAAAGATGGTAGGATCCTCTGCAAATCGTTGGATCTGGACAATCAGAGACCTGCTCTGATACCAATTGTTGAGGTGGTATGGACGGATTCAGAGGGGGGGTGAATAAATCCCCTTCAAAAATTCTGGCCAATTTAAAAGATTAAGCTACAAATAGTAAGCTATGTGGAATCAAAGACTGATTAGCTTAACTGAATGTGAGCTATAATGAAACATGGACTAAACAGATGATAGCTGACTCTGGGCAATGATGAGGCACACAGTCAAATAGATGGTCAGCGAAAGCAATGAACTACTCAGCAACTTCAAACGGTTTGCAGAAGTAGATTACGCACACTAAGAAATCTTAAAGCACTCAGATAGAACAATCAATTGAAATGCACCTAGGCATTCATCTATCGAAAATTAGATAATAAATCAAACAAAGGTAGACATGATATTTTTAGGTGGTTCGGTCCTCCAGACCTACATCCACCCCACACTCAAACCTGAGTGTGGCTTCCGCTGACTAACAGCTTGAACCGCTGGGCATCACAGCTTACCTGCATCTGCTGGGCATCACAGCTTGCCATCCGCTGAGCATCACAGCTTGCTGTCCAAGGTAACCACCTTGCCTGCTGAGCATCACAGCTTGCTCTGCTGACCCACAGCTTGAAGTTCAAAAGAGAAAAGGAAAACAAGACACAGCAACGAAAGGCTGGAAATGAAAAACTAAAAATATAGCTCACGCAGGAGCAATGTGGCATAGATATGATCTAGAGGCCACATACAATACTTGTTGGGTATCCTTCAATAAGGATCCCTCTTCTTCTTCTTCCTTCTTTGCTTTTGCAACTCTCTTCTTCTCTCAGCACTCTCTTCTCTCAAACCTTTCTCTTTTTCTATTTTCTGCTAGCTCTCTACTGCTCACCCTTCTGAACTCTCTTCTTTTTCGTATATCCTATCTCTCACAGGCTATCTCTCTTCTCTTTTCACTCTCTGTCTGGTTTAGCTTATTCTTCTCTCTCTCTCTTCTTTTTCTCTTGTATTCTCTACTGCTTGAATTGGACGATCTGCCCCCTCTTTATATGCTCCAAGAGATGGGCGCGTGACTACCACGTTTCTCGTCCAATTCACCAAGTAGATCTGATCCAGACCTTTCCACGTGTCATCATCACTGGGCCTTTACTTTCCACGTGGCAGGATCACTGGCTCGCTCATTATCTTGGATCACGTGCCAGCTTCCAACATTCTGGGAACATGTGCTTCACTTAAGTCTCTCGAGCAGACATTCGATCCTGGTTGCCTGGGCCTTTTCTCAGTTAAGTCCCTGTCAGTAAAGTGAGAGAAATTTCATCAAACACCTTTCAATCATACTGAGTGCATATATGCTAAGTGTGCATCGATCTTGTATGGGCACAAGGCAGATAGACTTATACTTTATAAATGACAAATACAAGTATGCACTGACGTTAGTATGCCTTTAGACAAAACTAGCACCGACCGTGTATAGGCCTTAGCCAAAAACATGCACCAACCGTGTGTATGCTCGGACCTTGATAAATGCTCAATGCTCGGACATATATGTGCTCAGACCTAGTATGTGCTAAGACTTGAAACGTGCTCGGACCTGGTATGTGCTAAGGCTTGAAACGTGCACGGACTTGGATTGACATTATGCATGAGTGTACACATACCTTATAATAACTAAGTGTAAACCTGCACTGACTTTATATCCCATTTGCAAACATGCATAGACTTCAACAACAATAGACAATGCATGTGCAGACTTGCATGAGACAGATGCTTAGACCATGCCTAGTATTCATGTGCTTAGGCTAGAAAGTGTGCACCGACTTGCTACAGTGTGTGCACTGACCTCAGTGTGCAAAGTGACATATGTGCATCGACAACTACAGTGTGTGCACTGACCTTAGTGTGCAAAGTGCCATATGTGCATCGACTGCTATAGTGTATGCACAGACCTTATTGCACATGTTATGAAAATATGCTCAGACCTTATGTTAAACATGTACATACCTTAATGTGAGCACGGCAAAACCTACACAGACCATATTGGTTACTAGCACCGACCTTAATGATACTAGCACTGACCTTAGTGATATATGTGCACAGACCTAGTGTGTGGAAGAAGAAGGACTGGCACCGACCTGCATGCATGCTACAGTGATGTGCACATACTTTATGTGAAGGAGTAGAAACATGCACCGACTTTGACGACATATAAGCACATACCTTATTAAGCGCAAGCCAAAACTTGCACCGACCTTAAGGCATGAATGAAGAGAACCATATATAGAAATGTACACTGACCTGTAAGACTTCAGTCCTTTTCTGACAGATGGCTGACTTACACTTTTGGGCAATTGACCAGTTGATAGTTATGAACAATGGCATTGACCTTGACTTGCATTGACTTTTTGAGTGTTCTTTAATGCTTGTTCTGATATATTTCATACCTCTATTATGTAATGAGATTGTTAGTTCATTCAGCAAGGTTTTATCATCAATGTTAAATATAATAAGTCATAATATTTGTCATCATCAAAACTTCAAAACCACAGGGACAACAATAGTTTACAAAATCAAGCCCCTGCCATTGCGCTAAAAGCTCGAGCTGGTGGCGAAGGTTAGGCCATAGTTCCTTATGGCAGCGTAGAACCCCACACTATCGTGCTGTGGGCGGACATGAGGGGCTTCGCACATGGACCCCATAATCCATGCGGCGGGTTGGGCTTCCAAGCACCGATGGTCCCACGTGGGTCCCATACCCCACGTGGTACACACCATATCCTAAAGGAGATGCTGACATAAACCAATAATCTCCCCCCCAGCGGCACCTGGGGGATTTGAACCCGCGACCTCGCTCTGATACCAGTTTACAGGATCAAGCCCCTACCATTGCGCTAAAAGCTCGAGCTGGTAGCGAAGGTTAGACCGTATTGCCTTATGACAGCGCAGAACCCCACACTATCATGCTGTTGGCGGACATGAGGGGCTTCGCACATGGACCCCATAATCCATGCGGCGGGTTAGGCTGCCAAGCACCGATGGTCCCACGTGGGTCCCATACCCCACGTGGTACACACCAAATCCTAAAGGAGATGCTGACATAAACCAACATCGACCACCTTTTGGGTTTTCATCTTCATTTGCTCGAAAGCATCGAGGTTGATGCTTTCAGATATGTTCTCCCACCTTGCCGTAGGGACAGTGGGGCAATACTTTGCCAGAAAGGCTTCAACATCAGCTTCTACTATATTGAGTGGGTCAAAGGTTTGGACTTTGATGCCAATTATCCTTTGCTGAATTTCTTTCTTCAGACCATGTTTGCAGATCCGGATAGCAGCCTCATGGCTCAGTGGAGGCTCGTAGCTTGCACAAGAGCCTCTCCACCTTTGGACGTAATCCAAGAAAGGTTCTCCATTTCCCTCTCTGTGCATACACAGCTCCGCTTTGGTTATGGGAGAATGCTTCAGCACTGTAGGGCAATATTGCCGGGGAAGAATGCCCCTTGTTAATTCAGACAGGTATCAGGACACTTCGGAAAGTTGCTTCTTCAATCTTTTAATCTCCTGCTACTGCTCGTATAATAACGCGAGCATGGCAGGGTCATACTTAGAGAAATCCAGAGTGTGACTTAGGTCACCGTCCTCCATCCTGACATCGGGCAGGGTCAACAGCACCCTATCACCATGAATAGCTGGGACCGGTCCTTCAGAAGTGGACATGCCCACATCCTTGTGTGGAGATGGCCTCCAAAGGTGTACTTCTTCCTCTTGTACTTTACCATCTGGAGACATGTGTTGCTCCTGGCTCTTAGCTTCTTGCGTGGTTGGATTTTTTGGAGGGTCATCGTCGGCTGCGGCAAAAATAGATATCATATCTGCTTCGTAGAATTCTTCTACTGAGAAACCCAGGCTAGGGTGCTGGGTAATCTTTAGCAATTCTTTGTCCAAGTTGGGTGGATACCATAACTTCTTGAACATTTGGTTATGTCTTTCGGCTTGGTAGAAAGGAATGTGCTGCATTCTGGCCATTTTTATCACCTTGCCGGTTATATCGGGCTGCCCCATGATCAGGATGACCGAGTCAAGCATTTCTTCAGGGAGTTTAGCCGAGTAAAACATTGTGGCTTGTCCCTCAAGATTAGGAACCTCGAGGGTCTTTAGCAGCTCGACTGTCGGATAGTCTATATCTATAAGTGGTCTTGTGATTCCCAGAGGGACTCTCACGCCACCCAGCAAATCTTTGAGATCTGGAGCTTCTGGTTCGGGGTAGATATTAGATGGGATTGCCCTGAGCACTCCCTCAACTTCAGCAATATGCGACACCTCCTGTGGAGCCACGTAACCGGGCGGAGGTAGAGGGAACCAGTCGTCGGTCTGTGCTGTCTTCTTTTATTTATTCTGGGCTGGCCGAGAAGTCTGCTTCGTCTTATCCAAGTAAAGCGAGGCATCAAGTAGATGGCACTCAAACACTTCGAAGTGGTGTAAATTAGGAAAGATTCTTTCTTCTTTCCCATCCTAGGGGTACTTAATGCATTGGTGCAAAGTAGATGGCACCACCCGGTTCTAATGCGGCCATGGTCGGCCAAGCCACGTCTTGTATGAAGTATCGATGTTAATGACATAGAACTGCACCTTAGTGGTGAAGTCTCCCAATGAAAGCTTGATCTCTGCCACACCCATGGGGACTTCAAATTTCTGGTTGAAACCAACAATCTTCATATCCCTGACCTCGATCAGGTGCACATTGAAGTATTGCTTCTATTAGACCCGGTAAGGGTGTATATTCACTACTGCCCCTGGGTCAATTTGAATTATGTTGATAGGCTGGCCATTTAATTGCCCCTTCATATATAAGGGTCTATTATGGTCGACCGTTGGCAAGAGCGTATCTTCATCGACAAAGGTAACGACCGCTTTCGAACACATTTCAGCAAAGCAACTCTCGAAGTGCGTCGGGGTTTGTAAGGCTGCAATGACAGCCTGTCGAGTTTATTCATCCAGGGAGAGTATGTCCCAGATGTTGAATCTTGCTGGAATTCTTTCTAGCTATTTTAAAATTTGAGCACCAGCACTTACAATGACTAGTCTCACTTCTTCTGCTTTATTGTGCATGCTGCAGCCTGGTGCCGGAGCTGTCTATTCGACAGGTGGTCCATCTTCTTCTTCGGGAGCTACTTGATCCCGACCCATCTAATCAACTGGTTCTTTTATTTGGAAGGGTTTGGCAATAGGGGTAATGCCTTCACCATTCTCATTTCCCGAAAACGGCACAGCCGAGGCTTGGGTGGAAGTGTTTTTAGCCTTTGGTTCGAACTGCTGACAGGGCTGCTTGCCCTTCTTTGCCATCCAAAATTCTACGAACGAGGGAACTGCCTGGCCGCTTGCATCTTCAGGGTAGAGGCCCAATGGAGGCGGGACTCTGGCACCTTTTACTTCAGGTTCAGGGATTTGGTACGGTTGTTCACCCATGAACATAATATTGTGGTTAGTCGGGGGCAGATGTCCCCACTTCCTCCAAGACCTGGTGGTATGATGGGAGGTGGAAATTTCAGCCTTGTTTGCTTCAGCCAGTGTAAAATGGATTTCTTCATCACCCTTTTCAGAGCTTTGGGCTAAGTTGAGCAAAGTCGACAAAGTATTGCAGGAGACAATGCTACATTTCTTTTTATTCTATGCTTTCTTCTTTTTCTTTATTTTCTCTACCGACATTTGCTGAGGTGGAGCATCTTTTGGGGCAATCCCACCCCAAAATTCATCTTCTGCGTCTTGTTCTAGCCCGAGGGATTCCAGATGTTCCCAAGGGACATATTCTTTTAGCTACACTGGCTAGAGCTTGGGTTGCTCCTATTCATCTAACCCATTTATAATCTTTTGCAGCTATTTGACGGCTGGGCTGACTTCTTGATGTACCCGTAGTGGGGCTTGCTTTTTTTTATTATCAGTTGGCCTCCTGATGATCATTCGAGGGGCCGTATCATGCCAGACCGGGGTCACAGTAGGTGGAGCTGGCTGGGGAATTACGCCATAATTCAAACTCCTGGAACAGGGTGAGATGCCGGTCTTTTCTTTTCCTTTATTGGCACCATTTGCCAGTTTTCCTGGTCTTTGGCTCGGGTCAGCACAAAAGCCTCATAGGTGTGCTTAGTGCAACCTTCTGCCACCACCTCGGGCAATTGCTGATATAATGATATCATATTGATAGTTGCCCCCAGAACGGGCATTTCATGCGGGCGCGGAGGGTCCACCTTGTACTCTCCCATCTGCAGCTCACCCTTTTTAATCAGGCCTTCAATAACGTCCTTAAAGATGTAACAATCTTCAATGGGGTGCCCGAGCATCTGATGATATGGGAAAAGGTGAGGATCATCTTTCCTCCTGGCATCACTCGGCCTCTTTGGGTATGGCAGTGTAATTTTGTCGTAGCGGGTAGGACATTCAAATAAGACCCATGTCTTCTCCTTGGGGAAAGAGTATAACTTCTTCATTTTGTTCCGCAGGGAGGGGCCCTCCCGGCGTTCAGCTGGCTTTGTAGGAGGAGCGTTAGCAACTCCCTTATCTTTATCTTTTTGTTGCTGAAACGCCTTGAAGTCTACAGTATGAACTTCCTTGGGCGCAGGCCGCTTATCAACCGCTTTGGCTTTCTGACTGGAGGCAGCAGGGGCAGAGGAATATCTCGAGAGAAAAGCCTCGATCTCCGCCACCACATTGTTTAATCAGTCAAAGGACCTAATTTCCATTCTTATCATCCTCTCGAGGACTTCTCGCTTTAGATTTTATTTACAAATCTGCACAACATCTTCTTGATATGGCGGGCACTTGCATCTCATGCTAAGATTCCGCCATCTTTTGATGTACTCCAAGGCTGTTTCATCACTTTTCTGCCTGGAAGCATATAATTCGGCCACGATGACCTCCCTTTCAGCAACGTGGAACCATTCTCGGAACATCCGTTGCAAATCTAGCCAGTCTCTAATGGACTCGACCGGCAGGTTTGAGTACCACTCTAATGCGAGTACTGCCAGTGAGGACCCAAAGAACTTCAGCATGTAAGACTCATCCGCTACCAAATCGCCCATCACGTTCATGTAATAGGCTATGAGCTTCTTCGGGGATCCTTGCCCGTTAAACTTTTCAAACTTCGGTGGCTTATTGACGCCGGGAGGGAGTCTTTTAGCAGCATGGTGAGCTGGATATGACACCTTGTATACATCAAACTAGGCATAAACATCACTGGCCCAATCTTCCAGCTTCATATCTATTATTTGTTCGACCATCAGCTTGCTCACCATTGTCGGATCTACTAGATATGGATAGAAGTGTGCTTGCTGCATCTGAGGTGTTGCCAACACCGTGGCTTGAGGCATAGTAGCGACAGTCCCCTGATGTTGAGGAGCAGGTGGTGATATCGGGGCCATGCCCCCAGCACAATTGTGTATCGGCTGGGAAGTTGTCATCTGAGGTGAACCCTCGAGCTCCTCGGCGCCATGCCGTGATGTTTCTGGAGAGGATTCCACCTGCTTCAAGGCTGACACTTGCATGCTCAGCTCTCTCATTTGTTTCTTCAGCATCTCAATCTCCTGTTGGTACTTCAGGAGTAGCATCATCATTATTGAATCAAGGGTGGAAGGGCTAG
This sequence comes from Amorphophallus konjac, assembly GCA_022559845.1. Classification (NCBI taxonomy): domain Eukaryota; kingdom Viridiplantae; phylum Streptophyta; class Magnoliopsida; order Alismatales; family Araceae; genus Amorphophallus; species Amorphophallus konjac. The sequence goes on along the minus strand of CM040125.1, from coordinate 166,707,988 downwards.
GTGCCAGGCCTCCTCCCTTCAATGGAGCATTTGAAGCAAGGGCTAGCCTCTCACCCTCGTCTTCAGTGGTGATCACATTTGCATCCATGGTGACTACATCCGCACTTGTTTCCCCAACAAGGGCTTGCACTGCATCAGTTACAGCCTTCTTCCTTCTAGTGACAGGACTAGGCCTCTCGGCGAGTCTAGTCACCTCCTCAAGCTCATCAGGTAGAGACCCGTAGCGGCCAACCACTCTGGCCATGTTATAGTTGAATATCTAGAGGTGCTTGTTCCTCCGTATCACCTTTCTAGCTGGTTGCCCCGAGAAGGTTATCCTGTCGAACACCGAAACCCTCGGTGTAGTTTCTTCATGAAGGGATGGTCCGTAGCAACCGGACCCTTCATCAGCAATTTCTTCTAGGTTGACTTGCACTCCCCGGTCTTCATCTTCTGCAGTGCTCTTAGCTTCCAAGAGTTGCTGCATCCCTTGATGGGTGTTCTAGAGACCGTGGAAATATCCTCGAACGGCCTGGGTAATATCAACATGCCCGTCTGTGGGGCAGAGTGTAGGTGGTGACATCTTTTGTTGAGCCGGCGACTGTTGACACCTAAAAAATTATACAAATAAGTGTGACAAGTCCGAAGCCCGTAAAGCCTGAATCCAGGATGCCTCGAGCATGGACGCCCAATCATGGCGATCTAAATATCAAATGCTATAAAGACATATCGATCTCAACCTCGCTTTACGATGGGAGGAGCCCGCTATCACATCCGGCCACTCATTCCCGGCAAAGCCGCTACTCGGCAAATCATCGTCCGTAACCAAAGTGATTACGCCGAACAAAGCACAAAATTATTTTTCAAAGACAATGGAATTCCCAGGTGACCATCCGCCTACTGAAGCTCCCCCAACAACCTCCCGATCGTTAGAAGTAGCTGAGGCATAGTCGAAATTACTTCTAGAGTGACAGATTCCAATGGAAAGCATTGCTACACTCTGGATGGTGCAGACGAACCACCTGAAAGGCTAAATATCATTGAAATACGTGAGTAGAGGTTGAACAAAAGAAATGGGCCAAAGAAATACTTAAATAAGCTAAAGAGGCTTAAATGGGCTAAAAGAAGCCTAATGGGCCTAAAAAGAGCTTAAGATGGCCAGCACAGGCACATTGATCCGACGGCCAAGTGGGATCCGACAGCCAGAAGGGAGGGGCACCTCGTGCCGCCGTATCACCTCATCCGCCACATGCCGCCGTATCAGTACCCATTTCCCTACCTATAAAAAAACCCGATTCGAAGACTTGAAAAAAAAGTCTAGAAAAGAGAGAAGGAGAAAGGGGAACAGAGAGTGAGTAGAGAAGCTGATAAAAAAAGAGAGAACGAAAAAAGGCTACAGAGAAGAGAGGAAGGGAGACAGGCGGAGAAGCCAACGAGAGAAGAAAGTTAGAAAAGAGAGGAGAGGAAGCTTGGAGCGGTGAAGGTGGGTTCATTGCCTCAGAAGGATGCCCATCGTGGGCTACAGCTTCCCCTCCCCCTTTTCTTTATTTTTTTCTTTGTACTCCTTCATCAATTGCGTCTGTAATTCCCCCTTGTGGGGATGGGATTTTATTAAAAATATTTTTTTATTATGGATTTATTTTGTTTATTTATTTAAGGTATATTTGCGTGGGACGTGCCAGTCACTGAGTGACAAATTTATTATGTGCACCGTCTGACTAACCAGACGATTATAGGTGATCGTGTCGGGACCCAAAATCCGTCGTACCATAAAGGCTGTGGCGTTAAAATAGAGAGGCCATGGGGCCCGTAGAATATGTAAAAGATGTGATTGCATGCAAGCAAACAATATGGTAGTATTTGTTTATTAGGCCGGCTCCCGGTATAGGGCTGAGAACCTTGGTCCGAGGACCATCATCACGTATAGTGAAAGCCTCCGGCCGGACATAACCCGGCTTTCCGCTAATCACCATTTGATATATCAGAGAATCAGATCATGCAGGCATGCAAGGTGGTAGCATTTAGTATTATTGTTTATTACCTATTTGGTCATTTATTTGTAGATTTAGGGAAGACTTTGGCAATCCCTGCCACTCGTAGGGCTGTCGATTAGTCGTTATCTTTTTATTTTGAGACTGCACACAGCATTGCGGTGCATACATATGGGCCTGTGAGGTGGGTCGAGTATGACCGTATTCGGGCAGACTCGTGTATCATCGGGATAATGTATGCCAAGGTACGGCAAATTTGATATTTGAGAAATGAGGGACGCGGTTAAAACTTGATCAAAATGAATTAGATTCAGCGGCTTATTGGCCCGAGACAAGGTCATGCTTTGGACATAATGGGATTAATCCCGAGGTCCACGCACGACTTGTCGGGACGTCATTAGTGTTCCCATACCCGGGGTCTAGAGGAGGTGAGAGCGCCGGAGCAGACATAGTCATGTTCATTATTATTTTTTTATTTATTCATTTGTCATTTATTATGTATTTATTTCTTTTTTTTTATTTTTTTATTTTTTTATTAGATGCATACATCTTTTATTTTCTTTATTGGCATTTATTTGGGTGTTATTCATTCATTATTTTCTTTGTTATTTATTTTACCACTTTTATTCCTATTTTTCTTATTATTTTGTTATTTTATTATTTTTATTATTATTATTGTCATTTTGTTGACCATTATTAGTTTATTATGTTTTTATGTATATATATGCATATTCTTCACCGTCACCCTTTTTTTAAATCTTTTATCCATTTTTTTATGCAAGTGAGAGCGCATGAGTGTTTTGGTTTCAACATTTTATTTCTTTTAATGCCCAAATGCACAACGTGTTGGGATATATGCAGCGTGGATTTGTTTCTGTTCACATGTATGCATGCAACGTGAAAGGGTGTGTTGAGTGTATTGGTGTGAAGGCCCGCTAAAGAAAGGGGTTCCATTAAGAGTAGAAGATGGAGGCCCGTTAGAAGGATGAGGCCCATTGAAAGAGCGAGGCCCATTGAAGGGATAAGGCCCACTAAGAGAATGGGACCCATTAATGGAAGATGGGCCACTCAAGAAAGATGAGACATTAAAGGAATGAGGCCCATTAGATGAATGAGGCCCGTTATGAGAATGAGGCCCATTAAGATGATTAGTAGTGAGTTTTTGGGCCTGGACCGGGTCCATTTGGCAAACAAGAGGTGATAAGTGGGCCATGAGATTTACTTGTGGGTCGGAAGGGCCACGAGGGGATGGACCCGCGTGGGAAGAGGAATCCACGCGGGCATAGGAAGACGGGGAAGAAGAAGGGTAATATACAGGAGAAAAATGGCGCTCCATGAGGGCAAATGGAGACTTTATACAGGAAAAATCAGGGAAATATAATGAGGGAAGTAAAGGGCTCGAGAATCAAAGAGAGGGATTGACTCAATAATGCCAAGGAGAAAAGAAAGAAAAAGAAACCTAGGACAATGAGACTAAACAAATGGACGCACAGAATGGTCTAGCCTAAATGGGCCTAATAACAAAATTTATATGGATGATGGGGAATGCAACACGAAATAACACAAATGGGCTTGGACAGACCCAAACAAACAATATGGGTGTGAGGGGGGGGGGGTTCAACCAAGATCAAACAAGTTGGTATGATAGGTAAACTTTTATTTTGCCAAGATTTCGGTGGACCTTTTAATGATTTGATTTAGGATCAATTCCCTCAAGATAGGAAACATATAGGGAACAAGGTCCAAACTTTGGGTTAATCTATGGTTAACTCTCTCACGACGTATGCAACATGCAAAACTACGGGGTGAAAAATGTACAACCGGCCCGGCGTCCGTGTGGGAATCCACGGCTCACGGGGACTTACGGATGTCCAGGGTAAGGTCGTCTAGTCGGCTCCAAGGAATATGGAGATGAGAGGAATCCCTACCAAGGTAGGAATGCAACTAGTATGGAAAAAATATGAATGAGTCCTATGCGCACCGGAGTGCATGCAAAATCTAACCTAAATCTAACAAACAATGATCATACAAGTATAACCAGTAAAACAATGATCATGCAACATGAAATGACTGCGATGGGAGATCAAAACAGCACCAACCAATATGGAATAATATGAAATGATAGTCAAAATGATGATCACGGGTGCACTGTAGCACTAAAACACGGTCTAATGGGAGACCGCAAAGGGGAATAAATGGTCCTCGGGAGGACCGTGCAACAGCAGGGAGTAGTAAAATAATAGTAAAAACACAGAACTGAGACGAACTGAAATAAATGCGTAACTAAGGAGACTGGACGGTCTATAGACAGACCGTGCCAAATGTGAAACGGCCCTAAACATACCGCAGAGAGTTAGTAAAACCACAAGTGTAACCAGGAGAATAACGTACCTGAGCCAACAAATGAGCACGGCCTATTGGCAAACTGTGGAAACTGATGCACGTCACAGTGAGGACCGCTGAAGCTGAGATTGGGACTGCACAGTCTGTCGTCCGACCGCGGGAATGACTGAATGGCTCTAAGGGAACCGCTCACGCGTCCGAGGACAGAAACCGGGGTGGACGAAATGACAATCTGAAACCACTTAGAAAAAAAAACCCTAACCAAGCACGGAACACAAGTCAGCAAAACAACAGCACGATGGGCACTAGGAGTCCCACCGTGATCGCCAAAAAAATGGGGTGTTGACATATTTTCCTCCCTCTCTTTCTTTCTCTTTTTCTTCCTTTTCTAAATCAAAATATAAAGACAAGCAAGATGAAGGGAGGAAGTAAAAAGTGGAGAGGTGTGTGTGTGTGTGATCGCCACCAAGACACGGGTATCGGAGAGTACTACGTACCTTGGAAAGGGAGAAAGCACTCGCCTGAGATGCAGCGCTGTAGTAGTACACGATCCAGGATGAACCGCTCAAGGGATGGAACGGCCGCTCGATAGACCGCTCACGGCGTTGAAGAAGGAAGCGGGATGAAGAAGGGTCTGTCTTTAAACGGTTTGCATACGGCCGCTTGTAGGATCTGAACGGTTCTTGGGGGACCGCTCTTATCTGAAGACGGACGAAAGAAGGCCATTCAAAGGCGCCAGACTCCAAGTTGTAGGACTTGATCCTCCACCCCTTCCGGACGGCCAGAGGGGATGTGCCTCGTGCTGTGCTGATGCTGACCTGCAAAACAACGTGGAGAACATGAAAATGCAACCCAAATTAGCCCTAGGAAGTGTAGTAACTATAGAAAAGAGTGGAAAATAAATGTAATAACATGGAATGGGCAATACCTGGGGAGGTTTTTAAACCCCTATAGGGCGTCAAAACAATAGGAATGGTGTAGAAATGATGTGAAATGGTGCAAAAACGTGGGAAGAAGATGGTGAACAAAAAAGCATGCAATGGATGAAACGACAATTAAAAGCCTAGACTAGAACACAGAACAATGATTATTCCCTTGAACCGGAGGCTTAGAAGGATGTAGAAAGCCTCTCTCCTTGACTATAGTTCGCTCAATAATTCGGCAGAGCTTCGACGTCGACGTTGGATCTCCCTTCTTTCAAGCTTGGACTAGGGGTTCTATTTAGAGAGCCCTAAAAGTCCAACCTCGAAATTGAATTTTCCAATGGATATTAATATGAGATTTCAAAATAAAATATGTAGATAATACCCTTATCTCCCACCCAAATCAAACGGTACCTTATTTGGTTGAGAAACCGCAGAGAAAATGGCGGAGGAAGGTGGAGGTTCAACCACGGATAGAGAGAGAAAATCCAAACAATCCATTGGTTTCAATCATGTACACGGTCGCGCGATAGGCCACCCAGACAATTACACGGTCTACTACTAGACCGTCCAATGCTATCGGTGATAAATAAAATAAAATAAAAAATTATCCAATTATCCACCGAACTGACTGGCTATCACGGCATTGGACTCTTAAGGATAAAACAGTCTACTGGTGGACCATTCAATGAATAGAACGGTCCAATGCTTGACCGTGTACACTTGTCAGTGATAAATCTAGAAAATAGTGAAAATAGATAATTATCTGAAAAATCAACCGGCTGAGGACTCTGGGAGCTGGACGGTCATACGCCTGGCCGTTTAATGGAAGTAAACGGCTGAACCCAGACTGTTTAGAGGCTTGTCGGTGAAAATTCAGAAAATCAAATAAATATCCAATAAATCCATAAACTGTTCTAAGAAGACCACCCAATCACTGAACGGCCGGTCGCTAGATCGTGTAAAGCCTGGGCGTTTGAAATTGATAAAATGGGATAAATGAGCCCATTTACCCCAAAACCAAGTGAGATCAAGGCCCATTAAGCCCGAATCTGAGGTCAAACTTAGCCAGGGAAGGAAGTAGCCATAAAATAAGCCCAAAAGCATGCCTGAAAATAGCCCAACGAGTAATGGACAACTCGAGGCATCAACAAATGAGAGTAAGAGGAATGACTCAACTCATAGGCAAAAAATGGGGTGTCAACGGCCAAGATACGGTGACTTGGGGTTATATTTTTGGGTGTATTTGAGTAAGAGGTTTCCCCGTGTAGGTGAGATAGGCCGTTGTGAGTTGAGCAGGCCATGGGAGTGAGTAAGCGGGTGAGTTGGCAACTCTGTTCTTGTGTCGGCTGTGCCTGTGAGGCTTGCCCCTTTTTGAGACCCTAGCGCATTGAGGAGTCCACCTAGGGTGAAGGCTTTCTATGTTTTTCCCATAAGACATTTTTGAGCCAATCACCGTGGGCCCCCTCCTCTCCTATCCCCCACCGAACCCCCCTCCCCTCCCCTCCCCAACCCCCTCCCCTCTTTGCCCCACTTTCTCCACCCCTCGCCACCCTCCCCTCCCCTACTCCTCTCCCTTCCCTTCCCACCCCCCCACCCTCCCCTCCCCTCCCCTCCCCACCGTGGCCCCCTCCCTCTCCCGAAACCCCCTCCCCTCCTCTCCCATCCCCACCCTTCCCTCCCGTCCCCCACCTACCCCCCCATCCTCCCCTCCCCTCCCCTCCCCTCTATGCCCCCCTCCCCTCCCCACCCTCCCGTCCCCCTCCGACCCCCCCACCCTTCCCTCCCCTCCCAAATATGCCCCCCCTCCCTCTCCCGAACACCCGCCCCCCCTCCCCACTATACCCCCTCCCCTCCCCACCGGATTGCCCCCCCTCCGTTTCCCGAATATACACCCACATTATAATAAACAATAAATTTAAATAATAATTTTAAACACACACCCACATAATAATATAATAAAAATAATAAATTTAAGCCATATTAAACAAATTAACATCAAATAATATATGAGAATTTTTGAAGATACATCCACTACCAAATCTGCAATTCTCATCCAAATTCTGGAAGATGCAAGAAGCTGCATGGAGTTTCAAAGAAAAAAGAAAATAACTAGAAGGACAAAGAATGTTTTTGATAGATTCATTTTAAATTCTTCTTAAGCTCTGAGTCCATAACCTGTGTGGTCCTAAGCACTACAGTTCTGCTTTGCAGACTTTGATGTACAGTTTTACCATCTAATACAAGCTTTACACTATTACCTATTTTAAAAATATATATATTTTTAAAATATATATTTTACTAACTGTTTATTGGCAAAAATTTGTCGAAAAGATAGAATGAAGTTTGTTGCTGTCCCCGACACTAATAGCCCTACATGAAAATTTCATCACTATGAGAGATAGAGAGAGAAAGCATAAATGAATGGGAGGGGGGCCTTCCCCCTCCCTATGTGTGTGTGTGTGTGCGACAGTGGGAGAGAGAGTAAGAGAGGGAGACAGAGTGAGGGAGAGGGAGTGATGCGGGACGACAATCAGACTCGATGTTGTTGGTGCGATCCTTGGACGTCTACTAGACATGTGACTTGTTGGACGACGTGACCAGCAATAACACGAACAACTCGGCACCTAACGTGGCTCCTGAAGAGGTGAATGTGCCTAAAGAAGAAGCACTCACTCACGGTCGTCCCTGGCGAGGGAAATGAGTTGATCTGCACGGTTGAGAAACCGGCAATGAGTCTCGGGTGGTCGGCTCACTCTCGTGCTCGGATCGAGTCACGGGACGGGTCTCGCACTCACAACTCACAGCGGTGATTAATTTGAACGATCTAGGGGCCTAACATGCTCACGAGCAGCGGCATCAAGAGCCTATACTAGGAAAGCAAGCGACTAAAGAGGGGCGATGAGTGTACCTCCACGCTCGAGGCACGGGGAAGATGTCCCAGCCAAGACGGTGACTCCCGGTACAAGAGTTAAAATTAATTACAGGAATGAACTACAGGTCCACTCCACGCAGGGAGGTAACAGGCTACACATCGTCTCCGGGGGGCACCGAACTTGGGTTGGTGGGCAGCATTTTGGCGGGTCCCGTGCGGCGGTTCCGGTTCGGTAGTTTGCAGGTCGGCAGGACAGCAACCACGGACGTACAAAGGAGCCACGTCCTCCGGGAGGCTTCTGGAAGCGGTGGCCCACCCGGACAACGACAGCAGGTTCCCATACGATCTCTTGGAGTGGCGGCGGCTAAATCCTCCCCGACGTATTTTTGATGGCTTTTTCCGTTGACCCCTTTCAGCAGGCCAACCTCGGGACAGACTCGGGCAGCTATGCGCACCGTGGCGAGATCGACCGCCACGACCATCCCCGACGTTGGATCGAGACACAAAAGGTACCGTTGGAAAGAGGACTCAAAGTAATACGACATACTAGAATTAAAGCTTCGTCCAACGGTTGGAGTAAAAATAGGGGCGACTGAAAGTTGACTTAGCACACTATCCCGAAATACAGAACAAGCTGGACAGAACCTAACCTCCCTGATCAAGAGCTTTGACCGAGGACCAAATGAACGAATAAGGACTCGGAATTTTTATGGTGGATATAGGGGAGGGAGAATATCACGCACATAGGTCTTATACCTCAACCTGACATCGTTTGGTGGGCAAGAAATTTTGTCTCCTAAGATCTATCCCGCTGGTCTGCTCGCAGGCAGACTTTGAGAATGAAGAACAGCGATCTGGGAGGAGGCCTAAACGGACTCTGATTGAGGCAAAAGTTGAACGGAGATTGCCCTATGACGGTAGGAATCTACACTCATAGTTTCATTGCGATCCAACGGTCAGATCTCCCGTACCAGCCCCTTCACCACGTAGCTATACCACAACTCTGAGCCTGGGGCAGCAAGAAGAAGGCCGGCTTGTGGTGGCTCAACGGCGGCACGAACGGTGGCGGCGGTGGCGGTGAACGATCACAGATGATAGAGGAAGAAGAGAAGTAGAAGAAATGTGAGAGAGATAGAAGATTTGGGATCAGATCTAGAGAGAGTTGGGTGTGGGAAGAGGAAGAACACCAAGAACACTCAAGAGGGAGAGGGGAGTGCACACCAAGCAATATTGTCACGCCCCGAGAGCGGAAGATACCCGGAGACGTGTGACGAGTTTATATCAATCATGTCAATCAGAGTATTAGTGTATTCGACACCAAAATCAGAGATGCGCAAAAGTAAAGATAACCCAATCATTTATTCCTTCATAAGAATATGTCTATTACAAACCTTTGAAGTACTAACTAAAATAAAGGAAAAATACAAGGTTGACTCAAGAAAATATGAAAAAGACTAGACAACACGGAAGAAGCTCTATCTCTTTCACTCTTGATTTTCCCCATCCGTTTGAGTTCCCTCATCGTCGGACTTACCTGAAAAGTATTGAAACACTAAGTGAGCGAACGCTCAGTAGGAAATTATATCTCATGAACTAGCAAGGGGTTTAAGTAATTACATCTTTCATGAATGCACTATAACTATGCATGCTCGCATAAAACGACAAGATAGAGATAGTGTATAACAATAAGATAGCAAGAAGAATTAGTCATGAACTTTCAAGAACTTATATCAAAAGCTATCAAGGTACTCAAGCAAGTAGACGCATTATGTCATGTTGGAATTTGGCTATTATGTTTCAAGCAAGCAAGTATGAAATTACCTTTTTCTCGGGCCACCCAAGTCATGTAATATCAAGTCAAGTACAAGATTTGTGGAATGTTCAATCAAGCTAGTCATGCACTTCGGTATAATGCCAATACCGTGATCAATCAACTCCCATGGGCACAAGTACTTTTAGGTGCTCCTCCTAGGACCAGATCGGGCCCAATATGCGCAGGCATTAATCATGTATTTTAACATCCACTTTTGTGTATAGTCAATATAGAATTTCAAGAATAAAGCTTGTAGACATGTAGGATAAACTTGGATAGAGTAGAGTCTAAAAATATGACACTTGACATAGAATGGCGATAATAACGGTACAATCACGATTATCGATAAAACTAGGTGGAATTGGTTCCCTAACTTGGGTACCATGACAAACAAGTATGGACATTCTTTATATAGAATTGAGGTCGACATGAACAGCACATCAATGGCAAGACGTCCTCATTCTTAATATAGAATTGAGGTCCCCAAGAACATCATGTTGAATATAGAATTGGGGTTTACAAGAACAACATCAAATGGCATGATAACCTCATCCCATTAAGAGAATTCTCATGATACACACTTTGCATAACATGAGGGCCGGTATACCATGTTTCTTTAGAGTGACATGACAATCAAATAATGTAATGGGTTTTTATGGTACAACCTGCTCAGTCGGCCTTGAGGGAATCCAAGGCTCGAGGAGTCTTACGGAGGTCTCTATGACTAACTCGCGAGTCCAAAGGAACGGAATGTCCAATGGAGAGCTTGTATGTCACCGAGAATTAGTGGGTAAACGATAAAACATCGTGAAACATGAGACTATATTCACGGGCTGGAATATAGTGCCGATGTATATATATATATATATATCAAACTCTCGGTTAGCAGAAACAAGGAAAAACAGTAATATAGAAAACAGCGACTTTAGCCAAGTCATTAATTATCCAATTAACGCCTTACAGAGGGGCGTTTATTTACAATTTTGACGACTTATACATTAGTCGTCCCTTCAATATTTCTATTCTGCAGAAAATCAATATTCTGGAATTTTAACAAACACGCGCCCTGGACAAGGGCGTTACTTTTCAATTAGTGCCCTGGTCTGGGGCGTCAGTTCAATAAGAGACGACCTTGTGCAGGTCGTTAATTCAATAATTTTCCAAATTTCAGATAATAAAATTTCAGGAAAAAGGGTACATGATCATGACAGGAAAAATAGCAGGATTTCACAGGTATACTCATGCAATATATTAGATTCATCGTTACATAGATATTAAATTTTGAACATGGGTATTTATTAATTACATGTAATTGACGACTTCTGGGCAGGGCGTCAAAACAATAATTAGCGCCCTAGTGTGGGTCGCTTCTTTAAATTAGCGCCCTTGTCAAGGGCGTTTCTTTTTGAAATTACATAGAAAACATCTGAAACCACAATAAAACTATATGCATGCACGACTGATGATATTATTACGATCTTAAGCTAGTTTGGGCTACGATCTTGAGAAAACCTACCTTTTGAAGATTAACTGGTGAACGGATGAAAGTTTGGAGAAGAAAACGATGCTCTGTTCTCGAACAGAGATAACTTGCAGGAGATAAAGGAGAGGCAGAAGATGAAGATGGACGAAGAATACCCGATCTTCAGTCAAAAGGGGTGATTGTCTTCACAACACAGACAACCTGTATAGGAAGATGAGGAAGGAAAAGAACATCAACGTTCTTTCAACACACACAACCAAAAATAAAGAGGAAGAATGTTACCTGTTCTTCACGTCGATGACAGCAGCAGCAGATCGCCAAATAGCGATCAAGGGTTGATTTAGGAGGATATTTATAGGGTTTTTAGAATCGTAATGGAGTTAGTGTTGTATTGGAAGTAATACTTCCATGATAGAGTCATTACCCTACTCAATCTTCCTCGTAGTTATCCAGAAACTTGCTCTGGATAGTCTCCAGGGTCGAACGAAACTCAAACTGAATTTACGTCCTAAGTGAGGGCGTTAATTTAAATTGACGCCTTGTCAAGCGTCGTTTCTTGTATAAAACGCGCCCAGGTGGAGGGAGTTTCCTTTCCTTTCCTTAATTTTATTTCCCGTCGTTTGAAATTTGACGCCCTATTGTGTAGGCGTCCTTTTTTAAATTAACGCCTTATACAGAGGCGTTTCCTTTTGAATTAGCGCCTTGATAAAAGGCGTTATTTTCCTCTTGGCTTATTCTTATGCATTTAGGCTTTCATCATCTATTTACTTATTTTTTATTTTAATTTGATCCATTTTCAAAATCTTTATTTTATCAGGGTTGCTACACCCTCCCCCACTTAAAAGAATTTGGTCCCCAAATTTGATAGTATATATATATGTGGAGAGTGTAGGGTATATACCTTAAAATAATTCTAGAAATTGCTTCCTCATGACTTCCTCGGTCTCCCATGTGGCTTCATGATCGGAACTCTTATTCCATTGTACTTTTAGCATGGGAATAACCTTATTCCTTAGAGTACGTACTTCACGATCTAGTATCTTTATGGGCTTCTGTTCATATGTGAGATCCTTCTGGATAACTAAGTCTCCATGTTCAATAATATGTGATGGATCGTGTACATACTTCTTTAACATAGATATGCGGAACACATTATGAACATCGGATAATTGAGGAGGTAATGCGATGCGATAAGCAACCTCGCCAACTCTTTCTAGTATCTCAAAAGGTCCAATGAATCTTGGTGTAAGCTTGCCCTTAACACCAAATCTCCGTATGCCACGTCCAGGCGATATCTTGAGAAATACATGATCTCCAACTTGGAATTGAAGATCTCTCCTTCTTGTATCAGCATAAGCTTTTTGCCTAGACTGAGCAACTTGCAGTCCTTCTCTAATCAATTGTATCTTCTCAGTGGTATCCCTTACCATGTCTGGACCTAGCAGTTGTTTTTCTCCAACTTCGTCCCAGCATAAGGGTGATCGGCAACTTCTTCCGTATAAGGCTTCGAAAGGTGCCATTTGTATACTTGCCTGATAGCTATTATTGTATGCAAATTGAACCAGAGGCAAGTGATCATGCCAGCTTCCATCGAAATCAATGATGTAAGCTCTGAGCATATCTTCAACCACCTGATTAGTTCTCTCGATCTGACCATCCGTTTGAGGATGAAAAGCTGTACTAAAGTTAAGCCTTGTTCCCAACGAATGTTGTAGTCCCTTCTAAAAATGAGAAGTAAAACGGGGATCTCTGTCAGACACGATTGAAACAGGAATACCATGTAATCTGACTATGTCCTTGATGTATAATGCAGCCAACACATCGACTGACCATCGGCTCTTTATTGGCAAGAAATGCGCCGATTTAGTCAATCGGTCAATAATAACCCACATTCCATCATGTCCTCCTTTTGATTTAGAGAAACCCATGATGAAATCCATACCAATATCCTCCCACTTCCATTTAGGAATATCTAGATGATGTAAATTTCTAGCAGGCTTTTGGTGTTCCACCTTGACCTGTTGGCAAGTGAGACAGCGTGATACATAGTCTGCTATTTCCCTTTTCATGTTGGGCCACCAAAAATTTCTCTTCACATCTTGGTACATTTTGGTAGATCCAGGATGAATCGTGTACCTTGATCTATGAGCTTCATCTAAGATCTTCTTCTTTAACTCGGGACAATCCGGTATGTAAGTTCTATTCCTGAACATTAATCTTCCTTCACAAGTTATTTGGAAATCAGATTGTCCTTCCAGTTTGCCTTTGATCTCTACTAATATTGGGTCATTATCTTGAAGCGCTCGTATTTCAGATAATAGGTCTGGATGAATGCTTATATGAGATAATGTGACACATTGAGAGTCTGTGTCCATGCTAATATTGAGTTCAGAGAATTGCTCCAGCAATTTCCATTCTTGAATCATACAATTGGCTAACAGTGCTCTCGGCTTTCGACTAAGGGCATCTGCTACATGATTACCCTTTCCGGGATGATATTGTATATTGAAGTCGAAGTCCTTGAGATATTCTAGCCAACGCCTTTGCCTCATATTTAGTTCCTTTTGAGAGAAAAGATACTTGAGACTCTTGTGATCGGAGTATACAGTAAACTGCACTACATATAGATAATGTCTCCATATTTTGAGTGCAAATACCACCGCGGCCAATTCTAAGTCATGGACGGGGTAGTTCTCTTCATGCTTCTTTAATTGGCGAGAAGAGTAAGCTATAACCTTTCCTTGCTGTATTAGAACACATCCGAGGCCAATGCCAGAAGCATCAGTGTATACCTCGAATTTCTCTCCTTCCATTGGTAAAGCTAAGATAGGAGCTGTAGTAAGATGATCCTTGAGAGTTTCGAAGCTTCTTTCACATTCCTCACTCCATTCGTAACGGATCTCCTTGCGAGTTAACCTCGTAAGTGGTACGGCGATCTTAGAGAAATCTTTGATGAATCGCCTGTAATAGCCAGCAAGACCTAAGAAACTTTGGATCTTGCTAGCATTGGTCGGCCTTTCCCAATTTCTTACAGCTTCAACTTTTGATGGATCTACTGATAAGCCATCCTTTGATATAACATGTCCGAGAAAAGTCACTTCCTCAAGCCAGAATTCACACTTGCTGAGTTTTGCATATAATTGGTTTGCCCTCAATATTTGTAATATAATCCTTAAATGCTACTCATGCTCTTCCTTGGTCTCGGAATAAATCAATATATCATCAATAAAGACCACCACGAATTGATCCAAATAAGGTCTGAATATACTATTCATTAACTACATAAAGGCAGCAGGGGCATTCGTTAGTCCGAAAGGCATAACAACAAATTCATAATGGCCATACCTGCTTCTGAATGCAGTCTTATGAATGTCATCATCCTTGATCCTTAGTTGGTGATAACCTGACCTGACATCAATCTTTGAAAAATACATGGACCCAGATATTTGATCAAATAATTCATCGATTCTCGGCAGTGGATACTTGTTCTTGATAGTGAGATGATTTAACTGTCGATAGTCGATGCATAACCTCATGGATCCATCTTTCTTCTTTACAAATAATACAGGCGCTCCCCATGGGGAAGTACTTGGTCTTACGAATCCTTTCTTAACGAGTTCCATCAATTGCTCCTTTAACTCATTGAGTTCAGCAGGTGACATTCTATACGGTGCCTTAGAAACTGGACCAGCACCAGGGACTAAGTCGATGGTGAAGGCCACTTCTCTTTGTGGGGGTAATCCAGGTAAATCTTCTGGAAATACGTCCGGAAATTCTTGTACCACCGGGATGTCTTCTATCTTAGTTTCCTTAGCCTCCTTTGTAGCAACCCTGATAAAATATTTGAAATAAATTAAAACATATATATATTACAGTAGTAATACAGATAATGAGAATAGGATTAATAAGATGAAGTAAAACAAAATTAAAATAACTCCTCTTATTAGGGCGTTAATTCAATAAGAGACGCCTCTATAAAAGGCGTGACTAAAGAAAGGACGCCCACACATGCGGTCGTCAACTCTCACTACCAAATAGGCAAGTAAAAGAAACGCCCATATATGGGGCGTGTTTCAAAAACAAGGAACGCCCTTATCCAAGACGTTACTTAAGAAACGACCTGAACTAGGTCGTCAATTCAAGAATCGACGCCCTGACCAAAGGCGTTAATTCCATTCGAGTTCCGTTCGACACGGGAGCTTATCCAGGGAAGGATTATGTTAATCCAGTAAGTATTTAATAGGGCAAGGACTCTATATTGGAAGCATTACTTCTACTAGAACACTAACCTTAACAGGACGTCCAAAATCCTATATATAATCTTGATCGAACAAACCCTAAACCTATTTGGACGATCGAACTGCACAGGTACGTGAAGAACATATCTTCTTCTTCTTCTTCTTTTCCTTATGAACGTAAT
Organism: Amorphophallus konjac; assembly: GCA_022559845.1. Lineage (NCBI taxonomy): Eukaryota > Viridiplantae > Streptophyta > Magnoliopsida > Alismatales > Araceae > Amorphophallus > Amorphophallus konjac. Next base: position 166,692,161 of record CM040125.1, on the reverse strand, counting down.
AGCAGTTCATATAAGTTTCTCTTTGCTTCGGTTACATGAAGAACTAATAGTTCTTCATCCTCTTTTCCTCTTACAGGTTGAGGACGCAGCAGCATAAGTGAAGAACAAGGTAACGTTCTTCTAATCTCCTCTGTTCTGATAGGTGAAGAAATTAATAAATGTTTCTTCTTCTGTTCCTGTAGGAGTACAGAACCGAAGAACAAGGGTTCTTCATCAAAGCCATCAGCCAGTAGCTGCCATCTTAAACAGAGCATCGATCCCCTTCCCGAAACCTTCACGGTTCAATCTTCAGATTATCACAAGGTAGGATTTTCTCAAGTCACTGTAGCCCAAACTAATTTGATACAGTACAATAATTATCATGCATATACATGGTTTGGTTTACTATAGTTTCGGAACGAGTTTCTGTTAATTTCTTGAAAGAAACGTCCTTACCAAGGGCGTGACTACGAAACACACGCCCCAGACAAGGGCGCTACTTTGCAAGTCACGACCCTTCCAAGGTCGTCAATTTCATATTTGACGCCCTGTACACAGGCGTTAATTTCATGTAAATCTTAAGAACTAATTATCTATGCAATTACATGAAATCAAATCATTGTTAACGGTTAAAAGTCAATAAACATGAAACATCAAATCTGATATACTGCATGTAAATTCCTGCCAATTTTCCTGTCATGATTGTTATCCTTGATTATCATGCAAATCTTCCTGATATGTAAATTCCTGATATTTCTTGAATTCACGACCTAGACAAGGTCATTTTTCCCTGTGGTAACGCCCCATCACAGGGCGTGAATTAAAAATAAACGCCCCTTACTAGGGCGCGTATCTGTTAAAATCCTGGAATATATATTCTGAGAAAATAAGAATTTAAATGATTAACGCCCCTTCCAAGGGCGCGTTTTTGATAATTTCTGAAAATAAATATGTTCTGAGAAATATTGTAAATAAAAGACGCCTGCTACAGTAGTCGTCAATTCTTGAAGAAACGCCCCTGACGAAGGCGCGTTTTATATAAATTATTGAAATTATTGAAATTATTGCAAAACGGACCATATGTAAACGCCCCTCTGTTAGGCGTTAATTACTTGAGAAACGACTTGACCTAAGTCGTTATTTTACTGTAAACTGATTTTTCCTCTGATTTGATAACCGATGGTTTTATATATCATAATATATATATATATCGGCACTATTCTCCACTCCGTGAGTATAGTCCCACTTTTCACGGTGTTTCAACGATCACACTCAATTCTCATTGACATACAAGCTCTCCATTGGACATTCCGTTCCTTTGGACTAGCGAGTTAGTCATAGAGACCTCCGTAAGACTCCTCGTAGCCTTGGATTCCCTCAAGGCCGACTGAGCTGGTTGTACCCTAAAAACCCATTACACCATTGATGCCATGTCACTCTAAAGAAACATGGTATACCGGCCCTTATGATTATACAAAGAGTATATCATAAGAAATTCTTAATGGGATGATGATATCATGCCATATCATGTCGTTCTTGTAAACCCCAATTCTATGATAAGAATGAGGGTATCTTACCTTTGATATACTGTTCATGTGGACCTCAATTCTATATAAAGAATGTCCATATTGATTTGTCATGGTACCTAAGTTAAGGGAACCATATTCTACCTAGTTTTATCGATATCGTGATTATGCCGTTATTATCGCCATTCTATGTCCTTTGTCATATTTTGGACTCTATTCTATCAAAGTTGTCATACGTGTCTACAAGCTTGATTATTGAAATTCTATGTTGGCTATAAACAAGAGTGGATGTCAAAACACATGATAAATGCCTGCGCATATAGGGCCCGATCTGGTCCTGGGAGGAGCACCCGAAAGTACTTGTGCCCATGGGAGTTAAAATGATAAGGTATCTGACATTATACCGAGTACTTGACTTGCTTGATTGGACATTCCACACACATCTTGTACTTGAATCGTACTTGACTTTACATGAAATGCGTGGCCCGAAAAAGGGTAATTTATTTGCTTGATACATGATAGCCAAAGTTCTTGACATGACTTGATATTGGTACTTGCTTGAATATCTTGAATAACTTGTATCTTGTTGAAAGTTCATGAAAGTTCATCTTATTTCCTTGATATTACATTCTCTCTATCTTGTCGTTTCATGCGAGCATGCATAGCCTTATTGCATTCATGAAAATGTAATTACTTAAACCCCTTGCTAGTACTTGAGATATAATTTCCTACTGAGCGTTCGCTCATTCCGTTTGTCCCTTTCTACTTTTCAGGTAAGTCCGACGACGATGGAAGTCAATCGGATGGGAATGGTCAAGAGTGAAAGTGATAGAGCTTCTACAAGTGTCGTCTAGTCTTTTCCATAGTTTCTTGAGTCAAATATGTATTCTTTTCCTTTTTTTGTTAAACAGAGTATTGGATTTGTAATAGTCTATCCATTATGAAATAAAGGATTGGGTTATCTTGCTATTTTGCGCATCTCTGTCTTTGTGTCGAATACACGACCACTCTGATTGACATGATTGATATAGACACGTCACGCATCTCCGGGTATCTTCCGCGCTCGGGGCGTGACAGTCTTTGTGGTATCAGAGCCTAAGGTATTCAATTCCTAGGAAACCCAAGTCCAAGGATAGGTTTCAAAACCTTTAACCAAGTGAGAGTGGGTAGAACCAAGGGTTAAAAGATCAATGAGTCCTTTATAAGATCATAGTGATATAATACTAACATAGCTATTGTAATTGTAGAATAATGGCTGCCGAACGTGCTCAATGGCGCAATATGCAGCGTACCCTTCAAGGGATGACCCAAGTGCTACAACAGGTAGCACAAGGTGGTGCTCCACGAGCTGGAAGCTTACACCAAGCATTCAAGAATATGAATCCCCCGAAGTTCATGGGATCGACCGATCCAGACGATGCCGAGCATTGGGTTCGGGAGATTGAACGTATATTCCGTGTCATGCAATGCACGGATCAGGACAAAGTCTTATTAGTTACTTTCCAGTTAGAAAAAGATGCTAGATGCTGGTGGGAGTCGATTGAAGCTACTATTGACCCAACTCAAGTTACATGGGGTGAATTCGTTGAACATTTCAACGCCAAATATTTCTCTGATAGGGTCCAGGAAAAGAAGGCCGCCGAATTTGCCGCATTAAAGCAAAGATCTTTATCGGTGGCTGATTATGAAGCACAGTTCTCTAGACTGTCTAGATATGCTAAGCATTTAATTAGCACGGAAAAGATGAAAGCCCGTAGATTTCTTAATAGGCTTAGGCCCCACTACATTACTCACTTGGCGCCTATGGATATTCAAGTTTATACTGAAATAGTGCGCCGAGCTCAGTTGCTTGAAGATGCCACGGAACTATCTGATAGGATCCGTGGGAAAGACAAAAAGGAGCAAGTCACAAGTTCGGGTTCTTTTAAACCCAACTTTAAGAAGAGGCCCAATAATGGAGGTTCTTCCTCTCAAGATCAGAAAATCAAGAAGACCAAGCCTTTCTCTATCACCACTACACCTTCAAACGTAATATGCAAGCATTGTGACAAGGCTGGTCACAAAACAGAAGAATGCTAGAGGAAGTTAGGAGCATGTCTCCGTTGTGGGAGTCGTGAACATCGGATTCCCGATTGTCCATTAATGAATGACCAAGACGGTGAGGGTAAACGCCCAGTGATAAGGAACGCGCGTCTTCATGCAATCCAAGAGACCGAACCAGAAGAAGAAGGCGGATTGGTGGAAGGTACATTAAAAATTTGTTCCAAATATGCACATGTCTTATTTGATACGGGTGCATCGCATTCCATTAATTCCAAGAAGTTTGCTGACCCATTACCTCTAGAACCAGAATGGATGAAGTTAATATTGTCTACTCCTCTCGGAAACGAGACGGATATCACACATCATTATCAAAACTGTGAGGTATTGGTTCGAGGAAAGAATTTTTCTATTGATCTTATCTGCTTAGATCTAAAAGAGTATGATGTTATACTAGGAGCAGATTGGTTATCCAAATACCAGGCAACGGTTGATTGCCGTGATAGCAAGATTGTTTTCAAGGAATTTCCGGAACTGACTTATATTAGTCCTAAGAGTCGAAGCAAATCCCCTCTTATTTCGGCTCTTCGAGCAAGCAAGCTCGTCAAGAAAGGGTGTGTATCCTTCCTTGCTTTTGTCACTATTAAAGAAGCTAAGGAAACCAAGATAGAGGACATTCAGGTAGTGCGAGAATTCCCAGACGTATTTCCGGAAGATTTGCCGGGATTACCCCCTCAAAGAGATGTAACCTTCACCATTAACTTAGTCCCTGGTGCTGGTCCCGTTTCAAAGGCACCATATAGAATGTCCCCTGCTGAACTCAAGGAGTTGAAGGAGCAGTTGCTGGAACTAATCCGAAAAGGGTTTATTAGACCAAGTACTTCCCCGTGGGGAGCACCAGTCTTATTTGTAAAGAAGAAGGATGGATCCATGAGATTGTGTATCGACTATCGACAGTTGAATCATCTTACTATCAAGAACAAGTATCCACTGCCGAGAATCGATGAATTATTTGATCAGATTTCAGGATCCAAATATTTTTCCAAGATTGATCTCAGGTCGGGATATCATCAATTAAGAATCAAGGACGATGACATTCATAAGACTGCATTCAGAAGCAGGTATGGCCATTACGAATTTGTTGTTATGCCTTTTGGACTAACAAATGCCCCTGCTGCCTTTATGCAGTTAATGAATAGCATATTCAGGCCTTACTTGGATCAATTTGTGGTAGTCTTCATTGATGATATATTGATATATTCCAAGACTAAGGAAGAACATGAAGAACATTTGAGGATTGCATTGCAAGTCTTGAGGACAAATCAATTATATGCTAAACTCAGCAAATGCGAGTTCTGGCTCGAAGAAGTGGCTTTTCTCGGACATGTCATATCCAAGGATGGTTTATCTGTAGATCCGTCAAAGGTTGAAGCTGTAAGAAACTGGGAAAGACCCACTAATGCAAGCGAGATCAGAAGTTTCTTAGGTCTTGCAGGCTATTATCGGCGATTCATCAAAGATTTCTCTAAGATCGCCGTACCACTTACAAGATTAACTCGTAAGGAGATCCGATATGAATGGAGTGAGGAATGTGAAGGAAGTTTTCAAACTCTCAAGGATCATCTCACCACAGCTCCGGTCTTAGCTCTACCGATAGAAGGAGAGAAATTCGAGGTCTACACTGATGCTTCTGGCATTGGCCTCGGATGTGTCCTAATGCAACAAGGAAAGGTCATAGCATACTCTTCACGTCAGCTGAAGAAGCATGAGGAGAATTACCCCGTCCATGACTTAGAACTGGCCGCGGTAGTATTTGCCCTAAAGATATGGAGACACTATCTCTATGGAGTACAGTTCACTGTATACTCCGATCACAAAAGTCTCAAATATCTATTTTCACAAAAGGAACTAAACATGAGACAAAGACGCTGGCTAGAATATCTCAAGGACTTCGACTTCAATATACAATACCATCCCGGAAAGGGTAATTATGTTGCTGACGCCCTTAGTCGAAAGCCGAGAGCAATGATAGCAAATTGTATGATGCAAGAATGGAGGTTACTTGAACAATTCTCCGAGCTCAATATAAGCTTGGACATGGAATCCAAATTTGTCACACTATCTCATGTAAGCATACAGTCAGATTTGTTATCTGAAATACAAACACTTCAGGATGATGATCCTATGTTAGTAGAAATCAAAGGCAGATTAGAAGGACAATCTGATTTTCAACTAACTTCTGATGGAAGATTATCGTTCAAAGATAGAACTTGTATACCCGATTGTCCGGAATTAAAGAAGAAGATCTTAGATGAAGCTCACTGATCAAGATACACTATTCATCCAGGATCAACCAAAATGTACCAAGGTGTAAAGAGGAACTTTTGGTGGCCTAATATGAAAAGAGAAATAGCAGACTATGTATCACGCTGTCTCACGTGCCAACAGGTCAAGGCGGAACACCAAAAGCCTGCGGGAAAACTACATCCTCTAGATATTCCTAAGTGGAAATGGGAGGATATTGGTATAGACTTCATCATGGGTTTGTCTAAATCTAAAGGAGGACATGATGGAATCTGGGTTATCGTTGACCGATTGACTAAATCGGCACATTTCTTGCCAATCAAAAGCCGATGGTCAATTGATGTGCTAGCTGCACTATACATCAAAGAAATAGTCAGGATACATGGAATTCCTGTCTCAATCGTGTCTGATAGAGATCCCCGTTTTACTTCTCATTTTTGGAAGGGAGTACAACATTCGTTGGGGACAAGGCTCAACTTTAGTACTGCTTTTCACCCACAAACGGATGGTCAGACCGAGCGAACTAATCAAGTTGTTGAAGATATGCTGAGAGCATGCATTATTGACTTTGGAGAAAGCTGGCATGACCACTTACCTTTAGTTGAATTTGCATATAATAATAGCTACCAAGCTAGTATCCAAATGGCACCTTTCGAAGCCTTATACGGAAGGAGTTGCCGATCTCCCATATGTTGGAACGAAGTTGGAGAGAAACAACTATTAGGTCCAGACATGGTAAGGGATACAACCGAGAAGATACAAGTAATCAGGGAAAGATTACAAGTTGCTCAGACCAGGCAAAAGGCTTATGCAGATACAAGAAGAAGAGATCTTGAATTCCAAATCGGAGATCATGTATTTCTCAAGATATCCCCTGGACGTGGCATACGAAGATTTGGTGTTAAGGGCAAGCTTACGCCAAGATTCATCGGACCATTTGAGGTACTCGAAAGAGTTGGCGAGGTTGCTTATCGCATCGCGTTGCCTCCTCAGTTGTCCGAGGTACACAATGTATTTCACATATCTATGTTGAAGAAATATGTACACGATCCATCTCATATTATTGAACATGGAGATCTGGTGATCCAGAAAGATCTCACATATGAACAGAAGCCTATGAAGATATTAGATCGAGAAATACGAGCTCTAAGGAATAAGGTTATTCCCATGCTCAAGGTGCAATGGAATAAGAATCCTGAACGCGAAGCGACATGGGAGACCGAAGAATCTATGAAGAAACGATTTCCCGAGTTATTCTAAGAGGTATATGTTCTACGCTCTCCACATGTATAATTATATATATATATTGAATTTGGGGACCAAATTCTTTTTAAGTGGGGGAGGGTGTAGCAACCCTGATAAAATATTTGAAATAAATTAAAACATATATATATTACAGTAGTAATACAGATAATGAGAATAGGATTAATAAGATGAAGTAAAACAAAATTAAAATAACGCCTCTTATTAGGGCGTTAATTCAATAAGAGACGCCTCTATAAAAGGCGTGACTAAAGAAAGGACGCCCACACATGCGGTCGTCAACTCTCACTACCAAATAGGCAAGTAAAAGAAACGCCCATATATGGGGCGTGTTTCAAAAACAAGGAACGCCCTTATCCAAGACGTTACTTAAGAAACGACCTGAACTAGGTCGTCAATTCAAGAATCGACGCCCTGACCAAAGGCGTTAATTCCATTCGAGTTCCGTTCGACACGGGAGCTTATCCAGGGAAGGATTATGTTAATCCAGTAAGTATTTAATAGGGCAAGGACTCTATATTGGAAGCATTACTTCTACTAGAACACTAACCTTAACAGGACGTCCAAAATCCTATATATAATCTTGATCGAACAAACCCTAAACCTATTTGGACGATCGAACCGCACAGGTACGTGAAGAACATATCTTCTTCTTCTTCTTCTTTTCCTTATGAACGTAATAGCAGTTCATATAAGTTTCTCTTTGCTTCGGTTACATGAAGAACTAATAGTTCTTCATCCTCTTTTCCTCTTACAGGTTGAGGACGCAGCAGCATAAGTGAAGAACAAGGTAACGTTCTTCTAATCTCCTCTGTTCTGATAGGTGAAGAAATTAATAAATGTTTCTTCTTCTGTTCCTGTAGGAGTACAGAACCGAAGAACAAGGGTTCTTCATCAAAGCCATCAGCCAGTAGCTGCCATCTTAAACAGAGCATCGATCCCCTTCCCGAAACCTTCACGGTTCAATCTTCAGATTATCACAAGGTAGGATTTTCTCAAGTCACTGTAGCCCAAACTAATTTGATACAGTACAATAATTATCATGCATATACATGGTTTGGTTTACTATAGTTTCGGAACGAGTTTCTGTTAATTTCTTGAAAGAAACGTCCTTACCAAGGGCGTGACTACGAAACACACGCCCCAGACAAGGGCGCTACTTTGCAAGTCACGACCCTTCCAAGGTCGTCAATTTCATATTTGACGCCCTGTACACAGGCGTTAATTTCATGTAAATCTTAAGAACTAATTATCTATGCAATTACATGAAATCAAATCATTGTTAACGGTTAAAAGTCAATAAACATGAAACATCAAATCTGATATACTGCATGTAAATTCCTGCCAATTTTCCTGTCATGATTGTTATCCTTGATTATCATGCAAATCTTCTTGATATGTAAATTCCTGATATTTCTTGAATTCACGACCTAGACAAGGTCATTTTTCCCTGTGGTAACGCCCCATCACAGGGCGTGAATTAAAAATAAACGCCCCTTACTAGGGCGCGTATCTGTTAAAATCCTGGAATATATATTCTGAGAAAATAAGAATTTAAATGATTAACGCCCCTTCCAAGGGCGCGTTTTTGATAATTTCTGAAAATAAATATGTTCTGAGAAATATTGTAAATAAAAGACGCCTGCTACAGTAGTCGTCAATTCTTGAAGAAACGCCCCTGACGAAGGCGCGTTTTATATAAATTATTGAAATTATTGAAATTATTACAAAACGGACCATATGTAAACGCCCCTCTGTTAGGCGTTAATTACTTGAGAAACGACTTGACCTAAGTCGTTATTTTACTGTAAACTGATTTTTCCTCTGATTTGATAACCGATGGTTTTATATATCATAATATATATATATATCGGCACTATTCTCCACTCCGTGAGTATAGTCCCACTTTTCACGGTGTTTCAACGATCACACTCAATTCTCATTGACATACAAGCTCTCCATTGGACATTCCGTTCCTTTGGACTAGCGAGTTAGTCATAGAGACCTCCGTAAGACTCCTCGTAGCCTTGGATTCCCTCAAGGCCGACTGAGCTGGTTGTACCCTAAAAACCCATTACACCATTGATGCCATGTCACTCTAAAGAAACATGGTATACCGGCCCTTATGATTATACAAAGAGTATATCATAAGAAATTCTTAATGGGATGATGATATCATGCCATATCATGTTGTTCTTGTAAACCCCAATTCTATGATAAGAATGAGGGTATCTTACCTTTGATATACTGTTCATGTGGACCTCAATTCTATATAAAGAATGTCCATATTGATTTGTCATGGTACCTAAGTTAAGGGAACCATATTCTACCTAGTTTTATCGATATCGTGATTATGCCGTTATTATCGCCATTCTATGTCCTTTGTCATATTTTGGACTCTATTCTATCAAAGTTGTCATACGTGTCTACAAGCTTGATTATTGAAATTCTATGTTGGCTATAAACAAGAGTGGATGTCAAAACACATGATAAATGCCTGCGCATATAGGGCCCGATCTGGTCCTGGGAGGAGCACCCGAAAGTACTTGTGCCCATGGGAGTTAAAATGATAAGGTATCTGACATTATACCGAGTACTTGACTTGCTTGATTGGACATTCCACACACATCTTGTACTTGAATCGTACTTGACTTTACATGAAATGCGTGGCCCGAAAAAGGGTAATTTATTTGCTTGATACATGATAGCCAAAGTTCTTGACATGACTTGATATTGGTACTTGCTTGAATATCTTGAATAACTTGTATCTTGTTGAAAGTTCATGAAAGTTCATCTTATTTCCTTGATATTACATTCTCTCTATCTTGTCGTTTCATGCGAGCATGCATAGCCTTATTGCATTCATGAAAATGTAATTACTTAAACCCCTTGCTAGTACTTGAGATATAATTTCCTACTGAGCGTTCGCTCATTCCGTTTGTCCCTTTCTACTTTTCAGGTAAGTCCGACGACGATGGAAGTCAATCGGATGGGAATGGTCAAGAGTGAAAGTGATAGAGCTTCTACAAGTGTCGTCTAGTCTTTTCCATAGTTTCTTGAGTCAAATATGTATTCTTTTCCTTTTTTTGTTAAACAGAGTATTGGATTTGTAATAGTCTATCCATTATGAAATAAAGGATTGGGTTATCTTGCTATTTTGCGCATCTCTGTCTTTGTGTCGAATACACGACCACTCTGATTGACATGATTGATATAGACACGTCACGCATCTCCGGGTATCTTCCGCGCTCGGGGCGTGACATCCTTAATCGTGACAAATGCAAGGAAAGATACACATCCTTTCCTGATGAGCTTGCTAGCTCGGAGAGCCGAAATAAGAGGTGACTTGCTCCGACTCTTAGGGCTAGAATAGACTAGTTCTGGAAAGTCCTTGAAAGTAACCTTGCTATTGCGGCAATCGACCGTTACCTGATATTTAGATAATCAATCTGCTCCTAGTATGACATCATACTCCTTTAGATCTAAACATATAAGATCAATAGGGAGATTCTTACCATGAATCAATACTTCACAGTTCTGGTAATGGTGTGTAATATCAGTCTCGTTTCCTAGAGGAGTAGACAAGACTAATTTTATCCATTCCGGTTCTAGGGGTAACGGATCCGCGAACTTCTTGGAAACAATTAAATGTGAAGCACCAGTATCAAATAAGACATGTGCAGACTTGGAACAAACTTTCAGTGTACCTTCTACTAGTCCGCCTTCTTCTTCTTGTTCGGTCTCCTTAATTGCGTGAAGACGAGCATTCTTGGTTACTGGGCGCTTTCCGTCCCCGGCTTGATCATTAAGTAATGGGCAATCGGGAATTCGATGATTGCGACTCCCACAGCGGAGACATGCTCCTAGTTTCCTCTAGCATTCTTCTGCCCTATGGCCCGCCTTGTCACAATGCTTGCACACTATATTTGATGGGATAGTTGTGATGGAGAAGGGCTTGGTCTTCTTAAACTTCTGATCTTGTGAGGAAGTGCCTCCATTGCTAGGCCTCTTCTTGAAGTTGGGTTTAAAGGAACCCGAACTTGTAACTTGTTCTTTCTTGTCCTTCCCACGGATTCAATCAGATAGTTCCGTGGCGTCTTCTAATAGCTGGGCTCGACGTATTATCTCCGAATAGACTTGAATATCCATCGGCGCCAGTTGGGTAATATATTGGGGCCTGAGCCCATTAAGGAACCTCCTAGCTTTCATCTTCTCGGTGCTAACTAAGTGCTTAGCATACCGAGATAATATAGAAAATTGGGCCTCGTACTCCGCCACCGATAATGACCGTTGCTTGAGTGCGGCAAATTCGGTAGCTTTCCTTTCTTGGACTCGGTCCGAAAAATATTTATTGTTGAAATGTTCAACAAATTCTTCCCAAGTAACTTGGTCTTGATTTATAGTAGCTTCGAATGACTCCCACAAGCATCGGGCATCCCTTTCTAGTTGGAAAGTAGCTAATAAGACTTTATCTTGATCCGTGCACTGCATAACATGGAATATACGCTCCATCTCCCTAATCCAGTGCTCTGTGTCATCCGGATCAGTAGAACCCATGAATTTGGGAGGGTTCATGTTCTTGAAGACTTGGTGGAGACTTCCGGCTCGTTGTGCTCCTCCTTGTGCTACCTGTTGTAGCACCTGAGTCATGCCTTGAAGTGTACGCTGCATGTTGCGCCACTGAGCACGTTCGGCAGCCATCGCCCTACAATTACAATAACTAGATTAATACATGATTTCATTTAGAAGCTAGCATTTTTATGTTAACTTTAACCCTTGGGTCTACCCAATCTCACCGGTTAAAGGTTAAACCTATCCTTGGACTTGGGTTTTCCTAGGAATTGAATACCCTAGGCTCTGATACAACAAAAATTGTCATGCCCCGAGAGCGGAAGATACCCGGAGACGCGTGACGAGTTTATATCAATCATGTCAATCAGAGTATTAGTGTATTCGACACCAAAATCAGAGATGTGCAAAAGTAAAGATAACCCAATCCTTTATTCCTTCACAAAAATATGTCTATTACAAACCTTTGAAGTACTAACTAAAATAAAGGAAAAATACAAGGTTGACTCAAGAAAATATGAAAAAGACTAGACAACACGGAAGAAGCTCTATCTCTTTCACTCTTGATTTTCCCCATCCGTTTGAGTTCCCTCATCGTCGGACTTACCTGAAAAGTAGGGAAACACTAAGTGAGCGAACGCTCAGTAGGAAATTATATCTCAAGAACTAGCAAGGGGTTTAAGTAAATACATCTTTCATGAATGCACTATAGCTATGCATGCTCGCATAAAACGACAAGATAGAGAGAGTGTATAACAATAAGATAGCAAGAAGAATTAGTCATGAACTTTCAAGAACTTATATCAAAAGCTATCAAAGTACTCAAGCAAGTAGACGCATCATGTCATGTCGGAATTTGGCTATTATGTTTCAAGCAAGCAAGTATGAAATTACCCTTTTCTCGGGCCACGCAAGTCATGTAACATCATGTCAAGTACAAGATTTGTGGAATGTTCAATCAAGCTAGTCATGCACTTCGGTATAATGCCAATACCGTGATCAATCAACTCCCATGGGCACAAGTACTTTCAGGTGCTCCTCCTAGGACCAGATCGGGCCCAATATGCGCAGGCATTAATCATGTATTTTAACATCCACTTTTGTGTATAGTCAATATAGAATTTCAAGAATAAAGCTTGTAGACATGTAGGATAAACTTGGATAGAGTAGAGTCTAAAAATATGACACTTGACATAGAATGGCGATAATAACGGTACAATCACGATTATCGATAAAACTAGGTGGAATTGGTTCCCTAACTTGGGTACCATGACAAACAAGTATGGACATTCTTTATATAGAATTGAGGTCGACATGAACAGCACATCAATGGCAAGACGTCCTCATTCTTAATATAGAATTGAGGTCCCCAAGAACATCATGTTGAATATAGAATTGGGGTTTACAAGAATAGTATCAAATGGCATGATAACCTCATCCCATTAAGAGAATTCTCATGATACACACTTTGCATAACATGAGGGCCGGTATACCATGTTTCTTTAGAGTGACATGGCAATCAAATAATGTAATGGGTTTTTATGGTACAACCTGCTCAGTCGGCCTTGAGGGAATCCAAGGCTCGAGGAGACTTATGGAGGTCTCTATGACTAACTCGCTAGTCCAAAGGAACAGAATGTCCAATGGAGAGCTTGTATGTCACCGAGAATTAGTGGGTAAACGATAAAACAACGTGAAACATGGGACTATATTCACGGACTGGAATATAGTGCCGATGTATATATATATATATCAAACTTTCGGTTAGCAGAAACAAGGAAAAACAGTAATACAGAAAATAGCGACTTTAGCCAAGTCATTAATTATCTAATTAACGCCTTACAGAGGGGCGTTTATTTACAATTTTGATGACTTATACATTAGTCGTCCCTTCAATATTTCTATTCTGCAGAAAATCAATATTCTGGAATTTTAACAAACACGCGCCTTGGACAAGAGCGTTACTTTTCAATTAGCGCCCTGGTCTGGGGCGTCAGTTCAATAAGAGACGACCTTGTGCAGGTCGTTAATTCAACAATTTTCCAAATTTCAGATAATAAAATTTCAGGAAAAAGGGTACATGATCATGACAGAAAAAATAGGAGGATTTCACAGGTATACTCATGCAATATATTAGATTCATGGTTACATAGATATTAAATTTTAAACATGGGTATTTATTAATTACATGTAATTGACGACTTCTGGGCAGGGCGTCAAAACAATAATTAGCGCCCTAGTGTGGGTCGCTTCTTTAAATTAGCGCCCTTGTCAAGGGCATTTCTTTTTGAAATTATATAGAAAACATCTGAAACCACAATAAAACTATATGCATGCACGACTGATGATATTATTACGATCTTAAGCTAGTTTGGGCTACGATCTTGAGAAAACCTACCTTTTGAAGATTAACTGGTGAACGGATGAAAGTTTGGAGAAGAAAACGATGCTCTGTTCTCGAACAGAGATAACTTGCAGGAGATAAAGGAGAGGCAGAAGATGAAGATGGATGAAGAATACCCGATCTTCAATCAAAAGGGGTGATCGTCTTCACAACACAGACAACCTGTATAGGAAGATGAGGAAGGAAAAGAACATCAACGTTCTTTCAACACACACAACCAAAAATAAAGAGGAAGGACGTTACCTGTTCTTCACGTCGATGACAGCAGCAGCAGATCGCCAAATAGCGATCAAGGGTTGATTTAGGAGGATATTTATAGGGTTTTTAGAATCGTAATGGAGTTAGTGTTGTATTGGAAGTAATACTTCCATGATAGAGTCATTACCCTACTCAATCTTCCTCGTAGTTATCCAGAAACTTGCTCTGGATAGTCTCTTGGGTCGAACGAAACTCAAACTGAATTAACGTCCTAAGTGAGGGCGTTAATTTAAATTGACGCCTTGTCAAGCGTCGTTTCTTGTATAAAACGCGCCCAGGTGGAGGGCGTTTCCTTTCCATTCCTTAATTTTATTTCCCGTCGTTTGAAATTTGACGCCCTATTGTGTAGGCGTCCTTTTTTAAATTAACGCCTTATACAGAGGCGTTTCCTTTTGAATTAGTGCCTTGATAAAAGGCGTTATTTTCCTCTTGGCTTATTCTTATGCGTTTAGGCTTTCATCATCTATTTACTTATCTTTTATTTTAGTTTGATCCAATTTCAAAATCTTTATTTTATCAGGGTTGCTACACCCTCCCCCACTTAAAAGAATTTGGTCCCCAAATTCCATAGTATATATATATGTGGAGAGTGTAGGGGATATACCTTAAAATAATTCTGGAAATTACTTCCTCATGAATTCCTCGGTCTCCCATGTGGCTTCATGATCGGAACTCTTATTCCATTGTACTTTTAGCATGGGAATAACCTTATTCCTTAGAGTACGTACTTCACGATCTAGTATCTTTATGGGCTTCTGTTCATATGTGAGATCCTTCTAGATAACTAAGTCTCCATGTTCAATAATATGTGATGGATCGTGTACATACTTCTTCAACATAGATATGTGGAACACATTATGAACATCGGACAATTGAGGAGGCAATGCGATGCGATAAGCAACCTCGCCAACTCTTTCTAGTATCTAAAAAGGTCCAATGAATCTTGGTGTAAGCTTGCCCTTAACACCAAATCTCTGTATGCCACGTCCAGGCAATATCTTGAGAAATACATGATCTCCAACTTGGAATTCAAGATCTCTCCTTCTTGTATCAACATAAGCTTTTTGCCTAGACTGAGCAACTTGCAGTCTTTCTCTAATCAATTGTATCTTCTCAGTGGTATCCCTTACCATGTCTGGACCTAGCAGTTGTTTTTCTCCAACTTCGTCCCAACATAAGGGTGATCGGAAACTTCTTTCGTATAAGGCTTCGAAAGGTGCCATTTGTATACTTGTCTGATAGCTATTATTGTATGCAAATTCAACCAGAGGCAAGTGATCATGCCAGCTTCCATCGAAATCAATGATGCAAGCTCTGAGCATATCTTCAACCACCTGATTAGTTCTCTCGGTCTGACCATCCGTTCGAGGATGAAAAGCTGTACTAAAGTTAAGCCTTGTTCCCAACGAATGTTGTAGTCCCTTCCAAAAATGAGAAGTAAAACGGGGATCTCTGTCAGACACGATTGAAACAGGAATACCATGTAATCTGACTATGTCTTTGATGTATAATGCAGCCAACACATCGACTGACCATCGGCTCTTTATTGGCAAGAAATGCGCCGATTTAGTCAATCGGTCAATAATAACCCACATTCCATCATGTCCTCCTTTTGATTTAGAGAAACCTATGATGAAATCCATACCAATATCCTCCCACTTCCATTTAAGAATATCTAGAGGATGTAATTTTCCAGCAGGCTTTTGGTGTTCCGCCTTGACCTGTTGGCAAGTGAGAAAACGTGATACATAGTCTGCTATTTCCCTTTTCATGTTGGGCCACCAAAAATTCCTTTTCACATCTTGGTACATTTTGGTAGATCCAGGATGAATCGTGTACCTTGATCTATGAGCTTCATCTAAGATCTTCTTCTTTAACTCGAAACAATCCGGTATACAAGTTCTATTCCTGAACATTAATCTTCCTTCACAAGTTATTTGGAAATCAGATTGTCCTTCCAGTATGCCTTTGATCTCTACTAATATTGTGTCATTATCTTGAAGCGCTCGTATTTCAGATAATAGGTCTGGATGAATGCTTATATGAGATAATGTGACATATTGAGAGTCTGTGTCCATGCTTATATTGAGTTCAGAGAATTGCTCCAGCAATTTTCATTCTTGAATCATACAATTGGCTAACAGTGCTCTCGGCTTTCGACTAAGGGCATCTGCTACATGATTACCATTTCCGAGATGATATTGTATATTGAAGTCGAAGTCCTTGAGATATTCTAGCCAACGCCTTTGCCTCATATTTAGTTCCTTTTGAGAGAAAAGATACTTGAGACTCTTGTGATCGGAGTATACAGTAAACTGTACTCCATATAGATAATGTCTCCATATTTTGAGTGCAAATACCACCGCGGCCAATTCTAAGTCATGGACGGGGTAGTTCTCTTCATGCTTCTTTAATTGGCGAGAAGAGTAAGCTATAACCTTTCCTTGTTGCATTAGAACACATCCGAGGCTAATGCCAGAAGCATCAGTGTATACCTCGAATTTCTCTCCTTCCATTGGTAAAGCTAAGACAGGAGCTGTAGTAAGATGATCCTTGAGAGTTAGGAAGCTTCTTTCACATTCCTCACTCCATTCGTAATGGATCTCCTTGCGAGTTAACCTCGTAAGTGGTACGGCGATCTTAGAGAAATCTTTGATGAATCGCCTGTAATAGCCAGTAGGACCTAAGAAACTTCGGATCTCGCTAGCATTGGTCGGCCTTTCCCAATTTCTTACAGCTTCAACTTTTGATGGATCTACTGATAAGCCATCCTTTGATATAACATGTCCAAGAAAAGTCACTTCCTCAAGCCAGAATTCACACTTGCTGAGTTTTGCATATAATTGGTTTGCCCTCAATATTTGTAATGCAATCCTTAAATGCACCTCATGCTCTTCCTTGGTCTCGGAATAAATCAATATATCATCAATAAAGACCACCACGAATTGATCCAAATAAGGTCTGAATATACTATTCATTAATTGCATAAAGGCAGCAGGGGCATTCGTTAGTCCGAAAGGCATAACAACAAATTCATAATGGCCATACCTGCTTCTGAATGCAGTCTTATGAATGTCATCATCCTTGATCCTTAGTTGGTGATTACCTCACCTGACATCAATCTTTGAAAAATACATGGACCCAGATATTTGATCAAATACTTCATCGATTCTCGGCAGTGGATACTTGTTCTTGATAGTGAGATGATTCAACTGTCGATAGTCGATGCATAACCTCATGGATCTATCTTTCTTCTTTACAAATAATACAGGCGCTCCCCATGGGGAAGTACTTGGTCTTATGAATCCTTTCTTAATGAGTTCCATCAATTGCTCCTTTAACTCATTGAGTTCAGCAGGTGACATTCTATACGGTGCCTTAGAAACTGGACCAGCACCAGGGACTAAGTCGATGGTGAAGGCCACTTCTCTTTGTGGGGGTAATCTAGGCAAATCTTCCAGAAATACGTTCGGAAATTCTTGTACCACCGGGATGTCTTCTATCTTAGTTTCCTTAGCCTCTTTAATCGTGACAAATGCAAGGAAAGATACACATCCTTTCCTGATGAGCTTGCTAGCTCAGAGAGCCGAAATAATAGGTGACTTGCTCCGACTCTTAGGGCTAGAATAGACTAGTTCTGGAAAGTCCTTGAAAGTAACCTTGCTATTGCGACAATCGACCGTTGCCTGATATTTAGATAACCAATCTGCTCCTAGTATGACATCATACTCCTTTAGATCTAAACATATAAGATCAATAGAAAGATTCTTACCATGAATCAATACTTCACAGTTCTGGTAATGGTGTGTAATATCAGTCTCGTTTCCTAGAGGAGTAGACAAGACTAATTTTATCCATTCCGGTTCTAGGGGTAACGGATCCGCGAACTTCTTGGAAATAATTGAATGTGAAGCACCAGTATCAAATAAGATATGTGCAGACTTGGAACAAACTTTCAGTATACCTTCTACTAGTCTGCCTTCTTCTTCTTGTTCGGTCTCCTTAATTGCGTGAAGACGAGCATTCTTTGTTACTGGGCGCTTTCCGTCCCCGGCTTGATCATTAGGTAATGGGCAATCGGGAATTCGATGATCGTGACTCCCACAGCGGAGACATGCTCCTAGTTTCCTCCAGCATTCTTCTGCCCTATGGCCCGCCTTGTCACAATGCTTGCACACTATATTTGATGGGGTAGTGGTGATGGAGAAGGGCTTGGTCTTCTTAAACTTCTGATCTTGTGAGGAAGTGCCTCCATTGCTAGGCCTCTTCTTGAAGTTGGGTTTAAAGGAACCCGAACTTGTAACTTGTTCTTTCTTGTCCTTCCCACGGATTCTATCAGATAGTTCTGTGGCGTCTTCTAATAGCTGGGCTCGACGTATTATCTCCGAATAGACTTGAATATCCATCGGCGCCAGTTGGGTAATATATTGGGGCCTGAGCCCATTAAGGAACCTCCTAGCTTTCATCTTCTCGGTGCTAACTAAGTGCTTAGCATACCGAGATAATCTAGAAAATTGGGCCTCGTACTCCGCCACCGATAATGACCGTTGCTTGAGTGCGGCAAATTCGGTAGCTTTCTTTTCTTGGACTCGGTCCGAAAAATATTTATTGTTGAAATGCTCAACAAATTCTTTCCAAGTAACTTGGTCTTGATTTATAGTAGCTTCGACTGACTCCCACCAACATCGGGCATCCCTTTCTAGTTGGAAAGTAGCTAATAAGACTTTATCTTGATCCGTGCACTACATAACACGGAATATACGCTCCGTCTCCCTGATCCAGTGCTCTGCGTCATCCGAATCAGTAGAACCCATGAATTTGGGAGGGTTCATGTTCTTGAAGACTTGGTGGAGACTTCCGGCTCGTTGTGCTCCTCCTTGTGCTACCTGTTGCAGCACCTAAGTCATGCCTTGAAGTGTACGCTGCATGTTGCGCCACTGAGCACGTTCGGTAGCCATCGCCCTACAATTACAATAACTAGATTAATACATGGTTTCATTTAGAAGCTAGCATTTTTATGTTAACTTTAACCCTTGGTTCTACCCAATCTCACCGGTTAAAGGTTAAACCTATCCTTGGACTTGGGTTTTCCTAGGAATTGAATACCCTTGGCTCTGATACCACAAAAATTGTCACGCCCCGAGAGCGGAAGATATCCGGAGATGCATGACGAGTTTATATCAATCATGTCAATCAGAGTATTAGTGTATTCGACACCAAAATCAGAGATGCGCAAAAGTAAAGATAACCCAATCCTTTATTCCTTCATAAGAATATGTCTATTACAAACCTTTGAAGTACTAACTAAAATAAAGGAAAAATATAAGGTTGACTCAAGAAAATATGAAAAAGACTAGACAACACGGAAGAAGCTCTATCTCTTTCACTCTTGATTTTCCCCATCCGTTTGAGTTCCCTCATCGTCGGACTTACCTGAAAAGTAGGGAAACACTAAGTGAGCGAACGCTCAGTAGGAAATTATATCTCAAGAACTAGCAAGGGGTTTAAGTAATTACATCTTTCATGAATGCACTATAGCTATGCATGCTCGCATAAAACGACAAGATAGAGAGAGTGTATAACAATAAGATAGCAAGAAGAATTAGTCATGAACTTTCAAGAACTTATATCAAAAGCTATCAAGGTACTCAAGCAAGTAGACGCATCATGTCATGTTGGAATTTGGCTATTATGTTTCAAGCAAGCAAGTATGAAATTACCTTTTTCTCGGGCCACGCAAGTCATGTAATATCAAGTCAAGTACAAGATTTGTGGAATGTTCAATCAAGCTAGTCATGCACTTCGGTATAATGCCAATACCGTGATCAATCAACTCCCATGGGCACAAGTACTTTCGGGTGCTCCTCCCAGGACCAGATCGGGCCCTATATGCGCAAGTATTAATCATGTATTTTAACATCCACTTTTGTGTATAGCCAATATGGAATTTCAAGAATAAAGCTTGTAGACTTGTAGGATAAACTTGGATAGAGTAGAGTCCAAAAATATGACACTTGACATAGAATGGGGATAATAACGATACAATCACGATTATCGATAAAACTAGGTGGAATTGGTTCCCTAACTTGGGTACCATGACAAACAAGTATGGACATTCTTTATATAGAATTGAGGTCCACATGAACAGCACATCAATGGCAAGACGTCCTCATTCTTAATATAGAATTGAGGTCCCCAAGAACATCATGTTGAATATAGAATTGGGGTTTACAAGAACAGCATCAAATGGCATGATAACCTCATCCCATTAAGAGAATTCTCATGATACACACTTTGCATAACATGAGGGCCGGTATACCATGTTTCTTTAGAGTGACATGGCAATCAAATAATGTAATGGGTTTTTATGGTACAACCTGCTTAGTCGGCCTTGAGGGAATCCAAGGCTCGAGGAGTATTATGGAGGTCTCTATGACTAACTCGCTAGTCCAAAGGAACGGAATGTCCAATGGAGAGCTTGTATGTCACCGAGCATTAGTGGGTAAACGATAAAACATCGTGAAACATGGGACTATATTCACGGACTGGAATATAGTGCCGATGTATATATATATATATCAAACTCTCGGTTAGCAGAAACAAGGAAAAACAGTAATACAGAAAATAGCGACTTTAGCCAAGTCATTAATTATCCAATTAACGTCTTACAGAGGGGCGTTTATTTACAATTTTGACGACTTATACATTAGTCGTCCCTTCAATATTTCTATTCTGCAGAAAATCAATATTCTGGAATTTTAACAAACACGCGCCCTGGACAAGGGCGTTACTTTTCAATTAGCGCCCTGGTCTGGGGCGTCAGTTCAATAAGAGACGACCTTGTGCAGGTCGTTAATTCAACAATTTTCCAAATTTTAGATAATAAAATTTCAGGAAAAAGGGTACATGATCATGACAGGAAAAATAGCATGATTTCACAGGTATACTCATGCAATATATTAGATTCATGGTTACATAGATATTAAATTTTAAACATTGGTATTTATTAATTACATGTAATTGACGACTTCTGGGCAGGGCGTCAAAACAATAATTAGCGCCCTAGTGTGGGTCGCTTCTTTAAATTAGCGCCCTTGTCAAGGGCGTTTCTTTTTGAAATTACATAGAAAACATCTGAAACCACAATAAAACTATATGCATGCACGACTGATGATATTATTACGATCTTAAGCTAGTTTGGGCTACGATCTTGAGAAAACCTACCTTTTGAAGATTAACTGGCGAACGGATGAAAGTTTGGAGAAGAAAACGATGCTCTGTTCTCGAACAGAGATAACTTGCAGGAGATAAAGGAGAGGCAGAAGATGAAGATGGACGAAGAATACCCGATCTTCAGTCAAAAGGGGTGATCGTCTTGACAACACAGACAACCTGTATAGGAAGATGAGGAAGAAAAAGAACATCAACGTTCTTTCAACACACACAACCAAAAATAAAGAGGAAGAACGTTACCTGTTCTTCACGTCGATGACAGCAGCAGTAGATCGCCAAATAGCGATCAAGGGTTGATTTAGGAGGATATTTATAGGGTTTTTAGAATCGTAATGGAGTTAGTGTTGTATTGGAAGTAATACTTCCATGATAGAGTCATTACCCTACTCAATCTTCCTCGTAGTTATCCAGAAACTTGCTCTGGATAGTCTCCTGGGTCGAATGAAACTCAAACTGAATTAACGTCCTAAGTGAGGGCGTTAATTTAAATTGACACCTTGTCAAGTGTCGTTTCTTGTATAAAACGCGCCCAGGTGGAGGGCGTTTCCTTTCCTTTCCTTAATTTTATTTCCCGTCGTTTGAAATTTGACGCCCTATTGTGTAGGCGTCCTTTTTTAAATTAACGCCTTATACAGAGGCGTTTCCTTTTGAATTAGCGCCTTGATAAAAGGCGTTATTTTCCTCTTGACTTATTCTTATGCATTTAGGCTTTCATCATCTATTTACTTATCTTTTATTTTAATTTGATCCATTTTCAAAATCTTTATTTTATCAGGGTTGCTACAAATATTCTCTTCAAATTTTCATTAGTTCCACCAAAATACTACAAGAGACTATAAATATTAAAACCCTAGATCTAGACCAAGGGGCATCCACTAACACCACATGACATCCACTAACACTGGCCAAGGGTAGGTACGGGACAAGCATGGGGAACAAGGAGGGGACACCCCCCATTAAGGGTAGGTGGGGGAAAAGCATGGGCGTCAAGGAGGGAGCATCCTCTACCTTTGTCGCCTTGGTTCAATGGTCCAAGTCTTCTAGAAGCTCATCTTGGGCCATGAACCAGCCTTTTGGGCCCACATGTGTAGAAGCCCACAAGGGAGAGAGAGGCCCAATTGGGCTCCTAAAAGTTTGGAGGCCCAATTTGAAAATTGGGCTCCTTACATGAAGTGTAACCTATTTTACAACCTTGACCCGTTACACTCATAAATACTCAAATAAATACACAACAATACACTCGTAATAAACATAAAGAAACTCAATACCCAGGTGGGGACTCCATGCTATCACCCAGCCACAAGGAGGTCGGTGTCGCTTGAGTCATGCTACATGTCTGCTAACGACGGCTAGCTCTGGTGTCCTCACCAATTCTCCCCGGGTGGGAGAAGCTCGACCCTGTCTAGTAGTGGTCCTGATCGCTCTGGTATCGATCCAACAGATCTGGATCTATCCTCTGTAACTCTGCCCGGGTGATCCAAGTGTCATCGGACGGGGGGCGTCCCCTCCATCGCACCAGATAGCGTTGGTACACTCCACCCTGGGTAGTAGTCACCTGCTTGTCTAGTATACGCTCTATCTGGTCACGCTACTGAGGTGACAAAGCTGGAGGTGGACGCTCGGGGGTGGGGTCGCTCATAATGGGTGGAGACGGCTCAAAGGGCTCACTAGGTATCACCGTTGGGTCCCTATAAGCGACTAGATCCGAGATGTTTAAAGTGGAGCTGATGCCATACTCCTCTGGCAGATCTACAACATATGCATTAGGACCAACTCGTTTCACTACTCGAAAAGGACCGGCACCGCGATCTTGTAGCTTCTTCACGGTTCCCGAGGGAAATCGCTCAAGCCTAACCTTGATCATGACATACTCGCCCTCCTGAAATTCATGGTGGTGCATGTGGGCATCACCCAACTCCTTGTATCGTGTGTTGCTGGACTCAATGTGATGACGTATATACTCATGCAACTGCCTAATATGAGTGGCAAAGGACTCAGCTGACTCAGACACACGGGACTGGATGGGAGATGGGACCAAGTCTATAGGCTTCCTAGGTCTACGGCCAGTGACAATCTCAAAGGGGCTCATGCCTGTAAATCTATTGACCGAATCGTTGTAGGCAAATTCTGCTAAGGGTAAGACCAAATCCCAATCCTTAACTCGATCACGGACAAGACACCTCAGAAGGTCCCCCAAACTCCTATTGACAACCTCAGCCTGACCATCGGTCTAGGGGTGGTATGCAGTGGAGAATTTCAGCTGGATGCCCATCATGTGCGATAGGGTCTTCCAAAAGTAACTGGTGAATCGAACATCCCTATATGATACTATGGTACGGGGAAGGCCAAATCTGGAGACACAATGGGAGAAGAACAGACGGGCAACTCTAGTGGCATCCGAGGTCTTGAAGCATGGAATGAATAATGCCATATTGGAGAACCGGTCGACAACCACAAAGATCGAGTCATACTTTCGGAGGGTGCGGGGCAATCCTAACACAAAGTCCATGCTAATGTCCTGCCATGGACTATCCGGGATGGGAAGGGGAGTATAGAGGCCGGTATTTTTCTTCCTCTGTTTGGCCATAGCACAAATGCGGCACTGGGCCACAATACGAGCAACATCCCTCTTTAGGCTAGGCCAGTAGAATCGATGGTCAACCCCCTCTATGGTCTTGTTCTGGCCAAAGTGACCAGCAAGACCTCCCGCGTGCATCTCCTACGTAAGAAAGTCACGAAAAGAAGTCCGTGGGATGCACAACTTGTCACCCTAGAATAGGTGACCTTCCTGCAGTACAAACTCGCTATAATCACGCGAGGGACCGGCTTGAAGGACGGCATAGATCGGACCAAAGTCCAGACAGTCAACATAGGCATCCTTCAGCCTCTCTAGCCCTACCACCTCAACACTCATGATGGTCAACATCATCATCCGATGACTCAGTGCATCGGCCACCTTGTTCTCCGCCCCTGCCTTGTGCTTGAGCACAAAGGTGTACTCCTGGAGATACTCCATCCAACGACTATGGCGAGCATTCAGCTTCTTTTGGGTATGGAGGAATCGTAAGGCCTCATGGTCAGAGAAGAGGACAAACTCCTTGTGCAAAAAATAGTGTCTCCAATACCTCAATGCCTGGATAACTGCGTAGAATTCTTTGTCGTATGTGGAATATCACAGTTTGGCATCATTAAGCTTCTCACTAAAGAATGCAATGGGGTGGGACTCCTGACTCAAAACGCCACCAATACCCACACCAGAAGCATCACACATGACCTCAAACACCTTACAAAAATTAGGTAAAGCAAGGACAGGTGCCTGGGTCATGCGCTCCTTAATGTCCTGAAAGGCCGTGGCTGTAGCCTTAGTCCATACGAATGCCCCCTTCTTTATGCAATCAGTGGTCGGGACAGTGATAGAACTGAAGCCACAAATGAAGCGACGATAGAACGTCGCTAAGCCATGGAAGCTCCAGACATCGTGGAGGGTGTGGGGATTGGGCCACTCCCTGATGGCCCTAATCTTCTCCGGATCAGCGGAGACTCCATCTCTCGACACAATGAACCCGAGAAAAGTGATCTGATCGGACATGAAAGCACATTTCTTCAGGTTGGTGAATAAACTCTCTCGCCTCAACACAATGCAGACCTGTCTAAGATGGTATAAGTGGTCTTCCCTAGTGCGGCTGTAGATAAGGATGTCATCAAAGTAGATGACCAAGAAGACCCCTATCATAGGGCGTAAGACTTGGGTCATCAACCGCATGAAGGTGCTAGGGGTGTTGGAAAGCCCAAATGGCATAACCAATCACTCATAAAGATCATCCTTGGTCTTGAATGTCATCTTCCACTCATCCCCAGTCCTGATCCGCACCTGGTGATAGCCACTACGAAGATCTATCTTTGAAAAGATAGTGGCACCCGTCATCATGTCAAGCAAATCATCCAATCGGAGAATGTGAAAATGATACTTCACCGTGATCTTGTTGACTGCACGGCTATTAACACACATCCTCCATGTGCCATCCTTCTTCGGGGCCAATAGTGTGGGGACAGCGCATGGACTCTTGCTATCCCTAAGGGATCCCCGACTCATCAACTCGTCGACCTATCGCTGAAACTTGGCATGGTCCGTGGGACTCATCCTATAATGGGGAAGGTTGGGCAAAGATGAACCCGGGACAAGGTCGATCTCATGCTGGATGTCCCTTATAGGTGGAAGGCCTCCAGGGATTCTTCAAGGAAGACATCGAAAAACTCTCGCAATATTGCGGCTATCTCTAGGGGATGCTCATCATCGGACCTAGGGGCGACATCCTCTACACCCCGGATAACAACAGCTAGAATGGGGTTACCCTCGGTCACCTCCTGCTCCATCTCTCTCGGACTGATCATCATCAACCTCCTGGGTGGAGGATCCACTATGCTAGGAGCAGTCGAAGAGGTGGTAGCCCGTGCCGAAGATAAAGTGGGTGGACTGACTTTTCCCTAACTAGGAGAGGTCGCAGTACTGGGGCCAGCTAGTCCTCGGATAGATGGGTCCTTCGGCTAGACGTGGTGAAGGGTAATTCTGTGGCCATCATGGTCGAAGGTGCATGTGTTCGACCTGTCATGGAAGGTGGCATCTCGGTCAAAGAGCCAAGGCCTACCAAGGATGATACTACCCACCTCCATAGGTAGTACGTTGCACCAGATCGCATCACGGTATGCCTGGAATTGCAGCGGCACCAGACACCACAGTCTAACCGGGATGGAAGTAGAATCCACCCAAGAAACTCGGTAGGGTGCAGGGTGATCCACGGGAGTCAAACCAAGATGTTTGACGGTGCCTATGGAGATAGCGTTGATATAGCTCCCGCTATCTATAATGACCTTGCAGGCTTTCCCTTCCAGCCTACAAAATGTGTGAAAAATGGTGGTACGACGCCAGTCGTCACTCGCCTGAGGCTGGGCCAGGATGCACCTGACTACACCCAACTGCACGTCTTCCTGATATGAGGTACTAGGGACGTCAACCTACTCGCCCTCCAACAGCTCATCAAAGAATTCCTCAGCCAATTCCTGATCTGGCTCATAACTGACTGGCACCAACTCGGGGGTGGGGTCACGGGCCAGCGTGTCGGCAATAACAAGTGTTTCCCGAGTGGGGCACTTGCTGGCAAAGTGGCCAACTCCACCACAACTATAGCAACGGTCTCGTGTCCCGATGCCCTAAGATGTGCCACCAATCAATGGCCCCTTACCCATGTCCTCTTGACAGACTGGGGGTGTGGGAATAAGAGGCCGAGCTGGTACGGCGGGCTGATAAGGCCGAGGGGCGGGAACGGGTGCCTGCGGGCGAGGGGGAGGATCCCTCGGAGGGAAAGTGCGGAGCCTAGGAGCAGTGCGGTCCTGCCGAAGGGGTTCCGGGGGACGGGCCACCGGAAACCGGCTATAGGATGTAGGCGTGGTACGAGGGTCGGTCGCACGCTGATAAGTGAACCCCGGGCACTGGACAGGAGTGAACTCCACCTCGAACTGCTCCAACTCTAGAGCAACCTGGTATGCGTCTTCCAAGGTGGTAACATTGCGGTGAATTAATTCATATTGGTAGTGGGGCCGCAAACCACGACGGAAGCGCGATATAGGCATGGTGCTCTCCTCTGTAATGCCACATCGCAAAAAGTACTCGTCAAACTCCACGATGTAGTCTGACACGGATCGGTCCCCTTGGGTGAGACTCTGCCACCTATCAATAAGTCGCTGACGGTACGTGGCAGGAAGGTACTTACGCCAAAGCTTGTCCTTCATCTCATCCCAAGAACCTACCTGAGGCTCATGACACTAAAAGAGCAAGCTCTCTACATTGCTCTAGTAAGTCTGTGCTTGCTCCAACAACTTCATCTTGGCATACCTGACCCTCCGGTGGTCCGTCATCTCGAACCACTCAAAGTACCGGTCCATGCTGGACTCCCAATCAAGATAGATCTTGGGTTCCAACGACTTGGACCCATCAAACGTGGGAGGGTCCACACGGACGGTCTTGAGGATCCGTTCATCCTCATCATCCCTATGTGGTCGGTGACCACGCCGGCGCCGGCCATTTCCCTCGTAATCGTTGTCAGACTCGTAGTCCTCAAAATGGAGGGCACATGGCAGTTGCTCCTCAGCCCGAGGGGGTGCGGGCTGGGCAGCAGGCGCCTGAGGGGCAGGAAGAATGCCGGGTAGGTCCCGGCGAGGTGTTCTCTCCACACTCTCTAGCCTTCCAACCAGACCTTGGACAGATCGGTTAGAAGCCTCGGCGCGGTCCTCCATGGCTTTGAATCGGCTCTCCATACGCTCGGTATGCTCCCTAAGAGTTTGCTCGGAACTATCCATGCGCTCCATGAGTAGAGCTATCATGTCGTCCAGGGAAAGGCCTCCCGGGTTGGCACCTCAGGATTCACCCATAGTGTCAGGGCGATGGTACTGGGCACCTCCACGGGTGGGCATGCAATGATGCTTAAAGAGAACTAAGGGTGACTCACTAGACCTATATGGATGGACCGATGCAAGTTGAGGAACCTATACTTAAACCGATATCCGGTACTTGGTGGAGTCCGGGGATCCGAAGATCCTCTCACGTGAGTGAATCGCCTCCTCGATAGGCATAACCTAACGGTCCGGCAACACCTTTTTATATACCGAATATTGGGATGCAACGCTAGACCTTAGACCAGACTATCCTAGACTCAAACCGGCTCTGATACCAATTTGATGCGGGACAACAATGAGACTCGATGTTGTTGGTGCGATCCTTGGACGTCTACTAGATGACGTGACTTGTTGGACGACGCGACCAGCAACAACACGAACAACTCGGCACCTAACGTGGCTCCTGAAGAGGCGAATGTGCCCAAACAAGAAGCACTCACTCACGGTCGTCCCTGGTGGTGCGGACACCAGAGCAAGTGAGAAGCACGAACCGGCGAGCCGTTGGTACCGTATGCGGAGCACCACTCAAGCTACATCGGCTTCCATCTGGCTCGGAGATAGTCTGGAGACTCCCCCTTGAGTCTTAGTATTTATCATATTTACTGGGATTTTATTTGTGTGTAATGTGTATTTATTTGACTTTATTCGGATTGTAGTTCGGATTGTAAAAGGGGTTTATTTGTAATTTGGGACCACCTGGGTCCCGCGGGCCCCCCATCCCTTCTCCCATTGATCCACCTCAGTCTTAGGGCCCATGTGGGGTCAATCAACCCTCCAAGGTGGGCTTCTAGAAGAGTTGGACCAAGGGGGGGACAAAGGGTAGAAAAATTCAAAAATTTGAACCAAGAAGTCTAGGGGGCACCCATATCTAGTATAGTTTATTAGGATTTGTAGTTTATTTTATTTAGTTCCAAATCACATGGGAGAATAAAATGTGGACTCCCTCTTTTACCCCCCACCAATCCTAGATCTAGGGATAGAACTAGTCTTTTTGTATTTTCTATAAGAACCTTGTATTTTCATTTTGAGTGGAATTAATGCAAAGAAAATCAGAATTTCCTCCAAAGGAGCAAGGGCTGCCCCCTATCTCTCTCCTCTCTCCCCCTTCTGTAGCTGGGAAGACTGTGAATCAGAGGTGTGAAGCCTCATCTATCTGGTGTGAAGATCATCACCGCCGCCATCGTGCCGCCATCACACCACCACCATCGTCGCCGGAGTTCTGTCCATCGAGGATAGTCCCCTCTTCCCAGAATTTCTGCTCTCCTCCTTGAGATCTTTTGGAGCCCAAACTTTCAGGGTGAGTTCTAGAGGGTCAACCCACATCCTAGAAAAATTAGTGGAAGTTCTAGCTTTTATTTTCCATTTTTCCATTTTCGTGATTCCCCTCCTTCCAGATCTGCCTGTAGTCTGTCTAGTTTTCCAGAAACCAAATAGATCATTCATGAAACCACCTTCACCTGGTCTGAAAGACTTGATATTTTTATTGGAGGTTCTGTCCACCACCCCTATCATTCACGAATTTTCGTGGAATTTCTAGAGTCCTTTACCTATTTTTAAAAATCACTGTCAGATCCAAAAATCAGTTCTCTCTCTGCTGTCCAGATCCGACCACACGGTGCTATAAAATAATTTTCTCCATCCAAACCTCCACCATATCTTTCACATAAATTATCCCCGTCTTCCTATCTCTCCCCTCTACATCTTTCATGAAGCGATCAACATCTAATTCGGAGGTCTACATCACGATCAATGCTGGTTCTCAGCCAGATCTCAGTCCATCTGACCAGATCTGAGATTGAGCACAGCCCTATTGTAAAATCGGCCATCAAAATTACGGCCTTGAAAAAATTCCAGAGACTAGGGTCGAAGGATTTCGAGTCAGCGTTCCAACAGCACTGGTTTCGCACCGATCTGACGTCGGTGCTGATCGCAGCAACAGATCTCCACGGGTCACGCGCTGTAAAATAGAAGCTGCAGATCCGTAGACAGCAACCCCGACGAGTGAAGATCGGAGCCACCCGGCCTCCGACCGGTGTTCCAGCCCGGCCACTGTCCAATTAAGGGCGCCACCAGGTGCCACCATTACAGCGGGACCCACCCCGTCAGATCCGGAGGACTAAGCAGCATGTAGGCCCCACGAATGCGCAGATCACGCCGTCCGGACTGCACCAAAGGGTGGATTTCGGCACCGTCGGAGCGACATCAAGATGTTGCCCGTCAACTCAATTCTTGACACTCCCGAGCCCCACATGTGACCTGTTACCTCCCTGTGTGGAGTGGATCGAAACTTTGTACCGCTGTAATATTTGTTAACCGGGAGTATAGATTTGGCCGGGGTTGTCTTCCCCACGCCGGGAGCGTGGAGGTACGGTCTTAACTTCTCGACATTACGCTTGCTTAGCTAGTATATGGTCATATGCCACTGTGAGTGCGATAGGAATCTAACATGTGAGTTCATGTCACCGCTGTGAGCGAGAGAGTGACCCATCCCGTGACTCGATCCGAGCACGGAAGTGAGTCGACCACCCTTGACTCTGCCGGTTTCTCAACTACGCAGATCCACGCTTTCCCTCGCTTGGGATGACGAGTGAGCTTGCATTTCTGTTAGTGACATATAGCCCATAGGAACTCTTAGTGTTGGGCCAAAGTGTCTCCATTGTTCGTATGTTGCTGACCGCGTCTGCACTTAGAGTCCGAGGTCCGCATTACTTAGAGTCGGTCCCTCTGTCCGTCCCGCATCAGTTTGGTATCAGAGAGAGTCGAGTCTAGGGTAGTCGTTTCATAAGTCTTGTACAGTCTAAGTCGAGTCTAGGATCATCATTGTTTTAAAACAAAAAAAGCTATTTTGGAGTTGCATTTCATCCCGATAACCCGATATATTAAAAGGTGTCGCCCGAACGTTAGGTTACGCCTATCGGGAAGGCCGCACACTCATGTAGAGGAGATATTCGGGTCGACCCTCCGCCACGTACCGGATATTGGCTAGGTGTAGGTGCATCATCTTTGCATTAGTCCGTGTTTGCATTAGTCTGTGTCACCTAGTCCATGTGTCTTTGCATGCCCACTCGTCGAGGCACCCAATACTCGCCACCATCACCTATGGCGGATTCCCGAGCCCGTAGTTCCGATGAGCCCTCAACGGTCGAGATGTTCATAGCCCTCATGAATCGTCTCGATACGAGTATGGATGGCCTTAGTATGCGTCTAGATGGCGTAGGAACGCGTCTAGAAGGGAGGATGAAAGCCCTAGAGGATCGGGCCGAAGCATCAGACCAGTCCATTCAGGGTCTTGTGGGGAGAATAGCTATCCTCGAGAGGGCCCCAGTGGCGACGCAACCCGCGCCAACAAATGGCCAACAAGAGCCGGTTTAGCAACCTGTTGCTCTAGGGGCTCAAGGGGCAAATGATAGGAGGCAGCAAGTGCACGAGGTGGATGATTACGCCTCTGATTATGAACAAGGGGGTTATGGTCATCGAAACCAACGATAGAATCGTGATGATGATGATGACTACATTCTTAGGAGCGTGCGTGCGGACCCTCCCCTATTTTACGGGTCTCTGGACCTGAAGGTCTACTTAGATTGGGAGGCCGGCATGGATCGATACTTCGAGTGGTTTTAGATGACGGACCACCGAAGAGTTCGGTACGCGAAGATGAAGTTGCATAGGTAGGCCCAAACTTATTGGATAAATGTGGAGAGCCTATTAATGTAGCGACATCAACCCCCGATCGGTACTTGGGATGACATGAAAATCAAGTTGAGACAGAAATACCTTCCTGCCACATACCGCCAGCGTCTCATAAAAAATGGCAAAGTCTCACCCAAGGTAGCCAATCCGTGACTGAGTACACCGCCGAGTTTAATGAGTATTACTTGCGGTGTGGAGTTACGGAAGAGAGCACCATGACCATCTCGCGCTTTCGAAGAGGTCTGCGGCCGAACTACCAATATGAACTTTTCCACCATAATGTGACCACTTTGGAATAGGCGTATCAAGTTGGTCTCGAATTGGAGCAATTCGAGGCCGAGTTTAAGCCTACCCATCGGTTGGGCCCCTTTCCCATTCGTAGTGTCGAGCCCCGTGGCTCTTCAGGCACGTATCCGAGGGCCCCCATGGCTCGACCTCAGGAGCCCACTCGTCCCGTGCCATTCGCTCCTAGGCCTCGCCCTCCACCTCCAAGGGATATCTCTCCTCGTCCCCAACCCACGGCACCCACGGCCCGTCCACCGGCACCCGCACCCGTTGCTCATCCCTTGTTGCCTAGTCCTCCTATCCGTCGGGAAGATAAGGGTAAGGGACCTTTGATCGGGGAGCCTAGTGGATCACGACAGTAGTGTTATCGCTGCAATGGGTTTGGCCATTTCGCCAATCAGTGTCCCACTCGCTAGTCTCTTGTCATTGGGGACACACAGGTCGGGGACACCACCTCGTCAGATCTTGTGTTAGTCAGCTATGAAGCAGATCCGGAGCTAGCTGACGAGTTCTATGAGATTGAAGGTGATGGCCAGGATGCCCAGCATTCGGACGATACCCACTTGGGGGTCGTCAGGTGTATTCTCACCCAACCATAGGCCAGTGATGACTGGCGTCGGACCACCATCTTTCATACATACTGTAGGCTGGGCGAGCAAGTGTGTAAGGTGATTATCGATAGTGGGAGTGGTATCAATGCAATCTCCACGGGCGCTATCTCACGTCTTGGTCGTACTCCTGTGGACCATTCTTGCCACTATCGAGTATCATGGGTGGATTCCACCTCCATTCCGTTCAGGCTGCGGTGTTTGGTCCCACTGTAGTTCCATGCCTACCGTGACGAGATCTGGTGTGATGTCCTCCCCTTGGAGGTGGGCAATATTATTCTTTGTAGGCCATGATTATTTGATCGGGATGTCACACTCCATGGCCAGTCGAACACCTGTACCTTCGACCATGGTGGCCAGCGGATTACCCTCCACCCCTCTCAGCCCAAGAAGCCTTCCGTTAGGGGTCCTACTGGTCCTAGTACTCCAGAGCCTTCCATCCCAGGACCCAGTACCCCATCCCCAGCTCGGGCTATGACCGTTACATCGAGCTCAGGCGAACCCTCTTCTAGGAGGTTGATGATGATTAGCTCTCGAGAAATGGAGCGGGAAGCTAGTAGGGGCAACCCTGTGTTTGCTATTACGGTCCGAGAGGTGGAGCCAAAGTCCGAGGGTGAACTCCCACCCGATGTCATTCCTATTCTGTATATAGGAGTTTGCTGATATTTTTCTCGAGGAGCTTCCCGAGGGACTCCCACCAATGCGGGATATTCAGCATGCTATCGACCTGATTCCGGGCTCCTCATTGCCCAATCTTCCTCACTATCGCATGAGTCCCATGGAACATGCCGAGCTAAAGCGGCAGGTCGATGAGCTGATGTAGAGAGGGTCTGTTCAGGAGAGCATGAGTCCGTGTGCTGTTCCCGCATTACTCGCCCCAAAGAAGGATGACACATGGAGAATATGCATTGATAGTCGTGCCATCAACAAAATCACTGTGAAGTACAGGTTCCCTATTCCCTGCCTAGATGATATGCTAGACATGATGACCGGTGCCACTATCTTCTCGAAGATCGATCTTAAGAGTGGCTACCACCAGGTGAGGATTAGGCCATGTGATGAGTGGAAGACCACATTTAAGACCAAAGATGGTCTATATGAGTGGTTGGTTATGCCCCTTGGGTTGACCAATGCCCCTAGCACCTTCATGCGACTCATGACTCAGGTCCTTCGACCATTCATTGGAGTCTTTATGGTTGTGTATTTTGATGATATCCTTATATATAGTCGCACTAGAGAGGACCACTTGGACCATCTACGGCAGGTCTGTCTGCTTTTGAGGCGAGAGCAGTTGTTTGCGAACCCACAGAAGTGTGCCTTCATGACACCTTAGCTTACCTTCTTGGGTTTTATTATGTCTAGTACTAGGGTCCCCGTTGATCCGGAGAAGGTCCGAGCCCTTGTTGAGTGGCCGAAACCCCGTACGGTCCATGATGTCCGCAGCTTCCATGGCCTCGCGACATTCTATCATCGTTTCATCTGTGGATTTAGCTCCGTCACAGCCCCGATCACGGACTGTATTCGGAAGGGCACATTTGTGTGGATGAAGGCCGCTGCTGCTGCCTTCAAGGACATCAAGGAGCGCATGACCCAGACACCGATCCTTCGATTGCCAGATTTCTCGAAGGTGTTTGAGGTCTCTTGTGATGCGTCGGGTGTAGGGATTGGAGGAGTGTTGAGGCACGGTAGCATACTTTAGTGAGAAGCTGAATGATGCGAAACTGCGATACTCCACTTATGATAAATAATTCTACATAGTTGTCCGGGCTCTTAGGCATTGGAGGCACTATCTTTTACATCAGGAGTTTATCTTGTACTCCGATCATGGGGCTTTGAGGTTCCTCCATTCCCAAAAGAAGCTTAATGCACATCACAGCAGATGGGTTGAGTATCTTCAGCAGTACACATTTATGCTTAAACATAAGGCTGGAGTGGAGAACAAGGTGGCCGATGCCTTGAGTCGGCGTGCATGTCTGCTGACTACCATGAGTGCCGAGATCATAGGGTTAGAGAAGATGAGAGAGGCCTATGTTGACTGTCCTGACTTCAGTCAGATTTATACCACTCTCCAGGCTGGACCCTCGAGAGACCATGATGATTATGTGCTTCAGGAGGGTTACCTCTTTCGATGAGGTAGGCTTTGTATTCCCTGAACTTCGGTTCGAGACTTCTTAGTCTGGCAACTACATGTGAGAGGTCTAGCCGGCCACTTTGGTCGGAACAAGACTATCGAGGCTATTGCGCACATATTTTATTGGCCGAGCTTGAAGCGTGATGTTGCTCATATTATGGCCCAGTGACGTACACATGTTACGGCCAAAATGAAGAAGCAAAGCTCGGGTCTTTATATGCCTCTTCCCGTGCCTGATGCTCCGTGGCATGATGTTAGCATGGATTTTATTTTGGGATTGCCATGTACCTCTAGGAAGCATGATTCGGTCTATGTGGTGGTTGACCGATTCTCGAAGATGGTCCTTTTCATTCCATGCTCGAAGACTTTGGATGCTTCGAGGGTAGCCCGCCTATTCCTTACTCATGTGGTGTGCAAGTTCGGGTTGCCTTGTACCATAGTGTCTGACCGTGATGTTAGATTCACCAGTTATTTTTGGAAGACACTGTGGCATCTGTTGGGTACTCACCTCAAGTTTTCCACTGCATATCATCCCCAGATAGATGGTCAGACCGAGGTGGTCAATAGGAGTCTGGGTGACCTTTTGCGGTGTCTTGTTAGGGATAGTGTCAGTGATTGGGATCTCATATTACCACTGTCAGAATTTGCATATAATGATTCGGTTAACAGGTCTACCGATATGAGTCTATTCGAGATTGTCACAGGTCGTAGGCCTAGGAAGCCAGTGGATTTTGTCCCCATGCCCATTCATGCACGAGTGTCTGAGTCTGCCAAGTCTTTTGCTTGGCATGTTAGGAGTTTGCATGATGACATCCGTCGTCACATTGAGGCCAGTAATGCACGGTATAAGGAGTTAGCCGGTGCCCATCGACACCACCGTGAGTTCCAAGAGGGTGAATATGTCATGATCAGGGTAAGACCAGAATGGTTTCCCTCTAGAACCGTAAAGAAATTGCAAGCTCGCAGAGCCGGTCCATTTAGAGTATTGAAACGCGTTGGATCCAATGCGTATGTTGTGGACTTGCCCGAGGAATATGGTATAAGCTCAACTTTTAATGTGTCGGATCTAGTTGCATATATGGACCCTGCGGTGATCCCTAGTGAGCCTTTCGAGCCATCTCCCCCAATTGAGAGTGATCCCACACCTGAGTGTCCCCCACCAGCCACATTTCCACGACAGCGAGAGCATATAGATCATATACTGGATGAGCAGGTGACAGTTACCAGGAGTTGATCCTACCCGCGCTACCTAGTGCGTTGGAGAGGGCGACCCGCCACCGAGGATACTTGGATCACCCGTGGAGAGTTGCAGCGGATAGATCCGGACCTTCTGGAGCGCTACAAGAGCGATGCTGACCCTTACTCGACAGGGTCGAGTTTCCCCCACCCGGGGAGAATTGGTACGGACACCAGAGCAAGCAAGAAGCACGAACCGACGAGCCGTCAATACCGTACGCGGAGCACCACTAGAGCTACATCGGCTTTCATCTAGCTCGGAGACAGTCTGGAGACTCCCCCTTGAGTCTTAGTATTTATCATATTTACTGAGATTTTATTTGTGTGTAATGTGTGTTTATTTGACTTTATTCGGATTGTAATTCGGATTATAAAAGGGGTTTATTTGTAATTTGGGACCACCTGGGTCCCGCGGGCCCCCATCCCTTCTCCCATTGATCCACCTCAGTCCTAGGGCCCATGTGGGGTCAATCAACCCTCCAAGGTGGGCTTCTAGAAGAGTTGGACCAAGGGGGGGACAAAGGGTAGAAAAATTCAAAAATTGGAACCAAGAAGTCAAGGGGGCGCCCATATCTATTATAGTTTATTAGGATGTTTAGTTTTTTTTATTTAGTTCCAAATCACATGGGAGAATAAAATGTGGACTCCCTCTTTTACCCCCCACCAATCTTAGATCTAGGGATAGAACTAGTCTTTTTGTATTTTCTATAAGAACCTTGTATTTTCATTTTGAGTGGAATTAATGCAAAGAAAATCAGAATTTCCTCCAAAGGGGCAAGGGCCGCCTCCTATCTCTCTCCTCTCACCTCCTTCTGCCGCTTGGAAGGCTGTGAATCATAGGTTTGAAGCCTCATCTATCTGGTGTGAAGATCATCACTGCCGCCGTCACCGCCATGACACCACCGCCATCGTCGCCGGAGTTCTGTCCATCCAAGATAGTCCCCTCTTCCCGGAATTTATGCTCTCCTCCTTGAGATCTTTTGGAGCCCAAACATTCAGGGTGAGTTCTAGAGGTTCAACCCACGTCCCAGAAAAATTAGTGGAAGTTATAGCTTTTATTTTCCATTTTTCCATTTTCGTGCTTCCCCTCCTTCCAGATCTGCCTACAGTCTGTCCAGTTTTCCAAAAACTAAATAGATCATTCATGAACCCACCTTCCCCTGGTCTGAATGACCTGATATTTTTATTGGAGGTTCTGTCTACCATCCCGATCATTCACAAATTTTCGTGGAATTTCTAGAGTCCTTTACCTATTTTCAAAAATCACTGTCAGATCCAAAAATCAATTCTGTCTCTGCTGTCCAGATCCGACCACCCGGTGCTATAAAATACTTTTCTTCATCCAAACCTCCACCAAATATTTCACAAAAATTATCCCCGTCTTCCTATCTCTCCCCTCTACAGCTTTAATGCAGAGCTCAACATCTAATTCGGAGGTCTACATCGCGATCAACGCTGGTTCTCAGTCAGATCTCAGTCTATCTGACCAGATCTAAGACTGAGCACATCCCTATTGTAAAATCTTCCATCAAAATTACGGCCTCAACGAAATTCCAGGGACCACAGCAGATCGAAGGATTTTCAGTCAGCGTTCCAACTGCGTTGGTTTTGCGGCGATCCGATGTCGGTGCTGATCGCAGCAATAGATCTCGCCGGGTCGCGCGCTGTAAAACAGAAGTTACAGATCCGTGGACAGCAACCCCGACGAGTGAAGATCGGAGCCACCCGACCTCCGACCGGTGTTCCAGCCCGACCGCCGTCCAGGGGAGCGAGCTACCAGGTGCCACCATCGTAGCGGGACCCACCCCGTCAGATCCGGAGGACTGAGCAGCACGTGGGCCCCACGAACCCGCAGATCACGCCGTCTAGATAGCACCAAAACATGGATTTCGGCACCGTCGGAGCGACATCAAGATGCTTCCCATCAACCCAATTCCCGATACTCCCGGGCCCCACATGTGACCTGTTACCTCCCTGCGTGGAGTGGGTCGAAACTTTGTACCGCTGTAATATTTGTTAACTGGGAGTACGGATTTGGCCGGAGTTGTCTTCCCCACGCCGGGAGTGTGGAGGTACGGTCTTAACTTCTCGACATTACGCTTGCTTAGCTAGTATATGGTCATATGCCGCTGTGAGTGCCATAGGAATCTAGCCCGTGAGTTCATGTCACCGCTGTGAGCAAGAGAGTGACCCGTCCCGTGACTCGATCCGAGCACGGAAGTGAGTCGACCACCCTTGACTCTTCCGATTTCTCAACCGCGCGGATCCACGCTTTCCCTCGCTTGGAACGACGAGTGAGCTTGCATTTCTGTTAGCGATGTATAGCCCATAGGAACTCTTAGTGTCAGGCCAAAGTGTCTCTATTATTCGTATGTTGCTGGCCGTGTCTGCACTTAGAGTTCGAGGTCCGCATTACTTAGAGTTGGTCCCTCTGTCCGTCCCGCATCACCTGGCGAGGGAAACGAGTCGATCTGCACGGTTGAGAAACCGACAATGAGTCTCGGGGGGTCGGCTCACTCTCATGCTCGGATCAAGTCACGGGACGGGTCTCACACTCACAACTCATAGCGGTGACTAATTTGAACGATCTAGGGGCCTAACATGCTCACGAGCAGCGGCATCAAGAGCCTATACTAGGAAAGCAAGCGTCTAAAGAGGGGCGACGAGTGTACCTCCACGCTCGGGGCGTGGGGAAGACGTCCCGGCCAAGACGGTGACTCCCGGTACAAAAGTTAAAATTAATTACACGAATGAACTACATGCTGGTGCGGACACCCGAGCAGTTGAGCGGCGCGACACGCCGAGCCACCGGTACCGCACACGGAGCACGAGTCGAGCCACCTCAGCGTCCATCTGGCTCGGAGACAGCCTGGAAACTCCGCCTTGAGCCTCCCCATTTATCATATTTAGTTAGCCTTTATGTGTGTGTAATTTGTGTTTATTTCATTGTATTCGGTATGTAATTATGAGTGTACGAGGGGCTTATTTGCAAAATAGGACCCCTGGGCCCCACGGGACCCCCAGGCCCTTCCCATTGATCCACCTCAGCCCATGGGCCCCATGTGGGGTCAGTCAACATGTCAAATGGAGGCATCTAGAAGTTTGAATGGTAAAAGGCACATGGGAGACAAGTGGACTTCAAAGTCCAAGGTGGCTACCAACTTGTCCCCCCCTTGCCACCAAAGTCAATAGGGCGCCCCCTTCCCCTTATTTTTTATTTTAATTTTTGTGGAATGGTCACATGTCATCCCAGCCCTTCATCTCACACCCCTAGATCCAACGGTGGAGGATGGATTAGATGGGTGACCAATATATGCTTGTATTTTCCCATTTTCATGAATTAATGCCATAAGAATTGTGAAATTTGTTGGAGCATGGCCTAGGCCGCCCCCTTCTCCTCTCCCTCTTCCCCTTGAAGCTGTGAAGGCTTCCTTCAGGTGGTGAGACTCCACCCTATCAGTCCCGGTCACCGCCGCCGCCGCCACGAGCCGCCACCGCACCGCCATCGCCATCAACGGAGTTCTGCCCGCGAAGTACCACAGCAGCTTGCTCGAAATTCACAGGTCTTCCCTGAGCTCATTTGGCTACCAAATTTGGAGGCATTGTTCCTGGGATGTTCCTATCCACCCACAAAAATCAGGCCGGCATTCAGATTACGTTTCCTATATTTTAATTTTCATCCACTCTTCCATTTCAGTTCTGCCAGAGTTCTGTCCAGGTTCACCTCCATCCTGTGTTTCATGTCGTAGAGCAACTTTTTGATTTCTGTTAGTTCGGCCAATTTTACTGGGGGTTCCATCCATCCACCCATTCATCCACAAGTTTTCTCAATTTTTGATTCGCCCATCTCATATTTTCTAAAAATCGTTCTCAGACCCATCTACAGTTCTGTCCACCTGTTCCCAGATCCGACCACCAGCCACCCCAAAACTCCTAACAAATCGGAGCCACCTCCAAATCAAATTCTAAAAATAGTCCCAGTTCCGTGGTTTGATTCCCTACACCTCCTAAGAAGAGCTCAAGATCTAAATCGGAGGTTTACTAGGCGGTCAATGGTGGTTCTCAGACAAGTGCCCTGAAGATCTGAGATTTCGGTTACTGTACAATAAGGACTTGTAAACTCAATAAAGTTCTGATCCGACTAGATCCAGTAGATCTCTCTGGGTCTGGATTGAAGCATTTGAAGAGAGCTTTCCAACGATAGCTCATGTGTCCCGATCCGACGTCGGGATTGATCGCAGCGGCCATTTTCGCCGGAGCGAACGCCGGAAGATAGCAACCAAAATCCGTGGGTTATTAGTTCAAGAGTTGGGGGATCGGGGCCGATCGACCCCCGATCGGTGTTCCCGGCCGACCGCCGTCCGTGGAGGCGCGTCACCAGGGGTCCCCATCACAGTGGGTCCCACCCCCGCAGATCCGGAGGACAGCGCCGTCCGTGGGCCCGTAGAAGCCGCCGTTCGGAAAGCACGAAAACGCGGAGTTCGGCACCGCCGGGTGACATCAAGATGCTGCCCGTCAACCCGAGTTACGTGATTCCCGGACCCCACATGTGACCTTTTACCTCCCTGCGTGGAGTGGGTCGACTTAGTGTATTGCTGTAATAATTGTTAACCGGGAGTCCGTGATTCGGCCGGGGTTGTCTTCGCCACGCCGAGTGCGTGGAGGTAATGGTCCGAACCTCTTGGCGTTCATTTGCTTAGCTAGTATATGGTCTGTTGCCGCTGCCGAGAGTGTAGGTACTAGCCCGTGTGTCCATGTCACCGCTGTGAGAGTGAGAGTGAGAGTGACCCGTCCCGCGACTCGATCCGAGTCCGGAAGTTGAGTCGGACTACCCTTGACCTCCGCCGGTTCCTTAACTGCGCACGGTCCGCGCTTTCCCTCGCTTGGGATGACGAGTGAGCTTCCACTTCTATTAGCGACATTTTGCCACTAGGAGCTCGTAGTGTCGGGCTTAGTGTCTCCCTGGTGTGTGTTGCTGGTCGCGTCCACATCTAGAGTCTGAGGTCCACCCCACGTAGAGTCGCCTCCCGTGTCCGTCCCGCATCAGTTTGGTATCAGAGCGAGTTGAGTCTAGGGTAGTCTTTGCATATGTCTTGCATGCATCATGGTCTAAGTCGAGTCTAGGACCATCATTATTTTTAAAACAAAAAAAAAGTGTGTTTTAAATCGCATTTGCACCCTTTATTCGGTATCTTAAAAGGTGTTGTCCGAACGTTAGGCTACGCCTACCGAGAGGTCGCACACTTGCGGGAGTGATCTTCGGATCGATTAACTCCGCCCCGTACCGGATATTGGTTTAGGTCTAAGTGCATCATTTAGTGTGTGTTTGCATTAGTTGGTGTCTTCTAGGTCGTGTGTCAGTTGCATGCCCACCCGTCGAGGTACCCAATACTCGCCACCACCACCTATGGAGGACTCCTAGGCCCGTAGCTCCGATGAGTCCTCGACGGCCGAGATGTTCCGAGCCATTATGGAACGTCTTGACACGCGTATGGATGGCCTTAGTACGGGTATGGATGGCATAGGAACGCGTCTAGAAGGGCGGATGAAAGCCCTCGAGGATCGGGCCGAGTCTTCGGATCAGTCCATCCAGGGCCTAGTTGGGAGGATTGCCGTCCTAGAGAGGGGCCCAGTAGCGGCGCAACCCGCGCCGACGAATGGCCATCAAGAGCCGGTGCAGCAACCAGCTATGCCAAGGGCTCCAGTGGAGAATGTTGGGGTTCAACAGGTGCATGTGGTGGATGATTATGCATCTGACAATGATCAGGGGGTAACGGTCGTCGTCATCAACGACAGAATCGTGATGACGAGGATGACGACCGCATTCTTAGGGGTGTGCGTGCGGACCCTCCCACTTTTAGCGGGTCCTTGGACCCTAGGGTGTATCTAGATTGGGAGGCCGGCATGGCCCGGTACTTCGAGTGGTTTGCGATGACGGACCACCGAAGAGTCCGATACGCGAAGATGAAGCTGCAAGGGCAGGCCCAAACTTATTGGATCAATGTGGAGAGCCTGCTCAATCAGCGACGTCAACCCCAGATCGGTACTTGGGATGATATGAAAACCAAGTTGAGGGAGAAGTACCTTCCCACCTCATATCGCCAATGTCTCATAGACAAGTGGCAAAGCATCTCCCAAGGGAACCGATCCGTAACCGAGTACACCGCCGAGTTCGATGAGTATTACTTACAGTGTGGGGTCACGGAAGAGAGCACCATGACTATATCCCGCTTTCGAAGAGGTTTGCGGCCCAATTATCAATATGAACTCTTTCGCCGCAATGCAACCACTTTGGAGCAGGCATATCAGATCGCTCTC
This sequence comes from Amorphophallus konjac, assembly GCA_022559845.1. Lineage (NCBI taxonomy): Eukaryota > Viridiplantae > Streptophyta > Magnoliopsida > Alismatales > Araceae > Amorphophallus > Amorphophallus konjac. The sequence goes on along the minus strand of CM040125.1, from coordinate 166,649,867 downwards.
GAATTGGAGCAGTTCGAGGCCGAGTTCGAGTCACCCCATCGGTTGGACTCCTTTCCCCTTCGTAGTGTCGAGCCCCGTGGCTCATCTGGCACGTATCCGAGGGCCCCCATGACTCGACCTCAGGAGCCCACTCGCCCCGAGCCCTTTGCTTCTAGGCCTCGTCCTCCACCCCCGAGGGACCTTCCTCGCCCCCAGCATCTCATAGCCCCACCCACAGTCCGTCCACCGGCACCCGCACCTCCTGCACGTCCTTTGTTGCCTACGCCTCCTATCCGTCGGGAGGATAAAGGTAAAGGACCTATGATTGGGGAGCCTAGTGGATCACGGCAGCAGTGTTATCGCTGCAATGGGTTTGGCCATTTCGCCAACCAGTGTCCCACCCGCCCATCTCTTCACATTGGGGACACACAAGCCGAGGATACCACCCCTACGGGCCTCGAGTTAGTCAGCTATGAGGCCGATGAAGAGCTAGCTGACGAGTACTATGAGATGGGAGGTGAGGCCCAGGATGCCCAGCATTCGGACGATACCCACGTGGGGGTCGTCAGATGTATCCTCACCCAGCCACAGGTCAGTGATGACTGGCGACGGACTACTATCCTTCATGTATTCTGTAGGCTGGGAAAGCAAATTTGCAAGGTGGTCATCGATAGCGGGAGTTGTATCAATGCAATCTCCACGAACGCTATCGCTCGTCTTGGTCTCACACCCGTAGACCATCCTTGCCCCTATCAGGTATCATGGGTGGATACCACTTCCATTTCGGTCAGGCTGCGGTGCTTGGTCCCGCTGCAGCTCCACTCCTACCGTGACGAGATCTGGTGTGATGTTCTCCCCATGGAAGTGGGCAGTATCATTCTTGGTAGGCCGTGGTTATTTGACCGGGATGCCACGCTCCATGGCCGGTCGAACACCTGTACCTTCGACCACGCTGGCCAGCGGGTCACCCTCCAACCCGTTCGGCCCAGGAGCCCATCAGTCAGGGGTCCTACTGGCCCTAGTACTCCGAAGCCTTCCGTTCCCGGGCCTAGTACCCCATCCCCAGCTCGGGCTATGACCGTTACCTCTGGCCCAGGAGAGCCCTCGACGAGGAGATTGATGATGATTAGCTCCCGGGAAATGGAGCAGGAGCTTAGTCAGGGCTGTCCGGTGTTTGCCATTACGGTCCGAGAGGTGGAGCGGGACTCGAGGGTGAGCTCCCACCCGAGGTTGTTCCCATTCTGCAGGAGTATGCTGATGTCTTTCCCGATGAGCTTCCCGAGGGACTCCCACCTATGCGGGATATTCAGCATGCCATCGACCTTGTTCCGGGCTCTTCTTTGCCCAACCTTCCTCATTATCGCATGAGTCCCACGGAGCATGCCGAGCTTAAACGGCAGGTCGATGAGTTAGTGCAGAGAGGGTCTGTTCGGGACAGCATGAGTCCATGTGCTGTACCCGCATTACTCGCCCCGAAGAAGGATGGCACGTGGAGAATGTGCATTGATAGTCGTGCCATCAACAAAATCACCGTGAAGTACAGGTTCCCTATTCCCCGCCTTGATGACATGCTAGACATGATGGCAGGTGCCACTATCTTTTTGAAGATCGATCTTAAGAGTGGCTACCATCAGGTGAGGATTAGGCCAGGTGATGAGTGGAAGACTCCTTTAAGACCAAGGACGGTCTATATGAGTGGTTGGTCATGCCTTTTGGGTTGACCAATGCCCCTAGCACTTTCATGCGGCTCATGACTCAGGTCCTTCGACCTTTCATTGGAGTCTTTGTAGTGGTGTATTTTGATGATATCCTTATCTATAGTCGCACCACAGGGGACCACTTAGACCACCTTCGGCAGGTCTGTCTACTTCTTCGGCGAGAGCAGCTGTTTGCGAACCCACAGAAGTGTGCTTCATGACACCTCAGCTTACCTTCTTGGGTTTTATTGTGTCTAGTACTGGGGTCTCCGCCGATCCGGAGAAGGTCCGGGCCATTGTTGAGTGGCCGGAACCCCGTACGGTTCATGATGTCCGCAGCTTTCATGGCCTTGCGACGTTCTACCGTCGCTTCATCCGCGGATTTAGCTCCGTCACCGCCCCGATCACGGATTGCATCCGGAAGGGCACATTTGTATGGACGAAGGCCGCATCTGCCGCCTTCAAGGACATCAAGGAGCGCATGACCCAGACACCTATCCTTCGATTGCCTGATTTCTCGAAGGTGTTTGAGGTCTCTTGTGATGCGTCGGGTGTTGGGATTGGAGGAGTTTTGAGTCAGGAGTCCCACCCGATCGCATATTTCAGCGAGAAGCTGAATGACGCGAAACTGCGATATTCCACGTATGATAAAGAATTCTACGCAGTTGTTCAGGCTCTTAGGCATTGGAGGCACTATCTTTTACATCAGGAGTTTGTCCTATACTCCGACCACGAGGCATTGAGGTACCTCCATTCGCAAAAGAAGCTTAACTCGCGTCATAGTCGTTGGGTCGAGTATCTCCAGCAGTTCACCTTTGTGCTGAAACATAAGGCTGGAGTGGAGAACAAGGTGGCTGATGCCTTGAGCCGGCGAGCATGTTTGCTTACCACCATGAGTGCCGAGGTCATAGGGTTAGAGAAGATGAAGGAGGCCTATGTTGATTGTCCTGACTTTGGTCAGATTTTTACCACCCTCCAGGCCGGACCCTCGAGAGACCTTGATGAGTATGTGCTTCAGGAGGGTTACCTCTTTCGAGGTAGCAGGCTGTGTGTTCCCCGAACTTCGGTTCGAGATTTCTTAGTGTGGGAACTACATGCGGGAGGTCTAGCCGGCCACTTTGGTCGGAACAAGACTATTGAGGCAGTGGAGCATCGATTTTATTGGCCGAGCTTGAAGCGCGATGTTGCTAACATCGTGGCTCAGTGCCGTACATGTGCTACGGCCAAGATGAAGAAGCAAAGCTCGGGCCTTTATACGCCTCTACCCGTGCCTGATGCCCCGTGGCAGGATGTTAGTATGGACTTTGTTTTGGGATTGCCACGTACCTCCAGGAAGCATGATTCGGTCTATGTGGTGGTTGACCGTTTCTCGAAGATGGCCCTCTTTATCCCTTGCTCGAAGACTTCGGATGCTTCTAGGGTAGCCCGCCTATTCCTTACTCATGTGGTGTGCAAGTTCGGGTTGCCTCGCACTATAGTGTCTGACCGTGATGTTAGATTCACTTCCTATTTTTGGAAGACACTATGGCATATGATGGGTACTCACCTCAAGTTTTCTACTGCATATCATCCCCAGACAGATGGTCAGACCGAGGTAGTCAATAGGAGTCTGGGAGATCTTTTGAGGTGTCTAGTTAAGGACCGCATTGGGGATTGGGATCTCATTTTACCCATGGCTGAGTTTGCATACAATGATTCGGTGAATAGGTCTACCGGCATGAGTCCATTTGAGATTGTCACAGGTCGTAGGCCTAGGAAACCCGTTGACCTTGTCCCCATGCCTATCCATGCTAGAGTGTCGGAGTCGGCCGAGTCGTTTGCTAGGCATGTTAGGAGTTTGCATGACGACATCCGTCGTCACATTGAGGCCAGCAATGCACGGTACAAGGAGTTAGCCGATGCCCACCGACACCACCGAGAGTTCCACGAGGGCGAATACGTCATGATCAGGGTAAGACCTGAACGGTTTCCCTCTGGAACCGTTAAGAAGTTGCAAGCTCGCGGAGCCGGTCCCTTTAGAGTGTTGAAACGCGTTGGATCCAATGCGTATGTTGTGGACTTGCCCGAGGAATATGGTATAAGCTCTACCTTCAATGTATCGGATCTTGTTGCATATAGGGACCCAGCGGTGATCCCTAGTGAGCCTTTTGAGCCATCTCCTCCCCTTGAGAGTGATCCCACACCTGAGTGTCCACTTCCACCTCCAGCCCCTTTTTCACGGCAGCGTGAGCATATAGATCGTATACTGGACGAGCAAGTGACAGTTACCAGGAGTGGATCTTACCCGCGCTACCTAGTGCGATGGAGAGGACGGCCCGCTACTGAGGACACATGGATCACACATGGCGAGTTGCAGCGGATCGATCCGGACCTTCTGGAGCGATACAGGAGTGATGCAGACCCTTACTCGACAGGGTCGAGTTTCTCCCACCCGGGGAGAATTGGTGCGGACACCCGAGCAGTTGAGCGGCGCGACACGCCGAGCCACCGGTACCGCACACGGAGCACGACTCGAGCCACCTCAGCGTCCATCTGGCTCGGAGACAGCCTGGAGACTCCGCCTTGAGCCTCCCCATTTATCATATTTAGTTAGCCTTTATGTGTGTGTAATTTGTGTTTATTTCATTGTATTCGGTATGTAATTATGAGTGTACGAGGGGCTTATTTGCAAAATGGGACCCCTGGGCCCCACGGGACCCCCAGGCCCCTCCCATTGATCCACCTCAGCCCATGGGCCCCATGTGGGGTCAGTCAACATGTCAAATGGAGGCATCTAGAAGTTTGAATGGTAAAAGGCACATGGGAGACAAGTGGACTTCAAAGTCCAAGGTGGCTACCAACTTGTCCCCCCCTTGCCACCAAAGTCAATAGGGCACCCCCTTCCCCTTATTTTTTATTTTAATTTTTGTGGAATGGTCCCATGCCATCCCAGCCCTCCATCTCACACCCCTAGATCCAACGGTGGAGGATGGATTAGATGGGTGACCTATATATGCTTGTATTTTCCCATTTTTATGAATTAATGCCATAAGAATTGTGAAATTTATTGGAGTATGGCCTAGGCCGCCCCCTTCTCCTCTCCCTCTTCCCCTTGAAGCTGTGAAGGCTTCCTTCAGGTGGTGAGACTCCACCCTATCAGTCCCGGCCGCCGCCGCCGCCGCCACGAGCCGCCACCGCACCGCCATCGCCATCAACGGAGTTCTGCCCGCGCAGTACCACAGCAGCTTGCTCGAAATTCACAGGTCTTCTCCGAGCTCATTTGGCTACCAAATTTGGAGGAGTTGTTCATGGGATGTTTCTCTCCACCCACAACAATCAGGCCAGCATTCAGATCACGTTTCCTATATTTTGATTTTCATCCACTCTTCCATTTCAGTTCTGCGAGAGTTCTATCTAGGTTCACCTCTGTCCTGTATTTCATGTCTTAGAGCCACTTTTTGATTTCTGTTAGTTCGCCCAATTTTACTGGGCGTTCCATCCATCCATACCTTCATCCACAATTTTTCTCAATTTTTTATTCGCCCATCTCATATTTTCTAAAAATCGTTCTCAGACCCATCTACAGTTCTATCCACCTGTTCCCAGATTTCGACCACCAGCCACTCCAAAACTCCTAACAAATCGCAGCCACCTCCAAATCAAATTCTAAAAATAGTCCCAATTCCGTGGTTTGATTCCCTACAACTCCTAAGAAGAGCTCAAGAGCTGAATCGGAGGTTTACTAGGCGATCAATGGTGGTTCTCAGACAAGTGCCCTGAAGATCTGAGATTTCGGTTACTGTACAACAGGGACTTGTAAATTCAATAAAGTTCTGATCCGACCAGATCTAGCAGATCTCTCTGGGTCTGGATTGAAGTATTTGAAGAGAGCTTTCAAACGATAGCTCATGTGTCCCGATCCGACGTCGGGATTGATCGCAGCGGCCATTTTTGCCGGAGCGCGCGCCGGAAGACAGCAACCAAAATCCGTGGGTTATTAGTTCAAGAGTTGGGAATCGGGGCCGATCGACCCCCGATCGGTGTTCCCGGCCGACCGCCGTCCGTGGAGGCGCGTCACCAGGGGTCCCCATCACAGTAGGTCCCACCCCCGCAGATCCGGAGGACAACGCCGTCCGTGGGCCCCGCGGGCCCGTAGAAGCCGCCGTTCGAAAAAGCACGAAAACGCGGAGTTTGGCACTGCCGGGCCACATCAAGATGCTACCCGTCAACCCGAGTTGCGTGATTCCCGGACCCCACATGTGACCTTTTACCTCCCTGCGTGGAGTGGGTCGACTTAGTGTATTGCTGTAATAATTGTTAACCGGGAGTCCGTGATTTGGCCGGGGTTATCTTCGCCACGCCGGGTGCGTGGAGGTAATGGTCCAAACCTCTTGGCGTTCATTTGCTTAGCTAGTATATGGTCTGTTGCCGCTGCCGAGAGTGTAGGTACTAGCCCGTGTGTCCATGTCACCGCTGTGAGAGTGAGAGTGACCCGTCCCACGACTCGATCCGAGTCCGGAAGTTGAGTCGGACTACCCTTGACCTCCGCCGGTTCCTTAACCGCGCACGGTCCGCGCCTTCCCTCGCTTGGGACGACGAGTGAGCTTCCACTTCTGTTAGCGACGTTTCGCCACTAGGAGCTCGTAATGTCGGGCTTAATGTCTCCCTGATGTGTGTTGCTGGTCGCGTCCACATCTAGAGTCTTAGGTCCACCCCACGTAGAGTCGCCTCCCGTGTCCGTCCCGCATCACATGCCCACTCCACATGGGGAGGTAACAGGCTACACATCGACTCCGGGGGGCACCGAACTTGGGTTGGCGGGCAGCATTTTGGCGGGTCCCGTGCGGCGGTTCCGGTTCGACAGTTTGCTGGTCGGCAGGGCAGCAACCACAGACGTACAAAGGAGCCACATCCTCCGGGAGGCTTCAAGAAGTGGCGCCCCACCGGGACAAGGGCAGCAGGTTCCCGGACGATCTCCTGGAGCGGCGGCGGCTGAATCTTCCCCGACGTATGTTTGCTGGCTTTTTCCGTTGACCCCTTTCAGCAGGCCAACCTCGGGACAGACCCAGGCAGCTTTGTGCACCCTAGCGAGATCGGCCGCCACAACCAGCCCCGATGTTGGATCGAGACAAAAAGGATACCGTTGGAAAGAGGACTCAAAATCCTACGGCATATGAGAATCACAGCTTCATCCAACGGTTGGATTAAAAATCAGAGCGATTGCAAGTTTACTGAGCACACTGTCCCGAAATACAGAACAGGCTGGACAGAACCTAACCTCCCTAATCAAGAGCTTTGACCGAGGACCAAATGAAAGAATAAGGACTCGGGATTTTTATGGTGGATAGAGGGGAGAGAGACGATCACGCACATAGATCTTATGCCTCATCTTGACATCGTTTGGTGGGCAAGGAATTTTGTCCCCTAAGATCTATCCCGCTGGTCTACTCGTAGGCAGACTTTGAAAAGGAAGAATAGCGGGCTGGGAGGAGGCCTAAATGGTATCTGATTGGGCCCAAAATTGAACTGGGATTTCCCTATAACAGTAGCAACCTACCCTCAAAGTTTCATTACGATCCAATGGTCGGAACTCCCGTACCAGTCCCTTCACCGCGCTGCTGTCCCGCAACTCCGAGCTTGGGGCAGCAAGAAGAAGGCCGGCTTGTGGTGGCTCAACGGCGGCACGAACGGTGGCGGCGGTGGCGGTGAACGATCTCAGATGATAGAGGAAGAAGAAAAGTAGAAGAAATGTGAGGGAGATCGAAGATTTGGGATCAGATCTTGAGAGAGTTGGGGTGGGAGGAGGAAGAACACCAAGAACACTCAAGAGGGTGAGGGGAGTGCACACCAAGCAATATTCTCTTCAAATTTTCATTAGTTCCACCAAAATACAACAAGAGACTATAAATATTAAAACCCTACATCTAGACCAAAGGACATCCACTAACACTGGTCAAGGGTAGGTGGGGTACAAGCATGGTCGACAAGGAGGGGACACCCCCTATTAAGGGTAGGTGGGGGACAAGGGGGGGGCATCCTCTACCTTTGTCTCCTTGGTCCAATGGTCCAAGTCTTCTAGAAGCCCATCTTGGGCATTGAACCAGCCTTTTGGGCCCACATGTGTAGAAGCCCACAAGGGAGAGAGAGGCCCAATTGGGCTCCTAAAAGTTTGGAGGCCCAATTTCGAAATTGGGCTCCTTACATGAAGTGTAATCCATTTTATAACATTGACCCATTACACTCATAAATACTCAAATAAATACACACCAATACACTCGTAATAAACATAAAGAAACTCAATACCCAGGTGGGGACTCCATGCTATCACCCAGCCACAAGGAGGTCGGCGTCGCTTGAGTCATGCTACGTGTCTGATAACGACGGCTAGCTCTGGTGTCCTCAATAGGGAGATAGAGGGGCTCAGCCCCTCCATCTCTGTGAGTGCGTGTGTTAGAGAGAGAGTTAGAGAGTGGAGACGGAGTGACGGAGAGGGAGACAGAGGGGATCACCCCCTGTGATTGTGTACGTGTGTTAGAGATAGAGAGAGAGAGAGAGAGGGAGACAGAGGCCCCCCCTCCCCTCTCGTCCCCCATCGACCCCCCTCCCCTACCCTCCCCAACCGACCCCCCCTCCCCTCGCCCTCGGCCAGCACAAAAACCCCCCTCCCCGTCCCCAACTGACGCCCCCTCCCCTCCCCTCCCCCATCGACTCCCCCTCTCTCGAACCCCCCTACCCTCCCCACCGTGTGCCCATTCCCTCCCAGCCCATCTGCCACTGACCGCCCTCCCCTCCCCTGCCCTCCCCAACTGACCCCCCCTCCTCTCTCCATCGGCCATCATGAAAATCGCCCCTCCCCCTCCCCAACTGACGCCCCCTCCCCTCCACCATCGACTCCCCCTCCCGCCCCCTAGTGACAACAAACAAAGGGAAAAAAAGACAGAGGGTGAGGGGGGACTTATCGGTGGTGATCGACAAGCTACAGTAATGAGGGCTACGACGACCGGCTATGGCGAGCTGTGGAGAAGTCATGGTGGCCACGGGGGGTGAGGTGACGGCACGCACGGCTCCGGCGGTGACGGCGAGGATGACTCCGACGGCCTCTCATTGGCTGGGAGAGATTGGAAAGAGAGAGTGAGAGGGAGAGAGTGGGGCAGAGAGAGTGTGAGAGCGAGAGACTGAGAGAGTGGGAGGGAGAGGGTTCGAGCGTTGGTGGGGAAGGAGAAGATCTTCCGATGGATTTTTGATGAAAATAAGTTCTGTCGGAAAAGTGGTTTGCATTTCTAATTTATGGTGCCAATTTTTGCTAATTTTCCAACGGCTACTTTTCCGTCTGAATATCCGTCAAAAAATTCCGACAGATATTCCGATCGAACTTTATCTGTCAGAAATACCGATGGAATTTTTGACGTAATTTAATCCGTCGTAATTTTTGAAGGATATTCGGACGGCAAAGTAGCCGTGGCAAAATTCTGTCGCTAATACCACCATTTCATGTAGTGTATGTTTATATATTTGTTTAGTAGTTATAGGCATCTAGATTCACCGACTTGCCTTGTGCCAATTACTGTTTTGATAGATTTGATTATACAAATCCCGAAGCAGAGAAACAAGAATACATTGATCATATCCATGATATTGTTGAGTGGATGGGTTAGAATCCATTTGAGGTATAATATTATGTGCACTAAAATCTTGCAAGATGCTTTCCTATCACTGACACACATGCTTTTTTCATGTACCATACACAAGTGATTACTTTCAAGAATTATGTGACCTAGCAGTTCAGTTGATTTGGAATGGTCGAGCATATGTTGATCATCAGGTGTAGTCCCCCCCCCCCCCCAAAAAAAAAAAAACAAAAGAGAAAGAGTTGAGTACTTTTGGGTTGTGTATTTTTCATTTGATACGTTGACAGTTATTTTGTACCAATTCTTCGTCAGAGTACTTTTGGGCAGTGTCAAATGTTTTGTGGACAGTTGTTTTGTACCAGTTATTCCTTAGAGATGATTAAGGATCTTCTATTTGTGAATCGGTGATACCTATGAGACACTATTCTTAAAGAACTAAGTTGTTTGACATGCTTTTGAAACTTGAAAAGATCGATTGAGATGGTATTAGGAGGTTCTATAGGTGAAAATGGACCTTAGTATTAGGAAGCTAACACATGAAGAGAAGAGTAGGAGAATTTTACATTAGATATACAGTAATGTCCTCAAGAAATAACTTCAGACTTCATTGTGTGTTTTGAAGTGTTGAGCCTTTTCTTTGATATTCTTACATCATTTTTCTCCATTGGATGTTGTCCTCAAGATTGATATTTGTGTGATGTCCTTTTGATGCAATTTTTTATTGTAAAACCCAATTTTCTTCAATCAGGTGGGGACATATTCAGTCAAAGACAAAGAATGGGAGACAAACTGGACAGAAGCAATAGAAAAGACTAGACTTATCACTTTACAAGATATGATGCACTATGTGAATAGTTTCCTATGTCTATGCTGGACTTTAGTTTTTTTTCCTCCAATTCTATTAGGCAATGTTTCATCAAATTTTTTTATGTATTCTTCGAGAATTGGGCCTATTATCTTCTAATTATAATTTCTTTAGGGATGCGATCAAGTCCACTCTTAACCACTATTTGTATTTGACAACTTTTAGACATTTTGCTTGTTTTTATTGAAATAAAATTAATATGTAGTAACAACTTGTGGGCGCTCAAAATTGGCACTTGAAGGTCAAGCGAGGCCAGCTGAAGAGAAGAAGAAACAAACCCTTGAACAACATGATGTGTCGACGTAGCTCGCTGGCTGCGTCGACGCCCCTGAAGAACGGGGCAGAAAGAGCCACTCTAGCTCACTGCCCGCGTCTACGCACAATGACACTAGCGTCGACGCAAGATTCACAGGCTAGCCACTAGGCAGGCTGGATGAAGGGATGTGTCGACGCACAACCCCAGTTGCATCGACGCATCAAAAGATAAAGAACAAAAAAGTCGCTGGCACTAATAGGTTGCGTCGACGCAGCCTACAAGCTGTGTCAACGCACCCTCAATACACAGAAAATGTCGTACCGGTGCGAACTCGACCATGGCACGTGGGCTGGCTTCTGTATGACGGCGCCGGCTTCCAGAGAGCACGTGGAGGACGTACAGGGTACGTGGATCGAGAGTCTCTAATGATTGGAAAATGTTCTTTCCCCCTTGCCTTGGAAAAGAAGAAAGGCCCTACGTTTCTGATATAAAAGGAGGGCTCCACCCTCAAGAAGCACCCCCCGATATCTGTTCAAAGCTCCGGAGAGGGTGATCTCCAGAAGTTTTACTGTTATGCTCTTGTGCATGAAGAGAAGAGAGAAAAAAAGGGAGAGAAGGTGATGTCCATGGGGAGGGAAAGGAGTCAATGCTCTGCCCTCCCCCATCATTTCTTTCTCTTGCTGTGTATCTTCTTTTTCTGATTAATCACTTCCCAGACTCTTTGGTCTTGGGACGATGTATCATTTTCTATTTTGAGGAATGGATGAAGTATTCTCTGTATGTCTTATGTTCGTTGTGATTCTTCAATTATGTTCTTCTTTTCTTCTTCCTTTTATCGCTTGGAGGGAAGCTATGTATCGTGAGAAGAGACCAGGCCCAGCCTATCCAATCGCAATGGATTGGGTCTGGGTTTTGCCCTTCTCGATTTGCTAGATGTGAGTCCTCTCTTAGGCCTCATTCTGCTTTCCTGGGTGAGGTTGGTTGTTGTATACCACCCCGATTCTTACGCTGGGCTGATGCCCTTAGGGGTGACAATGATATGTATAAGTCCCTTCCCCAATGCCCTCGGCGGGTCTAGACCATCCCCCATGTGTCTGGTGTATATATGTCTCAGGCTTTAAGGGTGTGCTATTTTCTGTTTACTGTAATGCTCATGGAGGGACAGCTATTCGCCTTCTCATCCACGCCATGGGTTATTGAGGCCTTGGCTCAGCCCCAAAACTACATGAATCTACACTTTCCTGCTTTTCCTTTTGTGAAATTCCAGCTCTTCAAGAAGCTGATGTCCATCGTTGAGCATCACCTTGGTTTCTAAGCCAATCACATACGAACACTTCTTTTTGTCCGCTTAAATGCCCAATGGGGTCATGTCTTCTTTGAGTATCTGGTTGCATGCCTGTTGGATGTTGACCATCGCCATTCCAAGTCTCCATTTGGGGCACTGGTTCGCTGATGACTTAAGGGTGATCGATGTCCTCATGCACGGGAGCAACAATGTTTACCTTTCTATTTCATCGAACCTTTCCTTTCAGAACTAAGGACCTGCCACGGGGAAGGGGCATATCACGATTTTACACCGATCCGAATTTTCTATTTAACCACCCTCAAGTCCCCAGGGATTTGCTACCTTATAGAATGATCTCTGGAGGACTCTTCATTATAGGGTTGGATATTAACGGCTATAGAGCCAGCAATAATTAAATGCACAGTGCAGTTGGAAAAGAAGTCATCCCTAGGTTAGTGGAGCTCCCCTTGTAGGCCAGTCCTCGGGGTTCTCCGTACCTAATTTTGGGATATAGAGTAGCCGCTCTGGACTTACTTTGATTTCAGGGGCCATCTCAGACCATCCGTGGATGTGCTTCCTATTTTTCAGCCCCAAATGCTCTAGTCTAGGGGAGGTGCTGCCCATATTTTGTCAGGGCTATGGACTTAACAAAATTGAACTAATGCTAATAATGTGAACAGACATAAGAACAATGTTGAATTGAGAGTGATGCTGCAAGGAGCATGCTAAAAAAAAAGGAAAGAAAATCAAAATGTATTTATACATGCATTGGTTCATGCACCTATGCAACCATATTTTATAAGCTTGAATAGCCTAAAGCTGGATATACCAGGGGTCGAACCTATGGGTCGACTCCCTCTTGAACCTGGCTACTGACCAATCGCCAGCTCTGCTGTAGAACAAAATTAGACACCTTACATGCATTGCACAATCTACATTAATACCCATCATATCTTTATGATTATGGTTGAGCTTACTCCCTCATGCATTCCCCAACGTGGAATAATCCACTCATATGCATATTAACTCATGCATGCATTTGCTTGCAAGTTCAACCCTCTGCATGGGCTAACCTCATATTTCGGTTGACCAATGCATAGTTTGGGTCGGCCGAACCTTCAATGCGTCGACGCATGAAGGGGTCAGGTCGATGCACCCGTTTGTTGACCTGCTAACTGCCCTCTGGCAGCTCCCTTTCTCCTGGGCTATGCATATACGCACATGCCCGCCATGCACTATGCATGTCTCACATGTGTGAAATAAATCCCATGCATCTTGATATGCTTGCTTGAACGCCATGGCTTGTGGTATATTAAATGGTGGGTTGAGGATGATTGGGATATGCCCGTTTGGATACTCCCACTATGCGCGAGTACATAACTGCGCCCTGTACCAAAGTCTCACTGCATAAATGCATCAATAGAACTATGCATGCTACCATGTACATGTTTGTAGAAACATTCCCCGCACTCCCTGCGTAAACAATTCATACATTGATGCATGTGAGGCATAGAAAAAAAGAAAATTTAAAGAACAAAAAAAGGAAGGAAGGAAAGAAAACTAAAAGAATGAGACAAGAAAATTGGAGTTCAATGATTCTTAAAGCTCCAAGATCAATCTATTGCATGAACAAGTGAATAAACAAATGAAAAGGTTAAAAATGTTTCCGCTCACTGGCGCGGGCTGCGTCAACGCAGCCCGCCAGTACATCGATGTAGCGGTTCATGCCACCTTTGGGTGGGCTAGCTGCATCGGCGCAGCTGAGGCAACGTCGACGCAGCACCCTTCACAACTCCCTATGCCGGTGTTGTGCGTCGATGCAGCTTAGGCCTTGCGTTGACGCAATGGCTTCTTGCCCTTCTACGCATTAAAAAAAAGAAAAGAGAGAAAAGAAAAGGGATAAGAAACAAAGAACAATAACAAAAGAGAAACGATAACAAAAAAAGAATAAAAATTACACATAAAAAATAGACAATGAACAAGATAATTAAACAATGATAATGGTGGCATAAAGCCAGAAAGTGAAAAAAATAAACAACAACACCTCCTTTGAAGATGCAAAGGTCCTTTGCCCCGGACTTCGCCTCCTTTAGACCCTATGCATGGGGATATTGATTAGGCCTCCGCAGGTCATGCTCGAGCCCCGGGGTCATCCCATCATGGTCATCGGTTGACCCCACTCTAGGCCAATAGCCCACTGTGTTTTCCATGGGGATTTAATCTCGGATATCAAACTTGGTACATTTCTGGCATACATATATTTATAAATTGGGACTTTTTGTCCAGATGTGAATTGGTCAATTTAATGACCGGCTTTGTTCACCTTCTTACCTCTCAATGGGGGGGATGTTTTGATGAAATTTAGATTTCTCGCTCGTTTCATTAATATTAATTTAAGGCCTGAGGGACCCTTCTCTTGGCGTTTAATCAAAGATTTTTCCCTCTCTGAGGGGATGTAATTAATGTCGTGAACTTTAAGGCATGGCGGGTTTTAGTCCTGACCCGATACTCCCAATCGTCTGGTTAGTTAGACAGAGCGCACCCGTAGGCTTAGACCCTCCTTGTCTTGAAACTCGAATAAATTGTCACTTCGATGACTGGCACGCCCACGCACTTAATGAAACCGGATAAAACCACGAATGAAAAGAACAACCAAAAGGTAAAAAAGGTGATCGAAACACAGAGTGCATCCAATAGGTTTGGCACACCCGGAGGGACTGAGCCTCATTTCATCTTCTTGCCAGGATTAGGCCCCCCCCCCCCCCCGGCCTCCTCCTAAAATACTAACTCGCTTTAAATCTAAAATTGTAGGTTGCATCTTGAAGAGTATAATGGTTGTTTCCTTTGGGCCACTCATGGTTGCTGATCACGCCAGGTACGACTACTTGGCCGTGCCAACAAAGTTCAGTGACTTTCAGCCGGTGGTTGGCTTCCCCAACTTCTTGGGGGTAGCCTTTGTTGAGCTCCTGGATGTCTAGGAGATGAAGCCGGTCGCTGTTGCAAAAGCGACCCCAACAAATGCTGCTGTGGTGGGCTGTTACGTCCACCACATTCACTCCTGCTAGGAGGGCGGCCAGAATAAATACCGGTGCATTGCAAGGCCAGCGGTCAACATCGGGCAAATCCATCCTAATCGGAGGAGTCCGCGTCTTTCTGAGTGGCCGAAAGGCCAGGATTTCGCCTGACAGGGTGATTGCGAACATACCAGTGTAGAACTCATTCCAAGCACTGGCTCAAGACAAGCCAGACCGTGTCAAGTCTGGAGCAAGGGGAGGTTTGGCTCCGAAACCAACCAAATATAAACAAGTGTGGGTGCCTAAGCGGAGGCAGGCCCCGGCTGCTGCTCAACCAAAATCTGTCCAAGCTGGCAGGTTCGATAGAAAAGATGAAGAAGAAGAAGAAAGAATTGAGGTGCCAGCTCCGACACCTCGCAAATCGGCCTTCCGGGCCTATGGCTGGTAGCCAAATGTTCATGCTTTTAGCAAGAGATGCGGCACAATAGCCGAACAATGTCAGCTCACTTACAGGCCACTGTGGGAATGATTTTATTTTATTTTGGATAAATTTATTAGTTTTATATGATTTATTTATTTATTGCGTATGTGTGCCAGTCACTGAGTGACGAGTTTATTGCACGCTCATCTGACTTATCAGACAATGGTGGGTGATCGTGTCAGGACCGAAAGTCTGCCATACCATAGAGACTATGGTGTTAATTACGCCCTTCCGAAAGAAGGACAACCCTTGATTAACTACCAAAGTAGAAGAGCCCTCGGGGCTGAAAGAATGCATGAGAACAATGCTCGTCTGATGAAACGAAAATGGAGTTGCATCATGCATGTGGGCAAGCGATATAATAACATTCATTTTGTTTAGCCGATTCTTGGTGCGAGGCCGAGAACATAGATTCGAAGATCATCATCTAGCATAGTGATAGATTCTGGCCGGACATAATCCAACTTTCTGCAAATCACCATTTGATATACCAAGGAATCGGGAAGGGTAGATGCTCACATGCGTGAACTTTTGCTTATTCGGATATGAACATGACGAATTGAAAGAGTGTATTTACTTATGCACTTATTCTCATGCGGGTGTTAAAGATTGTCAAATCATGGTTGATAATCAGCCTCGACCTTATACAAGTTAGTCGATTTTTCTTTTATTCGATCATTCATGAAAACACTCGCTCAATAGATTAGAAAAGCATTTCAGCAGCACCTCCCCTGTCCTGAGAAATGTCGGGAAGGAGGTATAGGAGACCCGCCCACAATGGGTTGATACGGGTTCCAAAACAAACGGGCATATTAGAATGATAACCCGAACCCAATATTGGGTAGTGCATGTTCTGCCAATTGATTTCGACCCGTTTCAGTGACATAGTGTGTGCACGAGGGCTCTAAGAAAAGCCGACATAACCATGGACTGAGGGGCTTAAGGGGATTGGGGCGTTCTTCACCTTTAAGGCGGTCAATATTATGTTTCTGTGTTGAGGTCATCGGAGTCCACATTGTAATGTGTAACGAAGTCTCGTGACTCGGCGGGACTATTGGAAGCACTCGAGGAATTACGATGTGATGTTCGAAAATAGTTTCACGGCATAATTCTGGTAGCATCTCCCCCTTTGCATCAGAGTATGCGAAGGAAGATGCATAGGAAACCCATCCAAGGGGAGCCGAGATGGGTCCAAAATAGAAGGGCATATCTTAGCCTTGGGGTCGAAAGGGTCGAGAAGCGATGAGGCGATTTTCGCCATGAGGCTGTCCCTTCAATATTCCCCTAATGAGGTCAACGGAGATCACGCTCCAGTCAATAGCGAATCCCCGTGATCCGTTGGGGTGGTTTAAAGAATCTGGGAGAGTACGATGTGCTACTAGAAAACAACCTCGTGAGACAATTTCGACAGCATTTCCCCATGCTTCGAAATATGCCAAGAAATGTATAGAAAACCCATCCACGGGGAGCCGAGACAGGGTCCATAACAAATGGGCATATCGAAGCCCGAGGACCGAGAGGGCTGAGAAATAACAAAATGCTATTCATCATAAGATGATACTTTCAATGTTCCCCTAATGAAGTCATCGGAGATCATGCTTTAGTCAATAGTGAATCTCCAAGACTCGGTGATGGTTATCGGAGAAACTCAAAAAATAGAATGTAATGTAGGGGTAAGAACCCCATCAATGTGGCTCCTCCATATCTCATATGCTTGGATATCATCTGGCAATGGGTGAAATGGTAGAAAGGGGGTATAGTGATTGGCCGAGGGGCATAGGGGTTAAAAGACTTAAAGGCCAATGGTTCGAAAGGCGGCCACAAGAAAATGGTCTTCAGCTGGCGGCCACAGCCACATGGCAGCAAGGGGCGGGAGTGTGTGAGGGTGAGACGGCGGCATAAGCGGAAGACTAGCATCCAGCGGCTGAGGTTACACGGTGGCTAGGGAAGCGGGGTGGCGCGCTAAAGACAAAAGATGCATAATGGCGGCTGGAGAACGGATCTGATCCGGCGATGTTGACACCCGTTTTCAGTCCGCAAGTTGAGTTATTTCTTTTATTCTTTTTTATGATGCTCCAAATTATCTATTGTTTTGGAGTCTCATTTGACAGTGTTTCGAGCCCATTTCTTGACCATTCTTCAAGCCCATTGAGTTTTGGAGGCCTTTATCTTTAATTCCCTACCTTTCGAGACCCATTCGGGAAGTCTGGGTGGTCGAACGGACGCCCGGAAGTTTCCTACGCGGGCTCTTGATCGCTGTCACCTAGGTGACCGCCTTCTCAATGAACAGACAAATTTTTTAAGTTTTTTAATTTTTTTTAAGTTTTTTAATTTTTATTTTATCAAATGACGGTCTTTTGGAGACCGCCACTATCAAATAGCGGTCTCACGAAGATAATTTCTTCAAAAATTTGCCTGGAAGCCTCCCGGACGTAATCCCATCAAATGGCTGTCATCCCATGACCGTTTCTTCAAATGGCGGTCCTGGCATGACCGTTTCTTCAAGTTGCGGTCACGCGATAGACCGTTTTCTCAGAACAGAGTCCAGAACACCCGTGGCTACGATTTCTTCACCATCGAACTCTTTGGACTCCTTGTTGACACCAGTTTCGAGGAAGATAAGCCTCCACCTCCGTTTCTATCCTTCTAGGACTCTTACCCTTGATAATATCTCGAGGTTTATGCATCTAAATCCCCGAAATTAGGTGTTTATCTCAGATTTAAACCTTAGGGTTTCTGCACATCTATATAAAGCACCCAGTTCACAGTGTGCGACGTAGGGCTCTTCTTCGGTTCGGGGCGAAGCCATGCCGCATCGCTACCTCGTTTCTTCGATCCCAACCTGAAGAGGGAAGTATTGGCTACGTTTTCCAAGGTTCAGGGCTTTCTATCTCTCTTTCTTCTCTTAGTTATTCCCCTTTACTTTTCATAAATCATCACAATGTGTAATTTTCTACACTCTGCTGCACTTTTTCTTGTTTTGCATGCACGTTTCTCGCAGTTATACTGCGTGTTAATTCCTCCTATTTGTTCTATTCTCATCACAACACACACACCTATCTTTTGTACCCTTCCACAGGGGTTAAAAACCTCCCCCCTATGCGTTCTCCCTCAATCTTTCATGCTACTTTATCACTTCGGGACAGATTCTACACTTGCATGTTCTAATGGGTTTTTACCTTTGTCTTTGTTTCACAGTAGAGCAAGAAGAACGTGAGGCCCTCGTCTTCTAGTAGGCTGGAAGGTGAGGAGGTTGATCCATACATCGTTCCCGCACCCGTCTCTTAAGCGCGATCAAGTCTTTATCCTTTTCCAAGGTACACGGCGCCGTTGCATCCCTTTCTGCCACCCTTTGTCGTTGTTAATCCTTGGTGGCGATCACGGTACGTTTTCTTATCTCTTATCGCTCCTTGTCCTTTGTTCATGCTATTTCACGGTTATATGCATATGGTTTGCTAGTTTGGGGCGGGTAGATATAAACTATTTACAACTCTATTTTTTGGCGATCACGGTGGGACACCAAGTGCCCATCATGTTGCTTTAGCCTTCCTGCAGGTGGTGTGTGTGTTTGTGGTTGTTTAGGTAATGTTTAATTGCTTCTTTTTGTTGTTTTGCATATTTTTCTACTCTAGGAGATAGTAGCCATCTTCCCTAGACCGTTACCATCATATAGCGGACCTCTGGGAGCCGTCACCTACAGGCACAGGTCTTTGGGGCAAGTAGCGGTCTCCCCGGGACCGCTACTTTGAAGAAACGGTCATCTGGGGACCTCTACTTGCTTTTTGGCAGATTTTGCGCACAGGCCCACAGGCGCATCTTTCCTTAACGATTTAATTCACTTCCCGGGGTCTGATCGCTTTGTTTTTGTTCCCATCTTGTAGTCCTTTATATCATCTTCATTTCTATATATCATTTTCATTCATTGGGTCATGTTTGCATAATTTAATCTTGTCTTCATTTTTGAGTTTTCTGCAAGAAATCTATAGGCAGACCCGGGACAGACTCATTGGTACATTTTTGGCTAATGATTTAATTGGCTTTCTGAGGTCGGATTGTGTGTTTTTTGCTCCCATATTGTTCTCCTTTCTATTGTCTTCATTTCCATATGTCATTTGCATTCATTCTGTGGTGTTTGCATATTTTAATCTTATCTTGAGTTTTGTGTTTTTTTACTGGAAATCTGCACGTAGACTCACAGGTGCCCTATTCATTGAGGTTTTAAATTGTCTTCCAGGGTTTATTTGTGCCTTTTTATTGTTCCATCATGTTCTCCTTTGTATTATCTTCATTTTCATATATCATATGCATCCAGATTGTTGTGTTTTCATAATTTAATCTTACCTTCATTTTTTAGTTTTATACTAGAATTCTGCATGCACTCCGGTGCAAATAGGGTCATGCATTGCTGACTATAGTTGCATTCCTACCTTGGTAAGTGATCCTCTTGCCTCCATATTCCTTGGATTCGACTAGGTGATCTTATCTGGGACCTCCGTATGTCCCCGTGAGCCATGGATTCCCACATGGACGCCGAGCCGATTGTACCTTTCCACCCCTTAGGCTTGCATTTTGCATACGTGTGAGGGAGTTAACCTTAGTCAACCCAAAGTTTGGACCTTCCCTTTAGGATTCCTATTTCTTGAAGGAATTGTGCTTAATTTAAAACATTAAAAGGCCCACCAAAACTTTCGAGAATCAAAAAAAACCATCATATTAACTTTTTTCACTTGGGTGAAATCCACCACATTGTTTGTGTTGTTTTGGCTTGTCCAAGCCCATTTGTGGTGTTTTGTGTTGCATCCCCCATCATCCTTATAGGCTTTTGTTGATAGGCCCATTTAGGTTAGCCCATTTTGTGTGTCCATTGTCCAGTTCCATTGTCCTGGGTCGATCTTGCATTGGTCCTAGTGAGTCAGCCCTCTCCTCGTTAGTCCTCCATGCCCTTGCTTCCTGACTGTATTCCCCTTGATATCCCTATAGAAAGTCTCAATTTGCCCTCATGGAGTGCCATTTTAATCCCTTATATCCATCTCCTTCTTCCCCATCCTCCAATTCCAGCGTGGAATCCTCTTCCCACGTGGGCCCATCATCCGGTGATCCTCCTGACCCGTCTAAAGGGCAAGCCCATCTTATGGCCCATAAATCATGCCTTGTTCGTCAAATAGACCCGGCCCAGGCCCAAAAACTCATTGCCAATCATCTTAAAGGGTCTTCTTCTCTTAATGGGCCTTCCACTCATCATAATGGGCCTTCTTCCTTTAACGGGCCTTGTTACCTTCATGGACCTCCTCCTTCTCCTTCCTATGCTGCTGGCCCAGTTTGTAATGGCCAATTTTATTTTAATGGGCCTCCTCTTTCTTCTCCTTATGTTGCTGACTCAATGGGTCCCCATGTTAATGTTTCTTCCAAGCCCGCATATCCTTCTACTCCCAGAATGGGCTTTTACTCTTCTTCTCGGCCTAGATCATCTTATCCATCCCAATACCATAATCTTGGTCCAAATTCGCAACCTCTTGCTTAAGCTGGCCCACATGTTTTTGACGTGCCGAAATGTTCGTCGTTAAAAACATGCGGCAATCAATCAAAATATCGAACTCCCAATACAATTCAAATTAGCCGTAGTACACTGGTGAGCACGGGTAGAATCCACAGAGAGGTTGAGGTTAAAATGGAAACTTAGAATTTCTTTTAGAGAGAGAATAGATGAATGTTTTCTTTTTGATTTTTCATATTTTAAAAAGAACATGAAATAAATCTCAAGAAATCTGGAGGGTTACGAAATAGAAATTTAGAAATCTAGAGAGGGAGAATTTTAATCCAACAAAATAAAATATGAAATAAAAAATAGAAGAAGTGGGATAGTTTTGCGATCGTGGTATGATAACGGCGTTGTCTCCTTGAGCCTTTGAATTACACGTTGTCAGAAATAACCACGTACACTCGATTAGATCGGAACCGCTTCTCTTGACCGTCTTTAGAAGAAATTGAGAAGATGGTCGATAAAGAATTTTGGAAGAACATTAGAGAGATGGGAAAAGATTATGCTACAAACTGAAGATTTGAATAAAAATTACTCTGGAATTAAACTTAATTTAAAGCAAATCACAAGTGTTTACAAATTATAACAAGAATAACTTACAATAAAGCTAGAACAATAAGAAAGAGAGATAGAGAGGGAAAGCCTACTACTAACACTAAGAAAAATGAGAGCTTGCAATCTACGTATGAGTGGGAGAAGAGGAGCCTCCCAGGCCCCATGCCCTCCTTTTATAGGCCCAACCTATCCCTGTTACTCCATGTGAACACCCTAAGATGCCATTTTTGACTTGAAAAGGGAGGCCAGAATGTGTTACACATTTTACTATTTTTTTCTAAATTTTCTCCTTCTTTTTCTCTTTTTTTCTTCCTTCTCTCTCTTTCTCCCTCTTTCTCTCTCTTTCTCTCTCTTCACCGCCGCCACCCGCATTTTCTCTTTCCTCTTCTCTCTCTTCTACGGTGACCACACCCCAAGCCGCCTCTCTCTTCTCGCCGCGTACCGACGTGCCAACGTCCCCGCCCGCGTGCGCCACGC